>CP139502.1:241102116-241771017 GCA_021014915.2 Artemisia tridentata subsp. tridentata
AAACTTCTTCTTTCAGTGAACCATTTAAGAATGCACTTTTAACATCCATTTGGTACACCTTGAAGTTCATGTATGTAGCAAAAGCAAGGAAGATCCTGATAGCTTCCATCCTTGCTACTGGTGCAAATGTTTCCTCATAGTCAATGCCTTCTTGTTGATTATAGCCTTTGGCTACAAGTCTGGCTTTGTTTTTAATGACTATGCCATTTTCATCAGTTTTGTTTTTGAATACCCATTTCATGCCAATGACTGAGACATTCTCAGGACATTTGACCAAGGTCATTACCTTGTTTCTGTCAAATTGTTCCAGTTCATCATGCATGGCCTGAACCCAACTTGGATGTTTAAGTGCTTCTTTAACACTTTTGGGTTCAATTGTGGAAATGAAGTCCACAAATAGGCATTCATTGGATGAGGCTGCTCTTAGACTAGCAGCCATGCTCCTGGTGAGCATGCCTTCAGTAGGCTCTCCAATAATATTGACAAGTTCAATGTCCTGAGACCTAGTCCAACTTTCTTGAGGTCCTAGATACTGATTTGAACTTTTGGAGGCCTGATTGGGTAGAGGGGTTGGTTCTGGAGTAGACACATGATCATTGATTGGATCTTGAGTGTCTATCAGATCACTGAGATTGTTTGGATCTTGAGTATTTTGAACAGGCTGATTGATAACATCAGTGTGTGTATGTGCCTCAACAAACTCAGTGATGGTTGGGTTAGGTAGGTTGTGGGGGATTATGTAATAGGAGAGATTAGCATCATCTTGATACTGAGTAGAAGGATTGTTTTCAGACAGATATTCATCAGGAGGATATCTTGAAGAATTATCAATTCCTATCTCTTCTACTGAGGCAGTTGAGAACCTGATTGCATCAGTGCTCTCATCAAAGGTAACATGAAATGTTTCCTCAGTCTGCTGTCTCCTTGTGTTGAACACGTGAGTCTTTTGAGACAAGTGAGTATCCCAGGAAGTATCCATCATCAGCTTTTGCATCAAATTTCCCTAGGTGATCCTTGTGATTATGAATAAACACAGGACACCCAAAGACATGAAAGTAGCTGATGTCAGGGATTCTTCCTTTGAATAACTCATATGGGGTTTTCCCATGTCTCTTGACAATTATGGATCTGTTTTGTGTATAACAGGCAGTTTTGACTGCATCAGTCCAAAAATGGTTGGAAAGGACTGATCCACATAGCATTGTCCTAGCAGCTTCAATGAGTGTTCTGTTTTTCCTTTCAGCAACACCATTTTGTTCAGGTGTGTATGGAGAGGAAAAGTTTTGGGAAATACCTTTCTCATCACAGAAACATTCAAGTTCGTTATTTTTGAACTCAGTCCTATTGTCAGTTCTAATTTGTTTGACCTTAATGTCATTTTGATTTTTAATGTTCCTGACAAAGGACATGATAGTTTCAGCTGCCTGACTCTTTTTTATCAGGAAGAATACCCAGGTGTATCTAGAGTATTCATCCACTATGACCAGAGTATATTTCTCATGGTTAATAGACCTTGGACTGACAGGTCCAAATAGATCCATATGGAGAAGATGTAGGCAGTTCCTGATGGAAAAGTTGGTTTTGGTTTTAAAGGATGCTCTGTGATGTTTACCTTTTTCACAAGCTGAGCATGGTTTATCCTTAGAAAACACAAGAGATGGTAAGCCAAGGACTTTATTTTGTTTTACAAGATTGTTAATGTTCTTAAAGTTCAGGTGGGTAAGTCTCTTATGCCAAAGCCAGTTGAGTATATCAGTGGCTTTAGCAAAGAGACAAGTTCCATCCTGAGTTAGACTGGACATGTCTAATACATAAACATCTTGTCTTCTTGGTGCAATGAGGACAATTTCCTTATTTGCATTGAAGATGGTTCCGTGCTTATCATCAAACTGAACTATGTATTTTGCATCACATAGTTGACTGACACTGATCAGATTATACTTAAGACCATTTACATATGCTATCCTAGTAAAGATAATACCATTGCAGTTTACTGAACCATAACCTTCAGTGAGACATGATGAAGTATCAGCAAATATCACTTTGGGTCCTGGTTCTTCCACATATTTGTGCAGACACTCCTTAACACCAGTCATGCTCCTTGAACATCCACTGTCTAGATGCCAAATAGGATCCCTGGCATGCTTCTGCACAAATAGTAAACTGGGTCAGTTCCTTCTAGGACTCCATTTCATGGAGGGTTTGGTATTGTAGGTCTTTATGAAGGTATTAATTGATTCATGGTCAGAGGTTGTGTGGACTGAGCTACCACATGTTTTGCATTTGGTTGCAGGGGTAGCCTCAGTAGTCTGAGAGGATTGTTTCATTCCTCTTTTTGACTGAATGACCTTCTCTTTTCCTGAGGATTTCTGAGTGGAACTTCCACTAGATTCACAATGTTTGTCATATTGACAATCCTCAGGGTGGCGGTCATTGAATCCACACAAAGGGCAGGGTGGAAAAGGCTTGGCCTTTTGCTTCTGTTTCTGCTTAGAATCAGAAGGGTAGTTCAGGCACTGAGCCTTAAGTCCTGAAAAGTTTGACATGACTGAGCATTGTTTATGATCAGAGGTCCTGTGATCTTCCTTTTTGCAAATCATGCAATAAAGGACTCTATAGCAATCATCAGTGAGATGATTTGTATAGTTGCATAGCTCACATCTTTTAAGGGGTTTTGTGGGTTTGGGTTTGGTCTTTGAGGAAGTTGGTTTATGTTCCTTCTTGGATTGAGAAGATTTCTCAGAAGATGCAATCTTCTCTCCTAGCTTCCTGACCATTTCAGCCAATTGATCAAATTTTGAGTCAGGGCTTTGGGTAGTTACTTCAGAAGGGACTGAAGTTGATGAGTCATCAGTATTTACTGAGACATCAAGGTTTGCTCTCTTCAGGATGGTTGTTCCCCTTCCTAATCTCTCCTTTGGAGAGTGTGGTGAGAAGACCATAGGTGGGAGACCTAAGTTAGGTGTAGCACCCTGAAGGGTATTTAGTGGAGGAAGTGGAGGATATGATTCTGATTCAGACTCATTCAAGGACTCAGTGAGTGGTTCAGTGAGTTCAAGCTTACTGAGTTTTTCAGTGAGTCCAAGCATATTTTTCAAAGCCTGACTTTCAGGAAGCAAGATCTTTCCAGTCTCAAAGTTTGGTAACTTACTGACTGGGTTGTCCCTGACAATCCAGTCATTTGACTTGGGAAGCAATTCTTGCTCAAAAGATATGCCAGATGGAACAAAGTTTATTTCATTTTGACACACAGTTGGATCAACCATAAGAGGTTCAATACCAATGGTTTTCTGAGAGATTAATCCCACAGTGTCAAAAACCTTAGGGTTCTTCTTGGTCCAGCTTTGAATGATAGCCTTTTCTTTGTTAAGTTCAGTTTGAAGGACTTGGTTTTGTTTCAAAATCTCAGTGTTCTGAATTTGTAGAGTTATTGTTTCTAGTTTGGCTTGCTTAAGTACAAGCAGTTCATCTCTACATTTGTTCAATTCTGACACAATATTGTTATATTTTGAAAGCAAGTTAAGCCTTTGTTCTTCAACAAACTTTAAATCAACACAAATATAATTCATGTAAGACTGCCAATCAGAATCATCATCCATAGAAAGTAAAGTATTTACCTTCTTCATGGTGATGTTGACCTACTCTCCATTTCTAGCATGGCCTTTTCCCACAGCCACCTGATCCTCTTCTGAAAGTGCTATTGTAACACCCCAACCCGACAAGGGTAGAAGTATCACATTATGGTGGCACATCAAAGCATACATAAACACACAGCGAAAGTCTTAATAAATTCATAAGAGAAAGTCAAGTCAACACGACTTGAATAATACATAAGTTCAAGGAAAGGAAATAATCCAAAGGTACGAATACAAATGAAATCCATGATCAAAACAAAGTCATAAGATAAAGGTGGTCATCTAAGGTCAAAGCTTCATCTAACTCTCATCCCATCCAAAGCATAATCCAAAAGCTCCTAGCTTAGATACCTGCCGTACATGAAAGAAACGTACGGCTGAGCTTAAAAAGCCCAGTGAACAGATATATATAATAAACGGAAACGAATAAACGAAACATAATGAAAGAGATATAAATAAGATACAAGAGTAAAGGTTAGGACAGTCATCCACCACGAGCCCACATCACATATCACATCACATATCGTATCATAATCTCATAGAGGGGATGCCTCTCAAAAGCTGATAATATAAGGGGTGGCCTCATGTACCAGTTGGAGTGATCAACTCCCACATTTTGTGAAAGACGTGGATTGCACCCATCATCAGTCACCACATATCATATCACAATCATATATCACAACGTACCTAGGATGCATCCATTCGCCCCCCACAAATCACATTGGCCATAATCGTAATAATAATCGCATGCATTTCACAAATCACAATGGGGACGGTGTAACCAAATCACTAGGGCTACACACTAGTCATGTCAGTGGTGCATCACAGACACGGCCATGTTACCTTCATGGCTAGGAAACACATTTGGCTCGGGTATCAAACTGGGGTCACAAGTCAAAGGTTCATATCAAAGTAAAGATTCACATGGTCATAATCAGAGTTCAAATGAGGAGGTTCATATCACAGGGTTCATATCAAAAGGTTCATATGCCAAAGGTTCAAATGATCAAAGGTTCATAGCAAAGGTCAAAGTCACATCAAATAAGGGTTCAAGAGACCGAAGGCACCTTATTAAAAAGGCAGAATATCTGTACCTTATTGCAAAGCAAAGCAAGTCACAAACCAAATAGGAAATAGATGGGATAGGAATCAGCTCCTCTCCTTCTTCACACCTAGAGGGGTAGACAAGTGTTACAACACTTTCCATTTTAAGTACTTTCCATTTTTAGTAGGTTTCCAAAATTAGAAAGTTCTCACAATTAGTAAGATTCCAATGTTCTCAATTGGGTTAAGTCGTTATCACATCATATTATGGCTTCAAGGTGTATTTTAACAATTCACAACAGTTTAGGGTTAATAAAGATGACTTTACATAAATTAGGGTTTGAAGTGTAATTATATCAAAGTTTAAGTACAAACATGAACATATCTCAAGTGACCTGTTTTGAATCCATATTTATCAAGTGAACCAATTCAGCCCCTCAAGTTTCCCAATTTTACACTTTACACCCTTGAGTTTCATAATTTACATTTTAAACCTTATAATATTCATAATTACATATTAGACCCTTAGTTTATCAAAATTACACAATGATCACTTATTTTATCATCTTATACGAATCTACCCTTAAGTTTTCATAATTTACACATCAAGTCCCTCAAGTTATCAAAGTTACATATTTAACCCTTAATTTATATTTTCAACATTTAATTATCAATAATTTCATATTAAGCCATTAAATTACCAAAATGACACATAACCCCTTGAATATAATTTATTACTCAAATCAACCCCAAGTTTCCATAAATTACATATTTAGTCCCTTTATTTTAATTAATTACAATTCGATTTACACTTTATTCAAATAGACATTTTAATCCTTTTAAATCTAAAAATTACACATGATACCCCCAACATATATTTTATTCGAATTACATGCAGTCCAAATTGAGTTCTAAAAATAGTCCTTGAGTTTTAAAAGTTACAAAACACCCCCTAAATAATTAAACACTACACGTATAACATTTTTATATACAAAACCTTAACTCTAAAAATACCAATCATGCACCAATAATTAGTTCATCATTATAACATTATTTAATCACTCAAAACAACCCTAAAAGTATAACCCTAGATCGATTTCATTTTTATTTCTTTTCTTCCTTTAATTTCTCTAAATCCGGTTAATACAATAAATCCCAAAATAATTATTTTAGGCCTAAGCAATTCGACATATCATTTTTACTAGGTTAATATGATTATAAGGAGTCCAAATAAAATAGATATCAAGCCTCAAAAATTCGGATGCCATTATTTAGGTTTTACATACGATTTTAAGATTTAATTCAATATAAATTCGTAGATCATGCATGATATGATTTTATCATTTTTCATAGAGTTTATATGATGCACAAGACCTGAGAAAAATATCAATTCGAATATAGGACGTGTAGAGATAGGCTTACGAATTTTATGTCACTCGAATGAAGGAATCGACCAAAGAATTCTCCCACGAACACCACAGCACTCTACCACCTTAAATCCAATTTTCACAGATTGTGTATGACATGAGAAGCATGAGAAAAATAGTGAACGAATTTTATAGTGATCGATGAAATTTATTTGGAGTTTTACCTTAAAATCGTACTCGCGACAAAAGAATTATTGCTGGGATCGAACTAAGCCACGAACACCTCCAAGCTTATTTTTCTAACCTTCTAATGGTGACCAAGAACACAGGAAAAATGGTCTAAGGTTTGGGAAAAATCGTATGGGAGAATGGCGATTTATTTGTGTGATTAGGGTTTTGGATGATTCGATTTTATTGATTTGGAGAGAACAATTGAGGAGGCTGAAAATAATGGTGAAGTGCCGTGAGAAATGGGGAGGGAATGCTAGAATAATGACACAATTGAATGCCCCATTCAAAGTTGTTTAATTCTCCTTAATTTCCAAATTATTATGTCCTTAATTGATTTTAAAAGCCTTTAAATTGTTTTACCAAGGTATAATTCGGCTATTTAGAATATCAAGGGTCCATTAGATGTTTTTAATGTGTCACATGAGTCTTAATGTCACATTATTTCATATGTTATTTATTTACAAAAATTTTGGGATCAAAAGATATATTTTAAGCTTATTTGTCAAAGTTTTAGATAGTAAGGGTATTTTGGTCTTTTCACATGTTTTAGAATTTCTGGGTTTTACAACTCTTCCCCTCTAAACGAAAAAATTTCGTCCTCGAAATTTGCAAAGAAGTAGAACAGAAATGGAACGGAAACAAAATAGAGACGTACCAGATCAGAACACAAATTGAGGATAACTAGCACGAATAGACTCCTCGGTCTCCCAGGTAGCTTCCCGCTCTGGGTGGTTCCGCCAAAGAATCTTAACGAACGGAATGACTTTGCGTCTCATAACTCGCTCTTGGCGATCCAAAACTGCTTCCGGCTCCTCCGGAAGAGACATATCTGGCTGAATCTGATCGAAAGGGTAAGATACCACATGAAGAGGATGATAGTTGTATCCCCGAAGAAGAGATACATGGAATACATCATGCACATGCGAAAGCTGGGGAGGTAGAGCTAAACGGTAGGAAACCTCTCCAATACGTTCCAGGATCTCGAATGGTCCGATGAATCGAGGACTCAGCTTGCCCTTGATTCCAAAGCGTTTAACTCCTCGAAACGGTGAAACCTTAAGGAAAACCCGATCGCCAACCTGAAACTCCAAATCACGACGGTGCTTATCCGCATAACTTTTCTGACGAGCCCTAGCTTCCTTCAACTTCTCCCTAGCGACATCTACCTTCTCATTCGTAATCTGAACCAATTCCGGACCCTCAATAGCACGTTCTCCCACTTCGTTCCAACAAATGGGTGCTCTACATTTCCGCCCATACAACATCTCGAAAGGAGCCATCCGAATACTAGCATGCCAGCTGTTGTTATACGCGAACTCAACCAAACAAAGATACTCGTCCCAACTACCCGTCCACTCTAACGCACATGCCCTCAGCATATCCTCCAATGTCTGAATGGTCCGCTCTGACTGACCATCTGTCTGAGGGTGAAAGGCCGTACTGAACTTAAGCTGTGTACCCCAAGCTCTATGCAGTCCTTTCCAAAACCGGGAAGTAAAACGTGGATCCCTATCTGAAACAATAGCAGTAGGCATACCGTGCAGTCTAACTATCTCCTGCTCAAAAATCTCTGCCAGTTTGCTGACACTATAATCCATACGGATGGGTAGAAAATGAGCCGACTTGGTTAGTCGATCAACGACCACCCAAATCGCATCATGTTTCTTTCTGGTGAGTGGCAAACCCGATACGAAATCCATAGAAATTTCCTCCCACTTCCAGGTCGGAATATCTAACGGCTGCAATAATCCACTGGCTCTCTGGTGCTCGATCTTGACCTGCTGACAAGTCAAACACCTAGCTACATAAGACGCCACATCATGCTTCATGCCGCTCCACCAAAAGTGCTGTTTCAAATCTCGGTACATTTTGGTGGAACCCGGATGTATAGTAAAGGGAGAACTATGCGCCTCAGACAAAACGGCCTCTCTCAAATCAGGATCGTTAGGAACACACAGACGATCCTCGAACCATACTACACCAAACTCGTCAACTCGGAACTCAGATTGCTTCCCATCTTCCACATTCTGCACAATGGCCCAGAGTTCACCGTCATCTTTCTGGGCTTCTTTAATCCGCAGGATGAGATTGGACTCAACCTTCAGACTAGCCCAGTAACCGTCACAACCCCGAACACAAAACTCAACATCTAGAATCTCCAAATCATTTAGAATCCGAGGCTCAAAATTTAGGCTAGCGATCATACCCGACTTTCGGCTCAGAGCGTCGGCAACAACATTTGCCTTGCCGGGGTGATACTGGATGTTGGTGTCGTAATCTTTCAGAAGCTCCAACCATCGCCTCTGTCTCATATTTAGCTCCTTCTGCGTGAAAATATATTTAAGGCTTTTGTGGTCGGTGAAAATGTCACATGACTCGCCGTAGAGATAATGCCGCCATATCTTAAGAGCGAAAACCACTGCAGCCAATTCCAAATCGTGCGTCGGATAATTTTCTTCATACGGTTTCAGTTGCCTCGAAGCATAGGCGATGACTTTCCCATGCTGCATTAAAACGCAACCCAAACCCTTTTTAGATGCATCACTATAGATCTGGTAACCACCCGAACCAGACGGAAGAGTCAGAATAGGTGCCGACACTAATCTCTGCTTAAGTTCCTCAAAACTGTTCTCCCTCTCTTCAGTCCATACAAATTTCTCCCCTTTTCTCATCAACTGAGTCAACGGTAAGGCTAGCCGCGAGAAACCCTCAACGAAACGACGATAATAACCCGCGAGTCCCAGAAAACTTCTCACCTCAGTCACATTTGTAGGTCTAGGCCATTTAGTGATAGCCTCGACCTTCGCTGGGTCCATAGAGATACCCTCCGCAGAAACAACGTGACCTAGAAAAGCGACCTGACTCAACCAGAATTCACACTTAGAAAACTTCGCGTACAACTTCTTCTGTCTAAGAATCTCCAACACAGTCCGAAGATGCTGTTCGTGCTCCTCCTTAGATTTCGAATAGACAAGAATATCATCGATGAAGACAATAACAAATTTATCGAGGAACTCATGAAAAACCCGGTTCATAAGGTCCATGAAGACGGCCGGAGCATTGGTCAAGCCGAAAGGCATAACCAGAAATTCGTAATGACCATAGCGGGTGCGAAAAGCAGTCTTGGGAACATCTTGTTCCCTCACACGAAGCTGATGGTATCCCGATCTCAAATCAATCTTAGAGAAGTGCTTTGCCCCTTGCAATTGGTCAAACAAATCGTCGATGCGCGGAAGGGGATAGCGGTTACGGATAGTAATGCGGTTGAGCTCCCGGTAATCAATACAAAGGCGCATACTACCATCCTTCTTTTTCACAAATAGCACAGGAGCGCCCCAAGGAGAAACACTCGGACGAATAAAACCGTTCTCCAATAGCTCTTCTAACTGCACTTTCAATTCTTTGAGTTCAATGGGAGCCATTCGGTACGGAGCCTTAGAAATCGGCTCGGCACCGGGAACAAGATCAATACTGAATTCAACTTCTCTGGTGGGAGGAATACCGGGAAGTTCTTCGGGAAAGACATCAGCGAACTCCCGAACAATGGGAACACTACTAATATCACGTCCCTGAGAAGACGTATCTTTAACAGAGGCCAAAAACCCTTGGCAACCATGAGAGATTAGAGTCCGCGCTTTTATAGCAGAAATGAGTTTAACAGATTTCAATGGTTGAGAACCGTGATAAACAAAATCCGGACGATGGATATCACCAAATCTTACACATCTGGCATGACAGTCGATAGAGGCCTTATGGAAAGACAACCAGTCCATGCCCAAAATTATATCAAAATCAATCATATCGAGGGGAAGCAAATTAGCCGGACGAACACAATCATCAAATCTTAGCGGACAATTTACATATTCACAATCGATGGTGACTTGGGTTTTCATAGGAGTGGAGATAGATATAAGATTATTCAATGGTGTTGGAGTTACTTTTATTTTCTTGGCAAGCGTATTAGATATTATAGAATGTGTAGCACCGGTGTCAAATAAAACAAACACAATATGATCTCCAACATAAAGATAACCGGTAATGGTACCTGACGTGCCTGCCGCCTGATCACGTGTGAGAGAATAAACCCGACCAGAAGTAGGAGCCGGCCTACCCGAACCTGATGGAACAACCTGTTTCCTCTTGTCATTCGGACAATCTTTCACCCTGTGCGTAAGAGATCCACAAGCAAAGCATCCTCCCGAAGCCTTGTGGCATGGCCCCGGATGAGGCTTTCCACAAGTGGGACACAGTGGTGGAGGAGGTAACACTTCACTAGTCCTCCCCTGCCCAGAAGAACCTGACTGATAACCCGACTGAGCACCCCGAGTAGTCTGATCACGATACTGACGTGGGTTGCTGTTGTAGCCACTCCTCCCAGAAACCTGCCTATCATAACCCCGAGAATCCTGTCGCCTCTGACTGTAGTCCCGGTCCTGGCGACCACGCTGATCATACCTATGGTCCTGTCGACCTCTCTGCTCGGATGCCTGGTCCTGCCGACCTCTGAAATCCTGGCCCTGTCCCTGCTGACTCTGTCCTCTGGAATGCACCCGGTTGCCATCCCTATCACGCTTATTATAACCACTACTATCACTATGCAACATCTCGATGTTGCGAGCGTCGTTCGCAACCGCCGCCACATCATCATACTGCGTATTCACTATCTGGTTCAGTATCCATTTCTTTAACGCCCACTTAAACGTCTTAGCCTGACGGAAAGCATCTCCCGTAATATCTGGCCCAACGAAACTGGCCAGCCTCATAAATCGCTGCATAAATTCCCCAGTAGTCTCTTGGTCCCCCTGACGGATGTTCCCATACTCCCGCTCATATCGCTGCTGTTCCGCCACTGGAATGTACTGCTTATAAAAGATACCCATGAAATCCTCCCAAGTACAAGTCTCCTCAAAACCCTGCTGCTGAGCCTGGACATAAGCTGTCCACCAGCTCTGTGCATCGCCTTCAAACTTAAAGGCGGCCAATCTAGTCTTAAACTCATCTGGACAACCCAAAACCTTAAATATCTTTTCCATGTGGATAATCCAGTCTTCTGCCTCAGTGGGGACGGCAGCTTTACGGAAAGAGAGGGGTTTCAGCTTGTTAAACCTCTCAATCCAGACATGGATACCAACTGGTGGAGCACCTCCACCACCACCACCTGAACCTGAACCTGGACCACCACCTCCGGAAGAACCTACCCCATTCTGAATGTTGTTGGTAACCTGAGTCACCAAGTTAGGAAGAGCGGTGGCCAAAGCTTCTGCTATCATGGCCTTAAGATCTTCCTGATGTCGAGTATTCACCATCTGAATGTTTTCGAAAACGATTAGCAACAATATAAGAGAATAAGCACGAAATGGAAGACGAAACAGAACCTATGACTACCCAAAACCTCACCAGTCAAAACTTAAGCCTTAAGGGTCAAATCCTAGGGTCCATAAGACTCACAGGCCATGACTTATGTACTGCAGGTCGAAACCTGGCTCTGATACCATAATTGTAACACCCCAACCCGACAAGGGTAGAAGTATCACATTATGGTGGCACATCAAAGCATACATAAACACACAGCGAAAGTCTTAATAAATTCATAAGAGAAAGTCAAGTCAACACGACTTGAATAATACATAAGTTCAAGGAAAGGAAATAATCCAAAGGTACGAATACAAATGAAATCCATGATCAAAACAAAGTCATAAGATAAAGGTGGTCATCTAAGGTCAAAGCTTCATCTAACTCTCATCCCATCCAAAGCATAATCCAAAAGCTCCTAGCTTAGATACCTGCCGTACATGAAAGAAACGTACGGCTGAGCTTAAAAAGCCCAGTGAACAGATATATATAATAAACGGAAACGAATAAACGAAACATAATGAAAGAGATATAAATAAGATACAAGAGTAAAGGTTAGGACAGTCATCCACCACGAGCCCACATCACATATCACATCACATATCGTATCATAATCTCATAGAGGGGATGCCTCTCAAAAGCTGATAATATAAGGGGTGGCCTCATGTACCAGTTGGAGTGATCAACTCCCACATTTTGTGAAAGACGTGGATTGCACCCATCATCAGTCACCACATATCATATCACAATCATATATCACAACGTACCTAGGATGCATCCATTCGCCCCCCACAAATCACATTGGCCATAATCGTAATAATAATCGCATGCATTTCACAAATCACAATGGGGACGGTGTAACCAAATCACTAGGGCTACACACTAGTCATGTCAGTGGTGCATCACAGACACGGCCATGTTACCTTCATGGCTAGGAAACACATTTGGCTCGGGTATCAAACTGGGGTCACAAGTCAAAGGTTCATATCAAAGTAAAGATTCACATGGTCACAATCAGAGTTCAAATGAGAAGGTTCATATCACAGGGTTCATATCAAAAGGTTCATATGCCAAAGGTTCAAATGATCAAAGGTTCATAGCAAAGGTCAAGGTCACATCAAATCAGAGTTCAAGAGACCGAAGGCACCTTATTAAAAAGGCAGAATATCTGTACCTTATTTCAAAGCAAAGCAAATCACAAACCAAACAGGAAATAGATGGGATAGGAATCAGCTCCTCTCCTTCTTCACACCTAGAGGGGTAGACAAGTGTTACAACACTTTCCATTTTAAGTAGGTTTCCATAATTAGAAAGTTCTCACAATTAGTAAGATTCCAATGTTCTCAATTGGGTTAAGTCGTTATCACATCATATTATGGCTTCAAGGTGTATTTTAAACAATTCACAACAGTTTAGGGTTAATAAAGATGACTTTACATAAATTAGGGTTTGAAGTGTAATTATATCAAAGTTTAAGTACAAACATGAAAATATCTCAAGTGACCTGTTTTGAATCCATATTTATCAAGTGAACCAATTCAGCCCCTCAAGTTTCCCAATTTTACACTTTACACCCTTGAGTTTCATAATTTACATTTTAAACCTTATAATATTCATAATTACATATTAGACCCTTAGTTTATCAAAATTACACAATGATCACTTATTTTATCATCTTATACGAATTTACCCTTAAGTTTTCATAATTTACACATCAAGTCCCTCAAGTTATCAAAGTTACATATTTAACCCTTAATTTATATTTTCAACATTTAATTATCAATAATTTCATATTAAGCCATTAAATTACCAAAATGACACATAACCCCTTGAATATAATTTATTACTCAAATCAACCCCAAGTTTCCATAAATTACATATTTAGTCCCTTTATTTTAATTAATTACAATTCGATTTACACTTTATTCAAATAGACATTTTAATCCTTTTAAATCTAAAAATTACACATGATACCCCCAACATATATTTTATTCGAATTACATGCAGTCCAAATTGAGTTCTAAAAATAGTCCTTGAGTTTTAAAAGTTACAAAACACCCCCTAAATAATTAAACACTACACGTATAACATTTTTATATACAAAACCTTAACTCTAAAAATACCAATCATGCACCAATAATTAGTTCATCATTATAACATTATTTAATCACTCAAAACAACCCTAAAAGTATAACCCTAGATTGATTTCATTTTTATTTCTTTTCTTCCTTTAATTTCTCTAAATCCGGTTAATACAATAAATCCCAAAATAATTATTTTAGGCCTAAGCAATTCGACATATCATTTTTACTAGGTTAATATGATTATAAGGAGTCCAAATAAAATAGATATCAAGCCTCAAAAATTCGGATGCCATTATTTAGGTTTTACATACGATTTTAAGATTTAATTCAATATAAATTCGTAGATCATGCATGATATGATTTTATCATTTTTCATAGAGTTTATATGATGCACAAGACCTGAGAAAAATATCAATTCGAATATAGGACGTGTAGAGATAGGCTTACGAATTTTATGTCACTCGAATGAAGGAATCGACCAAAGAATTCTCCCACGAACACCACAGCACTCTACCACCTTAAATCCAATTTTCACAGATTGTGTATGACATGAGAAGCATGAGAAAAATAGTGAACGAATTTTATAGTGATCGATGAAATTTATTTGGAGTTTTACCTTAAAATCGTACTCGCGACAAAAGAATTATTGCTGGGATCGAACTAAGCCACGAACACCTCCAAGCTTATTTTTCTAACCTTCTAATGGTGACCAAGAACACAGGAAAAATGGTCTAAGGTTTGGGAAAAATCGTATGGGAGAATGGCGATTTATTTGTGTGATTAGGGTTTTGGATGATTCGATTTTATTGATTTGGAGAGAACAATTGAGGAGGCTGAAAATAATGGTGAAGTGCCGTGAGAAATGGGGAGGGAATGCTAGAATAACGACACAATTGAATGCCCCATTCAAAGTTGTTTAATTCTCCTTAATTTCCAAATTATTATGTCCTTAATTGATTTTAAAAGCCTTTAAATTGTTTTACCAAGGTATAATTCGGCTATTTAGAATATCAAGGGTCCATTAGATGTTTTTAATGTGTCACATGAGTCTTAATGTCACATTATTTCATATGTTATTTATTTACAAAAATTTTGGGATCAAAAGATATATATTTAAGCTTATTTGTCAAAGTTTTAGATAGTAAGGGTATTTTGGTCTTTTCACATGTTTTAGAATTTCTGGGTTTTACAGCTGATCCTCTTCTGAAAGTGCCATCAGTGCACTAACTCTTATTTCCTCATCTGAGGAAACCTCTTCATCATCCCAATCATATGCTTCAGCTATTAAAACCTTGTTCTTTGTCTGAATAGGTTTAGATGTTTGAGCAGCCTGAGACAATATGGGGTTAGTTTCAAGAAGTGCAAGTTTAGCTTTGATATTCCTATATTTTGTTTCAAAATCCTTTTGACCCTTGTTTTGGAATTGTTGGGTGGACTGAAACATTTTAGGTTGAAACTTGCTAGTTCCTGAAAATTTGTAAGAAGGTTCTGAGATAGTTTTAGAATAACAGTCCCTAGCAAAATGACCCTTTTTACCACATTTAAAGCATTCAGTGGTCTCATTTGCTTTTGATTTTGTAAAGTTGGACTGATTTCTTTTGATGAAACGTTTTGAACTAGCAAGGAGTGCCCTTTCTTGGAATTCCAAGTTCAGGTCATTCAGGTATTCCTCATCAGTCCTTTCATCAATTTCTTCTTCAGAATCCTCTTGAATATCCTGCACAACACCATTAGAATAGAAAGCAGTTGATATGGGTGTGGAGGTTAAGGCCTTTTTGGACTCAAAAGCTTTTGAGTCAGGGTATCTCCTTGAGATCAAGTTGTCTTCATAGACAAACTTCCCATAAATTTCAGGGAGCTCAAGGGTCTGAATGTGATTAGCATTTCTCAGGCCTTGTGAGAAGTTGAGCCACTTCTCAGGGAGACTGTTGACAAAGCCAACATTTTTCTCATGTTTGGACAGTACAACACCATCATTTGATAATTCATTTATCAAAGTCTTGTATCTGGTGTAGGTCTGTGAGAGACTTTCAGAGTCTTTTGCCCTGAAAGTATTATACTTAAGTTTAAGGTCCATGACCCTATTTTCCTTGGTATCTGAGGGACCCTCAAAGCTGTTTACCAAGTCATCCCAAGTTTGCTTGGCTGTTAGACAGTTGATGACTGATTCCATTACATCGTCAGGAAGACATGATATAAGGATGCTTTTCAGGCGTTGGTCTTGATTGACCACCCTCCTCTCATCAATGGTCCATTGGGCCTCAGGTTTGTTTAGCCCTGTGGCAGTCTTTGGGACAAATGGGCCATCCCTGATACAGGTGATGTAGTAGGGTTCCATACCAGTAAGATAGCAAATCATACGCTTCTTCCATTTGCTAAATTTCCCAGCTTCAAGTCTGGGTGCAACAGCTGAGTAGCTGCCACCCTTTTTGTCGACTAGCTGGGGTACATTGATATCAGCCATAGTAGGATCTTGGTTTTAAAAACCTAGAGCACTCTTGGATAGTTTAAAAGATTTTATAAACCAGAGGCTCTGATACCACTTGTTGTTCCCTTTACACTATTAGAGTTAACTAGAAAGTTAATCTATTTCGTGTTATGACTAATACAATGTTTAGGATTAATACTAACAGTTATAAAACGTGAGTATAAAAAACAACAATATTTTTCAACGTTTAAATTCTTATTAGAAATAATTCCAAGAATCTATACCCAAGTGTTTTGCGGAACAAACACTTGGGATTGAATAGACAAGGGTATGGGGTGTCTCCTATCGAAACTCAAGTTTTGCTTGAGTGGTAACAATATACCCACTGAGCTATCTCAGTGAGTTGTATACTCTTTGTAGGAGAGAAGTTCCTTTGTAAAAGTTCAAGACTTTAAATATACAAAGCACACTTTAACTTCTCTCACATCTGATCTATTTATACACAAGTAATCTAAGTATAAGTGATTAAATATAATACAAGTTGTTGAGGTTGCGTGTCTGACAATTACAAATAGTAATTGTCATTTCCAAGAACCAATAGGAAAAGGCTAATAAGACTTTGGGAGTTGTTGGCTGACACTCCATGACTTTTAGCCGCAATAGGGAAGGTTGGATCTGACAAGAGAAGAGTGTTGGGCTTACACTATTATCTTCTCAGATCTTTTCCCTATTGTTCCCGCCTTTTCTTCAGGCGTTGGTTCCTCAGTCATTCAATCACTTTGTTGGTTTGAGGAGACTGGGGTTCAGTGAGTTCTTGTCCAATACTCACTGAACCATCATCTTCTTATTTGGCTTAAGTCCTACTCAGGGAGTACCGCCTTCCTAAGAAGTGAATCCTTCTTCATGAATTCACCTTACGCATCTCGAAGATGACTTACTGAGAGGCTGTTCTCTCAGTGACTTGAATTGTTCTCGGTTTAAGTTTAACACTTAGTTAATTTGTGTCCAAATCATGTTTTACGTATTCTTGGGTTTTATATAACCCAACACTAAGGCCAAGTCTGAGTCTCAAGACCATAGTAGCCATGACCAAAGCCACGGCAAGGCCACGGCTAAGACCTTAAGGTTTTCTAAGCCGAAAACATGAACTAAAGTGTTTGTCATAACATAACCAACCAATTTGGATCTACTCCATCAATAGACCATGAGGTTTTGCAAGTAATATCACATCCGTACGAGACTTAATGAACTTATAAAGATAACCACCTTCATCCAAAATAAACTTTCCTAAGTTTATTCAACTTTCGGACATGTAACGTTTAAAAACCAAAAACATATATTTTCTATCGAATACTACAACACTAGGGAGCTTCATGTGAGGGGTTTCATTTGGGTAAACGGATCGACGAGTTGCTGGATTTAAGAATTAAAGTGTCCTAGCTCCTCGAACGTTTACTACATGACCTCTGAATTATGATGGCCCGAACGGTAGTACAAGATATACAAACTAAACGTGTTTCATAAACCATCTTCATACAACGACCTACACACATACTAAGTACTACATCATGAACATTATGCAAGACATGTATATGCACGTCTTTGTATTCCTAGACATTATTCCAACCTAAGTCGCAACGTTCTATTGTAGGTTGCACTTAGAGGTTTCCCGGCTTATCCATCGAATTCATTAAGGCACTAAAACACTGTAACACCCCAACCCGATAAGGGTAAAGATATCACAATAATGGTTTCATATCAGATTAAACAAAGCATACATCTGTAGTAATACAAGAATTCTCAAAGGTTACAATGAAGCATAGACAAACTACAAGGTTACAAATGAAACTTCCGATAATGCTAATTCTAACACATAACAACTTCTAATCATCTCTAATCCAGAATAGCTATCAATTCTTCTAAGTCCAAGGTACTCTCCACTCATTCCCAGCTCCTAGCTTAATTACCTGCCGTGTGAAAAGAAACACGGCTGAGCTACACGAGCTCAGTGAACAGATATAACGATAACAAGCAGTAGAATAAGGAATAATAATAACAGTATGAATAAATCAGAGTTAAGCATCAGTATGAAGTAGCAGTAATGAAAGATAAAGAGTAAAGGTGTAGGAAAACAGTAATCCTCTACGAGCCCAGTATCAGTAATCAGTAACAGTAATCAGTGTAATCATGTAACCATATAATCATATAGAGGGGAGACCTCTCAGTAAACCAGTAATTATGAGGGGAGTCCTCAAACAGTAAGTGGAGTGATCAGCTCCCAGTATGTGAAAGACGTGTATCGCACACACCATCAGTCACCAGTAATACAGTAATCAGTAATCAGTAACAGTAACAGTAACAGTTCTAGGATGCATCCATACGCCCCAGGTGGCCATAAACCTCCCAACACACCAAATAAAATACAGTCAGGGACGGAACAGGTCATCACTCTCCTGCCCTAGAGTCATGCCATCGGTGCATCAATGACATGGTCATGAAACCCTCATGACTAGTTATGGCTCGTAGTATCAAACTGTGGGTCAGTGGTCAAGTATCAGTATTCAGTATTCAGTTTAGTTTCATAGGTCAATATCCAGTTCAGTATATCAGAAAGTTCATATCAGATGGTTCAGTAACAGAAGGGTCAATATCAGTAGGTTCAATATAAGAAAGGTTCAGTATCAGTAAGTCAATGTCAAAGGTTCACAGAAACAAGGAACATGGCAGTGAATCAGAAATCAGAAATGAGACGAAGGCACCTTACTAAAGAAGGGCAGAATATCTGTACCTTAGACCGCAAGTGCAAACATAACCAAAAACATAAGAATTGGAAGCAACTCCTTCTTCAGCGGATCTACACGAATTCATGATGAATTACTTATAAGCCCATTTTAATCAGATTACTCACTTGGGATTTGTTTCTATTTTAAGAAGCTTTCCATTTTTTGTTACTTGCCATTTTTGGAAACTCTCCTTATTTAGTAAGTTTTCCGACTCAATAACGTTTAGGTTTATAAATAACATTTTAGTAACTTAAAGGCTTATTAAATTTTATGGGTTAATATGACAACTTCTAATAGTTTAGGGTCTAAAGTGTAAGTTAGATACTTACATGAAATTTCTCATATTTGTGCACGTATATCTCATACCCGGCTCCATGCTCTCCCACGTTAACAGTAGCCCCACAACACATTTATATGATAACTTTTAACGTGATTCATATAGATAGCTTCAGTCTTTATTCAATAATAAACATGCAATCACTTTCAAGTTTCATTTCCTTTTTATATTTGCCCTTCACATACAAACAAGATCAGGAGTTTCTGCTCTTTATTTACGTGAGTTATAGCACAAGTTTTGAGGCTTGATAACCAACAATATAGATACACATGTTAAACTAATTAATTTTACTCTTTGAAGTCTGGTTATTAGAGTGTTAACCCGTTTCTATCGCATGAAACTCGACCCATTCACAACTCTCTTTACACGCGAAAACACACTTAAACTCACATTTCTTTACTGCCTAATTCGACACACAATAGCCCACATAGTGACCCCCTTTTTTTTACACAGCCACACGACACCCATAAATCACCCATCAGACCTTATAGCGACCAGCCTAGAACCTTAGTTTTACTTGCATGCAATTTCCAGGTTTTACGCCATGCCCCGACCACAATACACACTCATGTACTCGACATATTAATCACACTATTGCACATATAAGTTCCCAGATTATGAGTCTCTATGCATATGTATTCTGGTTGTTATCTTGTACACGACATATCTCCAAATTCCATGCGACACACTGATTTTATAACAGACTATGAGAGCCCCTATTCGACACAACCTAAGCTCTATATATCATGCATTAAAAATCCAGATTATGCGCCTTGTCTAGATTACAATATAACCTCATATCCTAGCCCTCGATACACACTCCTACAATCACTCAACAACACCCTTCACATGTTTAACATTCCAGGTTATGAGCTCCCTCATTGGTTCGTTATTTCATGCATGATATAGGTTCCAGTTCAAGCAACAACACTGATTTTATTTGCCAAGTAAATCTTCATTCGATCATGTACATAGCTATATTATTTTGTGCTACTTTACGACTAGGTTTTAAGAGTTATTCACATGTTTCATAACCAGGTTCGAAGAGCAACATAAGGCTATATATATCGACCCATACCCTTGTGATTTAATGTGATACTCATCCCTTTTATTCTGATTATCATAGATCAACGATATTATTCTTAAGTGTAGCTTATAACGACCCATATTTCCATCATATTATGTGCTCGGTTTTCCGATTATTCTCGCATATATTATGAGTTGATTTAAAGCTTGTTTTATTTAATGCAGTTAGTAGTATCTCATTGGATTGTGTCGAACAAAACTGAAACCAAAAATGATACCTTTTTGTGCCGAGTGGGAGGATAAAACAAAGACGGAAAGGACCAGAGATCAATCCACAAACCACCTTATTTCGAGTCACTAAGACTTCTTCTAACCAGGATATTACCATGATCACCACGGCTTCAAACTTCCTTCGTTCTTGATTTAAATGGTTGGACTTTGACAGATTAGGGTTCGGTTTAGGAGAGGCAAGTATGGGCCGAAATGTGAATGAGAGGATTGAGACAAATGTGAGTTTTTAAATGGAGAAAAAAAACGTAGGTCTTGGGCTATAATTCAGGGAGACCAAATCTGGTTATTCTTTTAGCAAGATATGTTGTCAATCCCATTTGTTTAGACGTGGTTATTATTTTAAATCGTGAGTTAAGAGTCTGTGTATAAATCAGTATTATGGGCCGAAAAGTTGGGGTACAAGAATAACAGTTTGACCAAACATTAAATATAAAACGTGTTTCCCTTATTGCCTTGGAAGGTTTCCATATATATATATATATATATTTTTATTCGCAATATATGAACGGACCTTTTTATTCGCAATATATGAACGGTGTGGCTTTCTTTCTAAGTTTCGAATGGAGTTGAGTCGTAAAATATGGAGAGAATTGCCGAGATTCTAGTTAGATTTTTGAGGGGACAAAATGAATGAATCGTATTTTAAAAAAAAGCCAAATTGTGTGAAGCTTGTGAGAAATTTTATTATTATTATTATTATTATTTTTTTTTTGTACAATTTACTGATAGTATGTAGTTTGCATTAATTTGAATTTTGTTAGGTAACTTGAGTTAGGTTCAAAATGTCACTTATTAACTTTCATGAAGTATTAAAGTTTTAAATTAAGGGCATTTTAGTCATTTAATATCACGTTAAGTTTTTGGGTTTTACAACTTCTTCCCCTCTAAAAGAAAAATTTTCGTCCTCGAAAATTGAGGTGAAACGAAACGGAACACAACTGGCTGTGAACAGAAATATGAAAGTCTTGTTTCTCATGACTCTATCTTGTTGATCAAAGCTTCGGTTTCCTCAGTAAAGACAAATCATACAGAATCCAGATCAAAGGTATAGTACACTAAACGTAATAGATGATAATCGGATTATCTCGAAAGAGACGTAGGAATTACATAGGATTTTGGCGGATATGCCGTCCACAGAAATTGATTAGACAAATCAGATTAGAATGTACAGAAAATAGATTATCGATAACATCAATTGGCAGAAGTTCTATAACAGAACCTAAGATAGTTATCAGAAGCACAGAGGTCAGCAAAACGCGTGAAAGCAGGTTACGCGTATAGGTAGAGTGAATTTAAAGTCTCACTAACGCAGATGATCTCAAACAGTTATCAGAATTTCTAAAGCTCTAAGGCACTTCTCGAAATATCATATGCCCACAACAAGTGCACGTTATATGATGTAAGTATTATCACGTTGGCCAGACGTCATAATACTGGCATCATATAAATATGCCCTCATGATGGTCATACTTTATCTCAAGTCGTGAACAGAACAACTTATCTTAATCTACTTAAACTTTCTACGGTCTCAGAGGTCATCACAATCAAACGCCATAACTAAAAGGAGAACTAACTACTCGAAGGAGTTAACGGAACAGATCTAAAATGTCTATCAGAACCGGATACGTCGCCAATAGCGTCAATCCTTCATCACTTATCAGAATCAACTCAGGCAATACCAGTGGTTGCTTCAAAATTCTCATAAAAAATCATCGGCCTACATACGCAGAATGAACACATAACGGAATTATTAACAGAGGGTCTAAGTCATTCAAAGGATCTTATCATCTAGTAATGGAAATTTAAGTAAGTTAAGAGAAAGTGAAACATGTCATCCATAGGTTCATCCTCCCCAGAATCACCTCTTTCAAACACCAACGTTTGCTTCCAAACTATCATCCATTCAATTTCATGATCTTAAACTTCTTCCAAGTCCATGCAGTCTGCCGTATGATCATAGGGTGTAAAGGAATTTTAAACTCGAGTCTGGTCCCTCAAGCCTTCGGCACTTTTTCTGGACACTGAGGTGTAGTGATGTGAATCTCTTTCATGGTCACTGTGAATCTTCCATTTGTGAGTCTGCTTTTGCTCTCAATTCATCTTAGTACAACTAAAATGAATAGAGAAGCAAGACTGCGCGTCTTGGACAGGTCTTCTAGCACCGTTCGAAATCCGCCAACTCAAACTGTTATCGTCACCAGATATCTGGTAGTGTTGTCTGCTACAATCTCTGGACGCCAATCAATCTGCTTCTTCCAGAATAAAGGGTCATTCCACGAGATGATCAACATGTTCCTCTTCGTGCATAAGACTGAAATGCTTCCCGGAGGTTACTCTCAATCAGTCATCTCCTTTTTTAGAAGTTATTGTGGTTGCTTCTTTAGTCCTTCAGACATTAAATGAGGTTGTCTGATACGGAGTTTTCAAACATTAAGTGGATAATGATCTCGGATAGTGATACGATTAGGTTTACGATAGTTGATACGCTGACGCAGAATTTTCTCTTTCTTCTTCATAAACTAATAGGGGCATTCAAAGTAAACACTGAGGTGAACAAAATCATGTTCCATCAGCTTCTTCAATCTCTCAACTTCTATAGCATCATGGTTCGTCAACTGAGATCGGTTCAACTTTCATTATCCTTCTCAAACAGGTGGGAAACCCAAGAGTTTCATCAGAAAACACCAGAAAATTTATACTACGAAGCTTCCAATGCCAAAGCTTTCTAAGGGTGGATATTCATAGGAGAAATTTGACAATCAATTGAGATCGAGTTAAATGTTTCCATAGCAGCGTTAAGCTTAACAGATTTGAGTGGTTAAAGGTTATCATAACAAAATTAGGGTGAAGAATAGACTCCAATAGGACTCATATCAGATACGGTAGTCTCTGGTAGCTTTATAAAGAGCCAGTCAAGTCATAACCAAAAGATTTCAGGATTAGGTATATCAAAAGTAGGCAGATCCGCAGAACGAATATAGTCGTTAAACCAGACAGATAGTTCATATGTCAGAGTCAAGTGCATGGTTCATCAAGGTGTTGATATAGATAAGCGAACAGTTCAAGGTGTAGGAATCATGTTTAGTTATTTAGCATAAGTGGCAGGTGGGTTGGGATTCACCAGTAATACGAACATCGTATAACTGTCAAAAGTACAGAATATCGGTTATCAGCATCTTCATGGTCAGTTAACAACTTCATATCGAGACAAGATTATCGTCATATCCTTCCAAAGGAAACTAGTTGGCGGCAAGATTCATTATTTAAAGGGAGGGAATAACTTCTATAGCCATGGTTAATAATCACCAGAGTTCTCATAGGAGTAGTAATGGATTTTGCAAGACAGAGTGGTATCAGATGGTATATTCATATCCATCACGGTTAGTGAATTAATAGAATGTGTCAAACACCTTGGGGTCAAATGATCTTCGGGGTGGTCGGAGAGGTATTAAACGGTTTATCAAACAGATCGGAATTGAAAATCAAAATCAGGTAGTGGAACACTCCCAGAAGGTACACTTAAGCAACTCACTTCCTGGTCTTTGGTTGCTGCTCTTTCTGGTTGCTCAAATCAACTGGTATGATCCGAAAGACATCTTCGCTTGGCGGCTAGACAATCTCTCGGTATCATGTCAAATCCTACTTCACATTCCGGTGGAAAACTTGGTGGTTCAACCAGGAATCATATTCGGAAAACTCAGGGTGTCAATTAATTCTCAAGATAAGGTTCATTCATTGGTGTACGAAATAGTTTCTAGGAAAACTTCATAACCTCAAAAGTATCACACGTGTCTCCAGAGTAATAGTGATAACAAGGAGTTAACAATCGGTAATCATGGTAGGAAGTTCAAAATTGTTTCAAATGCCAAAGGTGAGACATAGGAGGATAGTCGTCAATATTTGAATGTTCATTCAACCAATCTCTTATCAGGATAAAATCAAAGTCAACTATCAAAGGAAGACGGATCAACAAAGCAGATCTTACCGTTCAGAATGAGAGGGAAAACATTTTTATACTCGTGGTTAAACACCACCAGACTTCTCATGGGGCCAGAGATGGCTAAGACGAAATCAATTTGTGTCAGAAATTCGTAATTGATTATCAAAAGCAAGAGAGAAATAATAGAATGTATCAAGTATATCATCGTCGTGGAGATTCTTAGAATTCCCGAAGAGGCATCAGAATGATTAACAAGAGGATTAGAGGTCAGAGTCGGATTCTGAAAACAAGGATCAAATAGTGTCAGGCAATTACTATGCAATTCTTAAATGCCTTCGTATATTTAGGTTTCAAAATTTAGGTGGTGTAAAGCATAAGCTTTCAATTTCCAAAAGTGAACTAACAAGCTTTAACCAAAAGCAAGACACGAATCAGAGTGATGCGGAAGCAAAGATACTTAAGCAAATGCCTAATAAGCTACCCATTCCTCACTGGTCAGAATTTAACTTCCTATAGAGAAATCCTAAAGTAAATTCTCGAAGGTTGTCCTACGAGCGCCTACAGTGGAAACTTAGTGGTCCAAACTTCATAGGTCAAGGGTAAATGTATTACGAGTCGCAGCCTGTCGCTCTGATACCATAAATTGTAACACCCCAACCCGATAAGGGTAAAGATATCACAATAATGGTTTCATATCAGATTAAACAAAGCATACATCTGTAGTAATACAAGAATTCTCAAAGGTTACAATGAAGCATAGACAAACTACAAGGTTACAAATGAAACTTCCGATAATGCTAATTCTAACACATAACAACTTCTAATCATCTCTAATCCAGAATAGCTATCAATTCTTCTAAGTCCAAGGTACTCTCCACTCATTCCCAGCTCCTAGCTTAATTACCTGCCGTGTGAAAAGAAACACGGCTGAGCTACACGAGCTCAGTGAACAGATATAACGATAACAAGCAGTAGAATAAGGAATAATAATAACAGTATGAATAAATCAGAGTTAAGCATCAGTATGAAGTAGCAGTAATGAAAGATAAAGAGTAAAGGTGTAGGAAAACAGTAATCCTCTACGAGCCCAGTATCAGTAATCAGTAACAGTAATCAGTGTAATCATGTAACCATATAATCATATAGAGGGGAGACCTCTCAGTAAACCAGTAATTATGAGGGGAGTCCTCAAACAGTAAGTGGAGTGATCAGCTCCCAGTATGTGAAAGACGTGTATCGCACACACCATCAGTCACCAGTAATACAGTAATCAGTAATCAGTAACAGTAACAGTAACAGTTCTAGGATGCATCCATACGCCCCAGGTGGCCATAAACCTCCCAACACACCAAATAAAATACAGTCAGGGACGGAACAGGTCATCACTCTCCTACCCTAGAGTCATGCCATCGGTGCATCAATGACATGGTCATGAAACCCTCATGACTAGTTATGGCTCGTAGTATCAAACTGTGGGTCAGTGGTCAAGTATCAGTATTCAGTATTCAGTTTAGTTTCATAGGTCAATATCCAGTTCAGTATATCAGAAAGTTCATATCAGATGGTTCAGTAACAGAAGGGTCAATATCATTAGGTTCAATATAAGAAAGGTTCAGTATCAGTAGGTCAATGTCAAAGGTTCACAGAAACAAGGAACATGGCAGTGAATCAGAAATCAGAAATGAGACGAAGGCACCTTACTAAAGAAGGGCAGAATATCTGTACCTTAGACCGCAAGTGCAAACATAACCAAAAACATAAGAATTGGAAGCAACTCCTTCTTCAGCGGATCTACACGAATTCATGATGAATTACTTATAAGCCCATTTTAATCAGATTACTCACTTGGGATTTGTTTCTATTTTAAGAAGCTTTCCATTTTTTGTTACTTGCCATTTTTGGAAACTCTCCTTATTTAGTAAGTTTTCCGACTCAATAACGTTTAGGTTTATAAATAACATTTTAGTAACTTAAAGGCTTATTAAATTTTATGGGTTAATATGACAACTTCTAATAGTTTGGGGTCTAAAGTGTAAGTTAGATACTTACATGAAATTTCTCATATTTGTGCACGTATATCTCATACCCGGCTCCATGCTCTCCCACGTTAACAGTAGCCCCACAACACATTTATATGATAACTTTTAACGTGATTCATATAGATAGCTTCAGTCTTTATTCAATAATAAACATGCAATCACTTTCAAGTTTCATTTCCTTTTTATATTTGCCCTTCACATACAAACAAGATCAGGAGTTTCTGCTCTTTATTTACGTGAGTTATAGCACAAGTTTTGAGGCTTGATAACCAACAATATAGATACACATGTTAAACTAATTAATTTTACTCTTTGAAGTCTGGTTATTAGAGTGTTAACCCGTTTCTATCGCATGAAACTCGACCCATTCACAACTCTCTTTACACGCGAAAACACACTTAAACTCACATTTCTTTACTGCCTAATTCGACACACAATAGCCCACATAGTGACCCCCTTTTTTTTACACAGCCACACGACACCCATAAATCACCCATCAGACCTTATAGCGACCAGCCTAGAACCTTAGTTTTACTTGCATGTAATTTCCAGGTTTTACGCCATGCCCCGACCACAATACACACTCATGTACTCGACATATTAATCACACTATTGCACATATAAGTTCCCAGATTATGAGTCTCTATGCACATGTATTCTGGTTGTTATCTTGTACACGAAATATCTCCAAATTCCATGCGACACACTGATTTTATAACAGACTATGAGAGCCCCTATTCGACACAACCTAAGCTCTATATATCATGCATTAAAAATCCAGATTATGCGCCTTGTCTAGATTACAATATAACCTCATATCCTAGCCCTCGATACACACTCCTACAATCACCCAACAACACCCTTCACATGTTTAACATTCCAGGTTATGAGCTCCCTCATTGGTTCGTTATTTCATGCATGATATAGGTTCCAGTTCAAGCAACAACACTGATTTTATTTGCCAAGTAAATCTTCATTCGATCATGTACATAGCTATATTATTTTGTGCTACTTTACGACTAGGTTTTAAGAGTTATTCACATGTTTCATAACCAGGTTCGAAGAGCAACATAAGGCTATATATATCGACCCATACCCTTGTGATTTAATGTGATACTCATCCCTTTTATTCTGATTATCATAGATCAACGATATTATTCTTAAGTGTAGCTTATAACGACCCATATTTCCATCATATTATGTGCTCGGTTTTCCGATTATTCTCGCATATATTATGAGTTGATTTAAAGCTTGTTTTATTTAATGCAGTTAGTAGTATCTCATTGGATTGTGTCGAACAAAACTGAAACCAAAAATGATACCTTTTTGTGCCGAGTGGGAGGATAAAACAAAGACGGAAAGGACCAGAGATCAATCCACAAACCACCTTATTTCGAGTCACTAAGACTTCTTCTAACCAGGATATTACCATGATCACCACGGCTTCAAACTTCCTTCGTTCTTGATTTAAATGGTTGGACTTTGACAGATTAGGGTTCGGTTTAGGAGAGGCAAGTATGGGCCGAAATGTGAATGAGAGGATTGAGACAAATGTGAGTTTTTAAATGGAGAAAAAAAAACGTAGGTCTTGGGCTATAATTCAGGGAGACCAAATCTGGTTATTCTTTTAGCAAGATATGTTGTCAATCCCATTTGTTTAGACGTGGTTATTATTTTAAATTGTGAGTTAAGAGTCTGTGTATAAATCAGTATTATGGGCCGAAAAGTTGGGGTACAAGAATAACAGTTTGACCAATCATTAAATATAAAACGTGTTTCCCTTATTGCCTTGGAAGGTTTCCATATATATATATATTTTTTTTTATTCGCAATATATGAACGGACCTTTTTATTCGCAATATATGAACGGTGTGGCTTTCTTTCTAAGTTTCGAATGGAGTTGAGTCGTAAAATATGGAGAGAATTGCCGAGATTCTAGTTAGATTTTTGAGGGGACAAAATGAATGAATCGTATTTTAAAAAAAATCCAAATTGTGTGAAGCTTGTGAGAAATTTTATTATTATTATTATTATTATTTTTTTTTTTTTTGTACAATTTACTGATAGTATGTAGTTTGCATTAATTTGAATTTTGTTAGGTAACTTGAGTTAGGTTCAAAATGTCACTTATTAACTTTCATGAAGTATTAAAGTTTTAAATTAAGGGCATTTTAGTCATTTAATATCACGTTAAGTTTTTGGGTTTTACAAACACCATCCAACTCACGGTGAGTTCGTAGCCCCACTTTCTATTACTTAATTGTTTTACAAACCCTTGGGGGGAATACATGCTATTTTTAACCGAACACAATGCTTTGAAATTGTATGCTATCTGATTGTTATATTATCACTAAGTACCATCCTTGCCAATCCTAGGCCCCATATCATGAACCATTTAATCACTAGGAATTGCCAATCCTAGGCCCCATATCATGAACCATTTAATCACTAGGAATAGTGAGCGCGAGTATTGTGAATAGGCCTATTGGGATTGACGAATCCCGTTTGTATTGACCGGTTAGGCAAACAAACGCACTATATTTGAGACTTAGGTATGTCGGCAAAGTACCTACCGGGGCAACAAATCCACCGATTGATATTGGTACACGTTAACGTATTAGTTGCATGAGCTTAGTGAAGAATAATAATAACCGTTTTGTTTTCCAACCATGAGTATGAGTCTAATTAACTCACACTACCAACATATTGTGTTCAACTACATAACAAACTCTATGAATATCACTCAACCTTTTGTTGACAGTTTTAAGCATGTATTTCAGGTGCATAATGATCAAGGATGGCACGGAGGGGCACGAACTCAATCAAGAAGGCTATAACTTATCTTATCATTCAAAAAGACATCAAATGACTTATATTGATGTATTTTGTAAACATGGAACCTTTTGGGACCTATCTTGTAAACTCTGATATATTATTTGAATGATAAATCCCTTTTAAAACGACTCAGTTAGAGATCGTTTTCTATTATTATGACTATTGTGCCGTCGAGTAACACCCAGTTTGAATTCCGCTGCATCATTGAATTGGGGGTGTTACATGATCTTAGCGAGATATGATCTTGATATGATCTCGATTTTAACCATAGGATCTTAAGATATCGATCGATTCGATCTTACTTTTCTCGAACAACAAGCTAAAAACTTACAAATTTATGTAATAAGTTTGTATAATATGAAAAACAATATGCAAATTGTATTAACTACTTCCTCCCGGTTCCAAATTATATGTCCACTTTCATATTTCAAAAAGTTTAAAAAAAGTATGCCCTTTACAATATTAACTAATAAAAATTTATTCTCACCCACTTAGAAGCATTTTGATTTGTTGAAATTGAAAGTGAACATTAATTTTGGGACAACAAAAAAATAGTAATGTTGACTTACATTTTGGGACGGATGGAATACTTCATAATCATAATTTTTACATATATTTTCATGATATATGATATATAATAGTATGTAGATTTCCAAAAGAGTAATGATAAATAGACCTACAAATTGGCTTACCCTATTTACATATTCAATTTTCGAAATATACTATATCTCTCTTCTCATATTCACCAATCATTTTTGAAATACATCAATCACATTTGTAAGCCTACCCCATTACATAGTAGAAACTTACATTATAGTAGGATCCAAAAATCACAATCTGATCTTTCAAAGACGAAAACGTGTGGAGGCGGTACGGTTTCCATTCGGCCGCCCCCGGTTTTCATCCGGCCGTTACTCCAGCGAGGAAACTCGTGTGGAGGCGGTACGGTTTCCGGGCGGAAGCCGTTAAAAGTCCCCACTACGCCAGCGTGGGCCCGGTTCAGACAACATAGTCAGGGTACGTGGTGGATGAGGGCCTGCTGATGTGACCGGTGTGACTCCAATCCAAAAAATGAAAGTCGCCTTCCAAAAAAAAAAAAAAAATCATGTTTCAGTTGATCTCATCCGATGAGGCGTCATTTGATTCGGGATCTTTCTACCCATTGTACATTTTCTTCAACAATGTTTTAATGAAATTAATACTTTTAGCCAAAAATAACAATATGAATCCCAAGCAAAGCACTTCCATTGTGGTGTTGTTAAACGCATTACCAGGACTTAGAAGGGAACTCTGATTGTGCTTCTCTTTCGATTGGAGTTCCACGGTGGGGAAGAAGGGGAGGAAGTTTTGATGATAGAAAGGGGCTCTAGGAGGCTGTTTCTTACATATGCAACAATCAGGACTTACGGTACAGTTGAAGAAATAGTTATGTGGCTCTTTCCATAGATGACGCGGAACACATCGCTGCTCAAAGCTGCAATATAGAGCTCCTTTCGGAAAGATAGCCGTTGGCTGACTGTTGTCATCGCAAAGATGTTTAAACAATCTTCTGGGATAGTCAAAGTGCAATAGCTATGAATCTCATACATCTCCAACCAAAATGCACATTAGACATCACATCATTTAGTTATAGAGCATGCGGAGAAGAAGATTATGTCATCAAACAAGTTACAAAAGATCATCAGCCATCTGATAGTGATGAATACAGAGCTATTCTGACTACAGCAAAAAGGACAGAACAAACGTAACAGAGGGCCTTGAGATTGGGGAAGAATCATTTAAAGAGTCAGAACAAGACCCTCTTCTCAAACTGCAATACGATGATAGTGACGAACCAAGCAACGAAGGGCCAAAATCAAGGGAATGACATTCTCAAAGACTGAATGTATCTATTAAAAGATTTAACAAATTTAAAAGTGACCATGGGGACAGGTCCTAGGCAGGCAAACAAGTGAAAACTTAAATCCATGTGTGAACTGTTAGGCTTGTGGCCTAAGGGAACCATTCCGCTCCAGGAAAGTGCACCGTGTCAAATTATCATATAAGGGTTTGCACATGGAAATGTGAAGTTAAGAAGATCGTATAATAATTTTGATTTCAGAACCAGATACTATTAGCTTTATATTCAAAATGAAGCTGATCCAACAAGCTTCAGTTAAACAGAAGAGAATGCTCAAGCGAGTATTCAATCATAGTCCTGACTTTCTAATAGTGACTACAAATTCTGAAGACCAAGAGAATAAGCGTAGATAAATAGAAACCTAAATATCAACTAAACCTCTTCAAGAAAAGTCAACTTTATGCAGCAGCCGGAAGCAAACGAGCTTGGCCTTACTTTTTCCGTGCTACAAAAGACTCGATGCTTCCCATCCAACGAATATACTCGTTCTTACTTTTGTGTTGCATACATTTATGCAAGAAGACAGCTAGTTCATCATTTATACCCCTTTCCTCAAGGAAATCATACAGTGAAGTCTGAAGCTCGTCATCCAAATCACTGAAAAAAGAGAACATCAAAACCATGTTTACAATTATAACAAAGTGAAATGAGGCAGCTTATAGAAATAAAAACATAAGCAAATGTTTTCTACCCACAGTTAAGAGGGTGTTTGGATGTATGCATTGAAAGGATTATGGGGCATTGAATAATCAAAATCAGATAAATAGCCATCACTCCCATTTACCCTACAGGCTGCAGGAAAAAGTATTTGCATATATTTTTGCAATTTGAAATTGTAATAAGCAGGTTTACGGTTTACCCAACACATATTATAATATTCTCAGAGTAAGACCGAATCAACGATCACCCCAATTTATAATATTTCTAGAAAACATGATAACATCTTCCATGTATTTCACATTAAGAGGGTGAAAAGGGAGTCCCTTCATATATCAACATTGTTTTCTATAACTGAAGGTAAGAATAATAAAAAAGTGGGAAGAAGATTAGAACTTACTCAAACGGAGGACCCATGTAAGGTTTACCAGTCATTCCATCTTGATCACGCATGAAAACGTTTTCAATCTCTACACTGTCAGGCCATACATTGCACAAAAACTCCAAAATACCATTTTCTTCATCCTTAAAGATGTCGACAACCATTGAAATGTAAAGTTCCAGATCGTTTGCTGTGGTAACATCACTATCTTTTGCAGGAGGAGTAGAAACTTGGAACATGGTGACCTCTACTTTGATTTCTTCATTGTCTCCAAATTTCTTATTCAATCTGATCCACTGCTCTCCAGACCTCTCATCAATCGCAAAAGATTTGAACTTTGGAACAAGCTACACAGATATCCACCAAGAAGTAAATACCAGAACCAGTTTTAGTTTAACCCACATAGCATATACCAATATGTTTCTCTAACTAGTGACTTCTCTGAAGAAGTTTATAACTCAGATCATATTTGAAGTTTAGAAGTACCCTATTTGATAACTTAAGTCAAGATGCAGCATTTTTTTTTTTATCTAGTTCTTTTATTTGGAACGAATGTCGAATAAGCGTAATAATTATTTTACTTGTTTTGTCTGTATGCAACTGTAACATTTTGGTATGTTCCAAGTCACTACAAAGATACACATAAATGCATAATGATATGAAAGAAACATTTACAGATATACTAATTCAAGTCCTGTACTTGACTAAAAGTAGCATAAACCCAACTAAATTAAGACTGAAACATGCCCAAGCTCTACACAACTAGTACATACCAAAATACCTAGGCTGAAATATTTAAATTAAAAAACTCAAAACACATAGAAGCTAACCAAGTAACTTAAGTAGAGACTTTGAAGACTACGTTGGAAATTAGATCATAAAACTTCATTCTGAAGTCCTTCACATATGTGACAGTCTCATATGTTCACTAATAAATCAGAAAAAAACTTGTGAGCAAGGATATGCCTTAGTACTTGCTACCGTTGCCACATTACCACTGTTTCTAAACTATAAGCAGATTATGTCAATAGAAACATAATTCCCACATTCATTACCATTAAAATACTTTTTACTTCACAATTCCCATACAAAACATTCCAATTAGTTTTACGTTATTCACACGCATGCCCCGAACCCATATGAGATCCAGTCTTCTGTTACTGATCATAAAGCTTGTTATAGACCACCATTGACATATGCTATGCTTGTATTTGCTATGTGTTACTACACACTAGCCAATCAAATCGGTAACTTGGGTTACTAAATAACAAGAGCTAGGTAAGCAAGAGCTATGTGTGTATTTGTTTTTCTGCTACAAGTGGTCCAAGCAAACGACATACACCACTGTTCATCATAAAAATCATAATAAACCGGGTTTATTACACCAGAACATAACCAAGTTTCACCGAATTATTATTGTATTGTATGTAATATCTATTTTTATCTATTTCGTTATTACATAACAACTTATATCTTGTTATCAATGTATATAGTTGACAATCAATAGAACCTAATCAAGACGTGATAACATATATTATGTCATACTCCCTCTATTCCAAAATCATTATCCATAGAAAAACACACAGATTAACGAAAATGTAACAACCGGTTTTACCAATTATCAAAGATTTTCTTGTGTTTTGTGAAAGGGGCTGTTTGTGATTGCTTCTTGTGTTAGGTGTTTATCTGCTTATTTTTATAATGAAGTAATTTGCTTCATCCAAACTGCTTATACTTAAGGGGTGTTTGTTTAAGCTTATATGTGAGCTTATGAGCTTATTTGATTTCGGCTTACATTTCATAAGCTTTAATTTTCCAGCTTATTTTAAGACTTTTGGGCTTATAAAAGTTTATCATGTTATAAAAAACTTATATAAGCCCAAAAGCCTCAAAATAAGCCAGAAAATCAGGGCTTATGAAATATAAGCTGAAACACAAATAAGCTCATAAACCGCATATAAGCTTAAACAAACACCCCATTATCTGCGTATATACGAAACAAAATTATTACTATTACTATTACTACCACTACCACTACCACTACCACTATTTTTTTTTTTTTTTTAAAAAAACATCACTTTATTATAAACTGATCTATAAGAAATTAGAGGGGAGCCGAGATACTAACTGGGCCCCCACTCCTCTAGCTATTGCAAAGCTAATCCTACTAAAAATATGAGGCGCGGCACGCGCTCCGATGTCTTGAGTCACAGAGAACTTTCGGATCCGCTTCAGAAGGGCCATAGCATCCGTCCCAAATTCCCCAAAGGAAGAAAATGAGAAGGGGAGAAACCCATATCCAATGTCGGCGCACTTGGTCTCATACTTGACTCGTTTGCGTTGTGCTGCTTCAACCACCACCCGTCCTGGCACAAAATCAGCCATACCAGTTTGTGTCAGAGGAGACGACCTTGTCAAATCGACACAAACATCTTGCCCGCCGTCCCAAGAATAGAGCAATATATCAGGTGGGCGTAAGTTTTTGTCCCTTACATCACAAAGGCCGATGTCAACCTCTTTACGAGCTGAGATCCCAGCCCGAGAACAAATGTCAGCAAGAGTGTCGCGTACCACGTTGTGCCGATGCTTAATACCAATAATACCAGCACACGACACTGCATGGTCCCCATAGATGTCCCCCGCAAATGACCTGGAGCAAGCTGAGCACGGCATCTGGACAGAAAACAGGGGGACACCCAGGCGGTAACATAAAACATATCGGTAAGTTCTAGCATTCATGGTCTGTCCCAGCCCAGATATCGGGACCACCCTAAGCCAATCGGAGGTGTAATCTTCTTTTTGCGACCTCCAGAGCGCCATCTGTCGAGCGGATAGGCCCCCGCAAATAATTTTCTTCTTCTTCTTCTTCTTCTTATTATTCTTCTTCTTATTATTATTATTATTATTATTATTATTATTACTTTCGTATTTGACCTTAAACCTTTACAAATAGAATTAATAGAAATTTTCTACCAAAATTCTGTTTCTTTTAACCCCCATACACGGTAGGGTGGACCGAGGGGTCCGAGGGTGCCTGTGAACCAACTGGATTTACTTGCATAGTGTAAAATCTTATCAAAAGTAATGACTTTTCTGAAATGCACCATGTCCCAAAAGTTTGTCTTGCAAGTTTTTTAGTTTTAACGAAATGAGCCTCGTAACTTTATCTCTTGGGTCCGCCACCATTAGGATCTAGTGTTGTTATTACAAGTATTTATTTACAAGCAGAATGTCGAATTATTAAAAATGACCCATAAAATGAAAAACCAAAAAAAAAAGGGTAAAAACACAAAACCTGAGTAAGAGGAGATCGGTCGAGTTCGTACTGAACATCGTTACGGATGAGTCGACAGATACGATCCTCAAAAGCTGTTTTCCTCATCTCAGATACATATCCTCTCTTTTGTTGTTGCTGTTGTTGAGGAGAGTTTTTTTGAATTAAAGTAGTTATAGGACGAGAATTAAAGATGGATGATGATGGTTTTCTACCCAAGCGTCCGATTAGCCGGAGAGCCATTTTTGTTGGCGGTGGTAGGATTTAACAAGGGTTTTGGGGGTTTTGTATACAAAGTAGACAAAGGGTGTGTTTGGGCATCTCTATTGGTGTGATGTTATTTTTTTTTTTATGAACCACAAAAAGTAGGTCGTAAAATTTTGTATTAAATGAACGCTAAACACTTATGTTTAACATTAGTATATATATTAAATTGCATTCAATACGACGTCGGGTCATCATTGCTAGCTACAGTACCATCAATTGCTACAGTAACAGGCCGGTTTGGCCCGGCCCGTTTAACATTAGCCCAAAATTAAATTTCACAAATTGGCAAAAAATACCCCTGAAGTTGACGCATCTTTGCGAAAGTAGTCCTTTTTCAAAAAAAAAAAAAATTCCCCAAAATTAAGTTTCAAAAATTGGCAAAAAATACCCCTGAATCTGTCGCCTCTTTGCAAAAGTTGTCCTTTTTTCAAAAAAAATTCCAAAAAATTGGCGAAAAATACCCTCAAAATTAGCGGGTCTTTGCAAAAGGGGTCTTTTTTTTAAACGTAAATTGAGGCTAAGATCACTGCCCTGCCGCAACGTGTCTATCGCAACGCGGTTATCCGTAGCCGGCCTCTTACATCAATATTCTGTCTTAAAATCTTAATTAAATTTTTTGTCAAATACAGCGCCCCGCCGCAACGCGACGCACCGGCGCCCGACTCGTTACATTTTATGTTATGTTCAAAAAAAAAACATTACATTTTATGTTTAAAATCTTCATTTAATGAAAGGTATGGTTAAATACAACCTCATTAACAAAACCTTTTTTTTTTTAATATATGTTGAGCGCTCATATATGTTTATAAAAATGAAAAAGATTATTTGTGTAAAAACGCAAAATCATTTCCTAATTAATTAAAGAGTTACCGAATGTGTAATTCTCATACCTTTTTTCGTGGTGATTTTATCGTACAAGAGTTTTACATGTACTCGTTAAAGTGGCGGAGATAATGTAATTAAAATTTTTGATGACCAATGTTTTTTGTGACTATAAACTTTTGAGTGGCAAAAAACTTTTGTTGTGATAGTTTTATATAGCTAACTACTTTTGAGTGGCAAAAAAAATTTTGTTATGATAATGTATTTGTGTCCTAATGGTATCTTGTGTTGTGTGAAAAGCTCCTCAATCTAATAGTTGCGGGTTCAAGTCATGCTCAAAACATGTGAGAGATTTGTGGTTATTGTGAGATAGTTAAACATGCCATTAAAAAAATAAATAAATAAATAAATAAAAAAGACATATAATGCATTTTACACATTTTCTTCTCATTTTTCTTAAAATTTCTATAAATAGAATTTATGCATTTTATGCATTTTACACATTTTCTTCTCATACTTGGTTGATTTACCATTTGGCAGCAAAACTGTTGGTTGCAAGTGGGTCTTTGATACTTATTTTAGATCACGTTTTAAATTTATAAATGCTCGTCTACCTATGATCTACTTATGCACTAATGGGCAGAGAACCCGGTCGTGTGTAGTGTAGTATTCAGTAAAACCGAGGTCGTCCCAAGAACTAATTGTCGGTTTCTAATCCAAGTTTTAATTGTCACGAGATTGATTTGGTTTAATTAACTAATTGAAAATAAGAAAACCAACTAAATTGGCCCTAGCTTAGGAACACACGTCTGGAAGTGTCCCTTTGCAAGTTCAATTATTAGGACTAGTGTGTGTAATACTGTTAGGTAAATAATTATAAGATTGAATCAAATAAGTTAGTAAAACTAGTAGAAGTTTAGGTTGCATTTATGTCACCTAGATAGTTTATAAATAATAGTTGGAGGACATTATGCGGGCTTCGTTAATGGTGACAGCATTAACCCTCGTCAGAGCCTAGGATTAGGGAGAAGATCCACCTAGTTTATATTCGCAAATCACCAACGAGGGTCGGTACCTAATTAGTAATCATTGCACTAGTAAGACATATCACTAATACTTAAATTGGAATGAACTTGACTAGCACGTTCTCCCTATCTTGATTTAGTGTCTTTTTCCTTTTATCGTTTGTCTTGCATTATTTAGTTCATTTAAATTGCTTTCTTAGATAATTAGTAACGAAACTCGTGCCAGTCTCTCATGCTGAAACCCCCCCCCCCTTGCGTTAGTTTAGGTTATTTAGTAGTGAGAATAACTTTAGGATTAGTATATTAGTAATTCACTCCTGACAAACGACTCGTACTTACCACAGTAGCTACAATGATCGGGTACACTGCCCATTAGTGTTAAGTCTATAGGTTAGTTCGGCAAAATATAAACAGTAAAACTTGGTTAAAAAAATATAGACAACAAATAAAACATCAAGTTTTTGGCGCCGCTGCCGGGGAGTGATTTTATCTTTTTACTAGTTTAATTGGTATTTTTGTGTTGTTAGTTTAATTTGTTATTTTTTTTTCTCTGTTTCGTTTGATTTTTATTAGTTTATAAGTTTGTGTGTTTGTTTGTTTTTATTTGTTTTGGTTACTGTTCACAATTAATATTTTGTTGGGTTTTATATTTTCATAGATTTGATGATCACAGAACAAGAAGAATGAAACATAAAGAATACTGAAATGATAAGCAAAATACACCAAGTAGATTCTACTGCTAGAGTATTTTATTCTACTGCTAGTGTATTGTTGAAGTTTGCTCAAGTTACAACTAACAGTACTAACTGCTGAGTTAGTACTGCTAGTACAAAGAAGGTAGCAGTTAGTACTGCTGGTTCAAAGAAAGTAGCAGTTAGTACTGCTTGTGCAAAGAAGATAGCAGTTGGTACTGCTAGTGCAAAGAAGCTACTGCTGAATGGATAACTGAGTGACTCATACTACTGCTGGATGGATATGTTTGAAAAACATATTTTGTATATGAGTCAATTATATACGGTAGATAATATCTAGATATGTTATCAGTCAACAAATTGTAAACAAAGATACAAGTTGTATCTTAATGACTGACATACACAAGCAAGTAGTAGATAAGACTTATCAAGTTTGTAATGATCTCCTTTGTTCTATAAAAGAGAGATCTTAGCTTAGAAAGTTAGAAGCAATGTTGCAAAAATCGTGAATCGGTACTGTGGCGGTCGGGGGCCTTTAAGCGATATTTAACCGATTAATCGGCCGATTTTCTTGAATCGGCCGATTAATCGGCCGATAACCTTGTAAATCTCTCCAAGGTCCGAGGCCTTTAAGCGATTAATCGCCGATTAATCGGCCGTATCGGCCGATATTTGCAACACTGCTTAGAAAGTTAGAAGTTAAGTGTGTCTTTGTGCTTCACTATGTGTTATCTGTGAAGACACCAAAATGTTTTATGTAGTGTTCTAGTGTGCTTAGAATTTAAACACCAAAGGGTGTCAATATGTAAAACATCAGAAGAGTGTGTGTGGGAACATCAGACAAGGGGTCTGATGTTGTTAGATTTGTTAAGCCTCAAGGTAATCAAGGTTTTCCTTGATCCCTGTTATTGTAGTAGAGTAACCGTACTATATTTGATCACATAGCATTGGGGCTGAGTTTAATAACAAACGGAGAAATTGGCAAAACCTTGTTGTGATAGTATTGTTTCTTTCATTGAATATTCCGCCAATATTATCATCATGCTCGTCATAGATAAAATCCTAGATAAAGGCTTAACAGCCTTGAGCCCAAAACAATCAGAAAACTTTTATTTAGTGTGTGCTTAATCGTTTATTAAAGTTTTCAACATATCTTTTGTTTGACCTTCTGCTTAAAAATCCCAATACGGCATATTCAATTTATTGAATACGCCATATTCATTTTTGAATATTTATACGGCGTATCCATATTAAAAAATCATTACGGCGTATCCAGTTTACTGTTTATGGCGTATTGACATTCTGTGACCAAAATTTTTTTTAGTTTGTGCGATTTTTAGTGTTTTTATTTATTTTGAAAAATCTGTTGCAGGAAGTTAATACGACGTATCCATTGTCTGTTGGATACGGCGTATTGACTTGTGTTGTATACGGCGTATCCATTGTCTGTTGGATACGGGGTATCGACCTTCTGTGACCCAAAAATATTTTCCATTTTTCATTTTTAGTGTTTAGTTAGTATTTGGTTAGTATTTTGTTTTGTCTACTACTGGTTTCCGTGGTTGTTTGTTTTTCAGAAAATCATGGAGATCAAGAAGAACATTGATGAAATGACCATGAAAGAATATGTCCAATATGAAACTAAAATTGCATCGAGGAATAATCAGGTCTACAATTGGGAATTTGCAAGATACGCTGAAATAAAGTGGGACTTTAATGATGATGATATTGATTATACAGGGTCAAAAGAGGAGGAATATCCTGCTATCGAGTATAATAGTAAGTCAAATTTGGGTGCTAAAAATAATAAACATGGAGATCGTCTTGATAATGAAGTGTATGATGCTATAACACCAACGATGCTCCCAGCTCTATTTCCTGTTCCAACCTTGAGCACAGCTACAACAAAGGGAAAAATCTGATAAACTCGAAGATATAGAAAATACGAAGTCTTATGATGAAGAGTTCCCGCGATCAAATTAGATTGTCCGAATAAGAAATATAAAGAGTATTCTAATTTTGACGTTAACAAGTTTTATGCTATTGTATGTGATGATGCACCTCACTTGGATTTCCTACTAACACCTTATTTACAATCACAACATAATGAGATAAATAATTCCGGAATGAATGGGCATGATGATGAGATCATTGATGACATGGAAATCATGGATGACCTTCCCGTGAAGGATATTCAGGAAGAAATTAGGAATTTAAATCTCGAGGAATTAGAAATACTTAAACGGTTTTAGACACCTACAGTGCAAGATTTACCTAAGCCAGTGGTTGAACCGTATCGCCCACCGATTCCTTTCCTTGAATGATTAAAGGTAGTGTGGAATGAGGAACCAAGCAAGAAGCAATTAAAGAAGATGGAAGCTATGAGTCTACGGGTGGAAGAATCAAGTCCACAAGCTCATGTGGAATCTACAACACAAAGTAGTAACACCTTTGACTCTAATTTTATTTCCGTTACTAATGATCTTGCTAGTGTTTCTAAATAGGTTGCTTACACTATGAATGATGTGTGGAGCCTACGATCGTAGAATCTACCATACATGTCACACCACTTAATGATGCAAGAGAAGCACCTGTTATCAACCCGATCTTGGTTGAACTTGCAATAGAATTCGATGATGAGCTCTTGGATACTACTTTAGTTAAATAGCTAGCTGATTTAAAACCAACAAGGAAAATTGAGGATCACGAACAGTTACTCGCTAAAGACCCTTTCTCATCATTTATAGAAGTCAAGGGACATCTAACTACCGTAGAGACAAATGAAGAAGGGAGGCGTTTCATTTATCCTCAACAAATTAGTCTCTCATATGGGATGTTCAAGTCATCAAATTCATCAACCAAACCGGGTAAGGTAAGGAGTGGAGGTCGCTACCCACTAAGGTATAATTTTTATTTATATTGCTCCTTAACGTAGCATATTTACACCCTTATGGTGTTTATCCCTACTATCACCCGCACTTGATTTCAAGTGGGGGAAAACACTCTAATAGTAAATGATGATGTACCCTCCGAACGGGTCGAAGGACTTCCCTTCGAGCCTGTGCGAAGCCCTCTCTTCGGAGGCCCAGATTAATCTTCTAAAACGTTTCATTGGCGTAAAACCATTCATCTATGAAGTGGTTACCATGTGGGAATCCGCCAATCGAAGCCTTAAGCCCTTCGGGGTATCTCCTTCGAAGGAACTAGAACGGAGAACCACCTTGACCTGGTCACACCCACGTTCCCTCTTCCCTTAGGCTTTCCCGCCAAGGAGGAGATCGTGGGCCACAAAGCCCTAGCGGTTACCAGAAATCATAGGACGCCCCCATGATCTCCGAATCAAGTGCAACCACCCTCTAAGGCCTATTTCTCCCCTTTAAATAGCTTAGACGGGCAAGAACCATGGTAATGCCAACTGAACTCTCTCAATTTACTACAAACTTACCATATCACATACTTACTCGCACGCCGGAGGTGGTTTGCAGGGTCCAACCCCTGCGCAATCACTTAACGTAGTGTTTTAGTATTTCTTATTTCAGGTTAAAGACAAGCTTGGCACAACCTCAACACCCCATAAATCCTTTGATCATCATCGAAGGCCTGGTAGTGCAATTTATTGTACAATCAGTGGCGCCGTGGGACCGCTGCAATTGGTCTCGTTATTTCCAAGCTTATAACCAACCAACTACTTTCACTATATATCCGGCATGGATCAAGGGAGAGAAGATACTCCCCCACCGGGTTTCTCGACCTTGGCGCCAATACCAATCAACGACTCCAACAACCTTCCCCGAATAACTGCTTCCACGTTCACAACACGTTCTCACCCAGAAGTAACACCCAACCATCATGCTTCGACATCAGTCAATCTGGAGCCTATTATTAGCCCAGCCTTTGTCGAAGCCAACCACAAAGCATTGGAATCTCTCTTAAGGGCTCGCAAAAGGCAAGTTAGGAATGCTAAGATGCGAAGGGAATTGGAATACTCAAGTGACGAGTATGATGAAGAGATGGAAATGGAGCCTAGGTCTCCGACCCAAGGAGCAACACTCTCATTCTTAAGGATTGGGTCACCAGTGGGTCGAAGGCTAAGCAGAAGGTCCGTTGGGTTTGAAGGAGTCCCGGAGAGGGCTCCGACTAGGAGAGAAGGAGCGGTTGTCGAAGGTTCCAACGGGAGGAGCCAACGAAGGGAAGAGACGGGGGTGAATTTGCCTCCATTGTTAGCAGCTCATCTTGGAAGGACCGAAGCAGGGGTTCCGTTGTAGCGTTCTCACGCATCAGGCGTAGAAGGCAATCCACCTACAATTAATATGGGAGGAAATCTTTCTCCCAATGGTATGTACCCCTCGTTCCAAACTCAGTCTTATCAAGAAAATGAGTCTAAGTTTGCTGATGACATGAATGCTCTTCAAAGAAAAATAGATTTTCAAGCTGAAATAATTTGTTCAGAAAGAGCAGCATTAGCTAAAGCCCTAAATAATAGTGAAAATGTTAAGATAACAGTAGATGCTTTAGCTTATGCCTCAGAGGGAATGAATAAGATTTGGGAAGCTCAAGTAATCAATAAAGCTAAGTCTGGTTTAGGATACAAATCTGTTCCTCCACCATACAGAGGTGTTCCTTCACCTCCAGGAATTGACCTAGCACACACAGGTTTTGCTGAGTTTCAAGAACCAATAATGGAATATGGTTCTAAGTCTACTAAGGGTCCTAAGATAGAAAAAGTAAGTGAGAGTTTAAATAAAACTTCACTTCCTGAGGACAAGGTGTCCTCTGATAGAAGATCAGATACAATAGTCATTGAAGACTGGGTATCTGATGATGATGAAGATGAACAGGTTATGTCTAAACCTGAAGTAGTTAAGAAAGCAGGAACAAGGGTTCCTAAAGTGATCAAAAAGGATACTGCTAAGCCTAGTTCAAACATTAAACATGTTAGGCAACCAGTTAAATATTGTGAACAATATAGATCCACTAGCAAGCCCAGAGGTAACCAAAGAAATTGGAATGGCCTCAAGTCTAACCAATTAGGTGATGACTTTTTCTTTTATAATAAAGCTTGTTACACATGTGGTAGTTTTGATCATCTTGCAACTTTCTGCAACCATTGGGTATCTGGGTATGAAAACAATTGAGTGAACTACAAAAGACAAACACCTAAATCTCACTTTCACTCTAAGTCTAAGAGAACTAAACCCAGAGCAGTTGTCAAAGCAGTTTCTGCTGCTAGACCATTCATGACTGTTAACCCAAGACCAACAGTTAAAAATGAAAAATCTTTTTATACAAATGCATCATAGACTGTTCAAAGGCCCATTCAAACAAAAGCAGTGGTCCTAAAACAAGTTTGGAAAATTAAGGGAACAATTACAAAGATAGCAGTTTCTGCTGCTAAGCATGTAATTCATTCTGCTGCTAGGGAAAATAGGGCAAATGCTGTTAAGGCCTCAGCATGTTGGGTTTGAAATTCAACTAAATCCAATGTTGCATCAACTGTTCTAAAAAGATTAAATTAAATTGATGCAAGAGGCAGATCCAAGTCAGTAATGGCTTGGGTCCCCAAAAGAAACTGATACTTCTCATTTATGTGCAGGAACATTCAATTGATCAACAAGAGGATCAAGGATACTCAGATAGTGGATGTTCAAGGCACATGACAGGCAACAAGTCTTATCTCTCAAATTTTCAATCAATAGATGGAGGCTATGTTACCTTTGGAGGAGGTGTTGGTGGTAAAATTTTCGGTAAAGGTACAATCAAAACTGGAAATTTAGATTTTGAAGATGTGTACTATGTGCAAGAACTAAATTATAATCTTTTTAGTGTCTCACAAATGTGTGACAAAAAGAACAAAGTTCTTTTCTGTGACACTTAATGTCTTGTACTTTCTCCTGATTTTAAGATGCCTGATGAAAGTTAAGTGCTTCTTAAAATTCCTAAAAAGGGCAATATGTACAGTGTAGACATGAAGAACATTGTTCCTAAAAAGGATTTAACTTGTCTTGTTGCAAAGGCCACATTGGATGAATCAATGAAATGGCATAGGAGGCTTGGTCATATTAATTTCAAAACCATAAATCAGATTGTTAAGAATGGTTTGGTAAGAGGTTTACCTCAAAAATGATTTGAAAATGATCAAACATGCATTGCTTGTCTTAAAGGCAAATAACACAAAGCCACTTGTAAGCCCAAGATTTTTAACTCTATCAATCAATCACTGTTTATGCTTCATATGGACTTATTTGGACCTGTTTCAGTAAGTAGTATAATGCATAAAAGATATTGTCTTGTTATTACTGATGACTATAGTAGATTTACATGGGTTTTCTTTTTAGCTACTAAGGATGAGACACCTAGCATCCTTAAGACTTTCATTACTGAGATAGAAAACCTAGTATATAAAAGAGTAAAAGTCATTAGATGTGACAATGGGGCAGAGTTCAAAAATAGAGTTATGGATGAATTCTGCAAAGAAAAGGGTATTAGGAGAGAATTTAGTGTTGCTAGAACTCCACAACAGAATGGAGTTGCTAAAAGGAAAAATGGAACACTAATAGAAGCTGCTAGAACTATGTTAGCTGATTCTAAGCTACCTATAACTTTTTGGGCGGAAGCAGTCAACACTGCTTGCTATGTTTAGAATAGAGTTTTAGTTGTTAAGCCTCACAATAAGACATCATATGAACTTTTTAGAGGTATGATTTGTTCAATTATAGTATATATTTATCCAAAGGAAACACACGTGGAAATATGTGTAACCCGGGTCGTAGTCCCGATGAAGATTGAATGGAATTTAGTGATTCGGGATTTGTGATTCGTGTAGTGAATGTGAGTAAGAGTGATTGATTTTGGATTACACTACTAATATTAAAATAACAATCAAGATTAACAATTAAACTAAGCTAATAGAACAATTAAACTAAACATTTAAACGAAAATTGGATTTTAAAAACGAACGCGACGTAATTTTAAAAACGTAAATAAAAGTGATTTTCTAAAATTTAAGCCTTAAAAATGCAAATTAATTTTTCCTATATTAAAAATGATAAAAGAAAATTGTTGGAAAAAGAAAAATATTTTTTTGACTTTTTATGATTTTTTTATGAATTTAAAGCTAGTTAAAACTAATTAAATTATTTAAAAATAGTAAAACAACTAGGAAAAATCTGAAAATTTTTGAGTAATTTTAAAATTAAATAACTAATCAAGGAAAAATAAATTCAGAACATGAATAAGCTTAAATCAGCAAAACAGCTCAAAAAGCAGTTTGAAAATTAGCTAAAAATAAGCAAAAACTATCCAAAAATTCTCAAAAGCTTAGGGATCATGCAATGAACTATTTAAAGCTTAAACCAACTAAGCAAACTCAATTAAGCCAAAGAAATAAGCACTATAAGCTCTGCACAGAATATTATGAGCTCAGATTCAAAATGACTTCTGCCCTACTTTGCAGATGGCAAATAAGCTATCAAATAAGCCAGAAACTCAAATCCCAGATATTGTTCTTAAAGCTTGCTATGTAAACTAGCTATAAACCAAATTTGAGGTCATAAACTTAATCCAATAAGCCACAAGACAGGCTAGATCAGCAGTCAAAAAGACTGGTTCTGCACATGCAATTCTGTAACAGCAGTTTACTATATTTGGCGTTTTTAACTAGCAAACTTTGACCAAAATGAACCAGCCCTTAGAGACTTGTTTTAACACCTAAATTCTACTCAGAAGTGCCAAAGAATGGGTCTCAATAAGCTTGGCTTATGCTGAGCTTATTGTGACAGTCATGATCCTCAAAATTTCCCTTAACTAACTAGAAACATCAAAAGCTCTTAGACAATTTAAAAACTACTATCCTCAGCTTATCTAACACTAATTAAGCTCAATCAAACCTGAGAAAAGTGTCAATGAACAGTGACAACCATATTTCACCCTAGAACAGCTATTGTGTCAAACAACCTTTTAAAAAGTGATTATGCTAATTGAACTAGGCCTAGCTGATTTAAAGCAATGATCTAAACTATATTATTATAATCTAAGCTAAGAATGATCTAAAAATCAGAAATCTCAAGCATATAAGCAATAAAATAAACTGATCTAAATTAAGCAGTTAATAAGCTAGGAATTAGATTGAAACTCACAAGTGCATAGGCTGAAAAGAATGATCTCAGGACTAATCACAAACCAGGCTTATATAATAAGCCAGAATAACACCCTAGAACAGCTTATACCCTCAGCTTATTCACCACAGCTTATTTTTCCACCACAGTTGACTTTTATGTTGACTTTTGGTATTGAGAAGCAAAAACTGATTGGGACTTAACAACAACTTAAAATAAGCTACTGAGCTTATATAAGCTTAAACTACTCATAAAACAGCTTATTGAAGCTGGAATTTATAACTATTTTTGGATTTTTATGTGATTTTCAATATTTTTTTGGATTTTTAAATAAGATGAACAAATTTGAGAAGAGAAAATTTAGATAAGCTAGAAATGATTAGACTAAGTTACTGAGACAATGAGAAAACTAAAATGAACTTAAAACTTGAAGATAACACGAATTTATAAGAACCTTAAAACTAAACTTTCATTAATAAACTTTGAAAATTACAAATGAAACTTGAAAATACAATTGAAAACTAAAATTTAGCAGCATAACATGTTAGAAATGGTTAAATAATTAATACGTAAATGTCTAGTATCGAACCCGAGACCTCGGGATTGCACACATTACAAATGAGTATTAAGGAATAATAATAAATGTATTTTATATATTTATTATTAGCACGAGAACTTAACGACCGTTAGTGTTTTCAGTTAAATGACTAACGACCGTTAGACGAAAATAAGGAAAGAGATGTTTATATTAAATTAGAAGATTTGGAAAATCTTGAACCTCCTTTGGTGAGGGTATTCGGCCGAGCAAGCCATGGGGAAGCCCATGGACTTGGCTTGTTCCCAAAGTATTCCAAATCCTATATAAACAAACTCAAGGGTAATTGTTTAGGCTAATCTTTTGTGCACACAATTATCCCTAAAGTCTTTTCTTTCCTCTTGGTTTGTTCTAGCCGATCGAACACCTTCTCAAAGGGTTCTTTGGATCGAAATTTTGTTAAACAAAATTGTTCTTGTGTTTTTACTTGCATAAACTTAATACGGTTTAATTTGTGTGTACAAGAACGAGGTAATAACTCACTATAGTTATTATCAAGAGATCGAATAACAAAACGGTAAGGGGTTATTCATTGATCTAGTTTGTAACATATTCAAGATTTGTTGAAGTGCATCGGGTACGTTTTCTATTTAATGTTTATGTTAATAATTATATGTTATACTAATTGTTACACGCTTCCGCTATATGTGTACTTTGATTATGGAGTTTTATGATTGTCATGCTATGTAAATTCCAACAGTGGCATCAAGAGCCATGTATAACATGTAATTGATTACTTAAACAATAAAAAACGTATCTTTTAAATTGTTTAGAATATACATGATTGTTTTTCTAGGGTTTTGATTATTAAAATTTGTTTTTTTTTAATAATAGTCGAACCCTAACCCTAATTTAAGGGGGGGTGTCGAATTTATCCATGAACCCTAATTAGGGTTTGTGATTTTAATAATTAATTGTGATTAATTAGAAACCCTAGGTCTTTAAACAATTGTTGTGTTATGAATCTTGTGACCTATTTGTTATATGATATGCATGAATTTGTGACTATTTATGCATAATTAGTCACGGATTAAAATTACTTGAATTAAATTGTTTAGATGTTTGCTACATGTTTAAATAAATCAAGAATTAGGGAAGACCTAATATATATTAAATTAATGAATCGGTTATGTGCAACGTGGTATATTATCATTAAAACTTACGCGGCCAATTGTTGGTGTCTGTGGTCCATTGGGTACAATGCGCTCGAAAACCAATGGGAGTTTTATTGATTCTATACATAATAATTCACATATAGATTATTAATAGGATTTGTTTAAAAAAAAAAAGATTGCATGTGGCTAGATGTTTCCATTACAATTAATTGTTTTAATTGTTTTATTATTAGTTGATTATTTGTTTTTTTTTAATTACTTGTTTATTGTTTTTTTTTATATGTGATATGTTAAAGTAAGCAATAAAAAGGGTAATTTTCAAAGAAAAATTAAATTGGACTAATAATGGTGAAACATCGGTAATAAAGTAAGGATCTTGCGGTGTCTTATGTGCCGACAGTGGTTCGCTTCGCACGGTAATTGGCTCCCAGGCGAGACTAGCAAGATCTAAACTTTGTTATTTATTTTTAAGACTAAGATCATAAACTTTTGCTTGATTGATGTTTTTGTACAAAAGTGTGTGAAAGGCGGACCAAAGTTGACAAACTGTGTGGGGGGTTTAACTGGAGAGGGGTTTTTTAAGAGATTCGCTCCTACCGGCTCTCCGGGCCCGCTTGTGCGTCAACTGCGACTTACCTATATCACTTTTTACGTACAATGTCATCTTAAGGGTGATTTACCACAATTCCACGCGCCACTTTTGTGGCAAATATCCGAATAACATGTAAGTAGTAGGATATGTGGGCGATAATTGGTGGTACTTCTTTAATTGGTGAACCCAATACCTCAAGTAAACAGTTTTTTGGTTTACTCTTAACTAATTGGTAAATAAAAATTGTTTTGAAAACTAATGATACAAAGATGAGTGCATGCATCTTTGTACATGTTTTTGTCACATCAAAAACTAAATACCCTAAAAATTTAAGTTACGTGCCATCTAACTATAAGGAACACTTGAAGTTAATTTTGGGTATGCGTGAGACCTGGACCAAAATTAATGACAAGGTAAATTTCCGAGTGTGCGTGAGACCACACATGGATGAATTTGCAGTTTCTAAGTTAGACAACTTAATTAAGCTGATGCGTGAGACCTAGAGCTTAAGGCATGAGATGGGATAAAACATGCTTACGTGACATATTGATGAATCAATATGTAGTAAATCCCATAAATTATCTAGGAATTGGAAAACTTGTTTGCCAATTATTGTACGACAGATTACCATCTTTTGTACTTCCACTACTAGCAGATCAACTGATGTAGTGGAACTATGTAAAGTTGGATCCTAGATTTTCAAGGAAATTAAGTTGGTTATATGAATATATCCATGGGTATTATATTTTCTTGAGAATAATTATTATCGAAAATACTAATGTTTGAACTTTTCTATTTCTGTAGAATGGCTCAACCCGATAACTCCATGTATGCTGCTTTCAAGAGTCATCTTGAAAGAGCCAAATTGACTGGGAAAAACTTCAATGATTGGCACAGATCGCTCAGAATTGTTTTGAGGGCGACTGGTAGGCTCAATTACTTGAATACTCCTTGCCCTGATGAGCCTGCTGCGGACGCCTCTGATGAGGTTAAAGCAGCATGGAAAATTGAGCATGCTAAGTACAATGAAATTGGGTGCTTAATGCTTCAAAGTATGGAACCAATGATGCAAAAGAAGTTTGAGTATCATTTTCCATATGACATGCTCAATGACCTAAAAAAGGCTTATGCAAAATCTCCTGAAGTTGAATTGTATGAGTCTCTTGACAAGTTACACAGCTGCAAGCATAATGATGGCAAACCAGTTGAAGACTATGTTAATGAGATGAAGGAATTCTTTGATCAACTTCAAAGAGGTGGTTTTGAATACCCCGAGAATGTTCAAGTTAACCTAATCAACAGATCCCTTAACAAGGATTTTGGTGGTTTCGTTCAGAACTTCAACATGCATTGCTCGGGGAAGACAGTTTCTGAGTTACTCGCATTGCTTGTTGACTATGAGAAACACTTACCAAATAAGGGCAAGGCTCCTACTCCCCAAGTGTTGGCAATTCAAGGAGGTAGGATCCAGAAAAAATCGCATGTGAACAAGGGTAAGGGTAAAGTTGATAAAGGCAAGCAAGTTATGGGCTATCAACCAAATCCTAAGGTGAATCAACACCAGCCCAAGAAGAACAAGGTGAGTCCTCCAGGAAAGAAGGATCAGGCTTGTCACCACTGTCATGAAGTAGGGCACTGGAAGAGGAACTGTCCACTCTACATCAATGACTTGCGACTGAAGAAGCAAAAGAGTGAAGCTGGTAAACCCAGCTCTTCAGGTGCGTTCTTTATGATTGAATTATTTACTCTAACTCATAAGTTAAATTCCTGGGTATATGATACGGGATGTGGTATTCATATTTGCAATACTATGCAGGGGTTTAGAGTTGAGAGAAAGCTGGCCTATGGACAACAATTCTTGCACGTGGGTAATGGAGCACATGCAGCAGTTGAAGCTATAGGCGTATTTGATTTAGTGTTGCCTTCGGGCCTAGTACTATCTTTAAATAATTGTCATTATGCACCGTCAATTGTTAGAGGTGTTATTTCATTTTCATGTTTGTTGAACCTTGGTTTTGAACATACTATTAATAGCAATGGAATTTATGTTTCTTTAAATGGTGTATTTTATTTTAAAGCTATTGCTGTGAATGGTATTTTTGAACTTGATATGAATGATAATGATAATGCTTGTGTTAAAAATAATTCGATGTATAGCATCAACAATAAGAGAATCAAGAAAAGTCTGGATTCATCTTATCTTTGGCATTGTCGTCTTGCACACATAAGCAAGGATCGCATGAAAAAGCTGCAACATGATGGGCTTTTAGAAAAGATCAATGATGAATCATTTGATAAGTGCGAGTCTTGTATTAGTGGGAAGATGACAAAGAAACCCTTTAATAATAGGATTGAAAGGGCTACTGATCTACTTGGTCTTATTCATACAGATGTGTGTGGACCACTTAGACATGTGTCAAGGAGAGGTGCTAGCTACTTCTTAACATTTACGGATGATTTCAGCCGTTATGGTTATGTTTATTTACTTAAACATAAACATGAGGTGTTTGAAACATTCAAAGTGTTTAAAGCTGAAGTAGAGTTGCAACTTGGAAAGAAGATTAAAGCTCTTCGATCCGATAGAGGTGGTGAATACCTGAGTCAAGAGTTTGTGGATTATCTAGCTAAGGAAGGAATTGTCCAGCACCTTACTTCTCCATATACACCACAACAAAATGGTGTATCTGAGAGAAGAAATCGTACATTGCAAGATATGATACGATCTATGTTTAATCTAACAACTCTTCCCTTCTCATTCTGGGATTATGCCTTAGAGTCTGCTGTTCGCATTCTTAACATGGTTCCCACAAAGAAGGTAGATAAGACACCATATGAGTTATGGACTGGAAATGCTCCTAACCTGTCTTATCTTAAGGTCTGGGGTTGCGAGGCGTACGTTAAGCGTGACTCGGGCGACAAGCTCCAACAAAGATCTGTAAAATGTATCTTCGTAGGATACCCAAAGGAAACAATGGGTTACTACTTTTATTATCCTCCTGAGAACAAAGTATTCGTTGCTAGGTATGGAGACTTCTTGGAGAAGGATCTCATATCTCAAGAATTAAGTGGGAGAATATATGATCTTGAAGAAGATCAAGATGATGCATTACCTTCTGAAAACACTAACCAACTTCCTGAAGAACCAGAAAGTCTGGGTCCTCCACCAGAAGTTGAAGTGGTTCCCATTCGCAGATCCGTAAGGACTGTAAAAGCTCCTGAACGTCTATGTCTTAACGTAGAATGTGAGGAATATATACTAGGGGATCTTGATGAACCGCCTAGCTATAAAGCTGCCATTAATGGTCCTGAAAAGGAAAAATGGTTGGTTGCTATGAATGGGGAAATGCAATCCATGAGAGACAATGAAGTCTGGATTGAAGTAGACCTTCCTCCTAATGCCAAGGTAGTTGGGAGTAAGTGGCTCTTCAAGAAGAAAACTGACATGGATGGCAATGTACACACCTATAAAGCCCGTTTGGTAGCTAAAGGCTTTACTCAAACGTATGGTGTTGACTACGAGGAGACCTTTTCTCCTGTAGCTGACATTAGGGCTATTAGGATTCTCATAGCCATAGCTGCATACTATGATTATGAGATTTGGCAGATGGATGTCAAAACCGCTTTCTTAAATGGTCGCCTAGATGAGGATATCTACATGGCGCAGCCTGAGGGGTTTGTGAATCCAAAGTTTCCAAATCGTGTATGCAAACTTCAAAGATCCATTTATGGATTGAAGCAAGCATCACGACAATGGAACAAAAGGTTTGATAGTGAAATAAAGAAGTTTGGTTTTACTCAAAATCTTGATGAGCCATGTGTATACCACAAAGTTAGTGGGAGTGAAGTAATTTTCCTTATATTATATGTTGATGACATATTGATCATGGGAAAAGACATTCCAAGTTTGCATGAAGTCAAGGCATATCTTGGAAAGTGTTTTTCTATGAAAGATTTAGGGGAAGCTGCTTTCATTCTGGGAATTAAGATATATAGAGATAGATCTCAGCGATTAATTGGATTAAGCCAAAGTGCTTACATCGATAAAATATTGAAGAGATTCAATATGCAAGATTCCAAGAAGGGATATTTGCCGATGCAAGAACAACATGGCTTGAGCAAGAAAGTTTGTGCTTCAACACCTGAAGAGGTGAAACGCATGGCAAAAGTTCCTTATGCTTCGGCTGTAGGATCTATTATGTATGCGGTTAAAAGCACAAGGCCAGATGTGGCGTTTGCTCAGAACTTAACCAGTCGATATCAGCAGGATACCGGTGAAGCTCACTGGACTGCTGTTAAGAATATTCTTAAGTACCTTAGGGCGACTAAAGATTTGTTCTTAGTTTATGGGGGTGATCCACAAGCAGAACTTGATGTTACAGGTTACTGCGATGCTTCATGGAAAAGTGATAAGGATGATATGAAGTCTCAGACTGGATACGTCTTTGTCATTAATGGAGGAGCTATGGATTGGAGGAGCAAGAAGCAGAGTACATTAGCGATGTCTGCAGCAGAAAGTGAGTACATAGCTGCATCAGATGCTGCAATGGAAGCCGTCTGGATTAGGAAGTTTGTATCAAGGCTTGGAGTTATGCCTTCGATTCAACGACCTATAAAAATGTATTGTGACAATTCAGCTGCAATTACATTTGCCAATGAACCTGGAATCATGAAGGGCACCAGACATTATCCGATCAAATATCACTATGTGCGAGAGCAAATAGAGATTGGGGAGATCGAAGTACTCAAAGTTCACACAGATGATAACTTGGCAGATCAATTGACGAAAGCTCTTCCTGGCACTAAGCTTTATAAGTTAGCTGAAGGAATAGGTCTTCGTAAGGCTGAAAGTTTCATGCCCATTTGTGATTAGTATTTGGATAAAGGATGTAATAGACAATTATTGATTTTATGAAATAAAGTATTGTTTATGTTTATTGTCTTGTTGAAATATACATATATCCTGTTTTTGCATGTTTATATCCTTGAATAATTTTATTATTCTAAATGTGTCCATTGTCGGTTAATGATATGGGAATATCATTAAATTAAGACAAATGTGAATGTTGGTGAGAATATACTTGAAAGTATATTGATGCGTGGTCATACCAAATTCACATGATATTCTAAGAGTAGAATATAGGACTTATCCCAACTAAACATGAGATTACTTAATGGATCTTGTCATCAAGTAATTCATGAAATAGTTATCCTCAGACTTGAGATACCAGATAAGAGTCATGGATGTAGTGCATTTTTGTAAAGCAATCTACCGCTTACCGTAACTGGAAGTTATAAGGATTGTTTTCAGAAGTGTTGCAAAGTTCATGGGTTATTCCTGTAGTCAAGAAAGAATTTGTTCCTTCAAAAATTTGTTTGAAGTATAATACTGCTGGGCCCCTCGTAGGGTTGACAAAATGTTTGCGTGGCCACGCCCAAAGTCTATCTGGAATACATTCAGATGTTTTGGTAATTTTGTTCAATCAATAACAACGAGAAACAGAAACATTTAATAAAGAGTGACTTAGATCCATTTCTTTATTAATAGAGTATTAGTAACAAAAGGATAATAATAATGATGAATCATTAAAGATTTTCCAGGAAATCTAGCTCGAGTCGGACTAGGGGCATTGGAGTGTTGCAAGACGCCAACCAATGTCATTTTACTATTAATAGTTAACCAAGTGGGAGTTGTTAGAAATGGTTAAATAATTAATACGTAAATGTCTAGTATCGAACCCGAGACCTCGGGATTGCACACATTACAAATGAGTATTAAGGAATAATAATAAATGTATTTTATATATTTATTATTAGCACGAGAACTTAACGACCGTTAGTGTTTTCAGTTAAATGACTAACGACCGTTAGACGAAAATAAGGAAAGAGATGTTTATATTAAATTAGAAGATTTGGAAAATCTTGAACCTCCTTTGGTGAGGGTATTCGGCCGAGCAAGCCATGGGGAAGCCCATGGACTTGGCTTGTTCCCAAAGTATTCCAAATCCTATATAAACAAACTCAAGGGTAATTGTTTAGGCTAATCTTTTGTGCACACAATTATCCCTAAAGTCTTTTCTTTCCTCTTGGTTTGTTCTAGCCGATCGAACACCTTCTCAAAGGGTTCTTTGGATCGAAATTTTGTTAAACAAAATTGTTCTTGTGTTTTTACTTGCATAAACTTAATACGGTTTAATTTGTGTGTACAAGAACGAGGTAATAACTCACTATAGTTATTATCAAGAGATCGAATAACAAAACGGTAAGGGGTTATTCATTGATCTAGTTTGTAACATATTCAAGATTTGTTGAAGTGCATCGGGTACGTTTTCTATTTAATGTTTATGTTAATAATTATATGTTATACTAATTGTTACACGCTTCCGCTATATGTGTACTTTGATTATGGAGTTTTATGATTGTCATGCTATGTAAATTCCAACATAACATTACTAAAAAAATTACATGATTTCTGAGGAGGAAGAACCCTCTATTTATAGACTCGGCATGAAGGATCTAGACTCTGCCATGTCAGCAATCCAGGTGATATTTGTGTTTCTTTGAGTCCCTTGATAGCCCTTAGATCGCCTTGGTCACCACTCCTTTTAATCTCAACCCTCGAATCAAATCATTTCCTCATGATTGGCACTAACTTTGATGTGGATTGCCAGCGTGTCATTCCCTGATATGTCAGGGTCTTCTAGAAGTGAATTGATTGTACCATTTTGCCCTTAATTGTGGTTAATTTAGAGTGGGGTGAATTAGGGTTCGTGTAATAGTAAAACTGGGTAAAAGGGGGAAGAACAAAGCGCGCGTGTGTGTGTGTGAGTTATTTTATCATTGTTTGACTTTGTTTTATATTTTGACCGGTTTTTAGAAGAGTTGGGTCGGGTTTAAGTTTTGGACTGGGCTGGGTGGGTTTGAGTTAGTATTTTTGGGCTTGGTGGGATATTTATTTTGGGTTGGGGTTTTAAGTGGGTTGAGTTTGGTTGTAAGTTGGGTTGGATTTATAAATCCGGGTAGTATGGTTTGTAGTTTTATTTTGGTTTGGCAAATAAGGACTAATATTGTAATTTCTGAAATCTCGAGGACTAAATCTGCCATTTTCCAAAAGATGATCTAAGGGTGATTTTTGACTTTTTGGCCAAACATGTCTTGCCCGGCATCGGCTTTGAGTCCATTCCATATCTCGTGCTCGTTTTCCCGGATTTTCCGTGTCTTTTGTCCAAATTTGCAATATCCACCCCTGCATAATCAAAAACACAAAAACACAATATCTTTTGGCAATTTGGTTAGTTTTTGGTCTTTTTAGGTCCGGTTTTGGTCAAGAAAAGGTATGTGAATAAGCACATACCAAGGTAGAACTCCTGCAATAGGATTTCTTAGACCTTTTGGATGTCATGTGACTATTCTCAATACCTTAGACCATTTAGGAAAATTTGATGGTAAAGCAGATGAAGGTTTCTTTGTTGGATATTCTCTTAATAGCAAAGCATTTAGAGTATACAACACAAGAACTAGGATTGTAGAGGAAAATCTACATGTGGAGTTTTTGGAAGATAAATCCAATGTAGAAGGTCAAGGACCAAAATGGCTATTTGATCTTGAATCTCTAACCAAATCAATGAATTATGTGCCTGTTGTTGCAGAAACTCATGATTTTTGAGGTTCACAAACAACTAATGAGGCAGGGTTAGACAAGGAGACAAATCAAGATCATATATGGATGCCAATAAGTACCATTGTGGTTTCAATTTCAACAAATGATGAATCTTCTTTTGGTAAAGCTAAAGAAGATGTTGAAAGTGAACTCAAGGAAGATGGAACAAAGGAACAACAAAATGTTTCTGCTGATGATAGTGCTGCTGAGACAGAGCATTCTGCTGCTAGGCTTAATTTTTCTGCTGCTAGGCCAAATGATTCTACTGCTGGCCCTTCAGACTCAAATGAAGCAGATTTCTCAGATACTGAGGTGGATTTGAGCAATATCTCACCTACCTATCAAGTTCCTTCAACTCCACACATAAGGATTCACAAAGTCCACTCCCTAGACAATGTGATTGGGGATGTACAATCAGGGGTGAAGACAAGACAACAACTGATGTCTTCAGACCAACAAGGGCTTCTTGATGCCCTTTATGCTTCAAAGCAGCATGAGTTTTCAAACTCTTTCTTGTTTGTATGTTTTCTCTCACAAGATGAACCAAAGAACATTCTGAAAGCCTTAGATGATTCAAGCTGGGTAGAAGCTATGCAAGAGGAGCTTCTTCAGTTCAAGATTCAGAAGGTATAGGTGCTAGTTGATTTACCTAAAGATGCAAAAGTAATTGGCACTAGATGGGTTTTCAAGAATAAAAGGGATGAAAGGGGAATTGTGATTAGAAATAAGGCTAGATTAGTAGCCCAAGGGTACACACAACAAGAAGGGATAGACTATGATGAAGTTTTTGCTCCAGTAGCAAGACTTGAGGCAATTAGGCTTTTCTTAGCTTATGCTTCATTTTTAGGCTTCACAGTTTACCAAATGGATGTCAAGAGTGCATTTTTATATGGCACAATTGAAGAAGAGGTGTATGTCTCACAACCTCCAGGGTTCATTGATCCTGACCATCCAGACAAAGTGTACAGAGTAGTTAAGGCTCTTTATGGCCTTCATCAGGCACCTAGAGCTTGGTATGAAACACTAGCTTCTTATTTAAAAGCAAATGGATTTCAAAGAGGAAAGATTGATCAGACACTTTTCATCAAACAGCACAAGAAAGATCTTCTGTTAGTGCAGGTGTATGTGGATGACATTATCTTTGGATCTACAAGGAAGGAGATGTGTTTGGAGTTCGAGAAGCTTATGCATGATAAGTTTCAGATGAGTTCCATGGGGGAACTTACATTCTTTTTGGGTTTGCAAGTTAAACAGTCATATGAAGGCATATTTATTAGTCAAGATAAATATGTGGCTGAGATACTAAGGAAGTTCAACTTTGCTGATTCAAAAATGGCAAGCACACCAATGGACTCTGAGAAGCCTCTTCCAAAAGACTTAGATGGAGAAAATGTGGATGTACACACTTACAGATCTATGATAGGATCTTTGATGTATCTTACATCATCAAGACCTGACATCATGTTCTCTGTTTGTGTTTGTGCAAGATTTCAAGTAACTCCAAAGGTTTCTCATTTAACAGCAGTCAAGAGGATTTTTAGATATCTCAAGGGTCAACCTAGGTTGGGACTATGGTATTCTAGAGAATCACCTTTTGACTTGGTAGCATTTTTGAATAGTGATTATGCTGGTGCTAGCTTGGACAGAAAGTCAACATCTGGAGGATGTCAATTCCTTGGGTGTAGACTTATCTCATGGCAGTGTAAGAAGCAAACATCTGTGGCTACTTCAACAACTGAAGCTGAATATGTAGCTGCTGCAAGTTGCTGTGCTCAAGTCTTATGGCTTCAAAACCAACTTCTTGACTATGGGTACAATTTCATGAACACTATTATTCATATTGATAATAGTAGTACAATTTGTATTATTAAAAATCCAGTGCAACATTCTAAAACAAAACACATTGAAATTAGACATCACTTTATAAGAGACTGCAATGAGAAAAGATTAATTCAAGTTCTTAAAATTGCTTCAGAATTCAATTTTGCAGATCTGCTAACCAAAGCTTTTGATGTTGGAAGGTTTCAGTACTTGGTAGCAAGTATTGTAATGCTTAATCCTCAATGATTTTAAACTTTGTGTTTTTGTAAATAAATTTTTGTTTATGCTGATGACTTTAAAAGATACTACTGCTATTACAAAAGTTTGTGCTGCTAGTATAAATTTAATTTGTGTTATTCATACAGTTAGTCCTATGATTATTCTAATACAAGACAAGTACTTTGTACATTGTTCTTTTGGTTTTAGACTAACAATTTTAGGTATGATCATGTGAACACAAAGGATGTTTCAAGTGAAATGGAAGCAACATAATGATAATATTAGTTGCTGACATAATAGGTTTATGATAGAAAAAGTTTGGGAAATTCAAACCTCCTTAAAACTTCCTTCTTGAAGCTTAATTATGATGTTTCACATTGAATTGATGACTAAGTTGATCAGATAGTAACTGATACAACTCGCTTTCTATCATTTTATACTTATAAAGTATAATGAGCAAGTCTAAGGACATCTGATAGAAAAAACAGCTAGTAAAAGTGAATCTAATACTTGTGTTAGAGGCAACAATTACTATGAGCTGGAAACCCTGTCAAGAAAGCCTTTTGAATAGGTTTATCTTTACACAGGCAGTTATTTCTAACTGAAAAACATTGGTTCTCACATAACCAGAGGTTGCTTTAAACCGAAATTTTGATTAAGTATCTGTTATACACTTAATCCCTTCAAAATGGTTGAAAGCAGTATGGTTTTTCATAATAAAATCAAGTACATACTGCTAAGACAAAAGTTTCTTAAAAAGATTTTCAAAGAGACTCAGAAAAACCATCCATTGATGGACTATGAGTCACATGCCCCATGAATTACCTCTCATAGGAGTTAACACACCTAGAAGTGATGAGGGCAGCAACTTAAACTCTTAAGGAATTGATGGCTACATGTACAACATTGTCTGATAATATGTTCTGATGGATAGCTCAGATGATGGAGAGAAATATTTTAGTACATAGTGAGAGATCTTCCAAATAGGAGAGGATAAAATATTATTTGCATCTCAAGGGAGTTAACATCTCAGGGGAGGAAATAAAGCCCAAAGAAGGAAGATTAACCAATGAAAGGGAGGAAAAGACAAGAGCATACAAGATGATGACATGGAGGTTGAAAATGACAAGAATAGAGCTTATTTTGGAGTATTATATATATTCAGAAGGGATAAAGCATTCCAAAGGAGAAAGTTCTATCTAGGTCAAACGAAAAAAAGTTTCAATTTCAGTTCACTACGTTTGTTCATCACTTGCAAAGGCATGCTGTTAGATGATTTCACTTGTTGAAACAAGCATCCAAGATACACAGCATCATTGCCTCTTATAATTCCTCCATCCAAGGAAATTGCACCATCTTTTAGGTCAAATGTTTGAAGCCTGAAGATGTGTATTTATATTGTTAAAGTCAAAGAACAAGAAAGCAGATGAGTTACTGAGAAAGATATTCAATCTTGAAGAACAGAAGTGTTTGAAAGATCTTCACAATCCATAATTTAATTCAGAAACATGTTGAAATGGATTCACATGTTTAGGGGAGGATTGTTGGGAATTAAATATTCAAGAAGATTAATATCGGGTTCTACTCAAAGAAATACTCTAAGTATGATTCTGCTGCTAGAGCATTTGGTTTCTGCTGCTAGTGTTTGATTCTGCTGCTAGCATTAAACATTCTGCTGCTAGCGTTAACATTGCTGCTGGTAATTAGCATTCTGCTGCTGAGTGGATAAGTATGAAAAGATATTATGTGTATTAAAGTCAACAATATATGGTAGATAATATCTTACCCCATGTGATCAGTCATATTGTTATATTCACAGAACAAGTTGTAAACATAGATACAAGTTGTATCTTAATGACTGACACTCTCAAAGCAAGCGTTCGATAAGACTTATCAATATTGTAAAGATCTTTCTTGTGCTATAAAAGAAAGATCTTAGTCTAGTGATATGTGTGTCTAATAGAGTGTGTGAATTGTTAAGTGTTTAGATAATAACTCTCAAGAACATAGAACATATATCACAAGATATAGAAACATAAGATTCAAGGTTGTAACCCTAGTGATAACTCAAGATCACTCGTATTATTATCTTAATAATATTGAATCGTTTGGTGATAAGCTTTCGTTGTTCATTATCATATAACAAACACAACTGTTTCATTTCCATAACCATAATAACCTTCTAAGTGTGATTAAGTAGATTCCGCATACTTAATCATATTCACTCAATATATCATATACACAAAGTACAAAAGGTTTAACCACCTTATAGTGTATCGATCATCCCAACACTCTTGCTTTTTGTAAAATTCAAGTCTTTCTTCTGTTGATTCTAAGCCTACCATATAGCCTAAAACATGTAACTCAGAATTCTTTAAATCTTCTACTAGTTTATTATTCTGAGTTTTAAGTGACTCAATAGTATCTAAACAAGATTTATAAGAACAACCAGAATCATTTGATACCTTAGAGTCAGAACTTGAGGATGAAGATGAATAGGCCATAATTGCATAGTTGGGTCCTTCTTCTGCTTGATTACTCCAATCATAGCCACAAAGACCATCACATGACACCAAGGTTGTTGAAGAAGGTGTTTCCACTGGTATACTCCTTCTTGAGCCTTGCTTACTCCTGTTGTCTTGGTTCCTTGGAGCTCTGCATTCTCTAGCAAAGTGTTCCTTCCTGTGACAGTTGTAGCACTCCACCTTGGACTTATCAAACCCCATGTTTTCATTGCCATTGACTGTGAGCTTCCTTTCAGTACTCTTCATGAACCTTCTTGCCCTCATAGTCAACATTGCCATCTGCCACTTCAAATCCATCTCTTCTAAGTCATCTGGATGAATTTGGTCCAAGTCCTCATGTACAAGTTGAGGACTATTAGGTTGACTAGCCAGGAATGCATAAATAACAACATCACTCAAGTTATCAACATTTGTTGAATTAGCAGCATTAACTTGAGTGCTAGCAGTAGAAACTCTATAAGCAGTATTAACTACTACATCAGTACTGCAAGTGTTATTATTTGAGGAGGACAAAAAGGCCATGTTTTGTGTGCTTGAGCTTGAGCTGGACATCCCTTTGACCTCTGCTTCATACACTTTAAGATTTTTGTAAAGGTTATCTATACTCATTGTATCCAGATCAGTCTTGTTTCTCCACACAACAGCATGTGTGTTCCACTCTGGTGACAAACTCCTTAAAAGCTTCTGGTAGATATCTTCTTGGGAAATCGTTTCTCCCAAAAGCTCTAAGTGAATCATAAGCTTCTGAAGCATGTCAAAGGTTTGATCAAGCATCTCAGTGCTTGGAGCAGAAAAGTTCTCATATTGTTGCTTCAAGAGATTCTTCTTGGTCTTCTTAGTAGCAGCATTTCCTCCAAATCTTTTCTCAATAGATTCTAACAATGACTTAGCATCCTTGATAGAGTTAAATGTCAACTGATGTTCATTAGGAATGCCGTGCTTCTTGCCTTTACCTCCAATCCTCTTTGTGCCTTGTCTTCAGCAGTTTTAATAGGCAACACAGTCACAACACCAGTATCAGATGTTGTCGTTCTTGGCAAGGTATTACCAGACTCTATTACCTCCCATAGAGAAAAGTCAATCATTTGAATATACTGCTCAATTCTCATTCTCCAAATCCCATACTCACCAGGCTTGAGCATCGGAACCTTAGAACCATATGTGCAGAGTCTTGATCCATCTTTTCTAACAAGATCTTGTGTATAGGAATAGGTTCTTCTTGATCACAGCTTCTAGATCACAAGCTCTGATACCACTTGTTGATCCCAGTTATGCACTTGATCGAATTCCCTTAGCTTGTAAAGGTTTAGCTATGCTAGATAAATCTAACACAACTAGTATAGAAACTGTCTTGGAATATATTAAAGTTTATGCGGAATCTAAGCTTTAATCTTAAGAAGAACTTTGTATAATGAAACAGTTATGAACACAAGATTAACAAACAAACAACACTTCAATATTATTGACTATAATACGAATACTCTGACAAGTATTAGGGTTATACAACCTTGAAGCTATAACTCTATCAAAATTACATATCTATCTCAATGCCCTAGGACCTCCTTTTATAGACTAAGGAGTCCTAGTCAGCTTACAATAACTTGTTCTCTAAGATAAATCTTTTCTATAATCTTTTCTATAATTATCTAAACATGCTAAACATATCAAACCGACTATACAATGTATATCTCTTAAGCAGCTGGAACATAACCGCCGAAATACTCTAACAGTCTTAACTATGAAGTAGCAACATTAACTCTTCAGCAATTGAAACTTTGTACTAGCAGTACTAAGTTTTGTTCCAGCAGCGCTAACTACTTAGTGTATTTTCCTTGAAGTTCAGCAACAGTTGTAACCTTCTAAGAGCAGTCTTAACTTACACCAGCAGTCTTAACTTTTGTATTAGTAGCTTTAAACACTTAGAACATTATCCTTGAAGTCCAAGAGCAGTCTTAACACCATAGAGTAGCATTATCTTGATAATGAGCAGCACCAACATCAAGAAGCTTTAATCCAAAAAATTAATAATTAAAACATAACATTTATATTTAATTGTTAAACATTGAATCTCATACGCAATGCGTGAAATCTGAAGTGGCGGTTGTAAGACCTCACAAGAAGTTTTACAATCCTCCTAGGCAGTATACCTAATCGTTGTAGTGTAGTATAGGCAAGACACGGGAGATTGATCGTTCTCTAAAGGAATAGTTGATGAACTCAAATAAGTACATTTTATTACTATCATTTATCCTATTTATTTGACTTGTTTTATTATATTATGTATGAGGATTGATACATAATCGTTTACTTTTGGAATTCTCAGCTAAAAACAAGCATTTGGTGAAACTTGGCGATTTTGGACTAATTATGGAGCAAAACATGCAAGAAGTTAAGAGTCTACCGAAATGTACAAGATCAAGACAAATCTGCTCCAGATGCGCCGCATCTTGCTTATTACATACGGCGCATCACTATCAATATTTCACTAGATACGATCCAAGATACAAGAGGACATGCGCCGCATCCAAAGATGAAGATACGCCGCATCTTCTGGCGGTGTACGAATATTCCTGAATATATTAATCTTGGACCCCACGCGAAGTTAAGTCAATGCGCCGCATCTACTTACTAGATGCGCCGCATCTTACCCTCAGACAGAAACTATAAATACCCAAAGACCAGACGAATTCGAGAGGCAGAATATTATATACGAAGTACGAAGTACAGAAACCTAGGACGAATTCAGTCGAATAGGCAGCACAAGACACACCCAAACGAAGATACAAGAGCTGTAAGAAGGTGCTGCATGTGTTTAATTCATTAAGTAGTTTTGTTTTATTGTGTTAGTAAACTTTAATTCATCAAGATTGGTGGCTTGTGTAATGTGACAACGGAAAGATTGCACTCCCTTAAAACTGCTTTCTCATTAATTAAAGTTTATATGTTGATGTCTTTGGTGACTTTTATTAGTGCATTGATAACCTCTGTGTCTAGCTGAGCGTTGATCGGGTCGCCATGCCTCTGCCCTCGCCTATTTATTAGATCGCCTATGCATTCTATCGTCTGTAGAAAAGTAGGAAGAAAGATAAATAGGATAGTCATAAGTAATCATTAAGGGTTTACTCGCCGATAAGATTAGAACCAACGAGAAAGGACTTAATCTCGGTGCGTTGCATCGAACTATACACTTCATATAAAACTAGCAATAAAACAAGTGACAAACTACTTATCTATCAGGACAGTCTTCTTATTGTCTCGAGTATTTATCTGTGTACGTGTGTGCTATTCGCTGATTCGTGCCTATTGGTTTAGTTTATTATTTAATTGCAACCAAATCGTGCCAGTCTCTCAGGCTGAACCCCCTTGCGTTAGATTAGGTTGTATAGCTAACTTAATATATTAAAATACTGATTAGAATAACTAGATAATACGTTCCACTCTTAGTGATCGACACTCTACTTACCATTATATTCATACTGACCGGGTACACTGCTCGTTAAGTGTGTGTGTTATTGATAAGTCGGCTAAATATAAATTTAAAACTTGAGTAGGCATTAATACTGCTAAACCGCAACGACACATCGCACGCATCAATAGTGTATGTGAAGGCCGAAGTGTATGTCGAGATAGGTTTAAAGGTGAGGAATGAATATTTTTTTATTTTATATTTTATAAAAATCAATAAAAAATCTTGGGGTTTGAAGTGTGGGTGGTTTAACTACTAATTAATTAAACCAAAACTAATAATTAAACTAAATTATACTAAATAACAAGAAAAGTGAGGTGGTAACTCTTATAATGAGGATGATGCGTGGTTTTGCAACCTTACAACAGGTTTTACCTCTCGAGGGATCTCAAGAGGCTTACAACCCCACCAGGCAGTGTACCTGACCGATGTAGTATAGTGTAGTGGTAAGTACGGGGGATTGATCGTTCTCCACAGAGAATAGTGTTCGTTAGGTATGAAAAACTACTCTAATAGGTCTAAGGGTGAGAGAAGATTCTTTTTATGTTTTTATATTTTTATGAAAGCAAGTAAAATCTCGGGTTTGAAAGAGTGGGCGGAATTAGTTTCTAGTCAACTAACCCAAGTTACTACGAATGCAAATAAAATAAAATAACAAAAATTAAAAGGTTGGTGAAAACTTATGTGGAGAGAAATGTGTTTACTTAGATTTCCTTACTCCCTAACTATCTTTTACCGGTTGATTAGTGTGTATTAGTTGTGTGGATGACGGGTGTATTCCTTAATACCATTTGTGGGGTGGCGTACGTACTTCCCCAACTCTACAAGCTCCTACTTCACTCCTATGTCGAGCCGGCTAGGAAGCTCCTAACATGGGATCACTAGAATTCGCTTGTGCATTAAATACAACCATAAAAACCTTTAGTACGCATTGGTTCATGTTTCTTAAGACGTTCAAGCAAGTTACCGAATAGGAAGTTAGCCAGTTTTCTTAAGCCTAACATAGATAAACAATCATCCAAAACAACTAATAACACACTAATAACCAATAATCAATAGCTAGGTTTCATTAGATCTAAGCAAACACAAGATAAATCTAGCCTAGCATGTTAAACAAAAGACAAGAACAAGATAGAAACAAACAACACATAGACATATTGAATGATTAATTGATAACTTATCTTCAATGTAACATGGAAGATCTCAAGGCAAAAAGCCTTGAAAAAGCTGCCAAATTCGTCTTAGGGTTTTCACACACAAAGTTCCTCAATAAGTTCCACACTAATGACAAAAAAATTGCAAAACTATATATAGACTTTCAGATCTGACGGCGTCACGTTATGGAGTGTGACGCCGTCACCTCGCCGCTTTTAGGGTTCCCGGATGACCTTCTTGACACCGTCCCTCTTTAGCTCTCCAAAATCCGTTCTGGCTTATCAGGGGTTGACGCCGTCAGAATTAGGGGTGACGCCGTCCCTCTTTAAATTAAGCCGTGACGACCTTGATCAGATTAAAGGGTGACACCGTCAGAATTCCCATGCAAGTTTCCCTGGCTTATCATGAGTAATTTTCACATCCACCTTTTCTTGCCAAGCCATGACGCCGTCCAGGGATAATCTTGACGCCGTCAAAGGTAATTTCCAGCACAATTTTGAGACTTGGTCGTTTTCTTCACTTTTATGCTCCAAAAACGTCCAAAATACCTCCTTTTCCAGATTTCTTCTCAAAAGTACCTAAAATGACAAAAGGAACGATTTAGGGCAATATTTGATCAAATAAATACGATTTAGGGCTTAAATGACCCCTTAAAAGCGGTACACTTTTCACTTCATCAAATACCCTTACACTTGAGATTTGCTTGTCCTCAAGCAAATGCGCTTTTATTCTAATCAAAATACAAGTTAGGGGTCATTTAATGCTAACATAAAAGTAATTACAACAAATAATCGTTCCACTTTAATCATAATAAGCACGGAGATTACAAACTAGCACCTCACAAGTAGTGTTTAGATACTCACATCTCTCAAGTGTCATCAAAATAAATCTCATAAATGAAAACGGATAATATCTCTCACTACCTGTCATAGCAAATAGATTACCATAGGCTTGGGAAAGGATCGAAAACCTCCTCCACTAGGCGTAAGCACCTAAGATAAACTATCAAAGAGGGCTTTTAAACGGGTTATAACGTTAGGTGTAGGGAAAAGGAAAACACGGTTTTGTTGGATAAGGGATATTTTACTGGTGGCGAGTTAAAGATCTTGATTAATTTACATGTACTATACAATGTTGCTAAGCCAAGACTAGACTCGATTTAAACTAAAAACAAAATAACAAAAACATAAAATAAACATAAAATGAAACGGGATGGTAGTCCGTATGTTTTTTCTATTTTTCTTTTTCTCTTTTTTTTTTTTTTTTTTTTTTTTTGCATACACTTTTGCCCTACCATCCAAAATAATATATCAAAGGGGCGTTGCATTCCCCTTACACTTGAACTTTTACATAACTTTACAATTAACTAATCTAATGACTCGAATTAAGATAATCAAAACACTTGGAGTACTTTTAAAATATTTAGCACATATGGGGGTAATAAATGATGTTCTTCCCCATTACTCCATTACACTAGTACTTTACCCATGAGTCCCAATCGTCCCAAAACAATATGTACAAGGATATGACTCGACTTAGCAACCATGTAATCAATTAGATAATTAACTTGGGTTTAAACAAATGTTGTAACAATAATGCACTAAAAATGAGTGCATACAAGGTAGGCTAAGGCGATTTGGGTGTACATTTAAGTGGGGTGTAAACAAATTCTTCCTTTAAGTAAAATGCTTAAAGGTCAAAACGAAAAGATAGGCTCTGAGGGGTGTACTAGGGGTATCGTGTACTAAAAATGAGTACAACGCAAAGGGTGTGGGAGAATTACTTGACCAATGTAGCCAACGTAATTATAACAAAAACACAGGTGTAAAACAATGGGTTAATCCTAATGCCTCTTATCATGTAGTAAATCTATCTACACGAATGTAGTCTCACTTGTGGCCTCGGAATGGTCCTAACGCAAGTTCTAGAATCTAAGTGCTACCGGTACACACATCATAGCATAAATGCTTTTCCTACCAATTCTAGGGGCGAACCTCACATATTTGGGGTGGAAAATTTTTTTAGTGGTACGGTTTTTTGTGCTAGTCATATAACTCCTATCCGTGAGACGCTCATTAAGATCAAAGTTTCACTCCTATATGTTGTAAAAAATTTTAAATTTGGCACTAAAATTGCCCTAACAGGTATTTATCTCAGTTTTATTACACATCTACTATTAAACAAACAAAAATCAAGCGTAATAGCATTCTCTAATCGTACTTTTACCCCCCCTTACACTTAAGATGAACATTGTCCCCAATGTTCAAATAACAAATGTAAAAGTAAAAAAATAAAAGAATGAAATCAAATACTCCCCTGATTCGTTCGGTGGATAATGAAGTAACACGGTTAGATCTTCTTCCAAAGAGAATGTAAAAGCTTCATGACTAATGCATCGCCAAAAGCTTGATCCAAAACATTTCCTTGTCCAAAATAACCTGTTAAACCTGAGAAAACAAACACGAAAACCTGCATAACATCGGCGGGATAAACTCTATATATAAGGATATAATGCTTGTGGGATGATAATTTTGCAGATTCCTGGAGATTATAAGTTATAGATTTAATAGAAACTTTTTATGAAAACAAAACTTTCAAAAATTTTCAGAAAATTAAACCTGACGCCGTCAGGTTGTAAAGCCTGACGCCGTCAGATATGATCTGACAGAATTCTCATGTTACGTTTCCGGAAAAAAATTTTGGAAAAACCTATACCTTACTTCCTGGAAATCCTGCAAAACATCATTATGACTCGATACAAGCATTTGACTTAAACAAATACTAATATGTATGTTAATTTAATATTATTATGATTCATGTTCATTTGTTCTCTAATAAACCGATTTAGATTTCCCTTACACTTAACTTTTGCAAAATACCTTTATATGTAGTTAAGACGAGGTTAAAAACAAAATAAAGCATTTTCACAAATTAGTTTTGAACATGAATCAATAATAATAAAATTTAGACATACACACGGAAACAAATAAAAGCAAACAAACAAATAAATAAACACACAAAGCAAATAAAACTTGGGTTGCCTCCCAAGAAGCGCTTTTCTTTATTAACGAGTCTTGTAGCTAGACTCAAAGTCACGTACATTACGTGATTCCATCATTGGTCACGGTTCCTAGGCCATTTTCATTCCCGGTTTTATATTCCGGTCCCAATTTCAAACAATCCTTGTAGAAACCGAATATCCTTTCCATAACATAGTCTACTCCTTTATTTCTATCCTCATCATTCCTATAGTAGACCGCTTGCTTGAGCTCCTTCTCAACATTTGACAAGTGTTGGAATTGTTCTATCTTATATGGCATTTGGTAGTTTACCTCATCGGTCTCATCCTTAAATCTAACTATCCCTAAGGAAGGTTCATAAGTCATTCTAGAGACCTCAACAAATGGTTTTCCAAAAACCACTTGAGTTAAGGATGCATCGACTATTGGGCGGATGTCTTCTACAATTACAAAGTCGGTGACATAGGTGAAGTTTCCTACATAAACCGGTAATCCCTTAACTCTTCCCGTGAAGTTACTCATCCAACCCTTGTCAGGGAACATCCTATACCCAAGTTGATTTTTCATTATCAAGTTGTAGTGGGCTCTAGTCATGATGTTTATGGGTGATCTAAGGTCGATGTAGGCTTTCCACACATGCAAATGTCCGATGTTGCACGGTATGTTGAGATTAGAAGGGTCGCCTATTTCTATGATTGGTCTACCTAGGAAGTATGGTGCCTCGGGGTCATCGAATAAGTTTGCATGATATGCGCGCTCTTCCTTAGTGAGTAACCTATTGAAGTAGTCCTCATCATCATCTACTTCTTCAATCTCACTTGTCCTAACTTCCTTATCAACCTCGACTTTCTTATCCTCATCCTTAGGTTCACTATTATCCTCATTCCTATCAATTGGTTTAATAGTGACAATGTTGACAAAGTGGACTAGTTTGGATGAAGAGGGGTCTTTTACTTGGGGTCCGCTATTTGTGTTTCTAGCGTCCTTATGTGAAGGTGATAACACTTGGTTATTGAGAGCTTTCAACAAGTTGTCAATTTTATTGGTCATCTCCGTTTGTTGTTGATTGAATTCGGACTCGAATCTAGCTATCCGAGCTTCTTGAGATGCCATAAATTGGGACATCAATCCTTCAAAGTTATTGGTACTACCATTGCCGGAAGGATTGTTGTTGAAAGTACGGTTCGAGTTGGAACCGCTTGATTGGAAACGATTAGGTGGGTTGGAAGAATTGGTCTGTTGTGCGTTTTGGCTTTGTTTCCACCTAAGGTTCGGGTGATTTTTCCATGAGGGGTTGTATGAATCACCATAGTGGTTTGGCTCGGGTTTGAAAGTGTACCACTTGTCTCCCGCTCCGTCAGTACGCGAGGATGCGTAGTCCACAAAAGCTTGTTCGGGGAGTTCCATGCAATCACGAGTGTCGTGGGGACCACTACATAACTCACATGAAGAAGTGATTTTGTTCACTTGGCTTGAAGGTTTAGGAGCCTCGTAGGATTTCATGAGAAACTTGACTTGGTCTTCAAGTTCTATGATCCTACGGTCGGAAGTGCTTGAATTGTTCGAAGGCAAAGATATTGCCTTGACCGTTTTATTCAAATCACGGGGATCACTCCAACTTTCGTTGTCATAAAGAGCAAGATCCTCTAGGAGAGCCCATGATTGTTCCGCACTTAGATCACGTAGCTTACCACCGGCCGATTGGTCAATGGTTTGCCTCGTGTAGAGATTGATATGGTCATAGAAGATTTGGACTTGGAGCCAAAGTTCTATGCCATGATGAGGGACTTTTTGGAGTAAGTCCTTGAATCGAGTCCATGCCTCGTAGAGGGTTTCGCCTTGACGTTGTTGGAACATCAAGATATCATTCCTTAGCTTGGTAGTTCTTCCCGGTGGGAAAAACTGAGCAAGGAAGCGAGTGGTGAGATCATCCCAAGAGGTGATGGATCCTGCGGGTTGACGCTCTAGCCATTGACTAGCTTGGTCCCGCAGAGAGAATTGAAAGAGACGCAATCGGGTCGTCTCTCGAGTGGCAACATCAAGGTCTATAGAATCAACGATTTTGAGAAAGTCCTTGAGATGTTGATTAGGATCTTCAGAACGAAGTCCATGGAATGCGCATCCGCTTTGCACCAACCGGATGGTGTCGGATCGCAAGGGAGTAACATTGGCTCCTTGAGTGAGCTCAATGGTGTTTCGATAGCCATGGTGGCTAGGACGGGAGTACTCTCCTAAAGTACGGGCTCTAGGAGGTGGTGGTTGTTGTGGTGGGTTGTTGGGATCAAGGATATTACCACCTTCCATGATGTCGGATGGTAATGGTTACGAACAAAGAAACGAAGAAAAAAGATAGACTAAAGAAAACCTAGAAAAAGAAAATAAAAATCTCACTAGAAGGGAATCTAATGAGTAGACCTACAAAATAAAAATTCAACCTAAACAATAACTATTCCCCGGCAACGGCGCCAAAAACTTGATGCGTGGTTTTGCAACCTTACAACAGGTTTTACCTCTCGAGGGATCTCAAGAGGCTTACAACCCCACCAGGCAGTGTACCTGACCGATGTAGTATAATGTAGTGGTAAGTACGGGGGATTGATCGTTCTCCATAGGGAATAGTGTTCGTTAGGTATGAGAAACTACTCTAATAGGTCTAAGGGTGAGAGAAGATTCTTTTTATGTTTTTATATTTTTATGAAAGCAAGTAAAATCTCGGGTTTGAAAGAGTGGGCGGAATTAGTTGCTAGTCAACTAACCCAAGTTACTACGAATGCAAATAAAATAAAATAACAAAAATGAAAAGGTTGGTGAAAACTTATGTGGAGAGAAATGTGTTTACTTAGATTTCCTTACTCCCTAACTATCTTTTACCGGTTGATTAGTGTGTATTAGTTGCGTGGATGACGGGTGTATTCCTTAATACCATTTGTGGGGTGGCGTACGTACTTCCCCAACTCTACAAGCTCCTACTTCACTCCTATGTCGAGCCGGCTAGGAAGCTCCTAACATGGGATCACTAGAATTCGCTTGTGCATTAAATACAACCATAAAAACCTTTAGTACGCATTGGTTCATGTTTCTTAAGACGTTCAAGCAAGTTACCGAATAGAAAGTTAGCCAGTTTTCTTAAGCCTAACATAGATAAACAATCATCCAATACAACTAATAACACACTAATAACCAATAATCAATAGCTAGGTTTCATTAGATCTAAGCAAACACAAGATAAATCTAGCCTAGCATGTTAAACAAAAGACAAGAACAAGATAGAAACAAACAACACATAGACATATTGAATGATTAATTGATAACTTATCTTCAATGTAACATGGAAGATCTCAAGGCAAAAAGCCTTGAAAAAGCTGCTAAATTCGTCTTAGGGTTTTCACACACAAAGTTCCTCAATAAGTTCCACACTAATGACAAAAAAATTGCAAAACTATATATAGACTTTCAGATCTGACGGCGTCACGTTATGGAGTGTGACGCCGTCACCTCGCCGCTTTTAGGGTTCCCGGATGACCTTCTTGATGCCGTCCCTCTTTAGCTCTCCAAAATCTGTTCTGGCTTATCAGGGGTTGACGCCGTCAGAATTAGGGGTGACGCCGTCCCTCTTTAAATTAAGCCGTGACGACCTTGATCAGATTAAAGGGTGACGCCGTCAGAATTCCCATGCAAATTTCCCTGGCTTATCATGAGTAATTTTCACATCCACCTTTTCTTGCCAAGCCATGACGCCGTCCAGGGATAATCCTGACGCCGTCAAAGGTAATTTCCAGCACAATTTTGAGACTTGGTCGTTTTCTTCACTTTTATGCTCCAAAAACGTCCAAAATGCCTCCTTTTCCAGATTTCTTCTCAAAAGTACTTAAAATGACAAAAGGAACGATTTAGGGCAATATTTGATCAAATAAATACGATTTAGGGCTTAAATGACCCCTTAAAAGCGGTACACTTTTCGCTTCATCAGAGGAAAACGTGTTTACTTAGATTTCCTTACTCCCTAGTTATCTCCTATTGATTTTTCGAATTGTCACGTCCTTGTTTTAATTGAAGCATTGTATTCCTTAATATTGGTCGTGAGGAGGTGCCGAAGTCCCCAACTCTATGAACGTATAAGTCTCCCCTAAGAACCTTAAAGTTTATTAAGTTTTCCAAGATCTACAAGCCGCAATTCACGCAATAAATACAGCGAGAAAAACCAATAGTGCACTCTATGGTTGCGTTTAGTAAGACGTTCAAGCTAGCACATATAAGAGAGAAGCCAGTTTTCCTACTCCTAACGCTAAGCAATCAATTAAACAAGAGAAAACAAATCAATGATCAATAACTAGGATTCATTAGATCTAAGCAAACACAAATAAATCTAGCCTAGCATGTTAAAGCGAAGAAAAGAAAAACAAATAATCAAACAACACATAGACATATTGAATGATTATACGAATAACTTATCTTCAATTAAACATTGGTGAAAAAGTCTGAAAAAGCCCTACAAATAAGCTGGAAATCGTCTAGGGTTTATGTCCTCCAAGATGTTACAATGAATGAAAAAGATTTTTAAACTATATATAGATTTACAACCGTGACGGCGTCAGCTCGCCTCCAATTAGGGTTTCGTCTGTGTAATTCGCCGTCTGGTATGTCTTAAGGCCAGTACGTTATAATTCTTCTGAGCCATCACGTTATAAAATAGCACTGAGTTTGGGTCTTCAAATACAAGTGACAGTGTCAGGTTATAGACTGTGATGCCATCAGGTCTCCATGTTGACAGATTCTTGACTTGGTCGTTTTTCTTCGTTTTCTTGTCGATTTAAGTCCAAAACACGTCGGTTTTCACATTTCTCGTCCCAAGTACCTAAAATGCAAAAAGAAACGATTTAGGGCAATATTGGATCAATTACATACGACTTTTAGGCTTAAATGACCCCTTAAAAAGGTATCAAATAAACCCTTATCAAATATCCCTACACTTGGGATTTGCTTGTCCTCAAGCAAATGTGCTTTTATCTAATCAATCTACAAGTTATGGGTCATTTAGCATTGGTATAAAAGTAATTACCACACATATTTGTTCCACCATAGTCACAATAAGCACTGAAATTATATACTGGCACCTCACATAAAGTGTTTGGATTCTCACATCTGTCGAGTATATAAGTTATATAACATGAATGGAAACGGGAAAAATAAACACTCTCTACCTGTCATAACATATAGATTACCATAGGCTTGAGAACGGATCAAACCTCCACCACTTTAGCGTAAGCACCTAGGATAAATTAGCAAAGAGGGCTTTTAAAGGGTTGTAATGTTAGGTGTAAGGGTATGGAAAACACGGTTATGTTGGATATAGGGAATTTTTACTGGTGGCAAGTCAATTACATGTACAAGGTGGCGTTGCTAAGCCAAGATTCGACTCGCTAACTACTAACTCTTTCTGTATTTTTCTTGACACTATCTTGACTTAAACAAAAGATAAAGACGGGATGATAGTCTGTATGTTTTTTTCTTTCTTTTTCTTCCTTTTTTTTTTTTCTTTTTTTTTTTTTTTTTTCTTTTTATCTTTTTTTTTTAATTTTTTTATTATTATTATTATTTTTTTTTTTTTTTTTTTTTTTATTTTTTTTTGCTTTTTTCCAATTTTTTTTTCTTCTTTTTTTTCCCTTTTTTTCATACACTCTTGCCCTTCTATCCAAAATATACATCCATAAACTAGGGATTGATAGTTACATCACTACACTTGAACTTTTAGATAATTAAAAACTAACTAATGACCCGAATTAAGAGGATTAAAACACGTGGAGTACTTTAAGACATTAAACGTACATATAGGTGTAATAACATTAGGCTTTCTTCCCCATTACTCCATAATAATTAGTACTTTACGCATAAGTCCCAATCGTCCCAAAACTATATTTACAAAATATGACTGGACTTAGCAACCATGTAATCAACTAGACAATTAACAAAGGGTTTAACATATATGTTGTAACGATAATGCACTAAAGATGAGTGCATACAATGTAGGCTAAAGCGATTTGGGTGTACATTTAGGGGTGGATTGTAAACAATGCTCTTCATTAATATTTCGGAATCCATCGAAATATCACGAGAACCACGAAAAGGATAGGCTCTGAGAGGTGTACTAGGGGTATCTTGTACTAAAATTAGTACAAAGCAAGGGTGTGGGAGAATTACTTGACCAATGAATCCAATGTAATTATAATTATAGGTTTAAAACAAAGGTTATCCTAATGCCTCTTATCATTTAGTAAATCCTAACTACACGAATGTAGTCTCACTATTGATCTCGGGATGCATCACAAACGCAAGTTCCAGAATCTATATACTACCGATACACTAATAAGCTGTAATACCTGAAATTTTTAAAGCACATAAAATTACCAAATTGCCCCTGAAAGCATAAAACGTAGATAAAACATTTAAAAAAAAAACAAAAAAAAAATCCTGAAACGATTCCAAACTTCTGAAAACGAACTACATATGAAATAAAATAAATTCTGAGACAACATTATAATATTTTGAATGTTCCAAAAAAAAATTATTAATTTACACATGTACATACATATAATCCGAAATGTATAATCATTTAATTTAATTATAGACTATATAATGTAAGTTAAATGTACAATGTCTCATTCTTGACTTAACTAGGTGACATTTATGTGTATTCCTTGATCAAATTTTCGGCCCAAAAGTTAAGCAATATACCACATTAATATTGATTGGGATTAAGCCCATAAGTGTGTGATCTTTTTCCTTAAATTGTTCCTATCAAGAAACCCGGTTTCCTTATATTTTGTATATGACCGAAAATCACAAACAAATAAACCCTAAAACACTCTCATCAAAAAGTCGGCTGTCATCTCTTGTCTCTCTTTTTTCCGATCAGCAGCAGCAATACAAGGGAGGGTTTTAGTGTGTCCTTGTTCTAGTTATAACCAAGGTAATTTTACTCTCTTCATACTAAGCCATTCGATTTGTTCTAGACCCTAATCGACCCATACCTTTTGTTTGTGTTCTTTTGTCATTCGATCCCAGAAGGAAGAAGAAGGGTTTGTTCGTGTGGGCTCTTGTGTTCTTCAATCACGCTATGAGGGTATTGTGTACCATCCTTCATGTTAAATTCTCATTCGTGTTCTTGTTCCTTGTCAAATTGTATGAAAAGAACTACACATGAAATAATGATCATAAAACTTAAAACCTAAAATGTATGAATCGAGTATGTTTACGAATCTGGAATTTAATGGTTTTGATTATGTTTAGATCTAATATGAATCGACCTAAATAAGCTATGAATTCATCTATAATCATTTTATGTCAAGAATTGATCGTTAGGTATCAAGAACCCTAAATACTTACATGAAATAACAAAAACTGTTACTGATCTGGAAACTAAGCCGACTTTAAGTGACTGTATAAAAATAATGGTAACGTGTATTTAAGTGGTTTTTGAGTCTAGAAGCAAGTTCATTGAAATATCTTTCTGGGAAAATTGGCCTTGTAATTTTTAGAGGTCGGGAAGGCTACTTTTTGATTTTTGGGAAATTAAGTGTCTAACTGGATTTATAAGTCTGGCAAAACAGTCCGGGTTTTTGATTTATCATTTGCAAACCATGTCGAATTAGAAAGTTTCCTTTGAAATGGGTACTATTTCATATGTCTAATAATTACTGGAATTTTTATAGATTTTTCTAAAGTGTTTTGATAGTGTTGGTAATCACAAACTTTTTGTAAGTAAAATCTGGGTAGAAATCTGGACAAGTCTACTTGTTGGATTTTTGAGCCATAGTTATATTTGTTTAAAAATTCTGGAAAAATTACAGGATGTTGTCAAGACCTAAAGGTACCTGGGTAAAATTTTGGGAATTTTATTTCTGAGTTTTTAGGGGGATTTAAAATTCGACAAGATGAGTTCTGTTTACTAGTACATGCTGAGTAAAAGGGTAAAAAGGACTTATAATGAAAGGTTAAGTAAACAAAAGGGTTGAAGTGGTAATTATACAAACTGATGGGTTGAATATGTAAAATCTTATAACTTATGATGAGTACACCTTGCACCCTAATCTTTTAATGGTGGCATAAATGCACCCTAAAACTTATAACTTCCATAATTACCCTTGAACTTATGAAATATCATAATAGTACCCTAAATTATATTTATATATGATAAATCTTGGATAAGTCTAATATGGAAACTTATTAGTAAAAGAAAGTATACTAAAAGGAGTAAGTTAATACATTTGAACCTAAAGTAATAAGTAATTATTAATCCGTATAGGTTCCGAGAAGCGGGAGTAATCTTTTGCCTGGTGATTCATCTCTTTCGGTTTGTCTTTGTTATCGAATAAGGTACAGATATTCTGCCCTTCTCTAGTAAGGTGCCCTCGTCTCATTTTTCTGATTTCTGGTTCATTTTTATGCTTCCTTGTTCTGTGAACCTTGCTTGTTTTCTTATAATGATTTGTCATGAACCTTACTATAAACCCTGACTTGAACCTTGAAATATTTGATATGAACCATTCAACTTGAACCCTTGTTTGAACTCCTGTCCTGATCCTTTGTTCTAAACCATGTCTTGAATCCTACTATGTTCTTTTGACAGTTGGCATGACCCGTTTCATCACCTGGTAACCTGAATATTTAAGACCCGTAGATACTTGAAGGTTCATAGGATTTTATAACTACTTTTCTAAATTATACATGAAGAGGTTTTGAAAATTTCTTTAAAAGACTTTCATTATGAAAACTGATTTAAAGACCACTTTATTTTAAAAGGATTACTTTTAATAAATTGACATGAACCTTCTGGTACTTGACCTTCCCGATATTAAATCCTCTGATGTGAACTTCCTGATTTATCTCCTGTCTTGAACCCTGATATAAATCATGACCTGATACTTGAACCTGACACCTGATACTTGAACCTGACACCTGATACTTGAACCTGACACCTGAAACCTGGACCTGACACCTGATACTTGAACCTGATACCTGGTACATGATACTGATTTCTGATGCATGATACCTGATACATGATACTGATACCTGATACATGATACTGATTTCTGATGCATGACACCTGACACATGATACATGATACCTGACCTTAACCCACAGTTTGATACTACGAGCCACTCACTAGGCATGAGGGTTTCATGTCCATGTCAGTCGATGCACCGATGGCATGACTCTAGGGTAGGAGAGTGATGACCTATCCCGTCCCTGTTATGATTATGATTTACGTAGAGGCAGACTTTGGCCACCTGGGGCGTATGGATGCATCCTAGACTTGACCTGACCTGACCTGTTACATGATATATTATTTCTGGTGACTGATGGTGTGTGCGATACACGTCTTTCACACTCTGGGAGCTGATCACTCCGCTTACTGTTGAGGACTCCCCTCATGATTACTGGCTACTGAGAGGTCTCCCCTCTACATGATTATACTGATACTGTTACTGGTACTGCTACTGTTACAAGTTACTGTTTCTGGGCTCGTAGAGGATTTCTGTTACCCTGCACCTTGTAATCTTATGACCTTATAACCTTTACTTTCCATTACTGTTACTGCCACCCTGTAACCTGATACATGACTTAACACTTGACCTGACTTGATCTGACCTGAGCATGTGGTGGAGTTACGGATTATACCCTTACACCTGTCTTCTGCAATTAATTATAATCCTGTTATATCTGTATAATCTTTATGTTCCTATTCCTGACTCTTGTTATATCTGGTATTCATTCATTTTACTTCATTACGTTACCTTTACTGCTTGTTACCGTTATATCTGTTCACTGAGCTCTCGTAGCTCAGCCGCGTTTCTTTTCCCGCGGCAGGTTTAGTTGGAAGCTGGGATTTGTGTGAAGAGTGTTTGGCTTTAGAAGACTTCACTAGCTTTTGGAAGATGACTAGAAGAACCTTATATTAGACATAGAAATTTTGTAATGTAAAACTCGTAGTTCTGATTTCAGTTGTAAACCTTGGATTTTCATTGTATTATTTATGTCAAATGTCTGTGTTTGTTCTGATAAGAATCCGTATATGTGACACCTTTGCCCTTGTCGGGTTGGGGTGTTACAATTTATGGTATCAGAGAACAGGCTGACGACTTGTAATACATTTACCCTGTCCTGTGCGTTTAGGACCATTAGGTTTCCACTGTAAGAACATAAGAGAACACTTTGAGGACTTTCTTTAGGATTCCCTGATATGAACTTAGGTTTTGACTTGTGAGGAATGGGTAGACTATAAGGTATTTAAGTTTCATCGTTTTCGCATTACTCTGATTCGTGCCTTGCTATGACACTGCTTTGGTTAATCTCTGAGACAGTAGAAATACTAGGTGGATTAAGACAGGTGATTGTTACGACTTGAGATAAAGTATGACCATCAGGAGGGCATATTTATATGATGCCAGTATTATGACGTCTGGCCAACGTGATAATACTTACATCATATGACGTGCACTTGTTGTGGGCATAGGATATTTCGAGAAGTGCCGTAGAGCTTTAGAAATTCTGATATCTGTTTGAGATCATCTGCGTTAGTGAGACTTTAAGTTCATTCTGCCTATACGCGTAATTTGCTTCCACCGTTATGCGAGTTGATACGTCTGAATTCTCGTCACGCGTTTTGCTGACCTCTGTACATCTGATAATAATCATAGGTTCTGTTATAGGACTTTCTGCCATTTGATGTTATTGATAATCTATTTCTGTACGTTCTAATCTGATTTGTCTAATCAAATTCTGTGGACGGCATATCCGTCAGAATCCTATGTATTTCTGTTAACCGTCAGTTGTGTTTCTGTTTCGTTTCGCCTCAATTCTCGCCTTAGGCTGTTATGTCTTTGTTTTGTTTTCTGCTCTCTTTCCTTTCTGCTTTCTGCAAATTTCGAGGACGAAATTTTTTTTGTTAGTGGGGAAGAAGTTGTAATACCTGAAATTTATAAAGCACATAAAATTACCAAATTGCCCCTGAAAGCATAAAACGTAGATAAAACATTTAAAAAAAAAACAAAAAAAAAAATCCTGAAACGATTCCAAACTTCTGAAAACGAACTACATATGAAATAAAATAAATTCTGAGACAACATTATAATATTTTGAATGTTCCAAAAAAAAAATTATTAATTCACACATGTACATACATATAATCCGAAATGTATAATCATTTAATTTAATTATAGACTATATAATGTAAGTTAAATGTACAATGTCTCATTCTTGACTTAACTAGGTGACATTTATGTGTATTCCTTGATCAAATTTTCGGCCCAAAAGTTAAGCAATATACCACATTAATATTGATTGGGATTAAGCCCATAAGTGTGTGATCTTTTTCCTTAAATTGTTCCTATCAAGAAACCCGGTTTCCTTATATTTTGTATATGACCGAAAATCACAAACAAATAAACCCTAAAACACTCTCATCAAAAAGTCGGCTGTCATCTCTTGTCTCTCTTTTTTCCGATCAGCAGCAGCAATACAAGGGAGGGTTTTAGTGTGTCCTTGTTCTAGTTATAACCAAGGTAATTTTACTCTCTTCATACTAAGCCATTCGATTTGTTCTAGACCCTAATCGACCCATACCTTTTGTTTGTGTTCTTTTGTCATTCGATCCCAGAAGGAAGAAGAAGGGTTTGTTCGTGTGGGCTCTTGTGTTCTTCAATCACGCTATGAGGGTATTGTGTACCATCCTTCATGTTAAATTCTCATTCGTGTTCTTGTTCCTTGTCAAATTGTATGAAAAGAACTACACATGAAATAATGATCATAAAACTTAAAACCTAAAATGTATGAATCGAGTATGTTTACGAATATGGAATTTAATGGTTTTGATTATGTTTAGATCTAATATGAATCGACCTAAATAAGCTATGAATTCATCTATAATCATTTTATGTCAAGAATTGATCGTTAGGTATCAAGAACCCTAAATACTTACATGAAATAACAAAAACTGTTACTGATCTGGAAACTAAGCCGACTTTAAGTGACTGTATAAAAATAATGGTAACGTGTATTTAAGTGGTTTTTGAGTCTAGAAGCAAGTTCATTGAAATATCTTTCTGGGAAAATTGGCCTTGTAATTTTTAGAGGTCGGGAAGGCTACTTTTTGATTTTTGGGAAATTAAGTGTCTAACTGGATTTATAAGTCTGGCAAAACAGTCCGGGTTTTTGATTTATCATTTGCAAACCATGTCGAATTAGAAAGTTTCCTTTGAAATGGGTACTATTTCATATGTCTAATAATTACTGGAATTTTTATAGATTTTTCTAAAGTGTTTTGATAGTGTTGGTAATCACAAACTTTTTGTAAGTAAAATCTGGGTAGAAATCTGGACAAGTCTACTTGTTGGATTTTTGAGCCATAGTTATATTTGTTTAAAAATTCTGGAAAGATTACAGGATGTTTTCAAGACCTAAAGGTACCTGGGTAAAATTTTGGGAATTTTATTTCTGAGTTTTTAGGGGGATTTAAAATTCGACAAGATGAGTTCTGTTTACTAGTACATGCTGAGTAAAAGGGTAAAAAGGACTTATAATGAAAGGTTAAGTAAACAAAAGGGTTGAAGTGGTAATTATACAAACTGATGGGTTGAATATGTAAAATCTTATAACTTATGATGAGTACACCTTGCACCCTAATCTTTTAATGGTGGCATAAATGCACCCTAAAACTTATAACTTCCATAATTACCCTTGAACTTATGAAATATCATAATAGTACCCTAAATTATATTTATATATGATAAATCTTGGATAAGTCTAATATGGAAACTTATTAGTAAAAGAAAGTATACTAAAAGGAGTAAGTTAATACATTTGAATCTAAAGTAATAAGTAATTATTAATCCGTATAGGTTCCGAGAAGCGGGAGTAATCTTTTGCCTGGTGATTCATCTCTTCCGGTTTGTCTTTGTTATCGAATAAGGTACAGATATTCTGCCCTTCTCTAGTAAGGTGCCCTCGTCTCATTTTTCTGATTTCTGGTTCATTTTTATGCTTCCTTGTTCTGTGAACCTTGCTTGTTTTCTTATAATGATTTGTCATGAACCTTACTATAAACCCTGACTTGAACCTTGAAATATTTGATATGAACCATTCAACTTGAACCCTTGTTTGAACTCCTGTCCTGATCCTTTGTTCTAAACCATGTCTTGAATCCTACTATGTTCTTTTGACAGTTGGCATGACCCGTTTCATCACCTGGTAACCTGAATATTTAAGACCCGTAGATACTTGAAGGTTCATAGGATTTTATAACTACTTTTCTAAATTATACATGAAGAGGTTTTGAAAATTTCTTTAAAAGACTTTCATTATGAAAACTGATTTAAAGACCACTTTATTTTAAAAGGATTACTTTTAATAAATTGACATGAACCTTCTGGTACTTGACCTTCCCGATATTAAATCCTCTGATGTGAACTTCCTGATTTATCTCCTGTCTTGAACCCTGATATAAATCATGACCTGATACTTGAACCTGACACCTGATACTTGAACCTGACACCTGATACTTGAACCTGACACCTGAAACCTGGACCTGACACCTGATACTTGAACCTGATACCTGGTACATGATACTGATTTCTGATGCATGATACCTGATACATGATACTGATACCTGATACATGATACTGATTTCTGATGCATGACACCTGACACATGATACATGATACCTGACCTTAACCCACAGTTTGATACTACGAGCCACTCACTAGGCATGAGGGTTTCATGTCCATGTCAGTCGATGCACCGATGGCATGACTCTAGGGTAGGAGAGTGATGACCTATCCCGTCCCTGTTATGATTATGATTTACGTAGAGGCAGACTTTGGCCACCTGGGGCGTATGGATGCATCCTAGACTTGACCTGACCTGACCTGTTACATGATATATTATTTCTGGTGACTGATGGTGTGTGCGATACACGTCTTTCACACTCTGGGAGCTGATCACTCCGCTTACTGTTGAGGACTCCCCTCATGATTACTGGCTACTGAGAGGTCTCCCCTCTACATGATTATACTGATACTGTTACTGGTACTGCTACTGTTACAAGTTACTGTTTCTGGGCTCGTAGAGGATTTCTGTTACCCTGCACCTTGTAATCTTATGACCTTATAACCTTTACTTTCCATTACTGTTACTGCCACCCTGTAACCTGATACATGACTTAACACTTGACCTGACTTGATCTGACCTGAGCATGTGGTGGAGTTACGGATTATACCCTTACACCTGTCTTCTGCAATTAATTATAATCCTGTTATATCTGTATAATCTTTATGTTCCTATTCCTGACTCTTGTTATATCTGGTATTCATTCATTTTACTTCATTACGTTACCTTTACTGCTTGTTACCGTTATATCTGTTCACTGAGCTCTCGTAGCTCAGCCGCGTTTCTTTTCCCGCGGCAGGTTTAGTTGGAAGCTGGGATTTGTGTGAAGAGTGTTTGGCTTTAGAAGACTTCACTAGCTTTTTGAAGATGACTAGAAGAACCTTATATTAGACATAGAAATTTTGTAATGTAAAACTCGTAGTTCTGATTTCAGTTGTAAACCTTGGATTTTCATTGTATTATTTATGTCAAATGTCTGTGTTTGTTCTGATAAGAATCCGTATATGTGACACCTTTGCCCTTGTCGGGTTGGGGTGTTACATAAGCATTAAAGATGAATGCTTTTTTCCTAAATATCTAAAGGTGAACCTCACATTTTTGGGTGAAAATTTTTGAGTGGAAGGGTTTTTGTGCTATCTATATAATTCCTATCCATGAGACACTTATTAAAACTAAAGTTTCACTCCTATATGTCATAAAAAATTTAAATTTGGTGCTAAAATCACCTTTACAAGTATCTCTTTTAGTTTATTACTTAATTACTCTTAAGACAAAACAAATATCAAGCAAGTTATAGTTTCTAAGGTATCTCATTTTTCCCTCCCTACACTTAAATTGAACATTATTCCCAATGTTCTTAAAAAGCATCGAAGTTATGATAATGGAAAGAATAAAAGATATGAAAGAAACTAATACTCCCCGGATTTGCTCGGCATGGATGATGTGAAATATGGTTAAATCCTCCTCCAAAAAGATAAACAAGATAAGCTTCACTTCCAATGTATACTTTAATCTTCTTTTCCAATATAACCTATAAATCACTAAGAAAACGAACACGAAACCTCGCATAAAATCGGCGGTAAACACTATATATAATAAAATTAAAATCCTAGAAAGCAAATGAGATATAATGCTTGCAAAATAAATGTTAACAGAATCTTGGAAATTTAAAATTCTGGAAATTTTCAAAAATTAAGTTTTGACAGAAAAACAAAAATCTGGAAAACTGTTGCTACAGTGCCTAACGCCGTCGGGTGTAAACCCTGACGCCGTCAGGATAGACCTGACAGAATTTTTACGTTTTGTTTCCTGGAAAATTTCTGGAAAGATCTAATTATTAAAACCTGGAAATTTTGTAAAACATTCATTGTGACTCGATACAAGCATTTGACTCAAACAAACACACAAATATGATAGAATATATGTTTACCATCAATTGTTAACTTTCATGTTCGAATTCGTTCTTTGAAACAAATATGATCTTCCCTACACTTATCTTTTTGTAAAATACCTTTATATGTAATTAAAACGAGGTTAAAGATAGAATAAAACATTTTCACAATGTTATATTCGAAACATGAAAGATTAAACAATGATGATAAGACATATATATGACTCAAACAAAAATAAAAATCAAACAATCAAACAAAAAGCTAGGGTTGCCTCCCAAGAAGCGTTGTCCTTTATTTACGATTCTTGTAGCTAGACTCAAAGTCATGACCTTATCTATTATCATCAATGCTCACATATCCATATGTGAGCCACTTAATGGTTGCATCATCCTTCTTGTATTCATCATTTAACTGTAAACATCATCTATAATATCTCTTATTCTTTTCATGTGAATACTTAAGTCCATTCCTCTTATCATTCTCGGTCAAAAGTGAAATATGAGCCAATCTATTACATGCCTCAATTGTAAAGTCCTTAAACCTAGGGTGCGAACGGGGCATTTGATAAACAAAATCCTCGTCTCCATCCGAGAATGTGATTAACCCATCCATAAGTATTTCATCTAATTTAGTTAGCCTCTTAAAGGGTTTTCCAAATATGACTTGGGTCAACTTGTCATCATTAAATTCTCCTAAGTCCTCCATGACCATAAAATCTACCAAATAAACAAAGCTTCCGACAAAAACATGCAAAGGTTCAACCCTAGCCACTATATTGTCTCCTTGATATTCTAACTCTTTTACCATGATTTTATTATAATTAACACGAGAGATTATATTCATTGGTAAAGACGAGTTAAGGTATGCATCAAAACTCCTATATCCGATTTTACAAGGAAATTGCATATTAAAAAGGCTATCTTTCTCAATCGTTGTCCTAGGGTCAACATATTTAAGAGGATCTACTTCATCCTTTTTTCTTATCTCATCAATGACTTCTCCATCACCTAAATCCTCATCAGAAATCGAAAAATAAAAAGGGCCATTTTCATGGTCAGTATCATGATCAGATTCATCAATTTTAAAGTCAATACCAAAGTGATGGTCGAGTGAAAGGTTTGGTGGGTTTGCGTCCTCCATAATGGGGCCGGAACAGGTAATTGAAAATTTCTACGGACAAACACATGAAGAAAAGACATTAAGACTACGAGAAAGCTAGTAAAACCCGAAAATCTAAAACGTATTAAAAGACCAAAATGCCCTCATAACTTTGAAATTTAATTAAAACATATACAACTTACAAATAAAGCACAAAACCTATGAAAACGAAACAAATGCGACATGTAATGATTACGAGACATCATAAGATAATTGCTCAAGCTACCAAAAATGTTTAAAACACAATACAAGTCTAAACGAGTCGAAAAATCTTAAGTGCATATGTAATATGTAGTTAAAAATCTATAACATAAGGTTTAATGTATTTCTAGTATAATGGTGATCCAAATAAACCCATGGGCTTGACTTAGCCTCATTTAGGCCGACCCATATCCTCCCCACCCTTCCAAAAACGTGGGCCACTCTTCTATATGTTAACCACACTTCATTTGATCCTCCAAAAATAATACCGGTCTTCCAAAAACTTCTCAAGAAACCCTAAAACCAAAAGTTCTGCCGCCTCCCTTCTTGCTGCTGTGATCGAGCCAAAAATACCACCAAGAAGCCTTAATCTTGTTCTTATTATAAGGTATATACGTAACACTATCATCTATAATCATTGTGTGTTAAGAATTAAAGAGGTTATATGTTAAAAACCCTAAGTTATATATGAATCTGTGACAATCTGCTACTGACCTGGAAATTGGTTCGAATTTAACCGGCTATAACTCAATGATGTGAACGGGTATTGGGATGGTTTTTGAGTCTAAAACTAAGTTCAATTAAGTGGCTACCTGGGAAAATTTAGTTTGTAATTTTTAGAGGCCTGGAAGGTTACCTTTTGATTTTTGGAAATTTATGTGTCTGGTCGGATTCATGAAGTCTGGAAAAACAGGTCGGGTTTTTCATTTTTCATTTTAAAACCATAACGATTTAGAACATTTCCTTTGAACTGGGTAATATACCACATTTTAGCTAATTACTGGAATTTTTGTAGAATTTTATAAATTTTATAGACTGGGTAAGAAGATGGTAAATGGTCGGGTGTTTTTAATTGATCCGGTTCTGGAACAGGTTGGGGAAAAGGATTTTTAATTCGTACCTAGACCACTTAATAAAATCTGGAAAAATTATCTAAAATACTCAAAACCCTTAGGAACGTCTGTGAAGTTTTATAGATTTTATTTCGAAGGATTGATATGGTTTATAAATTATTTAAAACGGGTTTAGATAATACTTAAAGGCTGTCTAGATATGTAAAAAGGTTGTAAATTGTTAATTTTCCAAAACTAAGGGTTATAAATGGTAAATCATGAAACTTGAGGGTAAGTCGTGTAATAAATCATATTTAAAGGGGTTTTGTGTCATTGTGATAATTAAAGGACCTAATGTATAATTATTAATAAATAAAAGATAGAAACATAAATAAAGGAACCAAATATGTAAAAGCATTAATTTGAGGGACTTGTTTTGTAATCTAGTATTTAGAGGTCCTAATCGTACAACATAATAAACTAAGGGTACGTTGTGTAATTTGGAAAGCCAAGGGGCTTAATATGTAACTATGGATATTATAAGGACTAAAAGTGTAACTTTTATAACTAAAGGACTAAAAGTGTAAAGTATGAAATCTTCAAGGGTGAAAATGTAACTTTGGATAAATTGATTATAACTTAGCCTAAATGAGATTTTGGAAATACTACTAAGTATGGGAACTTTCTAAATAAGGAAACTTTCTAAAAGTGGGAACTTACTAAATATGGAAATCTGCCTAAAATGGAAAGTTACTTAAAATGGAAGGTGTTGTAACACTTGTCTACCCCTCTAGGTGTGAAGAAGGAGAAGAACTGAGTTCATTCTATCTTATTCATTTTGTTTGTGCTTTGCTGGAATAAGGTACGGATATTCTGCCCTTTTAATAAGGTGCCTTCGATCTCTTGACTTCTGATTTGAACCTTTGATATGAACCCTGTGAAATGAACCTTATGATATGAACCTTGACATTTGGACTGTGATTATGACCATGTGAACCTTTGCTTTGATATGAACCTTTGACCTTTGACCCCAGTTTGATACTACGAGCCAAGATGTGTTTCCTAGCCATGAAGGTAACATGGCCGTGTCTGTGATGCACCACTGGCATGACTAGTGTGTAGCCCTAGTGATTTGGTTACACCGTCCCCATTGTGATTTGTGATATGCGCGCTTTATGATTATTATTATTATGGCCAATGTGATATGTGGGGGCGAATGGATGCATCCTAGATTTGTATTGTGATTGTGATATTGTGATATGTGATATGTGGTGACTGATGATGGGTGCAATCCACGTCTTTCACAAAATGTGGGAGCTAGCTACTCCATTTGAAGAATGATGACACCCCTCATATTATCTGATTATCTGTGAGGTCTCCCCTCTATATGATTATGAAGATATGATACGATTTGATATGTGATGTGATATGTGGGCTCGTGGTGGATTACTGTCCTAAACCTTACTCTTTATTTTCTTTCCTATATCTCATTTATTATGATATGCCTGTTCATTTCCGTTTGCGTTTGTTTCCGTTTATTATATATCTGTTCACTGGGCTTTTTAAGCTCAGCCGCACGTTTTCTTTTCGTGTGCGGCAGGTTTTAGTTGGAAGCTGGGTAAGAGTGAAGAGACTTAAGAGACCTTTGGACTTAGAAGACCTTGATAGTTTTTCGGAAGTAGAAGTTTTTAGAGGATTTGCATTGACAGGCATAGTATTTAGTTTGGTTTCTCATTTGTAACCTTGTAGTTTCAGTATATCATTTGTAACCTTTGAAATTCTATTGTATTATTTAAGTCGTATGTTATGCTTGCCTTTGATATGTCACCATTTGTGTGACACTTCTACCCTTGCCGGGTTGGGGTGTTACAATTATGGTATCAGAGCCAGGTTTGCGACTTGTAGTACATCTACCCTTGGCCTGTGTAAGTTAGGACCACTAAGTTTCCCCTGTAGGCGCTCGTAAGACAACCTTTGAAAATTTGCTTTAAGATTTCCCTATAGGAACGTAAGTTTTGACCAGTGAGGGATGGGTAGACTAAGGCGTTTGTTTAAGTATCATTGCTTCCGCATCACTCTGATTCGTACCTTGCTTTTGGTTTGATCATGTTGATATCACTTTTGGAAATTAGAAGCTTACACTTTGCACCGTCTGAAAATTTGAACCTGATTAAATCTGGAAGACATTGAGAATTATAATGAAATTGTCTGACATTAATTGATCCTTACCCTCGGATATTGACTCTGACCTCTGATCTTTTCGATGCCTCTTCGGTCATTCTGAGAATCCCCATGGCAATGACGTACTTGATGCATTCTCTTATTTGCCTTTTACTCCTGATAAGTATCTACAAATCTTTCAACACTAATTGATTTTGTTTCATCTATCTCTGCCTCTATGAGAAGTCTTGTGGTGTGTAACCACGAATATAAGAATGTTTCCCTCTCACCTCTGAATGATAAAGATTTGGTTTGTAATCCGTCTTTCTATGAATAATTAACCTTGGTTTTATTCTGAAAAGGAATTGGTTGATTGAGCATTCAAATATTGACAATTTCCCTTCTATGTCTCATCTTTGGCGTTTGAAGCAATTTTGAACTCCCTACCATGATTACCGATTGTTAAACGTTCGCTATTACTCTGAAGACTCGTGTGTTATGTTCGCGATTATGAAGTTTTCCTTGAACCCATTTCGTACAACAATGAATGGACCTTATCTTGAAAATTTCTTGGCACCCTGAATTTTCTGAACACGAGTTCTGATTGAACCACCAAATTTTTCACCGAAGTGAGAAGTAAGTTCGCTTAAGTGTATTTTCTTGGCGTACTTCAGTCTTGTTCGTGATAAAGAAGAATGATGACAGGAGACATGTATTGATTCTGGAAGCTGAACCGTATTACTATTTGGAACCCTTATTTCTCCACCCGAAACGACTTTGTATCTATTCAATTTCAGAGCGCGAAGTTTCCTTCTGATGAATTGATTTTATTCTTGGAATTGCCTTCAGTATTCGTAAAAGACTGCTATGACGATTAGTGACGCTAATAGTATTAGCTAAAGCTCTGATTGTTTCGCGAATTTGATAAATGATGTCTTCTCGTGAGTGCTTGGACAAATGGTCATTGTATGACTTAATAGTACGTTCGGAGACGAGGAAGAGCATGAAAATCATCTTTGCGCTTCATTAGAAAATTCGTCGATCAGTCGTATATTCTGAGAAAGTGATAATTGCTGAGACGACGAGGTTCGTAATCGAGGATACCTCTTTATATCCCGCAAGTTTTGAAAACCATCACCATGTGGTCAAGACCGACAACAGAATGGAGAACTGAAACCCTTTGAACTTTGCAGAAGAATTCTGGAAGATGTTTGCAACTTATGATACCATTGAGGAATTTCGTGAACAGAGAGAAGCAGCTTAGTTTGATTTAGAATGGAGTCTGGGAAAAACTGAAATAGAAGTTAGTTTCCTTACCTCGGGCGAAACAAGTTTGGGATAAATCAGGAAGAGACTCGGTGGTACTCCCTTGCAGCACAGAAGTTTTTTTTTTTTTTCGTATGCACCAGGACAACTAGAAGCACGTCAGAAGAGTTACTTCACTGCCCGACTTGGAGTTGACAACAACGGCGGCTACCCTGAAGAGTGAAGACATTCCTTGTAAGGCAGAAGTGTTGACGATGCAGAAGAAGACAACCCAGTCAAGACGGCGAAACCGGAGCTAATGGAGACGTACAGTCTCACTTCCCCATTCATCTTGGTTGTACTAAGATGAATTGAGAGCGGAAGCAAACTAAATGATGAAGAGCATGCCAGGAATTCACATTACTCCATCACATTCCAAGAAGAGCTACAGGAGGCTCGGCGAATCAGACACAAGCTCCCGATTTTGGTTTCACTTTTGAATTGATGGACAGACGAAGACAGATTAACCGGACTTGAAGAGATTGGATGTGTTGAATGAATGGATTTCTGAAACAGACCCTTTATGTGTGGAAGAATTGAATCTATGAAGGCCGAAGTTCATGGCAACTAATTTCCAGTTCCGTTGACTCTCTTAAGTTTCGTTATATAGTAATAAGATCCTCTTATGATTTAAGTTCCCTAGAAGCATTTCAGTTCCGTGTTCATTTTTCATATGTTCGATGATGGCTTTGTTTTGAGAGATGTTGGCGAATTGTGGAAGATACGATGCTTGTAACGGCGTGCCTCACTTCAGTTAGGCAATCTGGGATTTTGATACTTGTGCGAATAGTTTTGTTTTCCCTCTTGACTTTGGCATTCGATTTTGGTTGATCTTTGATGACTGTAGAAGTGTTAGGTGGATTAAGATAGGTGGTTTTGATTACGACTTGAGATAAAGTATGACCATCATAAGGGCATATTTATGTGGTGCTAGTATTATGACGCCTGATCAACGTGATAATACTTACACCATATAACATGCACTCATTGTGGCCATAGGATATCTTGGGAAGTACCTAAGGAGTTTAGAATTTGATCTCTGTTAGATTATCCATAATTAGTAAGACTTTAGGTTCATTATACCTATGCGTTTAATCTGCTTTCATCGTGATACGGCTGGATACGTTTGGATACTCGACACGCGTTTATTGACCTCTGTACTTCCGATAAGAATCTTAGGTTTGGTTGTAGAGCTTTCTACCGTCGGTTTCTGTCTATATGGATTCGATCTGTTTCTATGAAGGAGTACACCTACGTTCTGCTATATATACGTTTCGCATTCGTTGAATATGTTCATTATGATCTGCCATGAGTTGAGATATGAGATTGAGAATTCTGAGGAAACAAGATTTGTTTATTTGTGAGAATGCCTTGGAAAGGTTATTTTGAGGCTGAGACTATTTGAAAATCTGAAGAGTTGAACGTGTATATTACTCTCATGTTGCTATAATCCATTACGATCTCATTTGATTTGTCTATCTCTATCCTACAGACAAATATCCGTCAAACCAACAATTTCCTTATATCTCTCCTGATGAGATGCGATTATCACCTAATAAGTCTGGCATATTACTCTTTTGATGTGAATCCTGAAACAACAAGTCTTTCTGAGGAAGCCAGGACTATTCGATCGACAAGTTCGGGTTATGAGAAACAAAGTAATTCTGTTTGTAAAGATTCTTTGGGAGAATCACCCAGAGCGAGAAGCCACCTGGGAGACCGAAGAGTCGATGCGAGCTAACTACCCTCATTTTGTATTCTGATCTGATATGCCTCTATTTGAATTCAGTTCCATTTCATTTCTAATTCTTTGCAAATTTCGAGGACGAAATTTTTCTTTTAGAGGGGAAGAGTTGTAAAACCCGAAAATCTAAAACGTATTAAAAGACCAAAATGCCCTCATAACTTTGAAATTTAATTAAAACATATACAACTTACAAATAAAGCACAAAACCTATGAAAACGAAACAAATGCGACATGTAATGATTACGAGACATCATAAGATAATTGCTCAAGCTACCAAAAATGTTTAAAACACAATACAAGTCTAAACGAGTCGAAAAATCTTAAGTGCATATGTAATATGTAGTTAAAAATCTATAACATAAGGTTTAATGTATTTCTAGTATAATGGTGATCCAAATAAACCCATGGGCTTGACTTAGCCTCATTTAGGCCGACCCATATCCTCCCCACCCTTCCAAAAACGTGGGCCACTCTTCTATATGTTAACCACACTTCATTTGATCCTCCAAAAATAATACCGGTCTTCCAAAAACTTCTCAAGAAACCCTAAAACCAAAAGTTCTGCCGCCTCCCTTCTTGCTGCTGTGATCGAGCCAAAAATACCACCAAGAAGCCTTAATCTTGTTCTTATTATAAGGTATATACGTAACACTATCATCTATAATCATTGTGCGTTAAGAATTAAAGAGGTTATATGTTAAAAACCCTAAGTTATATATGAATCTGTGACAATCTGCTACTGACCTGGAAATTGGTTCGAATTTAACCGGCTATAACTCAATGATGTGAACGGGTATTGGGATGGTTTTTGAGTCTAAAACTAAGTTCAATTAAGTGGCTACCTGGGAAAATTTAGTTTGTAATTTTTAGAGGCCTGGAAGGTTACCTTTTGATTTTTGGAAATTTATGTGTCTGGTCGGATTCATGAAGTCTGGAAAAACAGGTCGGGTTTTTCATTTTTCATTTTAAAACCATAACGATTTAGAACATTTCCTTTGAACTGGGTAATATACCACATTTTAGCTAATTACTGGAATTTTTGTAGAATTTTATAAATTTTATAGACTGGGTAAGAAGATGGTAAATGGTCGGGTGTTTTTAATTGATCCGGTTCTGGAACAGGTTGGGGAAAAGGATTTTTAATTCGTACCTAGACCACTTAATAAAATCTGGAAAAATTATCTAAAATACTCAAAACCCTTAGGAACGTCTGTGAAGTTTTATAGATTTTATTTCGAAGGATTGATATGGTTTATAAATTATTTAAAACGGGTTTAGATAATACTTAAAGGCTGTCTAGATATGTAAAAAGGTTGTAAATTGTTAATTTTCCAAAACTAAGGGTTATAAATGGTAAATCATGAAACTTGAGGGTAAGTCGTGTAATAAATCATATTTAAAGGGGTTTTGTGTCATTGTGATAATTAAAGGACCTAATGTATAATTATTAATAATATAAAAGATAGAAACATAAATAAAGGAACCAAATATGTAAAAGCATTAATTTGAGGGACTTGTTTTGTAATCTAGTATTTAGAGGTCCTAATCGTACAACATAATAAACTAAGGGTACGTTGTGTAATTTGGAAAGCCAAGGGGCTTAATATGTAACTATGGATATTATAAGGACTAAAAGTGTAACTTTTATAACTAAAGGACTAAAAGTGTAAAGTATGAAATCTTCAAGGGTGAAAATGTAACTTTGGATAAATTGATTATAACTTAGCCTAAATGAGATTTTGGAAATACTACTAAGTATGGGAACTTTCTAAATAAGGAAACTTTCTAAAAGTGGGAACTTACTAAATATGGAAATCTGCCTAAAATGGAAAGTTACTTAAAATGGAAGGTGTTGTAACACTTGTCTACCCCTCTAGGTGTGAAGAAGGAGAAGAACTGAGTTCATTCTATCTTATTCATTTTGTTTGTGCTTTGCTGGAATAAGGTACGGATATTCTGCCCTTTTAATAAGGTGCCTTCGATCTCTTGACTTCTGATTTGAACCTTTGATATGAACCCTGTGAAATGAACCTTATGATATGAACCTTGACATTTGGACTGTGATTATGACCATGTGAACCTTTGCTTTGATATGAACCTTTGACCTTTGACCCCAGTTTGATACTACGAGCCAAGATGTGTTTCCTAGCCATGAAGGTAACATGGCCGTGTCTGTGATGCACCACTGGCATGACTAGTGTGTAGCCCTAGTGATTTGGTTACACCGTCCCCATTGTGATTTGTGATATGCGCGCTTTATGATTATTATTATTATGGCCAATGTGATATGTGGGGGCGAATGGATGCATCCTAGATTTGTATTGTGATTGTGATATTGTGATATGTGATATGTGGTGACTGATGATGGGTGCAATCCACGTCTTTCACAAAATGTGGGAGCTAGCTACTCCATTTGAAGAATGATGACACCCCTCATATTATCTGATTATCTGTGAGGTCTCCCCTCTATATGATTATGAAGATATGATACGATTTGATATGTGATGTGATATGTGGGCTCGTGGTGGATTACTGTCCTAAACCTTACTCTTTATTTTCTTTCCTATATCTCATTTATTATGATATGCCTGTTCATTTCCGTTTGCGTTTGTTTCCGTTTATTATATATCTGTTCACTGGGCTTTTTAAGCTCAGCCGCACGTTTTCTTTTCGTGTGCGGCAGGTTTTAGTTGGAAGCTGGGTAAGAGTGAAGAGACTTAAGAGACCTTTGGACTTAGAAGACCTTGATAGTTTTTCGGAAGTAGAAGTTTTTAGAAGGATTTGCATTGACAGGCATAGTATTTAGTTTGGTTTCTCATTTGTAACCTTGTAGTTTCAGTATATCATTTGTAACCTTTGAAATTCTATTGTATTATTTAAGTCGTATGTTATGCTTGCCTTTGATATGTCACCATTTGTGTGACACTTCTACCCTTGCCGGGTTGGGGTGTTACACATGAAGAAAAGACATTAAGACTACGAGAAAGCTAATAAAAAGTGTTAATACAAATATCGTCTAAAAAACGTTATTTATATTTTACGATCTTTGCTATATTTTGTTAACGACAATTATAAACTTTATTTTAGCAAAACATAAATATAGTTAAGTCTTTTACATGTATAGTCACAAGTCTTTCATAAACATAAATTAAACATCACTTAGGTAATATATACATTTTACAAAGTATACTTTCATAAACTAGTTAATCTAAAATAAAAATGTATTTTTACATCATGGCATGCATCATCTTTGAGATCTTTGAAAGATATGATGAATATCTTGTTTAGATTGTTACTCAAAGAATCATGGAAAGATATGGTAAATATTTTGGTTAGATTTAATAAAGATTTGGATGCGTCTCTGTCAGGTCCCCGCGGAACCAAACGACTACACGGACGGAACCCTCATTTTGGTTCCGTCCCATCCGTGGTTTGCTGGCACTTGTTGCCTATAAATAGCAAGCCACATATTGATGTTTTCTCATCACTTTCATACATAAAACAAAATACATTCTCATTATTCTCTATATCTAACTCATTCTTATTTCATTTTAGTGAACTTCTTTGTAGCAAGAAGATCAAAGCATTACAAGCTTCAACAAAACGTTCCAAGGCTTGTGTGTTTGTCATTGTGTGAATTGTATTCATTCATACATCATTGTTTGTACCAAACCATCATAAACCTCTGATAGTGATCGGTTAGTATTTTAGTACTCAAAATACTTAGTGTGACGGGAGTGGTTGTACCTTTGTAAAGGAACTCGACATCTAGCTTTGTGTCGGAAATATTGTAAGCGACGTGTAAAGGTTTTCTCCGCCGGATAAAGGAGCTTGTTGACTAGTGAAGAAAACTCTCGAGTTGGACACTCGAGGAGTGGAGTAGGGCAAGGAAAAAGAGTCCTTGTAGACCGAACCACTATAAACACTCGTGTTGTGGTTTGATCATCTCTTTCTTGCACTATACTTATTTGTTATTTTGTTTGCATACATTAAGTCATTTCATACAAACATAACAAAGAAAAAGAAATTAAAAACGGTAAAACTATTCAACCCCCTTTTTAGTTTTCCACAAAAAGAAAATAAAATATCACTTGATAGGAATTTAGTGAGTAGACCTAAACGAGATAGAAATCGAAACCTATACTATTCTCCGACAGCGGCGCCAAAAACTTGATGTGGCGGTTGTAAGACCTCACAAGAAGTTTTACAATACTCCTAGGCAGTGTACCTAACCGTTGTAGTGTAGTATAGGCAAGACATGGGGGATTGATCGTTCTCTAGGGGAATAGTGTATGTGAAGGCCGAAGTGTATGTCGAGATAAGTTTAAAGGTAAAGGATGAATATTTTTGTATTTTTATATTTTATAAAAAGCAATTAAAAATCTCGGTGTTTGAGGAGTGGGCGGATTAACTACTAATTAGTTAAACCAAAACTAATAATTAAACTAAATAACAAGAAAAGTAAAGTGGTAACTCTTATAATGAGGAAAACGTATTTACTTTGATTTCCTTACTCCCTAGTTATCTCCAATTGATTTGTCGAATTATCACGTCCTTGTTTTAATTGAAGCGTTGTATTCCTTAATATTGGTCGTGAGGAGGTGCCGAAGTCCCCAACTCTATGAACGATAAGTCTCCCCTAAAAACCTTAAAGTCTATTAAGTTTTCCAGGATCTACAAGCCGCAATTGACGCAATAAATACAGCGAGAAAAACCAATAGTACACTATATGGTTGCGTTTAGTAAGACATTCAAGCTAGCACATATAAGAAAGAATCCAGTTTTCCTACTCCAAACGCTAAGCAATCAATTAAACAAGAGACGACAAATCAATGATCAATAACTAGGTTTCATTAGATCTAAGCAAACACAAATAAATCTAGCCTAGCATGTTAAAGCGAAGAAAAGAAAAACAAATAATCAAACAACACATATACATATTAAATGATTAAACGAATAACTTATCTTCAATTAAACATGGGTAAGAAAAGGCTGAAAAAGCCCTACAAATAAGCTGGAAATCATCTAGAGTTTATGTCCTCCAAGATGTTACAATTAATGAAAAAGATTCGAAAACTATATATAGATTTACAACTGTGACGGCGTCACTTGCAATCTGTGATGCCGCCAGCTCGCCTCCAATTAGGGTTTCGTCTGTGTAATTCGCCGTCATGACGCCGTCAGGTTTGTCTTGAGGCCGTCACGTAATAATTCTTCTGAGCCGTCACGTTATAAAATTGCACTGAGTTTGGGTCTTCAAATACAAGTGACGGCGTCAGGTTATAGACTGTGACGCCATCGGGTCTCCATCTTGACAGATTCTTGACTTGGTCATTTTTCTTTGTTTTCTTGTTGATTTAAGTCCAAAACACGCCGGTTTTCATATTTCTCGTCTCAAGTACCTAAAATGCAAAAAGAAACGATTTAGGGCAATATTTAATCAATTACATACGACTTTTAGGCTTAAATGACCCCTTAAAAAGGTATCAAATAAATCTTTATCACAATCTCATAGTCTCGTGTTCGAATCTGGTAACAGTTTTAACATCATGACTTTAGGTTTTATATTTTAGTAAATACCTAACGTTATTTTTTATTTTTTATTTTTATTTATTTATTTATTATTATTATTTTATTTTATTTTTAATAACAAGCTGCGAACAATGTAGACACGGGTATTCATGCGTTGTTTTATTAGGTAACATTCATTTCTACACTTTCTTTTCACATATTAAAAAATAATCGTATTCTTATATTTGTACAAAGGCCTAATGTACTTTAATTTTCCTTCTTTGAACATCAGGATCACAACGTGGAGCTGGATACCCATTAGTTGCTTGATGAGATTGTCTCACAACTCTCACTCATTTTTATATCCCATATACGAAGGGTGTGTTTGGTATCCCGGAATGTGAAAGATTGAATGAATTTTCATTTTATGTTTTTGTTTAAGATTTAAGTCTTTCAAATATGAGAATAAATGATACATATATTTCATACTCCATATAAAGTGCAGGGTATGGATCTTTCATATCTGTGGGGCCCACCACTACTATCAAACTTATAACCATTGTGATTCATGACAGCATACCAAACGCACCCCTAAAGCTAATTATTTGTTTTCAGTTGAATCACATTTCTAAGTAAAGGAAAAGGGAGGGAAACTTGGCAACATGGAACTGCAATGTTGTTGTTATTAAATTGAGAGTATCGAGAGTTCACGACAACATTTTCTATTGAAATGATGATATTCTAGGAAGATCAATAGACAAGTATTGCATGTATTAGTTATGTTTAAATCAAATTTAACTTAATATGTATCTTATTCATATGTAGGATAAGTAACAGAGGTGGAGTGGAGGTGTTTTCTCAGTGGGTTGTTTTCTCAATGGACAATATCAAGATGAGGAAAAGAAACCAAGTTTCATATTTATATTATACACTCAAAACAAGTTTCTCAATATACTTGGTAAACCAACAGGCCTCTGGTCTATCGGTATGGAGGTTTTACCCTCTTAGGCAAGGTCTCAAGTTCGAGTCTTGTCTAGAACGATAGTGGTTTCCTCCTGCGTGCGTAAAAGGAATGGTGCCATTGCCTTCTGGGGTGGACCCAACCTGGTTGTGTGGGCTCGCTACGCCTTTTGGGCTAGGGGCCATGTAGCCACAATTGCCAACCAAAAAAAATATACATGGTAAAAAATTATTGACATCAGGTATTGTACTAGTTACTTTATGCTGTTACTAATTATACTACTCCGTATAAGTTAACGAGTCTATTTTTCTTTTCTTTTTTTAATATTTTTAGAACAGCACCACACTTGATATCCGATCCCGAGTTAAACGATTCAAATGGGCAGGCCTCGGGACCTGAACCATTAGGAGAGACCCGCGAAAGGAAACCCCTAGAACTCACGGCTTCGCACTAAGAGGAAAATGCGGATTTTCTTTGTCACTTGCGAGACTCGAACCCGGGTAAAACCCTTCTCCAAGCTCCAGAAGGAACTCAGGTGGCCAACTGAGCTAAGTGAGTTGGTTAGTTAACGAGTCTTGTATTAGTAGCCAGCTGGTGTTCCATTTTATTGGTTTGCGGTTCCTTCCCATTCTCTTTAATTAGTTTCACGTTTTTCTCCTCAGAAATACTGATCGAAGAGGATCGGAGTAAAGAGGCAGAGATGTTTATAAATATATTATTATTTGCAAGTTATTAAATTGAATTTTTAAGATGCAGTTATATTGCCTCTGAGAACCGCTCATACGGCCCAATGGTTTTTATTTTTGTGGAGCATACTCTAAATACACAAGAGGTTTTGATATTTTCAGAGGTTCCAGATTTAAAATTTACTAAATACACATTTTGAGATGATTGGGGAGAGGGTCAAAATTGTCACGGGATATCACGGTTTGGTCGTGTAAAACTCGGTTAAATGCTCACCCTATCCGGATAAACTGAACACCGAAAACCTCATTCGTTGAGCGTTTGTGTATATATCTTAGATAGAGCCCGTTTGGCTTGTACTCCGTAGATCGTTTTAGAATTAAGATTTTGATTTAGATCAAGATTTAAATTTGGATTTGATGTAGCGAAAAGAAAATACTATTATTAAATAAATAAATAAATAAATATAATTTGAAATATAAATTTTTATTAAAATTATTTTTTTAACTTTTTTTTGAAAGGTGAATTTCGCTTGAAACTTCGTGTCGCGATTCGACAGCAGGAGGTCTAGCTTACGTTGTCTTAATCGGGCCCGCGCTAGAGAGCTCCCTCGAAGTAGGAATGCCTATTCAAATACCCGATGAGAGGAAAACCCCCTACTAATCTGCCCGAATGCACGACGATTAATAAGGGTAAACCCTGCCCCCTCAGACTTAAACCTGGGTATACCCAAGCCAAGCCCTCATAGAGGACTTCCTAATGTCTGGGACCCTTAAATATGGAATCTCAACATCTCTCAACATGAATCCTTCTATATACGGAGTATGTAGATGGAGTATGTCCCAATTTTATAGTCCCACTTTCCTTTTTCGTCTGTCCCAATTTTATTGTCCCATACCAAATATAGAAAGTGAATAGGTAGTGAGTTTGGTAAAGTTTACTATATTACCCTTGGTTGAAATTAATATTACAAACTTTAATGAAGTGTTAATTAATTGGTTAAGGGTAAACTTGTCATTTGGCAAAAAAGTAAGAGAGAGAAAGTAGTGATAGTGACATTTTTCTAAAAGAATGTGTTTTTTGTCGTGGGACAATAATTTTGGGACGGAGGGAGTATGTAGATTAAGAAAAAAAAAAAAAAAAATCCCCTTAGGAAAAGGAATCATACTTATTTCCAAATGAAATCATGATAAACCAAACGTATCTTTTTAATGATCATTCGAGTACTCTTAGCTTCTTGTTTGTTGATTAAGGAATCATAGTGATTCGCTGAAACATTACAAAAATGTTTTAAATGACTTATGATACTAAATGTTATGCACAACGTTGATGAGGTACGTACCACAAAGGGATACCTCCCGGTTTGGGTTTATGTGGCGGTGTGGGTTCAAACACCATAAATTAATGATCGGCTTAAAAGTTGGAAAACATGGTTACCCAGAAGAGAACCTTGCAAAAGGAATTTTGTTGCTATGGCCCGACAATCAGGTTGTGCTTGCAACATCTATTTTCGCACAAATTCTAGCCTATTCGTTTAAAGATAACGGCGTACCGGTCATACACCATGTTCGCCTTCTAAGATGTAGTCAACATCAACTGGAAGATACAACAACAGCAACAACGACGATACCTAATCCCGCCAGAACGAGAAACATCAACTGGAATATGTGAACTTTAAATAGCGATCACACATCATTCTGTTATTGTGTTGGAAATCTATATGTATTAAGTTTTTATTTTTTATCATGCAAGCAAAATAAAATCAAATCTAAATGCAGCAGAAACATTATTGGCATGCTTACATGCCAACTTGGTTCTCAAAGCGATCCATATATGCATATACCGAAGTGATCATGGTTATACATGCATTGGGCACATGTTAACATTCAATTTTAAGTTGTATATTAAATCCAATCTTTGATTTAAAATGATTTTGAAACAATGTTGAGCATATTAAGTACATTTTCACATATGGCTAGCTAACTATATCTTAACTTATGCACACATTAGCAAAATCTGTTAACAAGATACGGTTTTCTTTATGATATAAAATTAGTGAAAATATATAATCTACGTTATGTATTAATAATCTTGTTGCAGGCTTTACAATATTTATTACATATTTTACAATTACAATAGACCAAGGATGAGTAGATATTCCTTACCTAAACACAGGCGCTCCAGGTTAGCGCTACGAGTTATTAACATTTTCCAATAAAATATTGCTAGCTCGGTGTTCCTATTTAATGGTTCACGTTCCTTCTCAATCCTACTGACCCCCACCACTCATATCCTCGTACCCCTCTCATTGCTTTCTATATCGATCCATTTTACATTCTCCCTAAGGTTGAGGCCTCAACTTACGTATCAAGGTTTGTTCTTCGGTATCTGTAAAACCCCGAAATTTATATAATCCGAGAAGACTAAAATACCCTCCGAATTTGAACTTTTAAGAATATATAAAATATGTAATTAATCTCATTTGGACTCAATCTAAGTTACAATACAAATCAGGATGATATAAAACCTTACAATATGTAAATATTATGTACAAAATATTAATCCTACATCTAAAGACTAGGCGAATTACATTTTCTTTTTGTGCACTTATGATCTTCCAAATTTCGGCCCAAAGAAATAGAACCAAGAAGAGATAAGCAAGCATTAGTCCATATTAATTTGGCCCATCTTGGAGCTTGATCCATTCCCTTAATACCCAAAAACAAAGATCGGTTCCCATAATCCCAAAAATGCCGAGAATTACAAACCCTAAATTCCTCCCACTCAAAAATTCGGCATCCCCATTCTCTACCCCATTCGATCCAAAATTTGCAGCCAAAGAAGGATTTTAGTTGTGTTCTTGTTCAAGCTATATAAAGGTAATCTTGTTTTGTCAAAAAAAATAATCCATACATATTGTTGCAAGCCCTAATCGAACCAAGGTTTCTTCCTTTTGTTGTGTTTCTGTCGATCAACCCAAAGAAGAGGAGAAGGATGATTTGGTGGTGAATTGATATCGTGTTGTGTTCTTGTCCTTCATTTGATCTTCGAGGGTATTGTATCGCATGCCTTGTTCCATCCTTATTCATGTTCTTTTTAATTTTAATTGAAGTATAAATCACATAAAATGTCACATGAAATCATGAACATGAAACCCTAATTTTGGATCGAATAGGTATACAAATCTGGAATTAAATGGAGGTGAACATGTTATTGATATGTATAAATCGACCTAAATATGTTATGAGTTCATCAATAATCATCTTGTGTCAAGAATTAATGATTGGAATAAGAAAACCCTAAGATAAACATGGTTCTGTGATAACTGCTTCTAAGCTGGATTTTTATTCGACTTTAACCGGCTATAACTAAATGATTTGAATGTATATTTTGGTGTTTTAAGAGTCTAAAACTAAGTTTAATGAAATGGCTACCTGGAAAAATTTAGTTTGTAATTTTTAGAGGCCTGGAAGGTTACTTTTTGATTTTTAGAAAATTATGTGTCTGATCGGATTTGTGAGTCTGGAAAATTAGTCCGGGTTTATGATTTTTAATTTTCAAACCGTGTCGAGTTAGAAGGTGTCCTTTGAACTGGGTAATTTTTAGGATGTCTATTACTTCCTGGAATTTTTATAGATTTTTTTGAATTTTTCTTAAAAGGTTTCTAATTAATAACTTTTCGTATAGCAAAATTAATCAGAAATCTGGATGAGTTGGTTTAAGTGAATTTTAATCCATAGCTATGTTACTTAATAAAATCTGGAAAAATTAGATAAAATACTTAAGACATTAAAGTATCTATGGAAATTTTTGGGGAATTTATTTCTGAGTTCTTATATGATTTTCGATTTATAGAAAACCTGACAACTTCAAGTTGAAAACTGTTAGAACCTGGTGAAAAGTATAAAAGGGGTTTGAAAGGTGTTTTGTGATTACTTTAAAAACTAAAGGGACTAAATGTGTAATTTTATGAAACTTGAGGGTTTGATTCGTGCCACACTTATATTTGAGAGTATAATCTGTAATTTAGTAAAAATGAGGGTTAGTTGAGTAATGATGAACATAATAAAAGTTGAAGTGTAATTTGTATAAGTATAAGGTTTATTTTGTGATTTTGGTAAATCAAGGGTGTAATGTGTAAACTATGAAACTTAAAGGACGGGAGATGTGATTCTGAATAAATGATGTACTTAAATTAGTAGTTGCAATATTTTCATTCAAGACCCTTAACCTTGGGATGTTTGCAATTAAAAACCCTAACTTATGGAAACGTGTCATATTTAATCTTGAACTTATGAAAAAGGCATTTTGAACCTTAACCTACTAACATGGTCATCTTTAATAAGTTGATAAACAGGAATGATAATAACTAAAGTTACTGAATGTGTAAAGTTACCTAAGATAGAGAGAAACTAAAATGAAACCTTATGATTAAGAAACTATGAAATCATAAAGCTATGAAACTTATAAGTGCAATTATAATTCATGTAGATTCACTGAAGCGGGAGTAATCCGGTGTTTTGTGATATGCCTTTGGTTTGTTTTGCTATCGGATAAGGTACGGATACTCTACCCTTTTTAGTAAGGGTGCCTTTTCACCTATGCATTGATGTTGAGCTATGATTTAAACCTTTGCCATGATCCTTTTGACATGAACCTTTTGATATGACCTTGAGATATACCTTCTGATTATGACCTTGAGATGCACCTTGATATGACATTGAGACCTGACTCTTAGTTTGATACCCGAGCCATTTTATGTTACCTAGCCAGGAAGGTAACCTGGCCATGTCTGTGATGCACCACTGGCATGACTCATGTGTGGGTGAGTGATTTCTCACACCGTCCCTCTTATATTATGATATGGCCATTATGAATTTGAGATTATGATTTTGAGATGACTTTGAGTTTGGGGGCGTATGGATTGCAATCCTAGGCATGTTTTGTTTAGTGGATTTAACTATGACTTTGAGTATGACTTTGAGGTGAAACTGGTGCTGTGTGCAATACACGCCTTTCACACCCCTGGGAGCTGATCACTCCACTATGATGATACATGAGGACACCCCTCATATTATCTGGTTGCCTGAGAGGTATCCCCTCTGATTGTGAGATTATGACTTTGAGATTATGATGTTGAGATTATGACTTTGAGTTTCTGGGCTCGTGGTAGATGACTATCCTATATTTCCTTACTATTCATTTGCTTTGTTTATACCTTATGATATTTCCCAGTGCACTATACTTCAGTTCTGTTTTATTATCATTGTTATGTCTATGTATCTGTTCACTGAGCTTCTGAAGCTCAGCCGCACGTTTTCTTTTCGTGTGCGGCAGGTAATAAGCAGGACGACGGGTTTTGAGTATGAGTGAAGAGACTTTTGGACTTAGAAGACTTTGATAGTTATTCTGAAGTAGAGACCATTAGAAGAAGTTGCTTTTGCAGACTTAGTAATTAGCCTTTGTTTTCCTTGTAACCTTGTGTATTCAGTATTTCATTGTAACCTTTGAGAATCTTGTATTACTATTGCATGTATGTTTTGTTGATCTGATATGAAGCCATTAATGTGATACTTTTACCCTTGCTGGGTTGGGGTGTTACAGTATCTTTCTCTTTGGGGTTTTTTTTTTTTTTTTTTTTTAGTTAATTATGTCCACATTTATACATATAGTTTTTACGCCTACTGGCTAGCTACATGGTAGAAAGGGTAGCAACAATATTAGTTGTATTTTCAGAATATAAGCATATATAGTGCATGTTTATTTACTGATCTTTAATAGAATTTTGACGCAAAGGAATAATGTGGAAGTTGAAGATAGCGGAAGGAGTTGGTGACAAATGGTTAAGCACCACTAACAACCATATCGGTCGTCAGCATTGGGAGTTTGATCCAGATGCAGGAACAGAAGAAGAACAAGCTGAAATAGAGAGGATTCGTCTCAATTTCAAAGTTAACAGGTTTCATGTCAAACAAAGTGCTGACTTGTTAATGCGTATGCAAGTAAGGTGTCGTTTTTTTTCAGCATAATTTTTAATTATAGAAGTAATTAAAATTAAGTTTAATTAGCTTTCACGAGTCTTAGATCAAAAACCATCTTACTCTACTTTTAGTTTTAATATCATCGATCTGAAAATAAATAAAAATGACCTTTCATATATAGAAATCAGACAATGTAATTTCCACAAAAGAGATTATTTGTAAAGGGACCTCATTTGTAAATCATAAAAATAAAGATGTAGAATGAGTTAGTACTTGAGATTTTGTTTCTTTTTCCTACTAATATGCTTTTTTAGGTTTCTTAATAAAATGGTATTCTGTTATCCAAAATATTTATTTGTATCTCCTTTTTTTTTTTTTTTTTTTTTTTTTTTTTTTTTTTTTTTTTTTTTTTTTTTTTTGGGTAAAGGAGAACTTCCAGATAATCAGATTTTCCTTAGTACGTAAGGAGTTTTTATTTAGAAATGTTTATTTTCTTGAAACTAAAATTATTTCTTTTACAAAGGTATTTAACTTAAAAACCTTTTAATTTATTAATGGACAAGATAAATAAAAAAATTAAACTATGTTTGTGAGTATTCGTGTATTACGTTATTTTCAGGGGAAACCATTAAAAAATGTATGAAATTTTACGTGAAAATCGGTTTCGTGTAGCGAACAAAAATATTTAAAAAAAAGTAGTCAACTTCCAAGAACACATCCAAAATACGCAACCGGTGACCTGGCCAGCCGGTTTTGCGCCACGTCAGCAGGTAATATATATATATATATATTTTTTTATTTATTTTTTTATTTTTTTTTTGTTCTTCCCACATGTACCCCTTATCCCACAAATTACATAAATGGTCCCTCTCGTTACATTAAATTGCGTCCAACGTCCAAAATCATAATTTTTTTAGAAAAATAAATATTTTTTTTGGGAAATAAATTTTTTTAGAAACATAATTTTTTTTATTCCGAAATTAATTTTTTTTGGGAAAATAATTTTTTTAGGTTTTTTTTTTTAAATTAATTTTTAAAAGAAAAATAAATATTTTTCGGAAAATTTTAAAAAAATATAAATATATTTTTCGGAAAAATTAATTTTTTTTTTATAAATTTTTTTTTTTCGGTAAAATAAATTTAAAAAAAAAATATATTTTTTGGAAATTGAAAAATAAATTTTTTTTCGGAAAAAAATAAATATTTTTCGGAAAATTTAAAAAAAAATTTATTTTTCGGAAAATAAAATTATTTTTTGGAAATTGAAAATTAAATTTTTTTTTATAAAAAAATTTTTGCGGAAAAATAAATTTAAAAAAAAATATTTCTGAAAAATATATATTTTGCGAAAAATAAAAATTTTCTGAAAAAAAAAATTATTTTCTAAAAAAAAAATTTCGGAATAAATTTTTATTTTTGTGTAAAAAAAAAATTATTTTCAGAAAAAAAAAATTTATTTTTGTGTAAAAATATTTTTGGAAAAAATATTTAATTTTTCTAAAAAAAAATGATTTTGGACGTTGGACGCAATTTAGCGTAACGACAGGGACTATTTATGTAATTTAGTTTAAGGACGGTGCCTGCAATTTTCAAAATAAGGTAGGGTAAAATGGTCATTTCAAAAAAAAAATTTGTGTTTATTATTTAAAAAAACCTGCAACCGGCTGGCCAGGTCACCGGTTGCGTATTTAGATGTGTTTTTGGAAGTTGACTACTTTTTTTTAAAATTTTTTTTGTTCGCTACACGAAACCGATTTTCACGTAAAGTTCCATGCATTTTTTAATAGTTTCCCCTTATTTTCACATTGTATTTTGCATGTGTTGGTAAACACACAGCTAAGAAAGAAGAACCCAAGAGCTGAAATACCAAAAGCAATAAAGTTAAAAGAAACAGAAGAAGTAACAAATGAAGCAGTCACAACAGCACTCAGAAGAGCCATCAGCTTCTTCTCCACCATTCAAGCCCATGATGGCCACTGGCCAGCTGAATCTGATGGCCCTTTGTTCTTCCTACCTCCAATGGTAATTAGTTTCACGCTTGAATAGTTAATCATAGACGTTTGAGTTTGAATCGTTAATTGTAAGGAAACATATACATGTTATTGTATAAAACCAATTTATAAATTAAATAAACAATAAACCGTAAATAATAAAAGAAAATAGATAAATGGACAGGAGGTGTAGAAGATCAGAAGACAGACTCAATTGCAATATTGAAACAAAGAACATAGCGGTAAAATTGATGATCGTGTTTAAACAGTAAAAGTTGAAGCTCGTGTTTGACACGATTCCTTTAAAACAAATTCATCATATGTTTCTCAGAGTACAACACCTAAAGCAACATGTACTGGTGGACTTGAATAACATGCCATAAAGATCACGAGAACGTTTTGCGTGTTTATCGAATATTTTGGAAATAATTTCTTCTTCATTGAGTCAATAAAAGTGAGAGGAAAACATTCTTATACTCCTGGGAATAGAGATGTTTAAGACGGACTCAGATAGGGTCAGAAGATTCATAGATTATCAAAAGCATATAACAGAATGCATCAAGTAAGTCATCGTCATAGAGATTCTCAGAATACCCGAAAAGACATCAAAATGATTAACAAAAGAATCAGAGGTCGGAGTCGGAATCTTAGGTGGTGCAAAGCGTGAGCTTAACAAGCAGGGCATAAATCCGTGAGATGCGGAAGCAATGCTACTTAAACAAAAGCCTTATAGTCTACCCATTCCTCACTGGTCAAAACTTAAGTTCCTATAGGGAAATCCTAAAGCAATTCTTAAAGGTTATCTTATGAGCGCATACAGTGGAAACTTAGTGGTCTAACTTACACAGGTCAAGGGTAACTGTATTACGAGTCGCAGCCTGTCTCTCTGATACCATAAATTGTAACACCCCAACCCGACAAGGGTAAAGATATCACAATGATGGTTTCATATCAGATCAAACTAAGCATACATCTATAGCAATACAAGAATACTCAAAGGTTACAAATGAAATACAGATACTATAAGGTTACAAATGAACTTCCACTAAATACTAATTCCGAAATAATAATAACTTCTAATCACTTCTAAATCCAGAATAGCTATCAGTCTTCTAAGTCCAAAGGTACTCTCCACCCATTCCCAGCTCTTTACTAAAAACCTGCCGCAGGAAAAGAAATGCGGCTGAGCTACGAGAGCTCAGTGAACAGATATAACGGAAACAAAGCAGTAATACATAATAATGAACAGTAATTGAAGTACGAAATCAGTCAGAGATAAGGTATAAGTAAATGGTAACAGAAATGAAGAGTACAAGTGTATAAGGTGTAGGAAAACAGCAATCCACTACGAGCCCAGTATCAGTAATCAGTAACAGTAATCAGTATAATCATGTAGAGGGGAGACCTCTCAGTAATCAGTAAATATGAGGGGATTCCTCAATAATGGGTGGAGTAGCTAGCTCCCAGAGTGTGAAAGACGTGTATCGCACACACCATCAGTCACCAGTAATACAGTAATCAGTAATCAGTAACAGTAACAGTTCTAGGATGCATCCATACGCCCCAGGTGGCCATAAACCTCCCAACACACCAAATAAAATACAGTCAGGGACGGAACAGGTCATCACTCTCCTGCCCTAGAGTCATGCCATCGGTGCATCAATGACATGGTCATGAAACCCTCATGACTAGTTATGGCTCGTAGTATCAAACTGTGGGTCAGTGGTCAAGTATCAGTATTCAGTATTCAGTTTAGTTTCATAGGTCAATATCCATTTCAGTATATCAGAAAGTTCATATCAGATGGTTCAATAACAGTAGGTTCAATATCAGAGAGGTTCAATATCAGAAGGTTCAGTATCAGTGAGGTTCAATATCAGTAGGTTCAGTATCAGTGGGTTTAGTACCAGACAGATTCAATATCAGAAAGGTCAATATCAGAAAGTTTAGGTTCATAGAAAAGATCTTAATTCAAAGGTTTCATATTAAGCTTATATTTAAAAATAATCCTTCAGTGACTTTCATAAATGATGTTTAGTAAAACCCTTTTTATAAAGATAGTCCTTAAAAGAGATTTTCATAAAATCTTTAGTGCAGTTTCAATTTAAAATTGGTATGACATTGTATTCCAAAAGCTTTTCTCAAAAACATTTTCATATCATCAAGGAAAGTTCCAATTTCAGTTATAATGTCAAAATGAATCTTCAGGGTATTCAGGGGTTTGCATGATTCGGGTCATAAGATGAAGATCGGATCATGTCAGGTATTAAAGGAATTAAACAGGGTTCAGTTTATCAAAGGAACTCAGAAATCAAGTATCATGTCAAGAAGGTTCAAGTAAAGGGGATCATAGCAGTGGCATTAATACAGAGACCGACAGATAAGAAAATAAAAGAGATCATGAGAAACCTGTGAGAAGGTTCAGAATATCTGTACCTTAAAAGCGACTCAACGTACACTCGCAAACACAAATCACTCCTTCTTCCAATGATCTACCTGAATTAAAGGATCGACCATTTTTTATAAGTTCATTTATTATTTAATGGTGTATCGGATTATTGTTCTTAGTACCTATTTATTCGTTAAACCCATAATATTAGTTTATCATGCTTAGAGTATATTATATCATCATGTCTTTTAAACACTTATGTGACTCACCCAGGTTTTATTTTACCTTATTTATTTATTTATTTATTGATTGGAAACATGTTTCAATACCATATTTCATAAGCCCATATACACTCATTTTAATAGTAGGTCAAGACTGTATTATCGACCTATAATATCCTCATTCCATGTGACCTTTATTTCAATATTTCATGCCATCTGTAATACATCATATTATGCTTCTCTCATCCAGAATTTATGTAGCATTAGTGACTCAAAAAGGGTGTAACAAAACGAGACTCCAAAGATTATATGTACGTGTGTATTGGTTGTTATTTAATGTACAAACAGGGTCCATATTATATCATGCAACCCAAACTGATTTTGACAATCTTATCGACCCCACCATATTATGTTAACCATGTTTGTAATACCAGCCTTTAACTCACACACACAGCCACACTACCCACGTCCCATAATAGCAGCCCAAAAACCACATTTAACTCTTTTTAATTCAACATGCATGCGACACCAGCAGGACCTTATTCGACTAGCTTAGCACAAAAATCACTCACGACACTAGCAGCCACGCCACACCCTTATTCTTTTAGTCGTGATTAGTAAGCATGTATGAGTATATGTTTTAGACATAGGTCGGCACCAACCCACACAACGAGCCATGTTAGCAACCCAAAATCATGCTCGCGATACACACATGAAATCATAAACTCGCGAAATAAACAGCCTGTGTTTTCAGATTTACATGCCTTATAAATGACCAGTTATCGACAGATCCTTAGGGCCTCATTAATTGTGTAGTTAAACTGATTCTAGGGTTTGCTTTATCAGATTATGGTCGAGTTAGGACAGCCACAAAAGGTCGATTAGAACAAAAATAACAGGTCGAATATATCAGGTTTTTAACCATGTTAAGTCATGAATTCATGCGGCGTATATATATAAGTTATATATTTACGATCAGCAACAATATAAGCAACTTATACGATTTAACTTTGCATGTAATTAGATTAGGTCTAAGTGTCGATCATATTCAGATTAATAGTGTCGAATGGGAAAGAAAACAAGAAGAAATTGGTGATACCTGCTGTTACGCAGCAAAGAAAAAAAAAGAGAACAAAGAAAGGATCACCAATCCAACACCACGAATTCAGTATTACAGCCACACCCTAACGTCCACGAACCACTTCACAGTAACACCTTCGAAGCACTTGATTATAGAGAGGGAAAAATATAGCAGACCTTGTGTGGTTATTTTTTTATTCGTATGATAGAAGAGAGCAAAGAGGCGTGTTTAAGATGGGAATAAGGAAGGGGAGCGTGCCTCCAATTATGGTAGGTTTTATTGTGTTTGATTGAGTCAGTTATTTTGCATAATTATAGGGATGCACTTGTGGAATCCTTATCTCACAATTATAGTCAAACGTGTGAATGTGTGGTTCCTAGGAAAGATTTATTTTTGTAACAAATTTATATTTAGAGATTTTCACTTAGTTTTACTTTTTATTTTATGTGGTTTGTAACATAACATATAGTTTAGGGTTTAATTAAATCATAACAAGGTTTTGGTAAAATTCGAAATTAGACATAAATTTGGGTTTCGAATTTCAGGGTTTTACACTTATGACCTGTTACTTGACCTGGTATTTGACCTGACATTTGACCTGACTTGATTTGACTTGGGTTGTGGTGGATTACTGGTTATGTTACCCTATGACTTGATACTGGATTTGACTTGATTCGACTTGGGATTTTGGTGGGTTCTGGTTTCTTTCACTTTCACCATGGTAACCATTCTTAATTCCTGGTATGTCTGCATAACTCTTGTATTCCTTTCCTGACTCTTGTTACTCCTGGTATTATTTCGTTTACTTTATTATTCCGTTATTACTGCTTTGTTTCCGTTATATCTGTTCACTGAGCTCTCGTAGCTCAGCCGCATTTCTTTTCCTGCGGCAGGTACATTTAAGCTAGGAGCTGGGTTTTAGCTTGGGATGAGAGCAACTTGTGTGAAGGTTAGACCTTGTCTTTCTAGTGTGACCATTTGGATATTGTTCCTGTTATGCCATTGTTTGGGCATTTGGATTCTGTTTTGTACTTCGTTATTCCTGTCTTGCACTTGATATAAGTCGTGTTGACTTATTTTCCTTGGATTTTAATGTTAAAGCTTCCGCTATTTTTATTTCTTGAATGCTTGTATCTGATATGAAACCATGTATTTGTGACACCTTTACCCTTGTCGGGTTGGGGTGTTACAATTTATGGTATCAAAGCTAAGGCTTCCGAAACCCTTAGGCTTAGGCCATTTGACCTGTGAGGATTGGGTAGACATTAGGTTTCCTTTCGCGCACTCTCTTTTCCTGTTATGCTCTGTCATATATTCTTGATTCTGCTCTGTCATATTTTCCTGTTCTGCTCTGTCATTCTTCATGTTCTGTTCTGTTATATTTTCTTGATCGTCGGCTTAATTCGGAGTTTGCGGATCCGTCAGCATGTTGCGATGCAGCTCGCAACATCGAGAATTTCATGAGGGCGTTGGTTACAAACGAGACCGTGATGGCGACAAGGTGCAGCAGCAGATTCAGAGTCGGGACGTCAAGGAGTATTCGGGCAAGAGCTACGACCAGAAGAAATCAGAATCGAGGGGCCGAGATTCGAGGTCAGTTTCTAGGCAGGATGGCGATCGTCGGGGGCGTAGCGACAGTCAGGGGTCAGCTAGTTGTCCACAGTGTGGGAAGAATCATACGGGATTTTGTCGTACGACTTCTGGAGCTTGTTTTAGGTGTGGTTCGAGGGAGCATAAGTTGAAAGATTGTCCTAGGCGGAATCCGGAACCACTTGAGAAATATCTTGGCCCTCCTTCTCCTACTCCTACTACCGGTCGTGTCTTCTCGCTTTCTCGTGACCAGGCAGATAAGGCGTCTGGTATGTCCTTGTTTTGTTTTCCATTCTATTTCATTTCTATGTCCTTGCAAATTTCGAGGACGAAATTTTTCTGGTAGAGGGGAAGAGTTGTAAAACCCGAAAATTTAAAACATGCAAAAATTACTAAAATGCCCCTGAAACTTTAAAATTTAATTAAAGCTTAATTAAAGTTCCGAATCGATCCCAAACTTCTGGAAACGAACAAGATATGATACAAAATAATTTTGAAAACTTCGATTAATATTTATACAAGTTGTGAGATGACCAAAATACCCTTGTGTATACCGAAAATTTAAATACATAATTATTATTAATTAAAAACCTTTTTAAACATAAAAGTAATTAAGGAAAATACATTTAATTTGGTAAATTGATTGGGCCATTATGTCTTCACGACTTTCCAGCCTTTCCCCCCCCCCCCCCAATGCTCGGTCATAACACATTTATACCATTCCATGATTTATTTTCTTCCAAAAAAACCCTAAAAACTAATTAGCCGCCACCCTCAAAAATCACCCACATCACATCCGAATTTTCTGAGGCAAGGAGGTAATTTTATGGAGTTCTTCATAGTTCCAAGAAGGTGGGAAAAATAGCCACAAGGTTCTAGGGTCGATCGTTTGGCTGTGGTGATTTAATTGGGTCGAAAAAGTGCAACCGAGCAACAATAATCCATAGCGTGTAATCCTGTGATCTATAAATTTCTTGGTAATTTTATAGCACTCCTTTAATCACATATAACATGGTAAAAATACTTAAATCGAACCATGCATTGTATTTTGGCCGAATAGAAAATAATGGGTTTATAAACCCTAAAATCGAATTAAATCTAAAAATCTTGTATGCGAATTTTCTGGGCCAGGTTATTATTTTTCGTGGATTCTATGATGATCATATAACATGAGAAAAATGGTAGTTCGAATTGTTGAGGCCTAAAAACATGTATGTCGAATTTAATTTAAAACCGGATTTAAGGAATAAAAAGAGGAATTATGGAAAACCCTAAGAACCAATCGACCTAGGGTTTTCATGGATGAAATATGGTAATAATTGATGAACAATGATGATAAAATGATGGTATAATGATTGGGGTTGCTAGGGTTTGATTTTGTTAAGATTTTATGCATACCGATTTGAAAATAATAAGTTAAGGGGGTGTTTTGTAATTATTAAAACTTGTGGGATATTTTTGTAATATTTTATGGACCTGGGAGAATGTGTAAAAAATTATAACATGAGGGTCTTATTTGTAATTTTGGCAAGATATGGATTTAATGGTAATATTTGTGTCGAATTAAAAATAAATAAAAATGAGGGACTAAATATGTAATTTCTGGAAACTTGGTGCTGTTTTGAGTAATAAATTATATTCAGGGGGTTATGTGTAATTTTGGTAATTTAATGGCTTAATATGTAATTGTTAATAATTAAAGGTTGAAATTGTAATTTAAAGGACTAAATATGTAACTTTGATATCTAGAGGGACTTGATGTGTAAATTGTGAATGTTTAAGGGTGTGTTCGTATAACATGTTAAAATAAGTGTTCATTGTGTAAAATTGAGAAATTAAGGGCTTAATATGTAATTATGGTTAATTATTTAAATTGATTTGTAATGTAATAAAGTACAAGGACTAAATATGTAATATACTGAAAGTTTAAGGGCTGTTTGTAACATAATAATATTGAGGGGTACTTTCTGAAATTTGAAGGAATAAAAGGACTTGATGTGTAATATGAATCTTGTGAAGGTTAATTTGTAAATTATATAAGTATAAGGTTTAATTTGTAATTAATTAATTAAAAGGGTGTAAATCGTAAATTATGAAACTTGAAGGCTAAATGTGTAATTCTGGAAAGTATAAGTGTTTGAATGGTAAAATGATGATAATTTTAATGTGGACCTTTAACTTTGGTAAAGTTACGTTTATAACCCTGAACTATGAAAAACTTGTCATAACTAACCCTGAACTTGTGTAACTTGTTAAAATGAATATTACTTCCATAATAAGCCTATATTAATGATTTAACTTGAAGTATACCACTTGAATCTTGCTAAGTATGGAAACTTACTAATTATGGAAACCTGCTAAAAATGGAAAGTTACTAAAAATGGAAGTTACTTATAATGGGAAGATAACTGAAACCCCTTTCGTATTTCTGTCTTCTACTCCTTTAGGTTCAAGGAGGGAGTGATCTTGATCCCTGTCAGCTACTCTTGTGTTTTGCTTGCTATTTGAATAAGGTACAGATATTCTGCTCTTCTTGTAAAGAGCCTTCGTCTCATTTCTGATTCCTGTTTCATTGTTATGTTTCCCCTTGTATTGTGAACCATAGATTTGGACCTTTGCTTTAACCTTTGTCTTGAACCTTGTCATGAACCTGAACTTGAACCTTGATACACTTGACATGAACCATTTGACTTGAACCTTTGACTTGAACCCTGCTATGACACTTGACATGACTTATTGAACCCTGATAACCTGAATAATTAAGACCCTGGGGTATTTGAAGGTTCATAGGATTTTATAAACTACTTTTAGTTGTATATGAAGAGGTTTTTGAACATTTCTCTAAAAGACTTTTATTATGAAACTGTTCTACGAGCATTTTATTAAAACCATGTAAAAAGGATTTCCTATAATAAACTATTATGAACCTTCCAGTATTTGACCTTCCTGATATTGACCTCCTGATAATGAACTCTGCATTTATCTCCTGTCTTGAACCCTGATATGAACCCTGATATGACACCTGACATTTGATACCTGAGACTTGACACTTGATACCCCAGACTTGATACTTGACCTTGACCCACAGTTTGAGACTACGAGCCATCCACTAGGCATGAGGGTTTCATGTCCATGTCTGTGATGCACCACCGGCATGACTAGTGTGTAGCCCTAGTGATTTGGTTACACCGTCCCCGACCTGATTTGATTTGATTTGTAGAGGAAGACCCTGTGGCCTGCGGGGGCGCATGGATGCATCCTAGACCTGTCCTGATTTGTTATATTTCCTGTTATATCCTGGTGACTGACAAGTGTGTGCGATACACGTCTTTCACACCCCTGGGAGCTCATGACTCCAACCCCTGGAGGTATCCCCTCACCCTGTTTCCTGGTATGCTGAGGTCACCCCTCCATACACCCTGATATATGTGATGTGATTTGATATATTTTGGGCTCGTAGTGGATTTCTGTTTACCTGAAACCTTGTAACCTTATGACCTGTTACTTGACCTGGTATTTGACCTGACATTTGACCTGACTTGATTTGACTTGGGTTGTGGTGGATTACTGGTTATGTTACCCTATGACTTGATACTGGATTTGACTTGATTCGACTTGGGATTTTGGTGGGTTCTGGTTTCTTTCACTTTCACAATGGTAACCATTCTTAATTCCTGGTATGTCTGCATAACTCTTGTATTCCTTTCCTGACTCTTGTTACTCCTGGTATTATTTCGTTTACTTTATTATTCCGTTATTACTGCTTTGTTTCCGTTATATCTGTTCACTGAGCTCTCGTAGCTCAGCCGCATTTCTTTTCCTGCGGCAGGTACATTTAAGCTAGGAGCTGGGTTTTAGCTTGGGATGAGAGCAACTTGTGTGAAGTTTAGACCTTGTCTTTCTAGTGTGACCATTTGGATATTGTTCCTGTTATGCCATTGTTTGGGCATTTGGATTCTGTTTTGTACTTCGTTATTCCTGTCTTGCACTTGATATAAGTCGTGTTGACTTATTTTCCTTGGATTTTAATGTTAAAGCTTCCGCTATTTTTATTTCTTGAATGCTTGTATCTGATATGAAACTAGGGGTGGCAATTCGGGTCGGGTTCGGGTTCACGGGTTCGGGTTATCGGGTTCGCAGGTCAGAAACCTTCAACCCGAACCTGACCCGTTTAATAAACGGGTCAATCAGGTCGACCCAAAACCGACCTGAAACCTATTTAGTCTCAACCCTAACCTGCTAATTTTCGGGTCGGTCTCAGGTCGGGTTTCGGGTTAGCGGGTTAATTCGGGTTAACGGAGTTAACGGGTTCGGGTTAGTGGGTTCGCGGGTCAGAAACCTTCAACCCGAACCTGACCCGTTTAATAAACGGGTCAATCAGGTCGACCCAAAACCGACCTGAAACCTATTTAGTCTCAACCCTAACCTGCTAATTTTCATGTCGGTCTCAGGTCGGGTTTCGGGTCGTGTCGGAAATTGCCACCCCTATATGAAACCATGTATTTGTGACACCTTTACCCTTGTCGGGTTGGGGTGTTACATATATAACACGTACATATATTAAATAATGTCCAATGTTTACACATAATAGTTCTGTAACAATTTTCCAACAATCCCCCAGATTAATGGAGATCAATCAAAACCACGCGAATGTTTCGGCAAAATTTCAACGGTTAAGTTCTGCATAGGATAGGTAGGTGTAACCCTTTAAACCCTCCCTTGTGAAATGTACTTATACTCCTAGTTTTTGGTAGACATGATGTCCTTGAACTCAACATTTGTTTGCGTAGATGACACTACACTTCACACAAGACTCTTCCTAATATGTCAAGTCCTTGTTGTCATGTTCATTATGGTATAGAACATTATCCTGATTCTGCAAGAGCTCTTAGGATGCACTCCTATAATTCCTTATGAAGCGATCCCACTTCTCTCTCAATAGGTGATTTCATCTTGAATCATTAAGAGGCACATGCTTTGCGATTTTATCTTGAATCATTAAAGCCATATACTTAACCTCACAACAAGTCATAGTAACAAGAATAGACTAGGAAGTTACAAATTTTAAATAGACTTCCCCTGGTTTATATGATTAGGTTATCCTATTATACCCCTATCTTGGGATCTTCATTCAAATGGGTTAGGTTTTCCTTCATATAAACTCATTCCTTTTAGGGCTTTATCCCATTCATCTAGACGACTTAAAAAAAACTCTTTACTTAAGCCTTTTGTAAGCGGATCTGCGATGTTATCCTTTGACTTCATGTAATCAAACATGATAATTCTAGTTGAGAGTAGTTGTCGGATCAATCAATGTCTGCGATGGACAAGTCTCGACTTACAATATACATTGTGATATGAGCTTTGCCAATTTCCAATTGACTATCACACTTCTTCACATGGTCATTATCGGTTTACGCCATCTTGGTATTTCCTCTACGAATTAACATAGCAACTTGCATTTTCTATAAATTCATCTTAAATGGTAAATGTGCATTCCATCATAGATTTAGCTATCCAGGACATAACATTCCACATAAGGTACATATATCCGCTCTAGTGGATCTAGATTCTCTTATGTAAGAATCCATATTTGTATTACTATTATTTTATATAAGTCGGATATCTTCCATAATGTAATATATTTTCTAGATTGTATCATAATTAAAAACATAAGACGCTCAATATTCTTTGATATTCTAAATGGGAATGCCTTCACTTCTATTTAAATAGAAGTAAAATGATGTCATTGGCGTTATAGCTTTGCTGGAATACCCCACATTAAACTCTCAAGAATATTGTCCTTATAATGTTTTTTACTTCAAAACAAATCCATTTTAGGTTCATATGATCTTTATTCCAAAAATCAAATCCAACAATTGGTGTAGTTCAAGTCAAATTTTGACTACAACATGTCATTCGTGGATTTGCTCATCTTGTTATCACTTCTAGTGATAATGATGCAGATACAAAATTAGATATCTACTAGTGGTATTTTCATATACACACACTTATCATATTCAATAATTTTTAATCCACATTCTTACATGACGTAGTAAAAAAAAATTTGATTTTTGTTTGAGATCTTGCTTTAAATTATATAGTGACTTAACACGCTAACAAACCTTGCTCTCTTCTCTAGAGGCCATGAAACCCTCAGGTTCTTTCATGTGTGTGTATATATACACACACACACCCCAAATGAGTAAGTTTAGTTGACCTCAAGCTCGTTAGCGTTTTTTGTCTCTTAAACATGCTCCACAAGTTCAAGTTGTATGTCATTTGCGCCTTCAAGGAACCTTAATTTAGAGTTGCCCGTGCAAGAATCACCCTAAATTTGCTAGCTAACTTTCTTCCCTGCAGGAAGTACAAGTTTGGAGATTAATTTTTTGTTTGTGATTGTTGATTCTAAGTTTCTAACAATGACTAATTTGACCTTTAAGACCTTGAGTCAATGGTTGACTAGGTAAGTCAAAAATGATGTACATGAGTTTTACCTCTTTGGAACCATGATCTTCGAACTGCTTGGCGAACCTGCCATTCGTGTCTCGCTAAAAGTTCATTAATTCGATTTGGTTGAGATAATAAAGGTCCAGAGAACTCAACCTTCTCTTCTTGATCTTGATAAATTTGTATTGTCATAACATTCAAAAGGTTTAAAAAAATTACCAATTCAATTGATTAACTCGTACAAAGTAATATTTCAATTTTAACCCCAGTTACTTATAAAGGGTCAGTTTGTGTTTAGTTATATCTCATAATCGAATCATTAATTCAAAAGTCTCCAAAAATCCCATAAATATCTCTAACACGCTAACTACTTATAAAATAAAATATAAATGTTTTGAACCAAAACTGTGTCGGATCGACCTAATCCAACGTAATATGTATCAAAAAAATCACCCAGTTTAGCCCGTTACCCAAACCTTCCAAACTACCCAGTTTCCTGTCTATAGATAAACGCGAATGGATACACGCTTGATGGACTTACCATATTTATTCTCTTGACAAATCCATCTGACCCCGTATCAAATGACTCAGGTCGATTTAATTGGTTCTAGTTCTTAAATCGACTTTTGTTTAAAACACTAATATTTTGTAATATCCGTTATACAAAATTGTTTTAAAATAATCTTTCAATTAAAACAATGGACACAATATTGCTTACTATAAAATGTTAAAAATAAAATAATCTTGTGTTACGATTTTGTCAATCTTCTTCAAGAAGCTCTTAATATATCTGCTTTCAATTAAACTCAACATGGTTACAACAGATCTATTTATCCAAATAAACTCAACATGGTTTCAATGGATTTATAATACTAAAGAAACTCAACAAGATTTAGTAGATCTAATTTTTCAAAGAAACTCAACAAGTTTTCTATAATTCTGCTTATTAAAAAAACACAACAAGGTTTCTATAGATCTACTTTTTCAAATAAACTCAACTAGGCCTCTAGAGATCTACTCTATACCATTAATTCTACAAAAAAAAAAAAAAAAAAAAAGACAAAACCAAAACCAAAAACTCCATAATATTTCAAGAACCATATTTAGACTATAATAAAACTCTGCCCGGTTTTAATAAAATCAAACAAACAGTTTCAATACTTTAATGAACTTGTCATAGCAAATCCGATTTATAATATAAACTTTCATATTTATCAAATCTGGTTTCAAGGAAACGCTTCTTGGTTTCAATGAACCAGTAGTACGAATCTAAGTAATATAACAACATGTATATCAATAAATCCATTTTAAAAGAAACTCTACATGTGTTGGAATATATGAAATCTACTTATCATATAATAGCATATAATCAATCACAAGTACGTAGTGAAATAATTGGGTCATATAGTGTAAACAATTAACCTAAAAGAAAACGTACCTTATTAGCTTCCTTTGCAATTAGAGTTTATGGAAAATCCCCAAATTCGATCAATAACACAATAAACCCTAAATTAGGGTTTATATAAATTGACTTTTGGAAAATTTGACTACTTCACCACCAAGAATCAGATAATGATTCCTCTATGTTTTCGCACACACGTTGTTATAGCAATTCAATTAGAATGCTAGTTCTCGATCACAAAACAAATCAATCTCTTGTTTTCAACAACCAAAATCGAAACCCTAACCTTACTTTGGGAGGAGATCGATTGGCTATAGAAGGAAAAGAGGAGAAGAGAAGATTGACTTGTTAGGTTTTAGTTGGGTCCACTAAGTACCCAAGTTTCTTTAAACAAGGATTTGAATAGAAAATAACCTAAGTGATTGATAACCTTAAACAACATTCAAGTCACTGAGTGAATAGTCACTCAGTGAGTCTCCTTCAGGATACTCAGGACAAGCCTGAAGATGAAAGGCTTTCCACTCACTAAGGCGGAACTCAGTGAATGATACCTGAGTCAAAGAAGAAGGTGATAGGTTCAGTGAGTGATGACAATAACTCACTGAACCCCAAATCTCCTCAACGACTATGAAGACTGGGTACTTAAAAAGACTGAAGACTTAAGAAGACTGAAGCCTGAAGAGCCTAAAGTAAAGGCGGGATAAGGCGGGACAAGTTTGAAACGCATAAGGGGGAGTCTTTATCACTAAAGTCAAACTTACCGTGAATTGAGTAAAACCAAAGCAGTGTCATCACTGCTCATTAGAAAGCACCATTTTCTTATATCAAATGAAGAATTGTAACAGTGACAAAATGTGTAAGCATTTTGTCCAAAGTAGCTTAGGTCATCTTTGTCTTATTGGATAACGGTTGTATTACATTTGTGTATAAATAGGATCATAAGTTGGAGTAGAAAAGTTGACAAGTTTGTGCAATTAATGCGAAGCATTCACAAACCCTTTCTACTCCTCCAAATACAACTAAGTCTCTGAGATAGCTCAGTTGGTTAGCATAGTTGTACTTAAGCTTAGCTTAAGTTTAGAGATGATATTACCATACTTGACATTCAATCCCAAGTGTTATTCCGCAAACACTTGGGTATAATTCTTTGATTGAGTTCTAATAAGAATTGAACGTTGAAAACTCTTGTCTATTTACTTTTACGTTTTTCTTATAACTTTTAAAGAATTTGATTACATTACTCAACCATGGTGCATGGTTAGATTAACTTTGTAGTTAACTCTAACTGTGTAAACAGAAAAAACAGTTTTCAATTTATGAGAATAATGAAGCCTAAAGGGTTCATTATATAGGTTTCTCATAGCTAGTAAAAACCACCACTGATGTGGGATGCGTGGGTCTTTCGTGAAATAATCAATATAATACATTATTAATATTAATTATATAAATTGAATCTTTAAATGTAACGTGTGAGATCACATAGGCTCGAGTTCGAAACTGGACATACGTTTATAAATATGTTCACAATCCAACAACTCCCACTTGGACATGTTTTAATAAACGTAATGACATTGGTTAGTATCTAGCAACACGTCAATGCCCCTAGAACAACTAGAGTGTGGTTTCATGAAGCACAATTAATGAATCATCATTATAATATCATTTTGTTTCATATACTATGTTAAATATGAATATGGATCTAGGTCATTCCATAATTTAAGAATTATGTTTCTCGTTTTGTCGATTGATCAGATTACCAAATTCATCGGGATATATCCATATCTCCTTTGGGTGTGGCAACACATACATCTGATCAACCCCACGAGGGGACCAGTAGTATTATACTTCAAAACAAATTCGAAGGAACAAATTCTATCTTGACTACAAGCTTAATTCGTGAATTTTACAACACTTCTGAAAATAGCCCTTATGACTACCAATTACGAATAGAAGTAGACAATTTCACAGAAATGGGCTCCACCTACGACCATTCCTGCTTGCGTCTCAAGTCTAAGGATAAATAAAGTTTATCATTTACATGATTTACTTGATGACAAAGATCTATAAAGTACAATCATGTCAGTTGGGATAAGTTCGATATGCAACCTTTGAAAATCATGTGAGTTTGGCAGGACCTTCCATCAATATACAAAGTATATATTGACCAATCCCTCGGATTTGTCTTAATTCAATCATATTCCCATATAATTGATCGACATTGGACATTTAAAATAACATAAGTTATTCATGGAGCTAAACATACAAATATAGGATACAACTTATTATAAATGAAAACAAACGTACCAAGTACTTTAATTCATTAAAAATAAAAATTGTTTAATACATCCCTTATCCAAATACTAAATAGATCAATGCATGATAATTCTAGTTGATGAATTATGCCTCAAGTCATGACAATCATACTTGTTGACAAGGCATAAATTCAACTAGCTTTGATCTATCGGAATTTTGAGAATACTTATTTCAAGAATTCAATTAGTGAAGTTCTTGTATGTGTGAATTCAAATATCTTGATATTTCCATATAATATTTCATAAGGTGTGTGACAACATCAAACACCTATTTATGACAATCATCTTTCAAACTTCTAAAGTTTAAAGTATTCTTATTCTTTAATATATAACGCAACTATGCTCTTACTTGAGCACAACTAGTCCACATGGTCATCAACAAGGATGAAATACTACCATGACTAGTACTAAGTGTCATCTCAATTAAACCCGCATGATTGTATATAAACAACAATATTCTCTTTTAAAAATCCGTAAACTATGAATATTTATTTTGTAATGTTTGGTGCCTTCCAAAACTTCAAGTTTGTTGGCTATAACAATTACGCAACAATTGTTGTATTGTACATCCATATAATCTAGGAAACAGCTCTATGAGGAATGAAATTCCAAATCCAAATATATTTCATTCGAATATTTATTACACTAGTTATCTAATAACTTTCAATTAAATATCAATGTTGTCAAATCATCTCGCATTCATGCATGATACAACAATTTCTCTACACAACATGATGTACATGATGAATCCGTGAGTTAACCATTTGAGGGTGGCCTAGTGGCAAAAGAGTTTGTGACTACACTCAAAAATGTGTGAGGTCTCAAGTTCAATTCCTGCTAGGTGCAAACAACCTTAAGTGGCCACGCCAACCTCCTAAAAAAGGAGGACTTTACCTGGTTTGAGTCCGTGTGGCAGTGGGTTCAAACCCTGTGGATTAGTCGGCCAAAAGGTCGAAAATCATGGTTACCAAAATAAAAAATCAAAATCAAAATCAAAATCAAAATAAAAAAATAAAAAATGATGAATCCTTTAGTCAAACATAAGATGTCATTCATGTTCTATCTTATCAAAAGATATATATCCATTGAGACTTTCTAAATGATATGTCATGTTCTATTAGACTCATTTATTTGCTGCACATGTTTATAACAATAAACATATATTCCAAGGTTGTATGTTTTACTTCCTAAATCTTTCAAAAGAAGTTTCATTCCAAGCTAAAGCTTAACATTTAACTTAGATGAAATTTTACTTCCTATATGTTATATAACATATATGATTTAAGAAAATAAACATAATACTCCCACTAGCTTTCTGTAATATTTAGGAGTTATCTTAGTTTTAATTATAAATCAAAACTTCGATTTAATGTGTAAACATAAGACTCATCTCCTAGATGCATGCATTGAACCATACTTAGACTCTTGCAGTTTGTACACTTTCAAATATTATATGAGTTCATAAAACTCTTTTGATTACTTACCGTCCTCGTAAAAGTAATCATACAAAAAAGAATGTTGATACTTCATTGTCAAATTTCATATTAATGACAATTATCATCGAATTCATAAAACTTTTTTTATTACTTACCGTCCTCGCAAAAGTAATCACACAAGAAAGAGTTTTTATATTCCATCGTCAAATTTCATATTAATGAAAATAAGTATGACAATTATCATCTTTATATATATTTAATGTGACTAGGAAAGAATATTCAATCAAGTTAATTGTTTAAGTGTGATTAATAATCTTGTCACAAGACATGCATTAAATATGTGTACAATATTATCCATATGAGCTCCACTCAAAGAATCAAACCACTAGGTTTTCCTTATCTTTGAACAAACTCATCTTCATTCTATAGTCCAACTATTTAGATTAAGATAATCCAAGTTTCCAAAAATTGATTATCTTTATGGACAGCATCTTAACATTCATGGTATGAGTAATTTACCAAATTAAATATTTGGCAACGCATCATTATGATTAACAGGTTTACTTAGATCCTGTAACTCATATTCCTCAGCATTGTTATACAACATATCAATCAAGTATCTGAGGTATCCTTGCGGATCTATGAATGAGAATTCCATCATCTTGAGGTTTAATATTTATATGTATAGCCTCATCACGACATTCACTAGTGTGTTTTAGAAGATTATGTATTTTGCAATTATATCTCTTCTAGATCTAAAGAAACTCCCACTTGCTTTTAGTTATTTAGATACTATCTGTGAATACTTAGCACATAGACAAACAATAAATTGTTCTCTTTTGGGACATTACAATACACATTAACAGTTCCTGACTCTAGTTTGTTAATAACCTGCTTCAAAAGAAGTTTACCAAATTCAGAACTTCAATTTTAAGACTTAGTGTGATTCATCACATTTCATAATATGACGGTGTCTTTTTAACCTTCTAGGTTGGAGTATTATTGAGTGTATACAAGGCATACTCAATTTCCTAACCTCGATAACTTTTGGTAGAAAAGAAGTTATAGTTATCTTGAATCAAACGATACAAATAGAGTTTCATTCTCCTAACTGAACATACCATAAAATTGTGGTATTTCATTAGAATTAATATTATGAGACAATCTAACAATATGTAAGATAATCATATACTCTTTGGCTTACCTATTTACCAAATAAGTCAAATTGAATGGTATAATAGAATTTCCAAGCCAATTGCATGTTTTATAACACAAGTACTCTTTGACCAAGTCAACGACTTCATGTCCATGTCTCAACAAGAAGACATAAACTGTTATAATCCCACTATACATTATAAGTCATTGATCAACTCAATGAATTCGTGTATATGTCTTAATAAAAAGACACAACAAGTTAACGTCTTACTTTATATTATAAGTCTTGTAACAATTAAGAGACTTCATGTTTGTGGCTTCAAAATACATAAGCATATTTAAATAAAGTAATCATGAACACCAAGTCTTGGTTTCAATGATAAGTTCACGTTAATTTATTACTTCATTTATTTATGTCATTCTAAGAATACATGAATATTTAAATTGAAGTAGTCTTTGTTATTATCTCGACACATGTTCTAAATAGGGCAATCTTACATTTTATGTGTATAAGTCCTATTAGAACGTTTGTTGGGTCAACAATTGACCCAAATGTCCCTGACAAAGATTTGAACATAAAATAGCCCAGACACTCACTGACAGAATATCAGTGATCATCTAACTCACTGATGATCAGTGAGAATGTCTCTCCCTGATAAAGGGATGTAGCTCAAATAGCACTCTTCAAAGACTTGGCAAAGACCAACTGAAGAAGCGCCTTAACTCCACTGATGCAGTCTCAGTGAGTAAGGTACTTGAGCAAACATAAGGGACACTGAGATCTGACAAATGTCTCTCTATCCCTGATGGTCTTCCTCTCATTGACAATGAACACCTCACCAACCTTCATTCTAACTGATCAAGAAGTTATGACTGATCAACATGACTCACTGAACAAGGCTCAAGATTCAGAGACATCAAGAATCTAGGATGAACTAATTAAAGAAGACAAACTCACTAAACAGCAGAAGTTCATGTCCTAGATATTGTCAGAGTTATCTTGCAAACTTACTAAATGCTTATCAGCCAGTATGTACAAGGAACTCTAGCTCAGGAACAGGGGATTCTCAAGGGCAGGAATACCTTGATGATCTCTCAGCTTTCTGATCAAAGACCAAGAAGGTTAGGTGAAGACTATAGCGTTTAAGCGAGAAAACTCTTGTGAAGATAAACTTTGTTCCTTCCCAAGACACAAAAGAAGCTCATGGGAAATCGGTGCTGTCAACTCCGGTAAACCAAAAAGACATCAAGGCTAGATGTCTAGGCACGTGCCTATCTACGAACAGTTGGCAAGATCACTATTCCCACGTGAAGCAACAGTAATCTCACCGCTATATAAACCCGTTCCAACCAAAGCAGAATGTGGGAATTCAACGAGAGTAAGAAGTGAGAATTTCATAACATAGTTAGAGTGTTAGAATCCTCAACACACTTAGAACCCAAGCATAGCTTGCTTCTTTGTGTCTCTTAATTTGTCTCTCACCGGGGATAGCCATCTACAACTATCCTCATTGAAAAGCCAACCAAGTCATTAGTTTGTCTAAGTGGGTTCTTGAGTAACCTTGTAATTTCGCTTATCATGAATCATAAACTCGTTATTCTTTCCATGTCCAAACAGCACATTTTTATGTTTATTTCGTTAATTCATGAGTTGCTCAAGTTAAACCAGACCAACACCGTTAGTCTCTTACCTTGCGGTCAAGAGAATCCTTTAATCATATTGTTATGTGTTGTACGTTGCACACAATAAAGATTTATCCCACTTGTGCATGGAACAAAATCATGTAACAGACAAACAATACGACATGCGTTTGTTTATGTGAATAATATGATAGTGTCATAGATATTAACATTACAAGTAGATGTAGAACTACTTAATTAACAAGGAAACACACATGACTATCCTTGAAAATATGAGTGTCTACAATTTGAAAGTAATGTATTATCTCGATACAATCTAGAAATAATCTGGGTTACTACCAAGATAATAAAGCTTGTAGCTCCCACTGAATTAGACAACATTACAACAATGCCGTATTCAGTAATATAACGCAATGCTCCCACTGGATTTGACAACATTGTAAGTGTTTCATAACCATTGAAAACAAATAGCATGCTATTTACTTTCCTACACCTTTTAAAGAGTAAACTACAAAAAATGTCCCTAAAGTTTTTGAAAATTGCGAAAGATGTCCTCGAAAAAAAAACTGCAAATATTGTCCCTAACGTTTCAATTTTCTACAAGTTGTGTCCTTGGAGTGTTACTGTAGCTGCAAATTCAGTTTTTGGGCTAACGCTCGTTAGTTTTAGCCGTGTGAAATGACTATTTTACCCTCGCCTACTACAGGGACATTTTTTGGCCATGTGAAATGACTATTTTACCCTCACCTACTAGGGACATTTTTTGCAAGAACATTTTTTGTAGTTTACTATTCATTTTCTTTTTGACTTACCATCACCACCACCCTCCACCACCCTCTACCACCACTGTTCACCACCACCCTCCACCACCCTCTACCACCACTGTTCAACACCACCTTTAATAAAGTTTCCATGCTAATATTTTGCCTATTTGCTCATTGTCATCATTATCACTACATTAATAGTAACATTAAAGATATAAGAACAACTTTTATGACTTTATTTGCTGGTCAAACAATGCAGTTTCATGGGACAGAGGGAGTAACAGATGGAGTAATAATGCTCTCTTTACTTACGTTTCTGATGAAACTAATCATAACCAATGTGGCTTCGCTGACATCCATCAAAAACTGATCTGTATCCCAGCCTAACATAACAAAAATAAAAAGTCAAAGTGTTGGGAATTAAACCTAACAGTTAGTACTGACAAGCTTGAAGTTAATACTGATGGAAGATAATACTAACAATACTAAGTCAGTTAGTACTGCCAGTACAAGAAGTTAGTACTGCTTATTGTTGTTCCCTTAACACGCTTAGAGTTAACTAAAAAGTTAATCTATTTGTGTTTATAACTGATACGATGTATTTGATTAATTACAACTTATAAGTAAAAACGTAAATATAAAAACACAATGTTTTTCAACGTCTAAATTCTTATTAGAAATTAATCAAAGAATCTATTACCCAAGTGTTTTGCGGAACAAACACTTGGGATTGAATAGACAAGGTATGGTGTGTCTCCTATTTAAACTCAAGCTATGCTTAAGTGGTAACAATATTGCCTCACTGAGCTATCTCAGGGACTGGTTACTCTTTGTAGGAGAAAATGGGTTTTGTGAAAGTTTAAGCTTTACATACACAAAACTTAACCCACTTTTCTCCTATCAGTTGCTATTTATACACAAGAGTAACAAGGATTAAAATACAAAAAGAATACAAAGCGTGTCTGACAACTACAACAATAATTGTCATTTTCAAGAACCAATAGGAATGGGCTAATCGTCTTGCAGAGTGTTGGTGCTGACACATCTTGACTTTTAGCCGTTATGGGTAAGGTTTGTTGCTGACAAGATAAGATTTCATCTTATCTCTTCAAATTCTTCCCGCCTATGCCCGCCTTTCTTTCAGGCTTTAGGTTCTTCAGTCTTCGTCTTCATTCTTCAGTCTTCAATCTCTTTTTGTTGTTGAGGAGACTGGGGTTCAGTGAGTTCTTGTCCAACACTCACTGAACCCATTACCTTCTTATTTGTCTCAAGTAACAATCAGGGAGTAGCGCCTCACTGAGTGGTGAGTCTTTCTTCTTAGACTCGTCCTGAGCATCTTGAAGGTAACTCACTGAGTGACTGTTCACTCAGTGACTTAGTTATGTTTTCGGTTGATTAACACTTAGCGTAATTTGTATTCAAATCCTGTTTTAAGGATCCTTGGGTACTGACGGACCCAACAATCTCCCCCTATTTGGATATAAATTATGCCTAAGTGTTTTGATCAGTTATGAGTGAGCTAATGACTTCTTCCCATACTGAATGTACTAGAAAGTAATTAAGGACACTGAAATAACAAAACAAAGGGACATCATTTTATTAATTTCATTACAAGGGTCCTAACAACTAAACAAAGTACATGATAGTGGTGGTGTTGCAGATTCATCACTCAAGTTTGTAACCAAGGGCTTCAAGCTTTGGTCTTTTGGATTCCAGCTCATGTTGATCAGGATGTTCTTGAATCTTGGTTCTCAGGTCATGGCAGAACCTCACATTTTCAGGACTTTGTATTGGGGAGGCCATCATGAGGAAACCAAGCATGGCTTTGATTCCAGCCTGATCAATGTCACTCCATCTTTGGAAGGCTGGGTCTCCAAACTCATCAGTGAAGAAGAGACCTCTCTCAGGTTGTTCAATGACCTTGTTGTTCACGAATGTAACTCCTTCAGGGAGGGCTCTGTTGCATTCAAGGCCAGGAACTTTGATCTCAGGCTCAGATTCAATTTGCTTTCGCTTTCTTCTAGAGGACTGAGAGGGAGCAGGCTGATTGGCTGGAGCTGGGAGAAGTGAGGGAATACCAAGTTCATCAGGTGTTGATGTCAGTTTTTCATATCTTAGCTTCAGAGATTTCATCAGTTCCTTGACGACAACGTTTGACTTTTTAAATATGATTGGACCCAATTCATCCAATTCAGTGATCCCAAAGTCAGCAAATCTAAAGGGATCATGAACCTCAAAGTCTTTTTTTTTAAGGATCTCTGAAGACACTGATGATAGCAGGCTTGGTATTTTGGTGAATCTTGACATCAATGATTGGTTCAGGTCTCAATCTGCTTGTCATAACCCACTGGTACCTCTCAATTCTCTTTTTCCTTATCTCCTCAGCCTTTTTCAACCTTTCATCCCTTTTCTTCCTGAGAGCAAGCATCTCAGCATCCTGAGCTTTCACAAAGCTCTCACCACCTTTTCTTTTAGCAAGGGCTTATGGTTGTAATCCAATCTTTCCAGCCTCCTCACTGACCACCTGGATGAGGGCAGACTTATTCAGCCATGCTTCTTCAGCTGCTTTTATCAACCCTTCTTCCTTCTCCATGTGAGCCTGAATTTCAGCCTCAGTGAGAAGATGCATCACTCCATTAATTTCATAAGGGACCTTGACTGGTTCATCAGGGTCAGGCCTTATGACCTGGGAAGCAGGTACAAATTTTGTTGGTTCAGGCTCTGTAGTAGTAAGAATGCCTTTGCCTTTGTCTTTGTGAGTTGATGATGGGGTTGTTTCAGGAATCTCCCCCTCAGTGTGAGAAGGAGGTTGTTGGCTGGAAGATGCTTCAGTGACTTTCTCCCCCTCAACTATTGCTTGAGCCATTATGAGAGCAAGAGTTGGAGTGCTCACTGAAGTTGAGGGAGCAGCCTAACCTTTGAAAGCCTGATAAATCTCAGTCATCATGAATTTGATGTCTGAGGTGTATTGCTGAAGAGTGGTTACCTTTGCCTCAAGAGATGCCTGAGAAGCCTCTATAGCTGTCATTCAAGGCCCAAGATTCCAGGCCAAGGAATTCGAAGACTTGGCCCAAGATGCCAATTGTGCCTCCATAAGAACCAGGGAAGACTTGATGGAGTCCACTGAAGAGTTGAGACCCTGAAGGTTGGAGGTTGTCAGCATTTTGACAAGCTCAGTGAACTGAGTTGTCTGTTGTTGATAGGTCTCATAAGCCTGAAGAATCTTCTTGTTGAGCTTAGGGTCATCTTTCACTGACTCTTGAATAGTTGCAACGCTCTTTGAGATGTTGGAAAGAGTAGCGTTGAACATTTTAAGATTTTGATCACGAGTTGTCAAGGAGTAGGAAATCCCTGATTGTTGCTCATTAATGTCATCATGATAAGATTCAACAGAGTCCTTCAGGTTGGCATAATGAACTGCAGCTTCACAATGTTGGTCAAAAATTTCTTCAGTGAGCCCTTGAAAGAGAGCATTGTTGGCCTTCTGCAAGAACTTGACCAATTGTCATTCAGTGAGAGGAAGAATGTTGTCATACTTCCTGAGATTGGCTGGGCAGGATGATTTATAGTCCGATGAATGATCAGCCTGAGATTCTGATTCTTCACCCTGATGTGGAGAAGACTGATGTAATTGTTCAATGGGTTGAGCATCAATATCCATATCATCACCTGCCTCAAATACTTCTTCCTCACTATCAATACTGAGCTCCTCATCAGACAAGAGAGCAGCCTGAAAATCCGCCATTGACTGAATCTACAACTGGGTTTGGCCAGGTCCTGACCCTACCATAATAACTGAGTGGGTTTGCTCAACTTGGCGTTTGGAGTCAGTTCCCGAGAGACTAGATCCACCATGAGGGGGTTGTGGTTCCATATCAGCGGGTGGTCACATACCCCCTGAGTCTTTGTCCCCATGTGCGCCTTCAAGGACTGGTGGGTGTTCTCCAGTACTATCATGAGGCACAGTTTGTGATTGTTGGTGGACCCCCTTCCCATCAGGGTTGTACTGCCCTTTTGGGGATTTAGGGTCCTTGACTCCCTGAGACTCTGAGTGTGATTTCTTAGAGCCTTCAAGGACTGGTGGGTGTTCTCCAGTAATATCATGAGGCACAGTTTGTGATTGTTGGTGGACCCCCTTCCCATCTTTGTCCCCATGTGCGCCTTCAAGGACTGGTGTGTGTTCTCCAGTACTATCATGAGGCACAGTTTGTGATTGTTGGTGGACCCCCTTCCCATCAGGGTTGTACTGCCCTTTTGGGGATTTAGGGTCCTTGACTCCCTGAGACTCTGAGTGTGATTTCTCAGAGCCGTGAACGGGATGTGATTGGGTGAGGGTCCCCTTCTCAGTAGAGTAGTGCTGCTCTACCGAGGATTCAGGACCCTGTACTCCCTCAGGCATAGGTTGTGATTGACTAATTCCTTCATCGGGATGTGAGAGGGTGAAGGTTCCTGACCCTACCAACTTGTGTATGTCAGTAGAGCCATGAGAAAACTGGGGTTTGCCCAAGGACACTGAGGATGATTTCTCAGTGACCTCCGTTGGCCTTTGTTTTAAGGTCAAGAGGGTCTCAATGATGGGTGTCTCTGAGGTCTTGGTCATTGTTTCCCCTTTTTTGGGTTCTGAGGCAGAAGATCCAAGGGCGAGTGATTTGGGTTTAACCACCTTCTTGGTCCCTGCTTTCTTTTTCTTCTTCTCCTACTTTTTAGGAGAAGGAATGGGTGAGATTGCTTTGTCACCCTGAATGACTACCAGCATGTAGTTGGTCAGGGCGACTGGTTGTACCTCTTTTATGCCACTGGTATAATTAGCCTTGTGTAGGACGTTAGGTTTAGATCCTTGAGCGTCAGGCCTAATATAATCAGGGCCAAGTAAGTCCTAAAGCACACAGGAAATGAACCTTGGGTAAGACATGTGTCTTTGCCTAGATTTTCCTGAGAGCTTGGCAACGAGGTCACGAAAGATTATCCCTCCGATGTCAATTTTTCTACCCTCCAGGAGACTGAACACCATCAATTGTTGTGATGAGTTCAATTGCTCCATGGAGGATTTATTCCCTCCAAGGACCTGAATGACAAAAGTCATCAGGATCCTCCAGATGGGAGAGAACCGAGTCTTAATTATTGGTGCCTTTACCAATAATTGTCCTGGGGCCACTTCAGGTTGTTTGGGGTCATGTGGCCCTAGAAAAAGCAATTCTGCTTTAACTTCTTGCTCAGTGGGGTTGGGCGCAAAATTCTCAGCGAAATCAAGACCAGTGGCCTTGATGAAGGTTGAGTAATCAAGGGAGAGGGTCCTTCTCCCATTCATCACTGAGAAAGTGATAATAGAGTCTTTGGTGTCCTCAGGGCTAGTTGCCACTGCTGTACACCAAAATTCCCTCAGATAGTCATTATAAATGACTGAGGGGGTCTTTATGAACGCCGTAGCAAGAAAGCAGTTTTGTAAATACTTGACCACATTCTTGTACGCCCAAAACTTTTAGGGATAGGCAAAGTTTCCTACCACGTTGTTCTTGGTCATGTCTACGCCCTCAATGAGGAATTCCACATTTGGGGCGTATGTAATAGCTTTAGAAGTAGCCATTTGTGTTGGAAGGTCTTGGGTTTGCAAGAACAACAAAGGTCTGGGTTTCTAAAGACTAAGAACACACACAAAAAATTTTGTTTTGAAAGAAAAAGGCAAGAATTTGCTTAAGATTTTCTAAAAAACGTGGTTGTGTTTTTTTCGTTTGGGGGGTATTTATAGGGAAGTGGAGAGGAGGGTAATTAAGGCATTAAGCGGTTTAATTTTTCAAAAGATATTATTTTGAAAACCGTTTTGAATAAAACGTTTGAGATCTGCATTTAATTCATAACCACTCCTCTTTCCCTTTTTGCGCAACTGTCGAGGTGAACAGTTGTGCCATCTGCAAAAAGTGTATTTTGCAGGGTTGAGTCATCACCTATCTGTTATGTGATTGGAGAGGCATTAAATGCCAAGTGGGAATGTGGTGGCCCATGAGGTGCATGCCAGAAAGGCAAAAGAACAAATATTCTTATATTAAATAAGAATTCAGTTACCAACCTCGGACATTTACTAACTAGATACTTAGAGCATTTAAGTTAGCATTGAATATCTTCTGAGGGCCCTAAATGACTCTTCATTCAGTGAACCTGCTTGTTCAGGACTTGTGTATAGTTCCTGATTATTCAAGGGTTCAGGAACTTGGGTTTAGTTCCTGAGGTACAAGGGTTCAGGAACTTGGGTTTAGTTCCTGAGGTTCAGTGATCCTTTTCACTGAGGAACACATTGAGTTAGGGACATAGGTTTTTTAGAATTTACACTGTTGGATGGATTCAATCAGTGGACTGAATCTCAATATCCAACATTCCTAATTCAGCTTTCAGTCTTGTGAAAGTTGGTTCATCCAATGGTTTGGTGAATATATCAGCTAGCTGATATTCAGTAGGAATGAAGTGTAATTCAATGTCACCATTCATGACATGGTCCCTGATGAAGTGATATCTAATATCAATGTGTTTTGTTCTCTGATGAAGAACAGGATTGTTTGAGATGGCAATTGCACTTGTGTTATCACAAAAGATGGGAATCATATTGTACTGAATTCCATAGTCACTGAGTTGACTTTTCATCCAGAGTACATTTGCACAACAACTTGATGCTACAACATATTCAGCTTTAGCTAAGGACATGACAACTGATTGTTGCTTTTTAGCACTCAAACAGACTAGTTTTCCACCAAGGATTTGGCAGGAGCCTGAGGTGCTTTTCCTGTCCATGTTGCATCCAACATAGTCAGAGTCTGAGTATCCTTTGAGATCAAAGTCTGAATATTTTGGATAGTATAATCCAAGGTTTGGAGTACCTTTCAGGTACCTGAGTATCCTTTTCACAGCTGTGAGGTGAGATTCTCTTGGGTCAGATTGGTATCTGGCACACAAACAGACTAAGAATTGGATGTCAGGCCTTGATGCAAGTAGATACATCAGTGATCCTATCATTCCTCTAAAAAGAGTTTGATTCACTGGTTTTCCAGTTAGGTCAGGACCAAGGTTGTTTGGGGGTACCATGGGAGTTTTGACTGAGGCACAGTCACTGAGCTCATACTTCTTCAGTAGGCTTCTAACATACTTCTCTTGACTGATAGATGTTCCTTTATGAGTCTGCTTGATTTGCAGACCAAGGAAGTAAGTCAGTTCACCCATCATGCTCATTTCAAATTTCTTTGCCATCAGTTTTTCAAACTGTTTGCAAAGTTTATAACTTGTTGAGCAAAAGATGATGTCATCAACATACTTGTACAAGTATGACATCATTATTTGTCTTGTAGATAAACAATGTGTTGTCTATCTTGCCTCTGACAAATTTATTTTGGATCAGGAAGGCTGAGAGAGTTTCATACCATGCCCTGGGAGCTTGTTTCAGTCCATAATTAAAGGGCTTTGTTAAGCTTGCAGACATAGTCCGGAAACTCATGGCTTTCAAATCCAGGAGGTTGCTGAACATAAACTTCTTCTTTCAGTGACCCATTTAAGAATGCACTTTTAACATCCATTTGGTACACCTTGAAGTTCATGTAGGTTGCAAAAGCAAGGAAGATCCTGATGGCTTCCATCCTTGCTACTGGAGTAAATGTTTCTTCATAGTCAATGCCTTCTTGTTGGTTATAGCCTTTGGCTACAAGTCTGGCTTTGTTTTTAATGACTTTGCCATTTTCATCAGATTTGTTTTTGAACACCCATTTCATGCCAATGACTGAAATATCTTCAGGACATTTGACCAAGGTCATTACCTTATTTCTGTCAAATTGTTCCAGTTCATCATGCATGGCCTGAACCCAACTTGGATGATTAAGTGCTTCCTTGACACTTTTGGGTTCAATTGTGGAGATGAAGTCCACAAATAGGCATTCATTGGCTTAGGCTGCTCTCAGTTGTGCAGCCATGCTTCTAGTAAGCATGCCTTCAGTAGGCTTTCCAATTATATTCACAAGTTCTATATCCTGAGACCTAGTCCAACTGTCCTGAGGTCTTGGGAACTGGTTAGAACTTGAGGAGGCCTGATGGGTAGGGTCAGGATCAGACACATGATGATCTTCAGCATCATGAGTGTCTGAGTGGGTTGACTCATCACTGTGATTATTTGGTCCATGAGCACTGTTATCAGACTGAATGATTGCATTAGTACTTCTTTGTGCTTCAACAAACTCAGTGGTGGTTGGGTAAGGAAGGTTGTGAGGGATGATGTAATAGGAGATGTCAGCATTTGGTTGGTGCTGAGTGGAAGGACCATTGTCAGGATGATGTTCATCAGGAGGGTATTTTGATGAATCATCAATGCCTATCTCTTCCACTGAGGTGTTAGACACACTGATTGCATCAGTGCTCTCATCAAAGGTAACATGGAATGTTTCCTCAGTTTGCTGTCTCCTAGTGTTGAACACCCTGAAGGCCTTTGAGACAAGTGAGTATCCTAGGAAGTATCCATCATCAGCTTTGGCATCAAATTTCCCTAAGTGATCCTTGTTATTATGAATAAACACAGGACACCCAAAGACATGAAAGTAGCTGATGTCAGGGATCCTTCCCTTGAATAACTCATAAAGGGTTTTGCTATGTCTCTTGATAGTGATGGATCTGTTTTGTGTATAACAGGCAGTTATGACTGCTTCAGTCCAAAAGTGTTTGGAAAGGACTGATCCATTTAGCATTGTCCTGGCTGCTTCAATGAGTGTTCTATTTTTCCTTTCAGCCACACCATTTTGTTCAGGTGTGTAAGGAGAGGAAAATTTTTGGGAAATTCTTTTCTCATCACAGAAACATTCAAGTTCATAGTTTTTGAACTCTGTTCCATTGTCAGTCCTAATCTGTTTGACTTTGATGTCATTTTAATTTTCAATGTTCCTGACAAAGGACATGATTGTTTTAGCTGCCTGACTCTTTTTGATCAGGAAGTAAACCCAAGTGTATCTTGAGTATTCATCCACAATGACCAGAGTATACTTCTCATGGTTGATGGACCTAGGACTGATGGATCCAAAGAGATCCATATGGAGAAGATGTAGGCAGTTCCTGATGGAAAAGTTTGTTTTGGTTTTAAAGGATGCTCTATGATGTTTACCTTTTTCACAGGCAGAGCGTGGTTTATCCTTTGAAAACACAAGTGATGGTAAGCCAAGGACCTTGTTTTGTTTTACAAGATTGTTTATGTTTTTGAAGTTCAGGTGGGAGAGTCTCATATGCCAAAGCTAGTTGAGGGTTTCAGTGGCTTTAGTAAAGAGACAAGTTCCATTCTGAGTTAGACTGGACATGTCTAATACATAAACATCTTATCTTCTTGGTGCAATAAGGACAACTTCCTTATTTGCATTGAAGATGGTTCCTTGCTTATCATCAAACTGAACTATGTATTTTGCATCACATAGTTGACTAACACTGATCAAATTGTACTTAAGGCCATTCACATAAGCTATCCTAGTAAAGACTATACCACTACAGTTTACTGAACCATAACCTTCAGTGAGACATGATGAGTTATCAGTAAATATCACCTTGGGTCTTGGTTCTTCCACAAATTTGTGCAGATACTCTCTCACACCAGTCATGCTCCTTGAACATCCACTATCTAGATGCCAAACTGGCTTCCTGGCATGTCTCTGCACAAGTATGTAAACTGAGTTAGTTCTTTCTAGGATCCCTCTTCTTGGAGGGTTTGGCTTGATTAGCCTTAATGATTGATGCATGGTTAGTGGTTGAATGGGCTGAGCTACCACAAATTTTGCATTTCATTGCAGAGGTGGACTCAGTGGACTGAGAGGATGACTTGGTCATACCTCTTCTAGTCTGAATGACCTTTTCATGTCCTGAGGTGTTGTGAGTGGAGTCTCCACAAATTTCACAATAGTTGTTCATAAGACAATCCTTAGGATGGTGGTCATTGAAGCCATAGTGAGGGCAAGGTGCAAAAGGCTTTGCCTTTTGTTTCTGTTTCTGTTTAGAATCAGAAGGGTATTCTAAAGCCTGAGCTTTAAAGTTTGCCATCTTTGTTGTAGCTGTGAATGATTGGTGATCAGAAGTCCTGTGATCTTCTTTTTTGCACATCATACAGTAAAGGATTCTATAACAATCATCAGTGAAATGATTGGTATAGTGACACAGCTCACACCTTTTCAGGAGTTTGGAGGGTTTTGGTTTGGTGCTTGAGGAAGCTAATTTGGGTTCCTTCATCTTGGATTGAGAAGGTTTCTCAGAAGATTCAATCTTCTCACTCAGCTTCCTGATAAGCTCAGCCAGCTGATCTGTAACACCCCCAAAATCTGGTTTAGCGGAAGCATACATGTTTGGGTGCTACTAAATTGGTATCACAACACAAAGTATAAAGAATGGTTTTTAATTTAACCATTAAAAATAGATTTCATATTCAAAAGTAAATTGTTTACACGATTCAAAAATGGTGCGGAAATATAAGCCCATAAAAAGATTTCAAGTGGTCCCAATTATATCAGAGTCTTCTATGACCATGCCATGCCCTGCCGAAAGTCTTCCAATATCGCCTTAAACCTGAAAATACATGCTAAAGTGTCAACACGAGGTTGGTGAGTTCATAGGTTTTGTATTTGTAAATGTGAAACATCAGTTTATGTTGTTCGGTTAAGCGGTACACTCGTAATGACCAATACACTTGGTAGTATGTCCGTTACACTCGGTAAGGTGACCGTTACACCCGGTCATGTGACCGTTGCATCTGGTCTTGTTATATGTGTTCGCCCAGTACCCCTGGTCGATGTGTGTGTCATGTATTCTTATAATGCATTCTAGTGAGCATTTCAGTATTTAAGCCAAACAGTCAGAAATTGAGTAACAGTTCAGTACACTTGGTCAATGTGGGTGTCGCGTATTCATGTAATGCATTCGAGTAAACAATCTTGTATTTAAAACCAATCACATTTCAAGTAAACAAAAACGAGCATGTATTCTCCCCCAGAAACAGTTTAAAAACCAGTAAAAGTAGGGGCCATGAACTCACCTTGTTGAGTAGTAGTGAGATCACAAGTAATTCAAATAGAGTGCAGCACCGACACGCGACCTAAATTAGTAAAGTACATTTTAGTTCATAATTCAAGTTTCAAGGATTTCAGTTACTTCAAAAGTTTATGTTGGTGTTGCTGGTGTGGCAGCATTTAAGTAAAAACCAAGTTTTTAATATTTAAAGTTGTTGGCTCGTCGGGTTGTACGAACGTACAAGAGAATAGGAATAGCGATTGTTGATTTAGCGATGAGCGGAAAGGTACGTACGGAAAGATAATGATTTTAAGATGACGATGTGTATGGTCGTAGAAAGGTCGGTGGTTAATTGATTGTGCGTGTGTATATTTTTATGTATATATGCTGGCGGTAAAATAAATAAAGTTGAAAATAAGGATTTATTAATATAATTTGTGAGAAAATAGTATTTTGAAAAATACTATATTTTTGTATTAACAAATTATAATTTTTGCGAAAGAAAGTCACGTTAATTGTGTTGATAAAATGAACGAGTTTAAATATTAAATTGTCCGCTTTAAAAAGTATACAACGGTTTTTTTTTTAACTATAAACTTAAGCGTCTAAATCTCAAGTTTAGGTCACTTCGAGAAAAATGATTTTGATGTCGAATATATATTTTTAAGTGTTCGTGTATAGTGTTTCGCAAAAACATATATCAATTGTCAAATTTTATATATGCCGTTATTTAGTTGGTCGTTGTGTTTTAAAATAAATTACAAGTTTATATTAATTAAGTGTCGAGTTATTTTTATAGTCGTCGTGTGTAGACGAACTGTCGCTCGTAAAGAAAATATGGCGAGTTACAAATGACGGAAAAATAATATGTATCGAGGAGGGGGTTGGGCTGCGGCCCGCATGAATTTTACGAAAACAGGCCACGGCCTGTTAGGCCTACATATGTCCAGCGAAAGGAAAAAAAAAAGATCAAAGTATGGTTCCCTTTTTTTTTTTCCTTTGATTAGCGATGGACTGGGTCCAAAGAGAGGTTTAAGTGGGCTGGTCCACAAGACTTAATTGTTACAATTTGGATTTTGGCCCTTAAGTGTAGCAACAGGGCTGGGCCCAATGTTGGGCTTTCAATTCGTAGCAGCAAAGAAAAAAAATAAAACAAAGGCAGCAGTAACCAATTCGCAGCAGCAGAATGGATAAAAAGAATGCATCTGACTGCCGAAGTCAACGCAAGGCAAAAATATTTTGGACAATGGGATTTGCAAACTTCAAAAATTTTAGACTCGAACTTCGACACGGCTCGGGGAAGCCTTTTAAATCATACAAACGAAGCCTATTTTGGTCCTTTTTGTGACTTATGAACTGATCGAATTGGCACCCATCGGGGTGGGTTTTTGCCATGAATTTAATGACAACAATTTGAGTTTTGAGCAAGCGTTTGAGTCGAGTATCACTCGACTCAACTACGAACACAAAACAATCCGTGAGCTCATTCTAGAACAACGGCTACGACTACTTTCTTGGACATACGGATATCACAACGAACGTTTTAAAATTTGTTTTTCTCGACTCATTTGCTAGTCACAACCACGACTCTAGCACCCATTTTATTCCAACATAGACCCGTTTTGAAGTTAAAACTTTAGAGACATTTCATCAAGCAGTTCGCGAGCACGTTTTTGATACTAAATCATTCGACTAGTTGACTCCAAAATAATACAACCACAATTTTTAACTCGCTAATCCGACAAATGAAATGTTAGAAACCGAAATGAGCCTAAGTCTACAACACTACTAACTATCCTAACGAGTTCGCGGTTACACGAGATTTAACAAAAAGAACGAGCCACATATATCATTTCTAACTTCAAAATAAGTTGCTTACCACACCAAAACATAAACATTGACAATATTTTAGATTAGTACCACAACAACTAACGAAGCATGTAAAAAAATTATTTTTATCAAATGAGAGTTTGAAAATCACAAAGAAGTATATTCATTCGAGAGAAAAAAATGAAGACTTAGAGTTCTTACAACAAGAAGGTCGATTAACGATAAGCCGAAAGACAGACAACCCAAGTGAGATCGAACGAACCCGATTCCAATCAAGCAATTCCACACACCCCTTTACTTCTGAATACGCTCTCCCCCTAGAACCGATTATCACCTTACTATTTTGATTTGGTAGTTAGCTTTGAGTGTGTGTGGACTTGTTGTGGATCGGTCGAGTTATAAAAAGGTAAACAAGGAAAGTTTGATTCCTTCTCTCTTCACCTACAGACGCTCCATGTCTTAAAAGAGAAACCCTAGTCCTTGCCTTTGTACTTTCTTGGCTCCAAGTGTGGACTCTCGGACTCGAAATCAGAGTGTTAGTTGTCCTTCTCTTGGACACAAGGAAGAGAGATAAAAGGAACATGGCCACCATCTATTTGTTGTTTTCGATTTGGAGAAGAAGACAAGGGAAGGTGGCGATTTCCTTGCTTTGATGGAAGCAGAGTTTCAGAAAGAGCAGTAGTGGAGGAGAGAGGCGTGGGATTTTGAGGATAAGAATGGGTCTTATCTTTTCTTTTCTTTTCTTTTTTTTTATTTGTTGCATTGTACTAGTAAAAGAATAAAAGAAAGGTAAGTGTTAAAGAAAAAGTAGTAATTGTTGTGTTTTTAAATAAAAGGTGAATGTTAATTTAATAGGTTTACGTGTATCTCGGGTTTCGCTAAAATTTGGTTTGATTAGTGTTTTCCGGGTTATCGTGGGCACGAAAGATATAGTTCAGGTGTCGTTTTTCATCCGACTGACATAGAATAAAACCTATTGACTCCGGAATGAAATTATAGAATTTATTTTTTACTAATGTGTTGTCGGTACGCGTGTGGTGTCGTTTTTCGGAAAAACGAGATAACCTCTCGTTTTGTTATGTCGGTGTTTGTAAATGTCAGAAAGTGACAATTTCACTTTTTCTGATAAAAATCAAATAGTTTTTGTGAGTTACTGTACGCTACAGTGTGCGGGTTTTGTTTCCCGTAATCGTTATGTAAACACATAATTGTTTAATTTAGCAGTTAGGTAATAATAAATAGACATTTATTATTAAAATATCAGGGGAAAATTACCATTTGTCACATGATCAATTTTGGAATCAGGGCTTTCTGTTTTTACTTCAGAAAGGACTGAAGTTGATGAGTCATCAGAATGTACTGAGACTTCAGGGGTTTGCCTTTTCAGGAGTGTTTTTCCCATTCCTGGATTCTCCTTTGGAGAATACTGAGAGTAGACCAATGTTGGGAGGTCTGAGCATGGTGCAGCACCCTGAAGGATATTCAGTGGTGGGAGTGGTGTGAATGATTCTGATTCTGACTCATTGACTGACTCAGTACTACTGGGTTGATCAGTGAGTCCAGGCATATTTTCAGAGCCTGACTTTCAGGAAGCAAGATTTTTCCAGTCTCAAAGTTTGGTAACTTACTGACTGGGTTGTCCCTGACAATCCAGTCATTTGAATTGGGTTGCATTTCTTGCTCAAAAGATATGCCAGCTGGAACAAAGGCCATTTCACTTTGACAATCACTGGGGGTTTCAGTGAGTTGGTCAATTCCTACATTTATCTTAGGAATTAAACCCACAGTATCAAAAACCTTGGGGTTCTTTTTAGTCTAGCCTTCAATGACAGCCTTTTCTTTGTTAAGTTCATTTTGAAGAGCTTGATTTTGCTTCAAAATCTCAGTGTTTTGAATTTGTAGTGTAATATTTTCTAACTTGGCTTGTTTTAGTACAAGCAATTCATCTCTACACTTATTCAATTCTAACACAAGATTGTTATATTTTGAAAGCAAGTTAAGCCTTTGTTCTTCAACAAACTTAAGATCTACACAAATATAATTCATATAGGACTGCCATTCAGAATTATCATCCATAGAAAGTAAAGTGTTTACCTTCTTCATGGTTATGTTCACCCACTCTCCATTTCTTGCATGGCTTTTTTCAACAGCCACCTGATCACCTTCAGAAAGTGCCATCAGTGCACTCACGCTAATTTCCTCATCTTCTGAGGAGACCTCTTCTTTGTCCCTGTCATAAGCTTCTGCTACAAGAACCTTGTTCTTTGTCTAAACAGGTTTGGATGTTTGAGCAGCCTGAGACATTGAGGGATTAGTTTTAAGAAGTGCAAGTTTAGCCTTAGCTTTCCTATATTTTGCTTCAAAGTCTTTTTGACCCTTTTGAACATTATTGTTTTGAAATTTTTGGGTTGACTGAAGCATTCTAGGTTGAAACTTGCGAGTTCCTGAGGAACTGTTTCCTGAAAATTTATAAGAGGGTTCTGAGATGGTTTTAGAATAACAGTCTCTAGCAAAATGACCCTTTTTACCATAATTAAAACATTCAGTGGTTTCATTTGCTTTGGCTTTTGAAAAGTTGGACTGATTTCTTTTGATGAAACGTTTTGAATTAGCAAGGGGTACCCTTTCTTGGAATTCCAAGTTTAAATCATTTAGGTACTCATCACCAGTTCTTTCATCAATCTCATCTTCAGAATCCTCTTGAAAATCCTGCATAACACCATTAGAATAAAATGCAGTTGATATGGGTAAGGAGGTCAAGGCCTTTTTGGTCTCAAGAGCTTTTGAGTCTGGGTATCTCCTAGAGATTAAGTTGTCTTCATAGACAAACTTCCCATAGATCTCAGGGAGCTCAAGGGTCTGAATGTGATTAGCATTCTTGAGGCCTTGTGAGAAGTTTAACCACTTCTCAGGGAGACTGTTGACAAAGCCAACATTTGTCTCATGCTTAGACAAAACTACACCATCATTTGATAATTCGTTTATCAAGGTCTTGTATCTGGTATATGTCTGAGAGAGACTTTCAGAGTCCTTTGCCCTGAAAGTATTGTACTCAAGTTTCAGATCCATGATCCTGTTTTCCTTGGTATCTGAGGGACCTTCAAAGCTATTGATCAAGTCATCCCAAGTTTCCTTGGCTGTTGAACAGTTGATGACTGATTCCATTATATCGTCAGGAAGACAAGATATAATGATGCTTTTCAGGCGCTGGTCTTGATTGACCACCCTTCTCTCATCAATGGTTCACTGAGCTTCAGGCTTGTTTAGCCCTTCAGCAGTCTTTGGGACATAGGGACCTTCTTTAACACAAGTGATGTAGTATGGTTCCATACCAGTCAAGTAGCAAAGCATTCACTTTTTCCACTTGCTAAATTTACCAGCTTCAAGTCTGGGGGCAACAGCTGAAAAGCTTCCACTCTTTTTATCGACTAGCTGGGGCACATTAGTATCAGCCATAGTAGGATCTTGGTTTTAAAAACCTTGAGCACTCTTAGTTTTTTAAAGATTTTATAAACCAGAGGCTCTGATACCACTTGTTGTTCCCTTAACACGCTTAAAGTTAACTAAAAAGTTAATCTATTTGTGTTTATGACTGATATGATGTATTTGATTAATTACAACTTATAAGTAAAAACGTAAATATAAAAAGACAATGTTTTTCAACGTTTAAATTCTTATTAGAAATTAATCAAAGAATCTATTACCCAAGTGTTTTGTGGAACAAACACTTGGGATTGAATAGACAAGTTATGGTGTGTCTCCTATCTAAACTCAAGCTATGCTTAAGTGGTAACAATATTGCCTCGCTGAGCTATCTCAGGGACTGGTTACTCTTTGTAGGAGAAAATGGGTTTTGTGCAAGTTTAAGCTTTACATACACAAAACTTAACCCACTTTTCTCCTATCAGTTTCTATTTATACATAAGAGTAACAAGGATTAAAATACAAAAAGAATACAAAGCGTGTCTGACAACTACAACAGTAATTGTCATTTCCAAGAACCAATAGGAATGGGCTAATCGTCTTGCAGAGTGTTGTTACTGACACATCTTGACTTTTAGCCGTTATGGGTAAGGTTTGTTTCTGACAAGATAAGATTTCATCTTATCTCTTCAAACTCTTCCCGCCTATTCCCGCCTTTCTTTCAGGCTTCAGGTTCTTCAGTCTTCGTCTTCATTCTTCAGTCTTCAATCTCTTATTGTTGTTGAGGAGACTGGGGTTCAGTGAGTTCTTGTCCAACACTCACTGAACCCATTACCTTCTTCTTTGTCTCAAGTAACAATCAGGGAGTACCGCCTCACTGAGTGGTGAGTCTTTCTTCTTAGACTCGTCCTTAGCATCTTGAAGGTAACTCACTGAGTGACTGTTCACTCAGTGACTTAGTTATGTTTTCGGTTGATTAACACTTAGCGTAATTTGTATTCAAATCCTGTTTTAAGGATCCTTGGGTACTGACGGACCCAACACTTATATTTTGTAAACGTGTAATAGGATAAGTATAGAAAATATTTAGTGAATATCCTATATAATTAGAGTTATAGTTATCTTGTACAGGAATCCTTGGTCTATAAAAGGATATCCTAGGTTAGGTTATACGTATCTCTTTTGTTAAGATTCAAGGTTGTAAACCCTAGTGATATTGAAGATCACTCGTATTATTATTAATAATAATATTGAATCGTTGGAAGTAAAACATTGTCTTCATTGTTCATACACTTACAATTCACTGTTCCATTCATATACAAACAATTATTCTTCTAAGTATAACTAAGTAGATTCCGCATACGTAGTTATATCCACTCAAAGTATCTCATACACATCATACAGGATTAACACCCTAAGTGTAACGCGTCAGATCCTATCAAGTGGTATCAGAGACAGGTTCTGATACTTTGAATTAGAAGATCCAGAAGAATGTTTTCAAGAAAGAAGATGGACATGGATACTACCACAACCAATGTTGCTGCAAAGTTACCTATGCTTAAGCCTAATGAATACGATATGCGGAGATTGAGAATTGAACAATTTTTCCAAGTGCAAGGCTATGCACTCTGGGAGATCATAGAAGAAGGGAATTCATTCAAGCCTTCTACCACAACAACAACTGAAGATGGTAAATCTGTGACTACAATGCAGACAAAGCCTATTACTGCTGAAGAGAAGGCCCAGTACAAGAATGACATCAAGGCAAGGAGCATGCTCATGATAACAATACCCAATGATCAACTCTTGAACTTTAGCAAGTTCAAGGATGCTAAATCATTATTTGAGGCAATTGTTGCAAGATTTGGTGGGAATGATGCCACCAAAAAGACTCTGAAAACTCTTCTCAAGCAACAATTTGATAACTTCTCAGTAACAAGCAATGAGTCACTAGATCATATGTTCAACAGGCTTCAGAAGCTAGTGAGTCAGCTTGCTATTCTTGGAATAGAGATACCTCAGGAGGACTTAAACTCAAAATTCTTAAGAAGTCTGCCAGCTGGATGGGGTATGCATGTTGTTGTGTGGAAGAACAAACCTGATATAGATTCCATGAGCTTAATGGATCTATATAGCAACTTCAAAATAGTAGGGCATGATATAAAGAAGAATGCTGGAACAAGCTTAAGCTCAAGCTCTGGGAATTTGGCCTTTGTGTAAACTCCCAGTACCTCAAGTCCAGTGGAAGAAGTGCAAGTTGCTGGAGCAGTTGGTACTGCTAGTTCAAATATTGGTACTGCTAGTACTTCAAGCAGTACTAATGGACTCCTGGATGAGAATACTTATTGTGCTTTTCTGACTACTCAGCACAATGGAACCATGTTGACTCATGAAGACCTTCAGGAGATCAATGAAGATGATATTGAAGAGATGGACATCAAGTGGTAACTCTCTCTTTTTAGCATAAGGGCTAAGAGATTTCTGAAGAGGACATGCAAAAAGATAATCATAAACAGCAATGATGTTGCTGGATATGACAAGTCAAAGATTGAGTGCTACAATTGCCACAAGATGGGTCATTTTTCAAGAGAGTTCAGGAAGCCCAGACAGCAAGACTCAAGGAATGAGGGCTTTGAAGGCAAGTCAACAGGATCAAGGGTTGTAGAGATTACTAACTCAAGCTCAAAGGCTATGGTTGCCATTGATGGCTTAGGGTTTTACTGGAGCTTCATGGAGGAAAAGGAAGCAGCACCTACAGAGATGACTCTCATGGCTTTCTCAGATTCTAAGGTACAAGTTTCTAAATGTTCTAAATCATGTGATGCTTTAAAAGAATTAGAAACACTTAGAAAACATTATGATGAACAAAGAATAGAGCTAAACAAGACCCATTTTAATTTGGCAAATCATAAAAGGGGTTTAGCTTTTTTAGAAGAGCAAATTGTTCATTATAAAAGCAATGAGTCCACTTTTTCTGAAACTGTAGCTGTGCTTAAAAGGGACATATTTTTTAGAGATGCTGAAATTAGCATGTTAAAAGCTGAGGTTGATAGACTTAAAAAGGATAAAGAAAACATTCAAATGAGTGTAGACACATTAGAGTATGCATCTAAGGGTGTAAGTAAGATAATTGAATGTCAAATTCTCAACAAGGCTAAGTCAGGTCTAGGTTATAAGTCTGTTCCACCTCCTTATAGAGGAATACCTACACCTCCAGGTATTGACCTAGAACATACAGGTCTAGAAGAATTTCAACTACCTAAGATGAAATATGGACCAAAACCAAAAGAAAAGGAAGTAGTTGAGAAACCTGTAGAAGTAAGTGTACGTTTTGAGAGTGCAAGTGATAAATCACTCTCTGATGACAAAGTGTCATCGGCTAGGGACTCAGATGCTCCAACCATAGAGGATTGGACTTCTGATGATGATGAGAGTGATCAGGATAAGATTAAGCCTGATAGTGTTAAGGTAGAGGAACCAAAAGTTCCTAAGGTGGTCAAGAATACAACTGTTAGGCCTAAGTCAAAGGTTAATACTGCTAGGAAAACAGTTAGGTATGCTGAAATGTATAGAACCACACACAAGCCCAGAGGTAATCAAAGGAATTGGAACAACCTCAAGTCTCACCAATTAGGTGATGACTTTGCCTTTTATAGAAAAGCTTGTTTTAATTGTGGAGAGTTTGACCATCTTGCAGCCTATTGCAACAATAGGCTAACTAGGTATTCAAACAATAGGGTGAACTCAGAAAGACTCACAACTCACCCTTCCAATGCTAGAATGATACCTAGATCAGTTCTTTTGAGGTCTGGACCAAGAGCAGTTCATACTGCTAGACCAGAAATTCATACTGCCAGACCAAATAAGACTTTTTACCCTAGACAAGCAGTTCAAAGTGCAAAAACATTTTTCAAATCTGCACCATCAACTGCTAGAAGGCCATTTCATAACAATGCAATGATAAAGAAACAAATTTGGAAACCTAAGGTTGAAATTGCAAACCCAGCAGTTCATACTGCTAGGCAAGCAGTTAATACTGGTAGTTTTAAAAACACTGCTAAGGGAAAGATGGGCAATGGTATTAATGCATCAGCATCATGGGTTTGGAGACCACTTCAATACAATGGTGCTCCAACTGTTTTGAAAAGGTTTAATTATATTGATGCAAGAGGAAAACCTAAGTCAGTGATGGCTTGGGTTCCCCAAGGAAACTAATTCCTTGTTTGTGTGCAATGTTAGTCATATACTTATTTTGTTATGAGACAAGTGCTTTGCACCTTGTTTTCTATTGTTGGACTAACAATCGCAGGTTGATTGGAGTTTGTGAATTGAGTGTTTGATGCTTTAGATGGTGAGATGCTTTGGAGCTTAGTGTGTGATCTTTGCACACAACAAATGGTTATTGGTTCACCATGTCTAACCCACATAAGAACCAACTAGTCCAAAGCAAACGGTTTCTGGTAAAGACTTCTTAAATCCGTTCATGGTTGATAGTTTACCAAAAACTATATGGTTATCAACTCACCATATCTAACAGTGAAGAGTTGGCTAGTCCAAAGCAAACGGCTATTGGTAAAGACACATCAAATCCGTTAATAGCTGATAGTTTGCTAAAAAACTATATGTGATTTATAATGTTTTTGAAATCCATATAAGTTCATACTATTCTTTGAAATTTTTTGATAAAAGGTTTGTACTGCTAGTGCAAAGTTTGTACTGCTGAACTAGCCGTTGTAACTGTTGTGTCAGTAACTAATTTTTGTTTAGAAACTAGCCGTTGGAAGTTAGTTGCGATTTTTATTGATTAAGTTACGGTTTTTAAGGGATCCTCTTCTAGATATTTTAACTTTTATTCTATTATAATCTTATCCTAAAATAAAAGTTAACTTATTCCATAAGTCGGTCAAATAGAAACCCTAATACTCTCTCAATAATATCTCATCTCACTTTCATCTTCTACTTTCTAACCTAAATTTTCACTATTTACCACAGTCAAATCAATTTTTACTGAGAATATTATGGCTAATTTGGACTTTGTCAAGACGCACAACCAGGTTGCTTTTCTTGAGAAAACAGAGGAAGGGGATGGACCAAAATTCTATGAGATTGTGGATTTTCTCAACAACTCTCATATAAGGTATGCTTTAACTGTTTCCCCTACTCTTTTTATCTCTCAAATCACATAGTTTTGGCGAACTGCTATTGTCAAAACTAGTGAAGATGGAAACATAGAAATTCACTCTAAAGTGGATGGCATATTGTTAAACCCGTTTCCCGGAATACAAATAGGCCCCACCCTAGACGAAATGGACCGGGTATAAATGTGGTTGTCTAAGGTCAAATGGTTATAGTGTTAAGTGTTAGTCTGTTATAGCCTAGATGCGGCGTACCCAGGATATTACATGCGGTGTATGGTAGAATGGAAAGTAGAACCGACGTGTTATAGTCCATGCGGTGTATTAGAGAAGGAGATACGGAGTATATAAGGGGTAGCATGGATGCGGCGTATCTATGCAGATAGATACGGCGCATCGACTTTATATAAGCAGAATTGACTAAATTGCCCTTGTAGCTAGAAACTTCCCCATTTATCTATAAGTTTCCACACTCTCCTGTAAAAGAGAGTGTGTTTCCTGTGAATGTCGAACCAAAAGAGAAAGAGAGGGAAAGAAGATGGGATTTGATATGTGATGTTGATGGTAAAGATTGTAATTCCCTAGCAAGGATCCTAGCATGTTTATCAAGTAAGTAATGATGTTTAATTAGAGTTTAATTGGTGATTAAGAATTTAGGGTTTGTGAACCCTAACTTGGGATTAAAGGGTAAATGGTGTTTCAAGATAATTAAGAGGTAATGATGATTATGTGATGAGTTTATAATGGGTTTAAGTTAGTAAATGATGGGATTGATTATCATATAATCAATATATGATTATATGATGATTAGAAGTGTTTAGAGGCTAGTTATGGTTGTATTAACCATGATTATAGTTAATGATTATGTATTATATGTTATGTATGATTATGTGTTTTAGGATGCTTATGAGGATGATGATGATGTTGATGATATCGATGATGATGATGATATTGATTATGTGCTTAGCGTGGAGCTAAGGTAAGTAAAATGATGATAGCATATATGTATATGGATTTCTATCATTATGTGTTATGTATGTTTAAGAAGAAAAGATGAGCTTGGACTATGCTTATGTGATGCCATGTTTATGGCTTACATGATGAGATGATGCTATGGATATGTTGATGTTATGTGCTAGTTGAGATTTGAGTAGTGAGCCTTGATGTAAGTGTTTTATGTATATGATGCATCATGTGGATTGAAGTATATTGTATGTTATAGTCGTTTTACTTACTAAGCCGTTGTGCTTACGGTTTAGATGTTTAACCATTTTGTAGATTGGCTTGTTGTTAGGGACGGCTTGGATATGTAAGAAAAGGAATTGGATTTATGGGTTAAGACACGGTTATGCAATATGGGTAGATTTGGTAAGAATGTAGAGCTTAGGTAGATACCAAGCTCAAGTGTATAAGTTTCTACCCCCGTGAGTCAAGTGATGTTTTGTAACGAGTAAATAAGTGTCAATTTGTATGTCAAGTGTTGAGTAGCGATTTGATAGTCATTCGATGGGTCTAAGCATGTTTTATGTGTTTTGAGTAAAGTTTAAAGGAGTGTTTGGATTAGTGTCTATTCGTACCCATTTTGGAGTCAAACAGGTCAATTGCCGTGTATTATAGGTTGATATGGTTTTGAATGTAAAGTGAGTGTTTTGATACAAGTTATAGTGTTGTATTGAGGTCAAAATGAGTTGTGGGTGAGTATTGAGTTTATGCAGGTTTTCCTGCTGATGTTCTGTCTCAGTTGGCCGATGCGGCGTATCTAATATATTAGATGCGACGTATCAGAAGTTTAAGGTGATGCTGCGTATCACTTCAGGTTGATACGGCGTATGGTCTCTCAGCTTTGATACGGCGTAACCCTCAAAAGGATACGGCGTATCGTTGGTCGCAGAAGGGTTGTTTGGTTGTGTGATAAAATTGTGTGAAATGTTTTGAAGGGTTTTTGAGTATATGTTCTCGCAAGTATTTTTAAAGGGTTAAATGTTATAGGTTCTGGTTATTAAATGAAGAATTTGTATGAGTCCGTTTTAGTCAAACGTTTCCGCGTGTAAAGTTTAAATTTTTAAGTATAAGCGGGCACGGGGTGTAACAACTTGGTATCAGAGCTTCGGTTTAAGTGAATTAGGTTTCCACTTAGGGTTGCCTAGTCTTAAACCACTCGTAGAAGCCTTGGACGTGAGTGTTAGTCGCGCGAAAATTTATTGCTATGTGTTAGACGAATTATGTTTTATGTTAGTTGGGCCTATTGATGATAGGTGATGTATGCTTGTGATAGCATTGTTGTGTATGAGTTACAAGTCCATGGGGACTTGAGATGCTTAGATGATTAGTCGGCCGGGCACCTCGGTTGGTGCCGGTGATTTGTATTGCAATTATGTGATTGTATAATCGAGTTATAGTAATAGAATGCGAGTAGCCATGCTAAGCGGTGTTAGAGACGGGTTAGTAAGTGAACTAAGGTTTATGATGCCTTAGTTATGAGGTTGGCTATTGCTTGCGGCTAGTTAGTGATAGGATCCTGGACACACGATTAAGGTGGTTAAACCTTCTAACTTTGTGTGTATGATATGTTGTGTTAAAATGATTAAGTGCGCGGAATTCACTCAGCCAAACTTAGAAGGTTGTGTATGTTATGGAAATGGAATTGTTATGTTTGTTAGTTAGCAATGAAACACATAAAGATTATCACTAAACGATTCAATATTATTAAAGATAATAATACGAGTGACCTTGAAATATCACTAGGGTTACAACCTTGAATCTTATGTTTCTATCACTTGTGATATATTTGTGTTTGTTCTAACAGTTATGCATGTTCTAACGTATGCATGGACTAACTCTTAACACTTCTATATTTTTCACACACACTCTTAAATATCACTAGACTAAGATCTCTTTCAGTATAGTCAACATCATCAGCAGAAACCATTTTGCACTATCAGCAGAATTATACTTAGAGTAGAATCCGATATTAAACATCTTGAATATTTAATTCCCAACAATCCTCCCCTAAACATGTGAATCCTTTCAAACATGTTTCTGAATTAAATCTTGGATTGAAGATCTTTCAAACACTTATGTTCTTCAAGATTGAATATCTTCTCAGTAATTCATCAACTTTGCTCTTCTTTGACTTTAGCAATATCAAAACATATTGAACCTATCTTGGACTAAAAGATGGTGCAATTTCCTTGGATGGAGGAATTATAAGAGGCAATGATGCTGTGTATCTTGGATGCTTGTTTCAACAAGTGAAATCATCTAACCAGCACGTCTTTGAAGTGAAATTGAAACTTTTCTTCGTTTGATCTAGATAGAACTTTCTCCTTTGGAATGTTCTTGTCATTTTCAACCTCCTCATCATCTTGTATGCTCTTGTCTTCTCCTTCCATATATTGGATTATATCTTCCTTTTCTGGGACATTATTTCCTCCCCTGAGATTGTTACCTCCCCTGAAGCAAATAACTTTTGTTTCCTCCCCTTGTTTGGAAGATCTCACTATTGTACCTTTGACTGATCTATCAATGTGAACTTGTTGTCAGACAATATTGTACATGAAGCCATCAATTCCTTAAGAGTTTAAGTTACTGCCCTCATCACTTCTAGGTGTGTTAACTCCTATGAGAGGTGAATCAGTGGACATTTTGATTCATGATCCATTAATGAATGGTTTTTGTGAATCCTTGAAAATCCTTTTAAGAAATCATTTAACTTAGTAGTATGTTCATGATTTTAGAATTGAAAAATCATACTACTTTCAACCATTTTGAAGAAATTAAGTGTATAACAGACACTTAATCAGCATTTCGGTTTAAAGCAACCTCTGGTTGTGTGAGAACCAATGTTTTTCAGTTATAAATAACTGCCTGTGTAAAGATAAATCTATTCAAAAGATTTTCTTGACAGGGTTTCCAGCTCGTGGCATTTGTTACCTCTAACACAAGTGTTAGATTCACTTTTGCTCGCTGTTCTTTCTATCAGATGTCCTCAGACTTGCACATTATACTTAAAAGTATAAAATGATAGAAAGTGAGTTGTATCAGTTACTATCTGATCAACTAAGTCATCAATTCAATGTGAAATATCATAACTAGATTTCAAGAAAGAAGTTTTAAGGAGCTTTAAAGTCCCAAACTCAGTCCATCATAAACCTATTATGGTCAGCAGCTAATATCTCAATCCTGCTGTTTCCATTTCACTTGAAAACATCCTTTGTGTTTATATATTCATACCTGAAATTGTTAGTCTAAAACCAAAAGAACAATGTACAAAGTACTTGTCTTGCATTAGTATAATCATAAAACCAACTGTATGAATAACACAATTTACATTTTGTACTTGTAGCACCTTGTGTGCTTTAGCAGTACCTTATGATACATTAGCAGTACCTTGTGAATCAGTAGCAACAACAAAAATTTATTTACATAAACACATTATTTGAAAAAGTTAAAGATTAAGCATTCGAATACTTGCTACCAAGTACTGAAACCTTGAAACATCAAAAGCTTTTGTTAGCAGATCTGCAAAATTATGTTCTGAAGCAATTTTAAGAACTTGAATTAATCTTTTCTCATTGCAGTCTCTTATAAAGTGATGTCTAATTTCAATGTGTTTTGTTTTAGAATGTTGCACTGGATTTTTAATAATACAAACTGTACTACTATTATCAATATGAATAACAGTGTTTAAGAAATTGTACCCATAATCAAGGAGTTGGTTTTGAAGCCATAGAACTTGACTAGAGCAACTTGCAGCAGCTATATATTCAGCTTCAGTTGTTGAATTTGCCACACTTGTTTGCTTCTTACACTGCCATGAGACAAGTCTACACCCAAGGAATTGACATCCTCCAGTTGTTGACTTTCTGTCCAAGCTAGCACCAGCATAATCACTATCCGAATATGCTACCAAGTCAAAAGGAGATTCCTTTGAATACCATAGACCCAACCTTGGTTGACCCTTGAGATATCTAAAAATTCTCTTGACTGCAGTTAAATGAGAAACCTTTGGAGTAACTTGAAATCTTGCACAAACACAAACAAGAAACATGATATCAGGTCTAGATGATGTAAGATACATCAAAGAGCCTATCATAGATCTGTAATTGTGTACATCTACATTCTCTCCATCTTCATCTTTCAGAAGGTGCTTCTCAGAGTCCATTGGTGTGCTTGCTATTTTTGAATCAGCAAATTGAAATTTTCTAAGTATCTCTGCAACATATTTGTCTTGACTAATAAATATGCCTTCAGATGATTGCTTAACTTGCAAACCTAAAAAGAATGTAAGTTCTCCCATAGAACTCATCTGAAAATTATCTTTCATAAGCTTCTCAAACTTTAACACAATTATTTTCCCTATAGATCCAAAGATAATGTCATCCACATACACCTGCACTAACAGAAGATCCTTCTTGCTGTTTGATGAACAGTGTCTGATCAATCTTTCCTCTTTGAAATCCATTTTCTAATAAGTAGGAAGCTAGTGTTGCATACCAAGCTCTTAGTTGCCTGATGAAGCCATAGAGAAGCTTCACTACTCTGTATACTTTGTTTGGATGTAAGGGTCAATGAAGCCTGGAGGTTGTGAAACATTACCATCTTGTCAATTTCACCATATAAAATGCACTTTTGACATCCATTTGGTATAGACTTGTGAAGCCCTAATAAATGAAGCATAACGCTAAGAACCAGGCACTAAATAGCCTCAATCCTTGCTACTGGAGCATAAACTTCATCATAATCTATCCCTTCTTCTTGTGTGTACCTTTGCGCTACTAATCTAGCTTTGTTCTTGATCACAATTCCTCTTTCATCCCTTTTGTTCTTAACAACCCGTCTAGTGCCAATTACCTTCACACCTGTAGGTAAATCAACTAGCACCCAAACCTTTTGAATCTTGAACTGAAGAAGCTCTTCTTGCATAGCCTCTAACCAGCTTGAATCATCTAGGGCTGTAAGAATTGTCTTTGGTTCAGCTTGTGATAGAAAACATACAAACAAGCAAGAGTTTAAAAGCTCATGCTGTTTTGAAGCATAAAGGGCATCAAGAAGCCCTTGTTGGTCTGAAGACTTCAATTGTTGTCTTGTCTTCACACCTGACTGTATATCTCCAATCACATGATCCAGGGAATGAACTTTGTGAATTCTTGATTGTGGTGTAGTAGGAACTTGATAATTTGATGGAAGATTGTTGTAATCCACCTCATTATCTGAGAATTCTGCATCATTTGTTTCTGAAGGGCCAGCAGCAGAGTCATTTGGCCGAACAGCAGAATCAGTAAGCTTATCAGCAGAGTCATCAGCAGAAACAGATACACTACCAGCAGCAACAGAAATACTACCAGCAGAAATACTTTGTTGTTCCTGAGTTCCATATTCTTTACTTTCATCTTCAACACTTTCTTTAGCTTTGCTAGAAGAAGGTTCATCAGTTGTCGAAGTTGATTCCACAATTGTACTTGACCATATTGGCATTATCACATAATCTTGATCTTTCTCTAACTCTGCCTCATTTGTTGTATTTGAACCTGCAAAATCATTAGTTTCTGCAACAAAAGGGACATAATTCATTGAATTTGTTAGATATTCCAGATCAAATAGCCATTTTGGTCCTTGACCTTCTACATTGGATTTGTTTTCTAAAAACTCCACATGTAGATTTTCTTCTACTATTTCTTTTCTTGTGTTGTAAACTCTAAAAGCTTTGCTATTAAGAGAATAACCAACAAAGAAACCTTCATCTGCCTTACCATCGAATTTTCCTAAATGGTCTAAGGTATTGAGAATTGTCACATGACATCTAAAAGGTCTAAGAAATCCTATTGCAGGAGTTCTACCATTAAAAAGTTCATATGATGTCTTATTATGAGGCTGCACAACTAAAACTCTATTTTGAACATAACAAGCAGTGTTGACTGCCTCTGCCCAAAAATTTATTGGTAGCTTAGAATCAGCTAACATTGTTCTAGCAGCTTCAATTAGTGTTCTATTCTTTCTTTCAGCTACACCATTCTGTTGTGGTGTTCTAGCAACACTAAATTCTCTCTTAATACCTTTTTCTTTGCAGAAATCATCCATAACTCTATTCTTAAACTCTGTCCCATTATCACTTCTAATGACTTTCACTTTCTTGCTTACTTGATTTTCTATCTGAGTGATGAAGTCCTTAAGGATGCTGGATGTTTCATCCTTAGTGGCTAAAAAGAAAACCCATGTAAATCTACTATAGTCATCAGTAATAACTAGACAATATCTCTTATGCATTATGCTCATCACTGAAACAGGTCCAAATAAGTCCATATGTAGCATAAACAAAGACTGATTGATAGAGTTAAAAATTTTGGGCTTACAAGTGGCTTTGTGTTGTTTTCCTTTTAGACAAGCAATGCATGTTTGATCATTTTCAAATCTTTTGTGAGGTAAACCTCTTACCAAACCATTCTTAACAATTTTATTTATGGTTTTGAAGTTAATATGACCAAGCCTTCTATGCCATTTCATTGATTCTTCCAATGTGGCCTTTGCAACACGACAAGTTAAATTCTTTTTAGGAATAATATTCTTCATGTCTACACTGTACATATTGCCCTTTCTAGGAATTCTAAGAAGTACTTGACTTTCATCAGGCATCTTAAAATCAGGAGAAAGTACAAGACATTCAGTCTCACAGAAAAGAACATTATTCTTCTTGTCACACATTTGTGAGACACTAAAAAGATTATAATTTAGCTCTTTTACATAGTACACATCTTCAAAATCTAAATTTCCGATTTTGATTGTACCTTTACCAGAAATTTTGCCACGAACACCCCCTCCAAAGGTAACATATCCTCCATTTAAAGCTTCAAAATCTGAAAGATAAGACATGTTGCCTGTCATGTGCCTAGAACATCCACTATCTGAGTATCCTTGATCCTCTTCCTGATCATTTGAATGTCCCTGCACACAAATAAGAGTGTTAGTTTCTTTTGGGGATCCAAGCCATTATTGAATTGGATCTGCCTCTTGCATCAATGTAATTGAATCTTTTAAGAATAGTTGATGCAACATTGGATTTATGAATCCAACATGCTGAGGCCTTAACAGCATTTGCCCTTTTTCCCTTATCAGCAGAGTGAACCACACACTTATCAGCAGAATCTGCTAACTTTGTAGTTCTACCCTTTGGTCTCCAAATTTGTTTATGGACCACTGCCTTTGATTGAATGGGACTTAGAACAGTTGTAGGTGCATGTTTGAAAAATGTTTTTGCACCCTTAGCTGTTGATTTTGGGTTAATAGTCATAAATGGTCGAGCAGCAGAGTAAAATTTGCTATCAGCAGGATCATTTGGTCTATCAGCAGAATCAGATTTTGAGATAGACTTGCTTTTGACTACTCTGGGGTTTGATTTCTTAGAACTAGAGTGAAAGTGAGATTTAGGAATTTGCCTTTTGAGATTCACTCTATGGTTTTCATACCCAGATACCCATTGGTTGCAGAAAGCTGCAAGATGGTCAAAACTACCACATGTATAACAAGCTTTATTATAAAAAGCAAAGTCATCACCTAATTGGTTAGACTTGAGGTTGTTCCAATTCCTTTGGTTACCTCTGGGCTTGTTGGTGGTTCTATATTGCTCACAATATCTAACTGGTTGCCTAACATGCTTAATGTTTGTATGAGGCCTATCAGTATTGTGTTTGACTACCTTAGGAACACTTGTTCCTACTTTCTTAACCACTTCAGGTTTAGACATAACCTGTTCTTCTTCATCATCACTATCAGTTGTACAATCTTCAACAACTATAGCATCTCCTTTCTTAGCAAAGGACACCTTGTCCTGATAATGTAAAGTTTTATCTAAACTTTTACTTATCTTTGCTACCTTAAGACTCTTACTAGTCTTAGAACCATATTCCATGATTGGTTCTTGGAACTCAGCTAAGCCTGTATGTGCTAGGTCAACACCTGGAGGTGAAGGAACACCTCTATATGGTGGAGGAACAGTTTTGTAACCTACACCTGAATTAGCTTTATGAATTACCTGAGCTTCCCAAATCTTATTCATTCCTTCTGAGGAATGTGCTAGAGTATCTATAGTTACCTTAACATTTTCTTTTTCAGTTTTGACTTCAGATAACTGTCTACTTTGATCATTAAGTAGTTCATCTCTAAATGCTATTCCTCTTTTTAAAGCATTTAAGTCATCAGTAAACGTAGATTCATTCTTTTTATAATGAAGAATCTGTTTTTCTAGAACTCCTACACATCTCTTATGATTAGCTAAATTATGAAGGGCATCAATTAACTCTTCTCTAAAAGCATCAAATCTCTTTTTAATGTCTTCATAATTTTTAAGATTAGGACATGAATTAGTACAAGTAGGAATAGTATCTACCTCTGAATCAGAAGAAGCCATTAGAGCAATCTCATCGACAACAAGAGCAGCATTTGGTGGTGCATCCTCTTCAGTAGCCATAGAGCTCCAATCATATCCAATACCATCAATGGCCAGCATAGCCTTTGGCTCTTCCACCAGTACTTCCTTATTCCTCTCTTGTTTATACCAAGTGTTCCTATTATCCTGCTTCCTTGGGCTTCTACATTCTTTAGCAAAATGTCCCAACCTATGACAGTTAAAACATTCCAATTTCTTCTTATCGAACCCAGCAGTATCATTACCATTTATGGTAATTTGCTTTCCAGTTTTCTGCCAAAACTTCTTAGCCCTCATGCTAAGTAAAGCAACTTGCCACTTAATATCCATCTCTTCCAAATCATCACCATCAACCTGCTCAAGGTCTTCATGATTTAAAGGAGAACCACTAGCTTGATTGGTTATAAAGGCATAAAATGTTGGATCACCAAGTCCAGCAATATCCTTTTGTACACTAGCAGAAGGACCACCATAAGTAACATTAGAAACACTTTCAACTTCATCTACCTCTTCTGTATGACTAACACTAGGAACTGATAGGAGTGCAGCATTCCCAGAACTAGTACCATAATTTCCACCTCTCTTTAGACTTTGTTCAACAATTTTGAAGTTGTTGAACAAATCATTGAGCTTCATTGTTTCAATTTCTGGCTTGTTCATCCAGACAATAACATGAGTATGGAATTCACTAGGTAGACTTTTCAAGAACTTCATGTTGAGATCTTCCCTCTCAGTCTCAACACCCAACACAGCTAACTGACTTACAAGCTTGTGTAGTCTTGAAAATAGTTTGTCAAGAGACTCATTACTAAAAGCAGTAAAGTTTTCAAATTGGTGCTTTAGTAAAGTCTTCTGTGTCTTTTTGGTAGTTTCATTACCACCAAACCATGCACAAATCTCTTCAAAAAGAGTTTTTACATCAAGATATTTGTTAAAAGATAACATTTGCTCACCAGAAATGGTCATAAGCAACAAGTTTCGTGCTTTCTGATCATTTCTCTTTTGTATCTTTTCATCATTGGAGACTGGTCCAGTATTTCTTTTTCTTACTGTCTTCCCTTCAACAAGAACATCTGAATAGCCTAAAGTGAAGGAATCACCATACTGAATTATGTCCCAAAGAGCATAATCTTGAACCATGAAATATTGCTCAACTCTCATCCTCCATAACTCAAACTCATTGGGTTTGATCATGGGCAACTTTGCAGCAACATTTGTTTGAACATCTTGAACATCCATTTCTTGTTTCTTCTAAAAACAACAATATCAGCCTGAGCTCTGATACCACTTGCTAGGATCCTGGACACACGATTAAGGTGGTTAAACCTTCTAACTTTGTGTGTATGATATGTTGTGTTAAAATGATTAAGTGCGCGGAATTCACTCAACCAAACTTAGAAGGTTGTGTATGTTATGGAAATAGAATTGTTATGTTTGTTAGTTAGCAATGAAACACATAAAGATTATCACTAAACGATTCAATATTATTAAAGATAATAATACGAGTGACCTTGAAATATCACTAGGGTTACAACCTTGAATCTTATGTTTTTATCACTTGTGATATATTTGTGTTTGTTCTAACAGTTATGCATGTTCTAACGTATGCATGGACTAACTCTTAACACTTCTATATTTTTCACACACACAATATCACTAGTCTAAGATCTCTTTTATAGTCAAAAGATCTTTACAAATTGCTTAAAGTCTTGACCGACTTACTTGGTTAACTTATCCTATTGAGTGTCAGTACATCAGATACAACATGTATCTATGTATACAACTTGTTAACTAAGTACATGGAGTAAGATATTATCTACCGTATATTGTTGACCAAAATACAATAAATATCTTTTCGATCTTATCCTTCCATCAGCAGAGTTGTTCATTATCAGCAGGAACAATCTATCGCTATCAGCAGAATCATCAGCAGAGTTGTTAAGCCTATCAGCAGAGTGAAATGCTCTATTAGCAGAATCAACATCATCAGCAGAAACCATTTTGCACTATCAGCAGAATTATACTTAGAGTAGAATCCGATATTAAACATCTTGAATATTTAATTCCCAACAGTTAGAATGTTGAAGCTTAGACATAGATTGATTATGCGATATGATGTATGATGCCATAGACTTCATGTTTTGATTATGTTATGAATGTTTTAACACTTGTTGGATAAGTGTTAAGTGTTATGATATGATTGTTTATGTGATGTTAAGTGTTATCGTTTATGCAATGATAAGTCTATGGTAGTTGTTTATTATATGTCTAAGTTTTATGTGGTGTGCTTTAGAGCACGATTGTATAGAAGTGTATGAGTTGAGGTAGATGCATTGGAATGCATAATATATGATGACTTAGTGTTGAAAGGAAGTTGAAAGAATACTTTGACATGTGAAATAAGAAAAGATAAGTATGGTAAGTGTTGGATAAAGCATAAATGCTTTGAAAGCTTGAGATAAAGAAAGAAGTGAAGAATGAAATATGTTTGTAGCTTGATGATAAGAAAGACATGATTGTTATAATAACGAATAGATGCTTGAAGGCATGTAATCTTTATATGAGTAACTAAATGAGAAAGTTAAAGTGTATAGTTAAAGCATGATGAAGTCATGTGTATATAAACATGAAAACTGAAATGTGTTAGTAATATATGGTAAAGCATTACGACTAAAAGTGATGAATGAGATACAGATTGCGCTAGAAGTCATAAGTGACTTGAAGTGTACTAAAAAGAAATGTAAAAAATGAATATAACCATGTTACTATATATTTGGAATGTGTATGATGAGATTGCGAAAGTGTTATAGAATAAACCTATGTAAGGTTTATATGCGTGAAAGTTGAATAGACTAAATGAAGTGATGGTATGAGTTGAAAATATGGTCAACAAAGGTTGACAGGTATAGTAAAAGTGTGTTGTAAGAACACGTAGAAGATATGTAAATTGAAATGGATAAGCATTATTCATATAGAACTTGTCTAAAATAAAGATGGCACATAGTGAGTGTATGAGTCAACTTGGGGTTGACGGATGAAAGATAAGTTGCATTGTGAGAATGCAAATTTAATAAATGGGCAAGTGTTATATAGAAACTTGCCTAGATGATAGTAAGCGTGATAGAGAATGTTGAGATTGCGTAAGGCAATGAAAATTGAATAAATGATAGTGTGTGCCTAATGATAGAAGTGCATGAAAGATAAAATGAGTAAAGATGTTAAAGTAAACATAGCTTGGATCTAATGCTCTAGTTATGGTATCCTTCGGGATAGCCTAGCTTGCCTTTATGGCATGATGTTGTAAGATGCCTTTATGGCATGATGTTGTAAGTTGCCTTTATGGCATGATGTTGTAAGTTGCCTTTATGGCATGATGTTAAGATGCCTTTATGGCATGATGTTGTAAGATGCCTTTATGGCATGATGTTAAGATGCCTTTATGGCATGATGTTGTAAGTTGCATTTATGGCATGATGTTAAGATGCCTTTATGGCATGATGTTGTAAGATGCCTTATGGCATGATGTTAAGATGCCTTTATGGCATGATGTTGTAAGTTGCCATTATGGCATGATGTTAAGATGCCTTTATGGCATGATGTTAAGTTGCCTTATGGCATGATGTTAACCTTGCCTTATGGCATGAAGGAAAGTTAGTGAGATTGGATCCAATGCTAGAAAAGATGGAAAGAAAGTAAGTACGAGTGTTATGTCGGAAGTATGTAAGTAGGATGGTTTATGGTTTCTTTATTTAAATGGATTGGGACGCCTTTTCATTTGAATAAAGAAGTTGTAAATCACCGAACCATGAATTTGTATTTCTTGATTTACATAGATCGGGACGCCTTTTTATGTAAATGAAGAGTTATAAATGAGTGGGCTTATGTGTAGCCGATATGACATGAGTACGGATAGTGATATGAGAAAGTGAAAACTAAAACATGTTAGACGTCATAAGAAAAGATAGATATGAATAAAACTGATAGCAGTGTTAAGGTAATGTGTGAAACCTTAAGATGGACGTCTAAAATGAATTGTGCATTAAGTTGATAAGTTAAATTGATGAGTATTCCCATAATTTAGTAAGAAAGATTGCTTAAGTGATGCATGTGAAAGAATTTTTGAAGGTGCCGTTTGTATGGTACTTTGCTTTTTTTTTAAATAAGTTGCCGGTTTTTGGCATAGATACGTATTTGGTATTATGTGAAATGTAAGATTGGCCGGTATAAATGTTATGTTATGTTAGTGCATGGACGTATGTCGTGTTATAGTGATGAAGTTTGACTTATGTAAAGTCAAAGTAGTAAAATTTCCCGTATGACAAGTCGTCAATTGTTGGAAATTTTAGATAAGCTTGTGGTGAGAAAGTTGTTTATAGTAGATTATGAGTTATGTTTATGTATAGCAAGTATAGAAATTGCATGATCATTTAGATCGTTGCAAGGAATTGGCTTAAAAAGCATGAGAACAAGGACATGTTTATGTCGTGAAATTAGTTTTGGATAGTTTTAGACGAGAGATTTCGGGGACGAAATCTAAATAAGGGGGGTAGAATTGTTAGACCCGTTTCCCGGAATACAAATAGGCCCCACCCTAGACGAAATGGACCGGGTCTAAATGTGGTTGTCTAAGGGCAAATGGTTATAGTGTTAAGTGTTAGTCTGTTATAGCCTAGATGCGGCGTATCCAGGATATTACATGCGGCGTATGGTAGAATGAAAAGTAGAACCGAATTGTTATAGTCCATGCGGCGTATTAGAGAAGGAGATACGGAGTATATAAGGGGTAGCATGGATGCGCCGTATCTATGCAGATAGATACGGCGCATCGACTTTATATAAGCAGAATTGACTAAATTTTCCTTGTAGCTAGAAACTTCCCCATTTATCTATAAGTTTCCACACTCTCCTGTAAAAGAGAGTGTGTTTCCTGTGAATGTCGAACCAAAAGAGAAAGAGAGGGAAAGAAGATGGGATTTGATATGTGATGTTGATGGTGAAGATTGTAATTCCCTAGCAAGGATCCTAGCATGTTTATCAAGTAAGTAATGATGTTTAATTAGAGTTTAATTGGTGATTAAGAATTTAGGGTTTGTGAACCCTAACTTGGGATTAAAGGGTAAATGGTGTTTCAAGATAATTAAGAGGTAATGATGATTATGTGATGAGTTTATAATGGGTTTAAGTTAGTAAATGATGGGATTGATTATCATATAATCAATATATGTTTATATGATGATTAGAAGTGTTTAGAGGCTAGTTATGGTTGTATTAACCATGATTATAGTTAATGATTATGTATTATATGTTATGTATGATTATGTGTTTTAGGATGCTTATGAGGATGATGATGATGTTGATGATATCGATGATGATGATATTGATTATGTGCTTAGCGTGGAGCTAAGGTAAGTAAAATGATGATAGCATATATGTATATGGATTTCTATCATTATGTGTTATGTATGTTTATGAAGAAAAGATGAGCTTGGACTATGCTTATGTGATGCCATATTTATGGCTTACGTGATGAGATGATGCTATGGATATGTTGATGTTATGTGCTAGTTGAGATTTGAGTAGTGAGCCTTGATGTAAGTGTTTTATGTATATGATGCATCATGTGGATTGAAGTATATTGTATGTTATAGTCGTTTTACTTACTAAGCCGTTGTGCTTACGGTTTAGATGTTTAACCGTTTTGTAGGTTGGCGTGTTGTTAGGGACGGCTTGGATATGTGAGATAAGGAATTGGATTTATGGGTTAAGGCACGGTTATGCAATATGGGTATATTTGGTAAGAATGTAGAGCTTAGGTAGATACCGAGCTCAAGTGTATAAGTTTGTACCCCCGTGAGTCAAGTGATGTTTTGTAACGAGTAAATAAGTGTCAATTTGTATGTCAAGTGTTGAGTAGTGATTTGATAGTCATTCGATGGGTCTAAGCATGTTTTATGTGTTTTGAGTAAAGTTTAAAGGAGTGTTTGGATTAGTGTCTATTCGTACCCATTTTGGAGTCAAACGGGTCAATTGCCGTATATTATAGGTTGATATGGTTTTGAATGTAAAGTGAGTGTTTTGATACAAGTTATAGTGTTGTATTGAGGTCAAAATGAGTTGTGGGTGAGTATTGAGTTTATGCAGGTTTTCCTGCTGATGTTCTGTCTCAGTTGGCCGATGCGGCGTATCTAATATATTAGATGCGACGTATCAGAAGTTTAAGGTGATGCGGCGTATCACTTCAGGTTGATACGGCGTATGGTCTCTCAGCTTTGATACGGCATAACCCTCAAAAGGATACGGCGTATCGTTGGTCGCAGAAGGGTTGTTTGGTTGTGTGATAAAATTGTGTGAAATGTTTTGAAGGGTTTTCGAGTATATGTTCTCGCAAGTATTTTTAAAGGGTTAAATGTTATAGGTTCTGGTTATTAAATGAAGAATTTGTATGAGTCCGTTTTAGTCAAACGTTTCCGCGTGTAAAGTTTAAATTTTTAAGTATAAGCGGGCACGGGGTGTAACACATATCTTTCAATGTTTCTGAATCTTCTATTAGGAGACATCTTAAGTTAGAAGATTCTGATGGAATCAATGACTTGCCAAACACAAAAATGTGGCAAGAAACTGCCAGAATGGGGTATGATACATCCAACCACAAATTAATTTTTCAAAAAGGATGTTTCTCCCCTCAATGGAGATTTTTGATACATACTCTCTTGCATTGTTTGAGTCCCAAAAGAACATTATGGGAGAAATTCAGTAGCAATATTGCTATTGCTCTCATATGTTATTCAACAAACAGAGTTTTCAATTTTTCAAAAATGATATTTAAGAGTATGGTCAGTAATGTGAAAAGTAAAACAAAGTTTCTAATGTATCCAAGGTTTATCCAAACCTTTTTGAACAAGAAAAATAATCTACTTAAGAAACATAAAGAAACTTTTCCAACACCTTGCCTTCAGCAAAAACTCTTTCAAAACATGGCTATGGCAAGTAGACTGTTTAATGGGGTAGTAATACCTCTCTTTCCTGAGATGCTAATGATTGATCAGGGTGAAGGGTCAGTCAACCCAACTGAGCCCCAACACACATCCATTGTCGTGCCAACAATAACTCATACACCCCCAATCACCACAACATATAGAAGAAGAATCAGAAAGGAGACTGTGATTGCTCAGTCAAGTCCTCCTACTCATACCTCTAAAGCAGATGAGCCGATCTTTTATGATTGTATGGATGGGGCTTACACTACTGCTAAGCAGGCCAGTGTAACCATAACTAAGACCCCTACCATGGCAACATCTAATGTGCCAAGTCCTCCAAGATTTGACACAGGTGATGAAATCCTAAGCCACATGGAGCAAATGGGTGGTTCAGGAGTACATCCTAGTCTAACTAGGGTAGAAACTGGATCTATGCCCCTTGATTCACCTCTCCTAGCAGGTAACATAGCTAGAAGTGATGAGGGCAGCTCTCAACTTAAGGAATTGATGGTTCTTTGTACCAAATTGTCTGAAAAGGTGGAAAATCTAGAAGAAGAGCTCAAAAGCCATAAGGACAACTTTGTCAAGTTCTACACCAAGTTGACACTCAGAGTGAAGAAATTGGAAGCTAAAGTAAAGAAGTCCAAAAGGTCTAAGGTGGTGATTTCTACTAGTTCTTCAAATGATGATTCAGATGGTCATTCAGATGATGGTGATGATTCTCCCAAACAGGGGAGGAAATCAAGAAAGACTGAATCACAAACTCAGGGGAGGAATTTGGATTTTGAAGAAGGTACTAGTGGTAATGGTGATGAAGAGGAAGGTTCTGGTAATGGAAATGAAGGTATGGATATGGGTGAGCAGAGTGAGCAAAGTGGTGAACAACAAGGTACTGCTGGATTAGAAGTAGTAGTACAAACTGCTGAGGTTGAAAAGGAAGCAGTACAAACTGCTAAGGATAAGGGAAAGGCTATTATGGTTGAATATGAGCCACAGAAAAAGAAGATCAAGCCAAAGACTCAAGCACAAATAGATTTTGATGAAGAAGTAGCAAAGAAGATGTATGAAGAAGAAGTTGCAGAATGGATGGAAACTCAGAGAAAGGAAAAAGAAAGAATCAGTTCTGATGCTATGATTGCACAAGAGTCACTTGAAGAAGATATACAACATCAGATTGATACTGATCCAGTTGTGAGACAAAGAGCTTTAGAGTTGATTGCAGATGAGAGTCTAAGTATTGAAGCAAGATCAGCTATACTTGCAGATTTCATTTATTCTAGAAATCAAGAAGTGGCTTTGGATGACATTGTGGAGAATATTAGATCTAGTCAGAAGAGAAAAAGACAACCAACAAAGGGACAGATCATTGCTGGGATGAAGATGTATCTGAGAAATCAAGCAGGTTGGAAGGCATATCAACTAAAAGGGAAATCTAATGAAGAAATTGAGTTTCTGTATTACAAGGCATTCAGAAGAGCTCAAATTAAATTTCCTATGGATTTAGAAGGAAGACCTTCAAAGAGACTCAAGGCTACTGAGACAAAACCAACTGAGAAGGAAGAAGTTCAAGGAGAGAATGTTGAGTTATCACAAGATCATATGAATAAGATGTTGATCCACTTCAAGCAAGACATCCAATAATGGATTGGGAGATCTACAGGGATAAATTTGGAAAAGCTTGGAAGATTACAAGAGTTGGTGGAGAAACAACAGTGTTCAAGAATTTTGGAAATTTGTTGAGAATCTGTGATAGAGAAGATTTGAATACTTTGTGGAAGTTAGTACAAGAAAATCTCAAGACAAAGAAGAAGACAGATGTGAAAGAGCAAGAACTATGGGTTGAGTTCAAAAGATTGTATGAACCAGATCCTCAAGATGTCTATTGGAATTTTCCTTACTATGATTTGACTACTTCATGGGAGTTTTACAATATATGCAATGTGCATCATTTGTCTACACAGAGTGGAGTGGACATATTCATGTTAGCTGAATTGGAGTATCCACTAAGTTATGAAGTGTTAGCTGTGATGGTTTCACTAAAACTCAGATGTGAAGAACATTCAGAAGTGGTTAAAGATTTGATTCAGAGGATATATGATCAGTATGAAAGGAAGAGGATGAATAGAAGATGAAGTGTTTGGAAGAATCCCCCCATCATCTACAAAGTTTAATTCGAAGAAACTTAGTGATTTGGAGAGAAATCATAAGTTTAGGGGAGGATTGTTGGGAATTAAACCTAACAGTTAGTACTGACAAGCTTGAAGTTAATACTGATGGAAGATAATAGTAACAGTACTAAGTCAATTAGTACTGCCAGTACAAGAAGTTAGTACTGCTTATGTTTTGTAAACGTGTAATAAGATAAGTATAGAAAAGATTTAGTGAATATCCTATATAATTAGAGTTATAGTTATCTTGTACAGGAATCCTTGGTCTATAAAAGGATATCCTAGGTTAGGTTATACGTATCTCTTTTGTTAAGATTCAAGGTTGTAAACCCTAGTGATATTGAAGATCACTCGTATTATTATTAATAATAATATTGAATCGTTGGAAGTAAAACATTGTCTTCATTGTTCATACACTTACAATTCACTGTTCCATTCATATACAAACAATTATTCTTCTAAGTATAACTAAGTAGATTCCGCATACTTAGTTATATTCACTCAAAGTATCTCATACACATCATACAGGATTAACACCCTAAGTGTAACACATCAGATCCTATCACAAAGTTTGACTAAAGCGAACATAGCAATAATCAAAACAAATTTCACTAAATATAAACATTATACCTATTTGAGGGTCACCAGTGTTTGCATCAATATTTCCTAGTAAACCACTGATTCTAGCAGTTTCAAGTTCATGGTGGCAACTGCAAAACATGAACACTCAACCCTCATTAGATGTCCAATACTTTATTTTTTTGTGAAAAGTAAAAAGACTGCAAATAATGTTTTTGTATTAATCTGTTTGCACTTCTTTGCATTAGGTAAAAAAAATATTGCTAAAATCAGAATGTCACACACCTGTGACCAGAACAACGATTGAAATTGATTTATATTCATTATACCCTTGAAGAAACAAAGAGACACTAGAGTGACAATCATATAACCAAAATTATGACTTATAAGAATAATTAATAATACAGGTTACCTATAAGACCATATTTCCGTAAGAAATTAGCTGTTGTGGCAGCATCCCAATCATACCTGACAACAATATGATGTGAATTCGTGACTTTAACAATTAGCTTATTCAATTTATTAACAAATAGATACGGAGTAATATCTTACTGATGCTTCGTGGGTTCTTGAGGCTTAGGCTCGATAAGAAGTGTTCCTGGAACATAATAGAACAAAAATTAATACAGATGTAATCAATTATCCTAAAGTTCTTTCTTGTGAATTCTTCACGGACTTTGATTGTCAAACTTGTAACCAAAAAAAGTGTACCATTTTTTATAAATCAATACAATACTTATTCTTTGACCTTCAAAGTCAAGATAGGTCAGCACTAAATATCAACTTTGAAAAATCACAAAACAAGGAATATATTATGCGAAGTTCGTTAGAAAAAAAGGTGGTGTTGAACAGTGGTGGTTGTGTGGTGGTAGAGGGTGGTGGTGGTGGAGGGTAGTGGTGATGGTTGTGTGGTGGTAGAGGGTGGTGGTGGTGGAGGGTAGTGGTGATGGTTGTGTGGTGGTAGAGGATGGTGGTGATGGGAAGTTAAAAAGAAAATGAATAGTAAACTGCAAAAAATGTTCTTACAAAAAATGTCCCTAGTAGGCGAGGGTAAAATAGTCAATTCAAACGGACAAAAAATGTCCCTGTAGTAGGAGAGGGTAAAATAGTCATTTCACATGGCAAAAACTAACGAGCGTTAGCCCAAAAACTTAATTTGCAGCTACAGTAACGCTTCAAAGACACAACTTGCATAAAATTGAAACGCTAGGGACAATATTTGCAATTTTTTTTCCGAGGACATCTTTCGCAATTTTCGAAAAGTTTAAAGACATTTTTTGCAGTTTACTCCCTTTTAAAAGCCTACAAGTAATGATTACTTAGGTAATAAAAGATTGTATTCTACTATGTAGATGATAGACTATCCATCAATGCTATTAGATTGCATGCAGTAAGGAGCTCATTCGATTGATTGATCGACATGGGGATCGATCACCCCTTCTGTGGGTGTCGATCGTCCATGTTTTGCCCCTTTCGGTCGTCCAGACGATCGACAATCGTCCAACTTCTTTCTCTTTTTTTTTTTTTTTTTTTTTTTTTTTTTTTTTTTTTTTTTTTTTTTTGACAGTTGCAATATAAACGTTGAATATTTAAAATAATAATACCCAAAAAAAAAAAAAAAACACTTTTCTAACTTTTAAACCTAAATACTTTCACACTATAAATAACCCCCTCATTTCACCATTTTATTCACTTATTCAAACACATTCTCTCTACACACATTTAAACACATTCTCTCAAATATACATAATGGATTCTTAGAGCTATTTATTGCCGATTCATCTTCGGATGATGAAAATGAAGTTAGTAGCGAGTTTCTGGTGTTTGCGGAAGAGTGTTGGGAGGCTTATCAAGCGTCACAACCTAAAATCTCACAAAACCAAATTAATAAAGATCGTTTGGGTGCTCATAATCGTCTAATGGCGGCTTACTTCTGCGAAAACCCAATTTATGACGATAGAGCATTCCAGGATCGTTTCCGAATGAGCCGAAACCTATTCACACAAATTGTTCAAGAGGTAACCGATCATTCCCCTTATTTTCAACAAACTCCTAGTTGTCCAGGCACACTTGGTATTTCCCCATTGATGAAGTGTACTTCATCAATTAGTCAATTGGCACACGGAGTCAATCATGATGCTCTGGACGCATATCTGCAAATGGGTGCGACAACAATTCGTGAGTGTCTCCCAAAATTTTGTAAGGTCATCATGGAGTTATATGGTGAAGAGTTTTTTCAAAAGCCAACAGTTACTGACATTTAAAAACTCTATGCTTATCACTACAAAAATCATGGGTTTCCTGGGATGATAGGAAGCATTGATTGTACAGATTGGTCGTGGGCGAATTGCCCACACACTTTAAAAAGCTCAATTTTGTAGTGGTGATCACGGGTCAGATCCTTTCATTTTATTGGAAGCAATCGCCTCTCAAGATTTATGGATTTGGCACTCCGGTATGAATAACGACATTAATGTTTTACGTCAATCGCCTCTTTTCAAGGATATCAAAATGGGGAGAGCACCGGATGTGGAATTCGTTGCTAACAATGTGGCTTATAAACGGGGATATTATCTTGCTGATGGAATATATCCGGAATGGTCCGTTATTATGAAGTCCATTAAAAATCCAGGGACGAATGATGACAATAGAAAATTGTATAAGACGACGCACGAAGCAGCAAGGAAAGATTTGGAACGAGCTTTTGGTGTAATAAAGTGCAAGTGGCTAATGATTAAACATCCGGCTAAAGGGTTGGACAAAAAGCGCTTATCAGATATTATGTACACATGCATCATATTACATAATATGATAATTCAGGATCAAGGGTGGGCGATATCTCTAATATTCTTTTGAGCGGAGCAACACCGTTCTTATGATCCCGTTAGAACGCATGTGGAATCGTTGGAAATTACCAAGGAGATAATCGACAAAACAACTCATCTTAGCCTAAAAGCTTATTTGGTGGAAGACATTTTGAATCGTTAAAACCAAAACTAGTTTAGTCGTTTTATTATCGTAATGTTTTAATGTTATTTGAATTTTATTGTAATTTTTTAATTTTATTTGAATTATTATGTAATGTTTAAATTATTAATGAAATTTTAATTTTGTTGTTAAAAATATTTGAAAAAATAAATAAATAAAAAAATGAAGGTCGCCCTTACTGTGGTCTGTGGCAACCAATCGCCCGTAGGTCGCCGGAGAGAGAAAGCTAACGTGGCAAATAAAATGAGAGTCAATCGGCTCCCTTACTGTGTACAACCTTAACTTGGAAAATTGGGCATGCAATTTCTTTCTTAATAGGCCTACCATTCCACAAGGATTTGTAGCACCTTTAAAGGGTTAAAGCAAAACAACTAGATAAATTATGCTAGTTTGCCTTTACCACTTTTGCGGTAATTAGTCCAGCTTCTAATTTAATAACTCATAAAATGTCATACATTAAGATATGGTTTAACTATAAGAACATTTCTCTTGTTAACCAAATATCTTATTTGTTTCATGGTATGTGCTTATTCACATACCTTTATGTGACCAAAATCGGACCCAAATAGACCAAAAACTAACCAATTATGCCAAATATATTGTGTTTTTGTGTTTCTACATATGCAGGCACGGATATCGAAGATAGGGACAAAATCAAGCTAAATCCGGGAAAACGAGCACGAGATTTGGAAAAGGTCAAAAGCCGAAGCCGAGAATCAAATTGTCAAAGCCTATGCTCAAAAAGTCTTCAAAGATCCTTGAAGAATCAAAAATATTACAAGAATGGCCCTTGGATTTATTTTGGAAAATTGGCAAAACTAGTCCCTTGAAATTTCAGAATTTACACAATTAGTCCTTATCATATGCACCTTATACAAATCCTAAAAAAAAACCATAAACCAATTCCAGGTTTTAAATTAAACACAACCCAGTCCAAACACAAGCCAAGCCCACTATCCAAAATCATTTACAGCCCAAGCCCACCACCCTTTAAATACCCAACCCGGATAACAACCTAAACCCGGATCCATGCCCTAAACCCCGGTTAAACCCGAAATAAATACCAGTCAAACCCCAAATCCCTTACCCGCGTATTTCACCCCCAAATATTACTGTTCAACCATAAACCCTAATTTTACCGTACCTCAATTACCTCAAGTCCCCATTAATTACCCAATCATTTAAGCTTCTAGAAACCCTGACATGTCAGGAATGCTGTATGGAATGACACGTGGGAGACTCTGATTGGTGGTGACAGCACTATGCACGATCCAAGGGCTGAAAATCAAGGAGTGGTGACCAAGGGTGGATATTGAGCATCTAGGGGCTTCCAAACCCTAATGCACCAGCATCAGCTCGGCGATATATAGCCCTCTTCTCACAAGGATCCAGGAGTTAGATTTTTAGGCTTTGGGAGTAGGTTAATTTAGGTAGTAGTAGCAGCTTATTTTTCAGCTTATTTGTATTACTTCTTTTCAGAATTTCAATATTGTACTCTTTTCCTCAGTTTTTAATGAAAGTCAAGGTTAGTCAAGAATACTGTTCATCAGCTTAATTTACTGCTTATTATCATTTTTAGTGCTTATTTGATCTGCTCATTGATAATTTAGTTTAAAATGATAGTGTGTTAGAGCTTTTGCTTATTTTTGCCTTAAAAGTTACAAAATAGTTAAAAACAGCCCATGTAGGGAAGAGCTTATTTAAGTGCTTATTCTCAGATAATAGTTGCTTATATCAGTTTAATATAGTTAGGTTATCATCTTTCATTAGAAATCTCAACTTGGAATGGTAGATTTTAGCTTAAAACTCCCAACTGTCACCTTAAAATGGTGTTTGGTTTATGGGTGAAACTGGGTGAAAATTTGCATTTCACTGTTCCTTTGCACTTGGGTTAGTATTGGTAGATTATTTTGGATTAAGATAAGTAGTTTTGAGGATAGTTTGAACTGTTTTGAAGCATTTCCATAGTTTTAGTATAATAGTTCAATTATAGGATCTTAACTGATCATATAAGATAGTGATCAGCTGAGGCTTATGTGGTTCAGTTTTTGGGCAGCTTTAGGTGTTATTTAGTTGTCCAAGTAAGATTTAATGAGTTGGTATTGTTTTATGAAGTTTGGAAAGAATTAGAGGACAAATAGTCCTACTGCTGCATCAGATTTATCTGTGCAGTCCTGCACATATTTTGCTCACCTTAGCTTTTTCATTTGATTGCACCTACTTATTCAATTGGTCTCCATGCATGAAATTTGGTTTTTTTATAGTTTGTAATATTGGTTTTTTTTATCTGAGCTTGGTTTTCAATTTTTAGATTATTAGATAGCTTATTATCTATCTGCAAGTTCCCTCATTAAACCTGCTCATGCCTGCAATCAGTTTAAGTCCCCATGTGCACCTGTTCTTGGTATGAATTGAAGTAGCAATTGATTGTTTAATGAGGAGCTTTTCAGTTTACAAGTAGTCAGTAGTACTAGGTTCAAGATTCAGCTTTTGGTTTTCCCTGATAAGCTTTTCCCTAGCTTGTAGATCAGCTTAAAGTTAGGTATCTAATCAATTGGATCTGTCCCAATTTGTTTTCTGCACCAACTGCTTATTTGCTTATTCTAACAGCTTAATTGGTCACTATTAGTTGTCTTGAGCTTGAATTAGTGTGTAATTCTGATTTTGAGCTTTTGATATTTTTTGGTGCTTTTTAGCTTATTTCAAGTGCTTTTTCAAAACTGCTTTTTATGCAAAGTGCTTATTAGGGTCTAGATAAGTTCTAATTTCATTTTTCATAGCTTCTTTATATAATTTAGGATTTTTCTGCAAAGTTTCATATTTTTCCATAATCATTTACTATTTTTAATCATTTAAATAGTTTCTTTTAGATTTAAATTCATAAAAAATAAAATAAAAATAAAAAAAATATAATTCTTTTTCCTAAAAATTTATTTTATCATTTAGAATGTAGGAAAATTATTTTCATACCCGTAGGATTAGTAGTGCTTCAAATTCACTTTTTATTTTGCGCTCGTACGTAGTTTTTGATTTATTCGCGCGTTTTTAGGATTTTCCTTACGTTTGCCTTAGAATAGAATTTTCCCTTACCTTATTTACTGTTTTTAGTTTATGTTTCATCATTTTAGTTTAAAAATCATTATCACTCACTTTTATTCACCATTCACTACACGATTCACGATCCCAAATCACAATTCCATTCAATCTTCGTCGGGACAACGAACCTCGGGTTTTCACATTATTTCCCTTTTGTGAATTCCTTTTAAGATATAAATTGTTTGAAACCATTTCAAAAGAGTTCAACACCAAATAAGGGTGAGGAAATCTCTATGAACAATAAGATGTGCAACCCACTTAACTATTTTAATGTTTGCTATGAGTTATATTAGAATTAGGACAATTCTAATATTCTCATATAATTTTCTCGTATACGAAAAAGAATAGGAATGAGTCTCTCTCTTTCTTATATGGAAAGGAGACTCGGTTTATCTTTACCAATAAAAGACCAAACCACGTTTACGCTTTAACGTTGCATTAATACAATTAAAAGAATTTACAAAATTCAAATTTAGTATTTTTGATAATTAAATCCTTAAAGAAAATTAAATACCCATTGGTTAATATTCATATAAACTATAGAATTTTCTTAAAGCTAGGATCCAAATTGATATAACACCATTACATTAGTTGATCTGCTAGTAATGATAGTACTTAATAAGGTAAGTGTCGAACAATAATTGCCAAACTTGTGCAATTCCTAGATCATTATGGGACTTACTAATGGCACTAGGGACAATCGCATAGTGTCATGTAAGCAAGTTTCATCCCATCTTATGCCTTGGGTTAAGGGATCTCACCATGTAACTCAATTAAGTTGTCCAATTTAAAAAACTGTAAAATATTCCATTACCGTCTCACAATAAGTGGAGATTTACCTTGGGATTACAATCTAGCTACGTTTCACGTAACGTAAATGGTAACTGCAAGTGTTCCTTTAATTGGATGGCATAAACTTAAATTATCAAAGGGTACGTTTAAATATGATGTGTAATCAAATATGTACGAAGAAGCATGCATACATCTTCGTATCATAGGGTTTTAATAAAAAACTTTACTCAATTAGTTCTTTCATTATGGTGTATGTCTTATTTATGTGTCAATCCTGTGAACATAAATCAATGACCTTTACACCTTTGAAGTTGAGGATTCAACGTGATTTTAAGAATAAAGTAATTAAGTTTTATTCTTAACATTATCCTATCAAAAGTCTTCGGTAGCTCCATTTGACGTACAAAGAAGCGGAGACGCGGGTCAGCGCGAAGCATATTAAAAACCTTCTTCTTTAGGGATCAACCCTCCCTATACCTCTCTTATAGTTTGACAAAATGGGTGAGCTGATTTGACTAATGATACAAACTATAACATCAATTGAATAAAAGTTTGAAACTTTATTGTTAAAACACATTATAAATCATTAAATCTTGCAAATCTCGACGCGAGGATGCATTTAACGCATTACGGCAAGAAAGGCCAACCCCTTAATATCACATAAGATCTATAATAAATCAAATTTCACCATTATTAGTCCGCATTATTTTTCTTTTCTAAAAACACCCTTTACTTTACGAGTCAAACAATAATAAAGTAAACGGAAAAATAACCAACTAATACAATTAACATGCGTAATTTAAAATCAACTAACATGTATATATTTAACTAAGGCTCCCACTTGTTTTCGAGCTTGGTACAAGTGGATAACTTACATCGATAAATCGATAGCGCAAGCCCTACGATAAATATATACAATAATACACATAAGTTGATTAAAATAACGATACATATGGGGTCTTCCCCAGTTTTAGAATTAATTAAATATTAGATAATTAATGTGTCATACAAATTTAATTACTAATAATCCCTAATTAATTTAATGTATCGTCAAAGTAGGCATGTATAAGCAATTAACAATTAATTCAATCAATCAATATCATATATCAAGATTCATATGTCCATGACAAAACATGCATGTTTTTATCATGGAACTCATATAATCACATATTAACAATTAATATATATATATATGGTAACAAGGTCTTTATAACGTAATAAATCTCAATTATACGTTATCTACTAGTTAAGATTTCATGCAAATTTGAATTTTAGGGTTTCGATTATTTTTTAAAACTTAAAATATATATATATATATATATATATATATATATATATATATATATATATATATATATATATATATATAATAAATCGACCTTAATTAGGGTTTCAAAAAAAACAAAAATCAAGAAACCTATATTGCATGCAACAATTGTCCAATTAAATCTTAACGTTTTTAAGGTAATTAATTATACCATATAACGGCTCGTGATGCCACTGTTGGAATATATGAAATCTACTTATCATATAATAGCATATAATCAATCACAAGTACGCAGCGGAATAATTGGATCATATACTGTAAACAATTAACCTAAAGAAAAACATACCTTATTAGCTTCCTTTGCAATTACGGTTTATGGAAAATCCTCAAATTCGATCAAGAACACAATAAACCCTAAATTAGGGTTTATATAAATTGACTTATGGAAAAGTCGACTACTTCACCACCAAGAATCAAATAATGATTCCTCTATGTTCTCGCACACACGTTATTATAGCAATTAAATTAGAATGCTAGTTCTCGATCACGAAACAAATCAATCTCTTGTTTTCAACAATCAAAATCGAAACCCTAACTTTACTTTGGGAGGAGATCGATTGGCTATAGAAGGAAAAGAGGAGAAGAGAAGATTAACTTGTTAGGTTTTCAAGTTATGAGAATAATGAAGCCTAAAGGGTTCATTATATAGGTTTCTCATAGCTAGTAAAAACCATCCCACCACCGATGTGGGATGAGTGGGTTTTTCGTTAAATAATCAATATAATACATTATTAATATTAATTATATAAATTTAATCTTTAAACGTCGCGTGTGCGATCCCATAGGCTCGAGTTCAAAACCAGATATACGTTTATAAATATGTTCACAATCCAACAACATGATTTCAATTAACAATTTTGATCAAGTCTGAATTATAAATAAGTATGATTTCAATGAAACTCAACTTGATTTCAAATAAAATCGTTTGTAAAGAATCTGATTTAAAATTATGTTTTAATTAACTATGTTTTACCATAGAAACACTATCGAGGTTTCGATAGTTAGTAAATAATTTGTTTAAAATCTTTTCAATAGAATGTTTTTAATTCTGTTACAGAGAATTTGTTTTGAGATTATAGGGAAACATATACATGTTATTGTATAAAACCAATCTACAAATAAAATAAACAATAGACTGTAAACAATAAAAGAAAACAAACAAAATGGGCACAAGGTGTAGAAGATCAAAATAACATACTCGATTGCAATACTTAAACAAAGAACATACCAATAAAACGGAAGATCATGTTTAAACATTAAAAGTTGATGCTCGTGTTTGACACGATTCCATTAAAAAAATCCGCTGTCTGTTTCTCATGGTACAACATCTAACGCAGCATGTACCGCCTGACTTGACTAACATGCAAGAAAGATCACGAGAACGTTGGCATGTTTATCGGATATGTTGAAAATAATTTCTTCTTCATAGAGGCGGCATAATGGTGTGTTTTTAGGTTAGTGGAGTGTTTTAAAAACTAATCGAGGAGATCCATTATTTATATATAAAAAAACCTATCTTTTCTGGCAAGAAAGCTCATCACTAAGTATAAACAATCTTTTCCACCAACTAAAGATCGCATCCAAATATTAACAAAATATGCAAATATGTTATTATTTAACACGATTTAAAATATTTATAAACATAGAAAACGTATATCACTTATTGAATAACTCTCAATCAGTTCCCAAAATAAACTGATACTAGATATAGAGAATTCTATATAGCTCGTTGCAAAGCTCTCTTCAAGGAGAACGCAAACCTACAAATTAATGCGGAGTTTTAATATATATAACATAGGGAGACTTGCATATATACCAACTAAAACTCAAATACTTGCATATTTCCTCAAAATACAAGTTTTCAATGCATGATGTACAAAGCAAGGTAAGCGTGTTTTGGGTATATATGCAAATATGCAAGTTTTAGTTGGTGTATATGTAATTGCCCCTATAACATATACATATATTATTAGTGTCCAAAGTTTACAAATAATTTTTTTTATAACAAACTTTCCAACAATAATCACACACACAATGATAGTTATCTGTCATAAGAATATAAGGGACGTAAATATAATCAACTTAAAGCAATACTTATAGAAAAGACACTTGGAGAGGAAATAATGGTTTTATCACACTTGAATTATCCATATTATTAGAAAATCGAACACTACTTTGATCGATTGGGTCTCATACTCTAAATTTGCTTGTATAAATAAATACTTCAATCCTTGTTTCTAGCTCTTTGCTAATTTCTGAACAAGTTTCGCAGTTAAAAAATAGATTAAACTATATTTACTACATATATACACAGGTGATGGCACTGTACATGACAGGAGCCATGAATGATATTCTAACTCCTGCACATCAACTCGAAATCAAACGCTACATATATAATCATCAGGTATCATATCACTAGCTAGTAAATGAATTATTTTTTAAGCTAATGGTATTATTTCATAATTCCGGGCCTGGTTCGTTTTGATGTTTTAGAATGAAGATGGAGGCTGGGGATTACATATCGAGGGTCAAAGCACAATGTTTGGATCAGTATATAGTTACATTACCTTGAGATTGCTCGGAGAAGAAGCCGATAGTTGTGCAGAGGACATGGCGGTGGTTAAGGGCCGTAAATGGATCCTAGATCATGGTGGTGCAGTCGGGACTCCTTCATGGGGAAAGTTCTGGCTAGCTCACGGTGCATTTCTTATGACTTATACTTCCTACACAACATTCTTTACCATTGCTCAAGAAAAACATAAACATATGTTCTCAATGAATGTATGTTGAAATGCTTTTAATTAGTAAGAAAACATAAACTCGGTATCTTTTTTAGGTTCTTGGAGTATATGAGTGGGGAGGTTTATGCCTCCGGAATTTTGGCTTCTTCCTAATTTTTTTCCAATTCATCCAGGTAACCTTTATTTACGTTTAGCGACTTAACTCCATAGTAACTTTAGTAGTTATGATAAAATCTAACTAGCTAATAACATCGTGAAATGTATGTACGGACTGAACACAGGCAAAATGATGTGTTATGGTCGCTTAGTTTACATGCCGATGTCGTACTTATATGTAAAAGATTTGTGGGAAAAATAACCAAATTGGTACAAGAACTAAGGCAAGAGCTTTATACGGATCCTTATCATGAAATTAATTGGAATGAAGCGCATAATAACTGTGCAAAGGTTTGTAATCATCTATCTTGGAAAGGCTCATATTTCTAATCATACTCACAAATTTTTGCATTCTATCATCAATATATTGCATTATGTACTTCAGGAAGATCTTTACTACCCACATCCTCTTGTCCAAGATATATTATGGGGAATTCTTCATAATTTTGCTGAACCTATTCTAACACGTTGGCCCTTTTCCAAACTACGAGAAAAGGCCATAAAAGTTGCAATGGAACATGTTCACTATAATGATGAGTGCAGTAGATATCTGGGCATTGGAATTGTGGTAAAGGTATTAATTAGTTTGCTTTTGTAACTCATTACATTTGAATGGTTTAATTAGAATTTAGAAGTATTACACGCATATAATTTTACAAGGTGTTAAGCTTGTTCGCAACACGGGTGGAAGATCCAAATGAGGATGCATATAAGCGTCATCTTGCACGCATTAGTGACTATTTTTGGGTTGCTGAAGATGGTTTGAAAATCCAGGTAAATTGGTGATAAATAGGATAAAGTGTTTGGAAATGGTTCAAGTTTATTTTTCGATGAACACATATGTTGAATAACGTAACTATTTTTTATTTTATTTTTTTGTAGAGTTTTGGTAGTCAAATGCGGGATGCTGCTTTTACTATTCAAGCTATTTTGTCAAGTAATCTAGCAGAAGAATATGGTCATGTGCTCAAAAAAGCACACGACTTCGTAAAATCCTCGCAGGTGACGAATCTATCGATAGCAAGAAAACAACTAGCTTGTGTTGGTATACACAAACATACACATAGAAGACACATCGGAATGAAACTAATACGAATTGCATATGCATATGTATATTAACTATTTTCAGGTTCGCAATAACCCGCCAGGAGACTACAGGAAAATGTATAGACACACTTCTAAAGGTGCCTGGACGTTTTCAATGCAAGATAACGGTTTACAAGTCTCAGATTGTACCGCAGAAGGCTTGAAAGTTCTGATTAAGTATTATAGTTTTTGGCAGGGACATGTCCCCGCCAAAAAGTGCTGCCACGCTGGACAACATTTGACCAGCTAAAAGGCGGTGGGACCCACAGTCCCCGCCGAAAGTATCAGCGGCCAGCTTTTGGCGGTGACGTTTCGGCGGTGACATGTCCCCGGCGAAAGGGTATTGGCGGGGACATGTCCCCGCCGAAAGGGGAAATATGTCCCCTCCAAAAGGGTCGAATGTTGTAGTGTTTTTTGTAGGTTGCACTTATATATTCACAAATCAGTCCGGATTACTTTAAAATTTTCAAAGTAAAAGGCTAATTAGGTAAGATATATTTTTCGGTAGGTCAGGACAGATCGTCAACTATTATTAGCAAAACTGTGACAGGAATATTTACGCTTTCACAAATTGTACATATACGATGAACCCGTCACTCATATGCATGAAATTTGTGTAGGTATGGTTATTGGGGAATATGTTACACCTATGGGGCATGGTTTGCAGTCGATGCGCTAGTAGCTTGTGGATACAACTATCATAACAGTCCCGCCATTCAAAAATCCTGTGAATTTCTGCTTTCGAAACTGTTAGCCTTTTAATGTTGTTAGTACAAATGTTTATTGTTAATGTTTAAGACTTTTAGTTAAGTATGTTATACGTTTGTTTATATTTAGTATTGGGTCAGTTAGTAGTCTGAAAATGGGTCCAAATCTGTTAAACCAATCAGGCCCATTCATAGGCAGTTAGGCGGTTATTAGGTTCCTAGGGTTGTAACGTTTAGTTACAATGAATCGACATGTCTCTTGTGGCACCGATTCATTAAGTATAAATATGTAGGATTTCTGTAATCACAATGTAACCCATTCGTTATTATATATCTGTTAATAAAGGGTTCAAACCCATTCTCTTGTTCTTATATTGGTCTTGATGATGTTTCATTCATGATGCTTGTTTGATTATTGATGATCCTGGAAACCTGAAGTATATGAACCTGTAAAATCCAACATTGGTATCAGAGAGTCAGAAGTTCGAATCAAACCCGGTGTTTCAGTTTGTGTTTCATCAGAGATTCAAGAAGAATACGTTTGCAGATTGCAAGAAAACTAAACCGCAAACACCAGAGAGAAGAATAACTTGGTTCAGGGAATCAAGTTCAATAAGCGATTCAGGGAATCGTTTTCAGAGAAGAGATAGAAGTGGTTGATGGTACTAACGTAAAAGATCCAAAGAGTGGTTGATAGTGCTATTGTAAAAGATCCAAAGAGACCGATTGATTCAGGTAATCAATCAAGAGAAGAGAAGAAACCGTGCGCATACCGGTTAATCAAGAAGAGAGAAAGATAGTGAAGAGATTGATTCAGGGAATCAATCAAGACCGATCAGAGAAGATCAAGAGATTCAGAAAAGTCGAATAGAGAAGAGATAGATTACAGCAAGGAACAAGAGTAGAACGGACCGTGAGCAGACCGGCCAAAACAGAAGAAGAGAAGTTACCAGTTGCGTTGCAACATCAGAGAAAAAGAAAAAAGAGGGCTGTAGTCATGACAAAACAGGAGCAATCGCCAGAGACAATGAAACTACTATCGTGCATTTGCAGCAAAAGAACCAGAAGCAGAAACCCATAGTTGTTGGGTGGTTGTGAATTAGAGATTAAAGGAGATTGTTCTTGATGAACAAGATGATCTTAAAAGGAGATCGTTGCTGTGTTGATTGTGTACCAGAGTCCAGAAACATCAAGAGAAGTGAAGAATGATCATGTGATATGATCAATGTGAAAAGTCAGAATTGAAGGAAAAAGGAAAAGGAATGAGAGAAACCTATTCGTTAGGCTGTGGAGTCGCGAACAGGAGAGAAAGACAGATTAGACAAAGAGAAGAGAGTGGAAATCGATTAGAAAAATCGATTAACAGAAAAGAGAAGACATCGGTTAGAGAACCGATTCAGAGAAAGAGAAATAACATTTGAGAAACAAATGCAGAGACAGTTAGAAAACTTAACGAAGGACAGCGAATGCCGCCACCAAAGATCAATGGAGGAAAGGCAACAGTAAGCAGGAGAATAAATGGAAGGCAATTACTATGAATCTGGGATTCCATAGCAGCCTTAAAGTAAACTTAAAAGAAGGCTGTTGTTGATAAACAAGACGCTGGAAAGAATGAAGATGGTTTGAAGTCATCAAAGATTGTATTTGAAGACAAAGACGAGAAGACCTGCTACAACATGTTCAAACATAGAGATGATCGAGTTGAAGACATGAAGATGTTGAAGACACGGATTAATAAATTAGGGAGGAATATTGGATGATAATTCATTAATCCATGTTTAGGGGTCGTAGTGTAATTAGTTTATGTATTTAGAGTCGAGTTTGTAAAGTGTATAAGTTTAGGGTCCAAGTATGTCAAGAACAAAGTTAATAACCGAATAGTTAGTTATAGCGGTTATAGGTAGTTATTAGCGAAGGGTCGCGATGGTTCAATGGAACCTGTTAGTGTAGTATAAATAGAAGTGTCGGTGTATTGTAAAATTTAACAGATTTCATTATATACAAAAGTGTGAGTTTGTGTGTCGTGAGTTTTGTTCATAGTTATGTTTGATTCGAACCAAGAAGATCCGGATGGGACCAACAGAAACAACTTTCTGATGGTGGATGGGGAGAGAGTTATCTTTCAAGCGCAAATAAGGTACAACTTTAATGATATATTTGGTAGGGTTGTCTAGACAAATCTGTTCTAATTTTTTTCTTTTTTCTTTCATTAGACATATACAAATTTGGATGGAAACTGGTCGAATTTAGTACAAACATCATGGGCTTTAATGTCACTTATTAAAGCTGGACAGGTTTGTTTCTCACGTTTATTCTGGTTGATTCAGGTCGCATTATTTATTTCTTTTCCAACAACGTACACAATCTCTTTCATAAAAATTTGAGATCAAATTTACGTTATCATGAAGTTTAGAATACTTCAAGTAGTAACTTTAGGTCGGCTGTGCCTGATACAGTATTTTGTTTATAAACTGTGGTTAGGCTGAAATTGATCTTACGCCAATAAGTAATGGAATGCGGCTTCTCATAAATTCACAAAAGAAAGAAGGAGGCTTTCCCCAGCAGGTTCTTTTTACCATAACCTGATATTCCAAAACTCAGTACTTTCTGCAGTTTATATTTTGAAATGCGCTCTATAGCTTTATAAATATTTGGTTTCTATTAATCACAGGATATCACTGGAGTTTTTATGAGGAATTGTACTCTTAATTACTCAGCATATCGCAATATTTTCCCCATATGGGCTCTTGGTGAGTATCGCGGTCTTATTAGTAATTAAGTTTACTTGTATTCCCAGCCACTTATTGAGAGCAAAATTGTAACATGCATTTTATGTGATGGAATCACTACCTAAATCTACTTGTAAGTTTGAGAAACCTGTGGTCGGAGAATTTCATTTGTGTGTTGTTTATGTATACTTCGGTGCATTTGAGAGTTCTGAAAACTTTAATAAAGAGAACTGCACCAAAATGTAACTTGTCATTGTATGTAAGAAACTTATATGTTTACCATTTGATACAACATATTTACTGTAACATTTCGTTTAATGCGCACTAAAAAGAGGGCCAACTTTAAAATAATCATAACATTCGAACCATCAATACTGATGTAGTTCAACTCTATGCTTTGTGGGTTCTTTTCCACCCCTTAGCACAGGATTTTCTCCAAGAGTGTATTAAACAACCTATACATACTGTACTATATAAAGGAAAGATTGATAGGGTAGGGATGATGGATGGTGAACCTACAGTTAAATACCAAAAAAGTAAATTAATAGTAAGTATATATAATTATACTCAAATTAATTATTCATGGCGTCCTAGACAATGAGGAACATTATGATCCATGAACGCTCTTGGTTACTTGCTTGCATGAACTGGTAAGTTTACTTGACCTCAAGCCGGTTAGTGTTTTTTGTCTCTTAAACATGCTCCACAAGTTCAAGTTTTGTGTCATTTGCACCTTCAAGGAACCTTAATTTAGAGTTGCCAGTGTCAAGAAACACCTCAAATTCGCTAGCTAACTTTCTTCCCTGCAGGAATAACAAGTCTGGAGATTAATTTTTTGTTTGTGATTGTTGATTCTAAGTTTCTAACAATGACTACTTTGACCTTTAAGACCTTGAGTCAATGGTTGACTAGGTAAGTCAAAATTGATGTACACGAGTGTTACCTCTTTGGAACCATGATCTTCGAACTGCTTGGCGAACCTGTCGTTCGTGTCTTGCTAAAAGTTCATCAATTCGATTTGGTTGAGATAATATAGGTCCAGAGAACTCAACCTTCTCTTCTTGATCTTGATAAATCTGTATTGACATAACATTCAAAAGGTTTAAAAAATGTTACCAATGAATTCAATAGATTAACCCGTACGAAGTAATATTTCAATTTTGACCCAGTTACTTAGTTATATCTCATAATCAAATCATTAGTTCAAAAGTCTCCAACAGTGTATTGATAAAGCATAAATATCTCTAAAACGCTAACTACTTATAAAATAAAATATAAATGTTTTGAACCAAAACTGTGTCGGATCGACCTAATCCAACGTAATATGTAACAAAAAATCACCCAGTTTAGCCCGTTACCCAAACCTTCGAAACTGCCCAGTTTCCTACCTGTAGATAAAAGTGAATGGATACAAGCTTGATGGACTTACCATATTTATTCTCTTGACAAATCCATCTGACCCTGCATCAAATGACTCAGGTCGATCTAATTGATTCCAGTTCTTAATTACCAGCCCACGCGAATTCATCTCATTGGACTCCCGACCTCTTGAATTTGTTCGGTCAAGATTCCCGTTACATTTGGAGTCAACGTTTTTCAAATGAAGAGTACCAGAAGGTTCATAAATCAGGCTTCTTGAACTAGACCGGCTTCGTGATCTTACAGATAAAGAATCATCTAATCGCCTTCTTGCCCATGCGAAACCACTTGAACTCGGAACTTGTAAAGGGCCAGAATATGGAATGTCTTCTTGAGATGCATGCTTTGTGTGTGAACGGTCATCCCTTGTGTTTATTGACGGTTTTCGCAGCTCAAAACCCAAGATTACATCTCCTTTTTTAGTATCTAAACTACTTCCATTGACTTTTTGCCTGGTTTGACTTTGACTTTTTGGCGGTAAAGTCTATAAAAAGGTTTACTTTACTAATAAGAATAGATGCAAAATGAAAAAGAGACCCAGATTTTTGCAAATATAGAGACAGACCTCTTCCGGTGCCAATTTAGTCGAGCCATTTTGTTTTCTAGCTAATCTTCTTGATATTTCAGGTCCACGAGTTCTCCCAGCCTGCTTTTTCCTGGAAAGACATCAATTTTTTGTCAGTTGACCATAATGTTGGATCGAGTTTATGTTCCCATTTCAGTTTATGTACACGATAACAAATTGTAATTAAGATCAGATTACATCTTGGGCCGCTTTCAGCCAATTTGACCACACATAGCTTTTTAGATAAGTTTTTAATGTTGAAATACCAACCCAGTATAACCAAATTGCCCCAAAACACAGATACGGTTTGAAACAGAAACCACTAACTACGCCTGACTGGAAATGCTAAAACGGTACCTTCCAGCGTCTTCACGATGTTTTGCATCAATCTCTTTGTTTGGAGGGTATTTTGGTAAACTTAATGGATCACAAGCATACGGCTTCGTCATAAAATACTGTAGTTGCATAGGAAATGATGTTACAAAATCATCAAAATAAGTGCTAGCCCATAGGAAATAATGTTACAAACTTAGTCAAATTTTTTACGTAACGGTCATTTGACCTCTCTAATGTCAATCATATCAATATAAAAGTTGAAGATAACTCATTTGACTTTTAAGGTCAAATATAACAACTTAACAAAGAGTGGACAATGGTACCTCAGATGCAAGAGCAGAAGAGGCAGTCCCGCGCTTATATGGTTCCACAGACAGCATTGTTTCAATAAGTTCCACAGCACATTTTGGCAAGTCCTTAAAAGTTTCCCATAGACAACTTTCATATGGATGTTGTGGTTTAAACAATGTGGCATGAGGTAGTTTAGACTTTTTCCAATAGTCTTCTGGTGGCGAACCACAAAGTTTAAAGATTTTGTGCAATTGTTCGACCTGTACGCATATCATATCCATCATCAAATTATAAAGATAAAAATAAAGAAAAAGAACTAAATAAATAAATAAAAGTACAACTCTTAAATGTTACACTCTCAGATGATAAATGGTTACATATCATACTCTCAATAGTTTTCTACCGTACATTATAAACTGATTATAAACTTTTAGTTGTTGAAAACTGATTTCGGCGTTGTTACTTGTTAAATATTAAAGTTCAAAAAAAAAAAAAAAAAAAATTGATGGTTTGACTTTAAAAGGTCAAATGAAGTAAGTACCTCAGTTCTTCCTTGAAGAATCGGTATACCAAGAAGAAGTTCTGCAAATACACACCCTATACTCCATAAATCAACAGAAGCTTCATAATCAGTTGAACCCAACAAAAGTTCAGGCGGTCGGTACCATAAGGTCACAACTCTACTAGTCAAAGGTTGTTTCATTTCACTAAAAGAATTACAAAAATTCGCCAACCCAAAATCGCCTATTTTCATAACTCCTTCATTATTAACCAAGAGATTAGCCCCTTTAATATCTCGATGCATTACACCGCGCGAATGACAATGCTCAAGCCCTTCTAACAATTGCTTCATGTAACATTTAATCTGTTCCATAATTTTAGGAAAAGGAAAAGTCAAACTTCTTGACTTATTAATCTAATAAGTATTTTATAATAAGAAAAAAGAAAACAAAAAAACAAAAAAACAAAAAAAAACAAATTAGTTCAACTAACCTGAGATTCTGTGAAATTAATGTCGGGACAAGAGAGTAGTCCCGATATATCGTGTTCCATATATTCAAAAACGAGGTATATGCTACATGATAATCTGGATGTTATGATTCCATCTAGTTTCATCACATTTGGATGATCAAGCCTACGGAGAATCACAATTTCACGAGCCATAAACCGTACACTTTCAGGTTCAAAATTGTCAAAACGAACCTTCTTTAAGGCAACTATCCTCCCAGTTTCTAGCTCACGAGCCCGAAAGACGCTACTATATGTACCTTGTCCAACCTATTAGAAACAAAGCCAACAAAAATATCACCAAGTGTTCACTCCATATGAATCTTGAGTTGGACCATAAATTAGTAGGTGTTTCGATAAGCATTTTAAAAGAGATATTTTTATAGAAAAAATACTAGAATCATAATCAAACTAACCAAACATGTTGTAAAAAAAATATTCCAACTTTCCCATGTAATAAACTCTTTGAAGTTGTATTATGTTTAAACTTTTGATTATTAGAAAAAATAAAAAGCTGTTTTTTATGAAATGGAAAAAGAGTTATCTCCAATTAGGTCAAAAAATGCAGTTTCATTTCATCAAAATATATTTTGTTCAAAAAAAAAAATCATCAATATATTATTTGATTATTTGACTTTTTTTTTAACAGCAATTTTAATTATCTCACAATATTTACGCGAATACCACTTAGAAAAAAGCTCTTTCGTTTTGATTATTAATCAAAAAGATTAATTTAGTCATCTTCTTAGAATAACAAAATTCCAAAGTCACAGTTGAAAAGTAAATAGTAGTACTGTAATAATTTGAATAAAAGCAGACCTTTTCCAGTTTCTCAAAAGCCTCAGCTCTAAGTGGGACCCACCCTTGAATAGCTTCACCAGCAACAGCACTAAGCCAAGCTGGCCAACCAGCAGCCACTTGTTCACCTACAACATACTTATGCAAATTCCCTAACCTAAAACTCACTGAGTCACCACCACCACCACCATTAGTAGTACAACTCGTTCTCCCTGACTCACCCAACTCACTACTCCCACTCACCCCCGACTCACTCCTCTTATGCTTACTCTTCTTCTTCTTAACCTCCATTTCCACCACCACATCTCCACCATTGTCCTTAAAACCACCAGAATGATCAACTGCAGGTGTAACTGACACTGCTTGTTTTGATGACACACACCCCATTTTTCTATCTTTTCACATGAACAAAATTTTGAAATTTTGAGACTGACCCAGATCAAGATTTTGCTTAATATGAAATGGGTGTTTTTTAGTTTTGTGAATGGGTTGGTATTTGTGGAGATCACGGGAGACTACTGTGTTTCCTTTTTATATGTGTTTGGTTTTTGAGCATAAGACATTAGTTAAGAAATCAATGCGACAATTGCGGAAGAGAGAGAAAATGGAGGGGGGTTATAAATGGGTTTGCTAACAATGTCAATCTTACGCTAAATTAGCGGGTGAGGTAAAAGTAGTAGAGATTTTACGAATTGTATTTTGGCTGGCAGTTTAGTGGGCCAGAAAATATTACTACGTAATAATTTCAATACAACATGTTTATTTATTTCATGGTTAAACACGTTAAATTTAAGATTTTATGTATACTCTTAGAGCATTCGGTATGATAACCTTGAGTTATGAGCAGGGCTGTCTTTAACCTCGCGTCACGTCAGTGTTACATCAGATTTAACATTTCAACTTTAACATCCAAAAAACACCCCTTATCATAACACCACCTTTTGAGACTCACCTTTATTTAAATATTTACAAATTACACACATAAACACCACTTTTTTTTTTCCACTAGCTATGATAACTCTACGTTGTCATAGCAACGCACCCCATAACTTGAGGAGGCTGGCATCATAACACCACTTTAACATTTGTCATGTCACCTGTTGAAGTAAAACCTTGCAAGTAGGTCCCACTTCTATGCTTTGTCCTTCGGATGGGCTCCTTCGGACCTTGTTTACTCCTACACAAGAAGAACACGCGTTAGGCTCGCCCCGGGTTTGATCCCAGGACCAACCTCCGGCGTGAGAATGAGTATCAGGTAATATGAATAGTGGTATGAGAGTAACAGTAGTAGGTGTAAAATTGAATTCATATCATAAATGAAGTGTGGTATTTATACTACCCACACCTACTGTACCTGTTTACCTTAGGACCAAGCGAGTTGACCTATGTCTGACCTATAAGGTAGGTGTCAGGCCCTGTGGGAGACATAATCCCGGGAAATCTGGGATGCCAGTGGCTGATGAGGCTGTTCACTGTAAATGGCGGCGGTCCACTCCGTACGTGTATCTGGAGGCCCGAGACAGTCCGGACGAACCGTGACGTTCGGACACCGGAGCATGGTCCGGACGAAGTATGACGTCCGGACACATACACCAACATGTCCCCCCCCCAGTATTGTAGTATCGGTTGAAGACCGATAGTGCAATACTTAAATAATATCTTCATGTCTTTTGGCACACTTCGGTTCAGCACATGATGTCCGGACACATACACCAACATGTCCCCCCAGTATTGTATTACTAGTAGAAGACTAGTAATGTAATACTTTGACGAGTATCTTGTGGCTTCTCGTTTTGTATTCTTCGGATATGTCTTTTATTTCTACGTCCTCGTCCCTATTTCGGTTGTATATTTAGTCCGGGATAATACCTGGCTCCAGGGGGAGTAAACCCAATGTATGAATTACCTAAATGCTGGGTCGGTGTTTGAAAGGCTCGTCCAACCTTGATGGGCTAATTTAATTGCAGGCCCATGGGCCGAGTAAAGCAGTATTCCTTCTAGTGTCAACATCGGCGTGCCACGCGTATGCTGATCATGAATATCTAACGTTCTATATTTTGCCACGTCAGCGAGTGACAGGCTGACTTGACACTTTTGGTTGTCTTTATGTCTTTCTCTATATATATATAGGTTTGGCTCTCACAAGCGCTTTTCTGTTAACTGTGTATTTTCTTGCCTTATCTTCGGTGTTTGTATATTTTGCATGATTTGCTCAACCGTTGAGAAGTTCCGAGAGGTGCGTTACCTTACTTTTTTGTAATTATCTTTAGTACTTGTTCCATCGGCATCCTTTTAGATATGGCCGCTGAGATGAGTGAACAGGGGAATTTCCCATTGGTAAGTAGACTTGGGCCTCAACCCAGTAGGATAGCGCCTAAGTTTGACATGCATGTACATGCTTCCAAGTTGACGCAAGGTGAGCTGGAACGCGTGGTTGAGGAGTTCGGCGTTCCTTTAGATTTGCATCTGATGCTTCCTCCGGTGGGCATGACTATGGACATGTTGCCGGAGAATAAGATTGGTGTTTATGTTCATCAGCTGAGGACGGGGGGTGTCAGGATTCCTTTCTCGACTTTTTTGCTAGCAGTGATAGGATACTTTCGTGTACATTTTTCTCAGCTGGTTCCGATAGGTTTGAATAGGGTCACCATGTTTGAGATCCGATGCTATAGTCTGGATGTGGTGCCGACTGTTCCCCTCTTCAGGGTTTTTTATAGGTTGTGCAAGCAGGGGCACTGGTTTTCTTTTGAGAGCCGGGCGGGAGCGAAGGCCCTAAAATGTTTCAAGGAAGTGTTGACCGGGCTGAAGAATTGGAAGGGTCATTTCTTTTTAATAGATCGGAGGGCGATACCGCATGGTATGCCGTGGAGGCATAGGGACTCTAAAGTTACCGATGACTTTCCTAGGGTTTATTCTGAGAGGGATGCTGAGAGGGTTGCGGAGAAGGTTATCTTCTTGAGGAAGCCTTTGGATGCTATCTTATGGATGGTGGGGCTTGGTAGAGTTTTCGAGTACCCCGGATACAAGGGCGTTTTAAAGGATGCCGATGGGCATGGTAATGCAGACTTCTTTAGTCATCGTTCGCAGGAGTTGCTTGTTCATTGGTTTGATCTTAAGTTGTTTTGTTGTTTTTGTAGTTCTTTCCATGACGGAGTATCTGGAGCTTCCGGTGGAGATTGATGTGGAGGTCGGTAGGGGAGATCCCTTTGAGGAGGGGAGTGAGAGGCCGGTGAGAACAACCGAGCCTTTGGCGCCAGGGAGTGCCGTTCCCGAGACCACTCCTTTACAGAAGGTGGTTGAGAAGGCGGATTTGAATGTACTGACTGCTAGAGAGGAGAAGGAGAGAAAAAAGACGGAAACTGGGGTTGGGGGAAGAAGAGGAACGCCGAGGGGCCATCGGAGACCGCGACGTCTCGTAAAAAGAAGAAAACCAAACGGAAAGGTGATGACGAGCAGTCGGACCGAACTCTTGATGTCTCCCCCCTTCGTCGTGTTGAACCGCAAGTGGTTGCCAATATTGCGGGGAATCAGGGGAGAGGAGGAGGGCCGGAGGGGCAGGTTGTGGGTGAGGGAAACGAGCATGAGCACACTGCTGAGACCAATCTTGAAGGTCAACCTGCTCAGGAAACTCACACGGAAAATCAACCATCTTCTTCTGATGGTAAGGAATGTCCTTCGGTACCTCTTCCCCTTCTTCTTTTGTATATATGTGTTGTGTTTTATGTGTTCTCGTTGGTTTTACAGATCATTCGGATCATTCCATGCATTCCCCGCCACCTTCCACGGAACATCCGTCGCCCGGAGAAGGTAAAGTAAACTCGCCTTGCTATACCACTCGTTATGGCTTGTTTTTGTTGTAACTTTTAATGTTGTCGCAGATGAAGGTTCTTTTGAGGGAGAAATTTTTGCCCCCGGCTGGTCTCTTCCCAATCATGTCCGGTTGGATTCCTATAGGGCTTGTTTGGAGTTGCTGGCACATCTCACACCTCCGGCTGAGAAGGTTGCGTTAGAAGGATTGACCGATAACCAGCTGGTTCATCGGTCGTATGAACAAGCCGGAGGTGGGATAGCTATGCAGGCTGAGCTACTTCGCCGCTTCAACCAATTACTTGGTGAGCACAAGGAGCTGGACCGGACATATAAAGATAGCGTAGTGGAGCACGGTGCGGAGCATGGCAGATATGTGCGGTTGGTTGAAGAGTTTGATGCTCTCAAGCAAGAGTTGGCTGATGTGAAAGCTGGTATGTCGGAGCGAGAGGAGGGTTTTGCTGTTCGGCTGGCTGGGATGGAGAAGGAGAGAGATAATTGGAAAAGAGCAGCTGAGTCTCATGCTGAGGGTGTTAATAGGCTGGAGCAAGAGATGGCGAAGAAGGATGAAGCCTTAGGGAAGGTAGAGGGGGCAAATAGGGATTTGCTTGCTGAGGTCGGGCGACTGGAGATGGAGCGTCAAAATGTTGTGAAGGATCTCCTTCCGACTGCTTGTCAACGGTTGTTTTGTAGCTCTGAGTACAAGGAAAAGATGGGATGGGTTTACGGTTTGGCCTACACCGCAGGTTTCCTGGATGGTCTTGCTTATGAACGCAAGAAAGATGATCACGAGAGACTTCTGGGTAAATTTGACAAGCTTAACATGGAGGCCCCCCGTATTTGGAAGGCAGAGTATGTGAAGTTATTCGATGCCCAGTATCCGTATATTCAGAAGCTTGCCGATTCGTACCGGATGCCATTGGGTGACCTCATGAATCTCTTGCCTGCCGTTGGTGCTCCTAAGCCGAAGCCTGTAGCAGCCGCCCCGCCTAAGAAGGTCGGAGAGTCTTCCGGGGCAAAGCGCAATCCGGGTGAAGGTTCCTCCCTTGTTGAGAATGTTGCGGGTGAAGGCTCATGATTGTTTTATTTGTTTCTTCTTTCGGACGAATGTAACGATAATAATTGTTGTGGATATATGCCGTGTAATAATTTGCTTGTGATGGTTTGAAGACATTGTCCTTAGACTTACTGGAATAATTTTTGCTTACATTATTTGTATAAATATCTTGTTTATATGTGTGATTGGTGACGAGGTGTTGTTTAAGTTGGCTTATCTTGTTTGAAGTATTTAGGACGTCGCACGGTATCCCTATCTTCAGAAGTTTGGTGGTCTTGCTCATCTTTCGTTAAGCGGCCTCCTGAATACATATATTTTCTTTTTATTTTTGAGTGTCGTTGGAGTCCCTGCGGTCCAGCATACCGGAACTTCTTCTGGAGTGAAGGAGGTCGCTATCTCCTTTACCTATTGCTTTTGCCGTTGTTTGATTTTACGGTGTGTTTGCTATGATCCGTTGCGTACATAAGACGGAGTAATTTCACGATCCACTCACGAGGGAGGGAGTGTTTTCCACAATCCGATGAGTATATTGGTCGGAGTGATTTCACGATCCACTCACGAGGGAGGGAGTGTTTTCCACAATCCGATGAGCATATTGGTCGGAGTGATTTCACGATCCACTCACGAGGGAGGGAGTGTTTTCCACAATCCGATGAGCATATTGGTCGGAGTGATTTCACGATCCACTCACGAGGGAGGGAGTGTTTTCCACAATCCGATGAGCATATTGGTCGGAGTGATTTCACGATCCACTCACGAGGGAGGGAGTGTTTTCCACAATCCGATGAGCATATTGGTCGGAGTGATTTCACGATCCACTCACGAGGGAGGGAGTGTTTTCCACAATCCGATGAGCATATTGGTCGGAGTGATTTCACGATCTACTCACGAGGGAGGGAGTGTTTGTAACACCCCCATTTTCGAGATACGCAGCGGAATATAAGCTTTGGGGTGCTACTTCATGGTTCACAGTCATGAGTATAGAATACGACTCGAAAAGAGACGTTTTTAATAAATTGTTATCATTCATTTATTAAATCAGAGTTTACATATAGAGGTCCCAGCGGGAGGTTTCGAAATACATTATAAATGATACAATATTCATTTGAATGATAACAAAACAGACACTCTTTTATTAAGAAGAAAGTCCTTGCCACTCCGTGCCAAATCGTACTTCCAGTTACCTGAGATAAACATGCTTAAAAAGTCAACACAAAGGTTGAGTGAATCCATAGTGTTTAAAGTTATAATCAGTTTGAACATAAGCTAAATAGAAAGTAATTCGGAAATAAACATATTGCCCTAAGCCTCATGAACTCAAATGATAACGGGGTGCATTTGGTTACTTAACCAGCAACACAAATGGGGTGCATTTGGTTACTTAACCAGCAACACAAATGGGATGCATTTGGTTACTTAACCAGCAACACAAATGGGATGCATTTGGTTACTTAACCAGCAACACAAATGGGATATCTTAGGCAATATTAATCATGAAATCATACAGAAAATACTTATGTTCGGTTTGGTAGCATGTATCTCCCCACATGTTTAGGAAACGTAATAAAAAGTGGGACTATGAACTCACCTGAGCAATCTGGATGGAAAACAAAATGAAATAGAGCTGATAAACGTAGAGTTGATAAACGTCTCCGGCTTGCAACCTGGGTTGGTTATGTCAAGTTTTCAGTATTTGTTTCTGATTATATAAGTTTCTATTGATCGTTTCGTAATACTTTAGTTGGTGATTAAATGCTTAATTGAGCCAATATGTAGTTTCAAAAGTAAGATTTTATCTTATCTTCTTATCTGTAAGTTTCGATTCTGTCCGTTCGTTAAAAGGATTCTTCATTTGTTAGTTACGGTACAAAACATATATTAAGTTTAAATAAAACTTAATAATAATAATAATACTAATAGAATTGGTTTTGCTATTGCTAGAGGTGTGGGGGCCCAGTTGGTTTCTCGGCTTCCCACAAATTTCTTGTAAATTCTATTAGTTTTTTTAATGAAGTGATGTTTATAATAAAAATAATAATAATAATAATAATTAAAAAATAAAATAAAAAAAAATATAATAATAAAATTATAATAATATTAAATAAAAATTAGGGTTTATGTTATATTTTCATTTTAAACCTTCATGTTTCTATAGTTGACAACTTTTACCCTTAGACTTTATGAATATGACAACTTTTACCCTCGGACTTTAGTTAGTTGTCGCTTTGTACCCTTAAGTTTCAAAATAGACAGTTTTACCCCCTTAGGGATTTCCCAATCCAAAACAGAAAATTTATAGAATTTTGACAGAAATGGTCCTTGTGTTTAATACCCGATAACACTCGACATCCTTTATACCAAAAACAATTTATTTCTCACGATTTAAGCCGAGACCTTTTACGAATCCTTTTCAAAAATGTCTATAAGTGTTTTAAAAGTATTTTTGTAAAGTTTTGTGGCCTGAATCGAACCCACGAGTTTCAAAAAAAAACAAAACAGAAAATCGTATTTTGATGTTTACTCGTCACAGAAAATGACCCGACTTGTTTTGCCTCGTTCTCCCTCGTTTCTTAACGAAAAACGTTGATTCTTCTTCCTATGTGTAGCTCTTTTAGTATACTTTAACCATGTCAAAAACTAAAATTTTTAAGATTCGTTTACTAGGCTAGATTAGTGTCGAAAGCAGCAGCATGTCTGCTGTGTCGACAGGAAAGAAAAGAGAAAGAAAAATCGTTTTTCTTGTAATCCAATTATTAGACCTATAGTTTTTATGTTATGAGTAGTTATTATAACATGTTCAAAGAGTTCCTAATCCATTTTTAACAACCTAGGTATTTTAGAAATCTAATGCAAAGGGATTTTTGTTATTCTACTCGATATGAACAAAATAAATATAAATTCGTTTTTGTTGATTCTGGGGTTGTACCAATTTTAAGACATGTTCTAGGATTTTAGTAGACTCAAAACAAGTATAGAAAAGTAAATGAAAAGGGCTATGGATGTACCTTTCTTATTTGGTCGATTAGGGCAATATTTTGGTGTAGGGTTTGATTCGATCTCTCCTATGTTTCTAACTTTATCCCACTGCCTTCTTGGGTGTATTTGAACTTAAATTGGACTAAGGGAATCAGTAGTGAAGTGGTGTGAGGCTATTTTGGTTTGGTTCGAAGGTTATGGGAAACTAGGGTTCATATGGTGTGTTCTATTTATAGAGGAGGGTTAGCTAGGGTTTGATGTGTTCTTATGAGCACCATAAGTTGGATTTGGTGTGTTGTAAGGTTGTTATGGCGCCACAAGGGGAGGAGGAGGGTGGAGGTGATGTGGAAGTATTATGTATCATACACATACATGGTTTTCTAGAAGAGGATGATGTGTTACACTTAGGGTTCATTCATTTTACTTACTTAGGGTTTAAGAATGTCAAGAACTAGTTAGATTATGGTTAGGTTTGAACTAAGTGAGGTAATTAAGCTAGTTATGGGTCGAATTGTGCTTTAGTGTGTTGTACCTAGGGCTTTGTTGACTTGTAAACTAAGGTTTAGGGTAGAATTAGGGTTCCTAGGTTTAAGACTTAGTTAGAAATGAATTTTGAATCTATATGCTTTAATTCTATCTATATCGAATTGTATATAATGGGTAGAAAATAGTTTTTGTGCTTTAGCAAGTTGTACTCTAGGCTAGGAAGACTTGTACTAATGTAAGAAAAATAAGAAAAATATAATTTTAATTATTTCTTAATTTTCTATAATTTTTATGTAATTTTTATTACACTTTAAATACATATAATTAAGTTTTTATTTTTTGTGCATTAGAGGGTTGTACATCGAGTTTATTGAGTTGTACATATATAAAATAAATAAATAAATTATTTTTATAATTTATTATGTAATAATATTACATAAAATGTCTTTCAAATAATTATTTTTAGAGTTTTTATAAGATTTTTATGTTTATTTAGATTTCATGCTTTAGGGACTTGTACCTTGACTTAAAATACTTGTACATAATATTTTTGTAAAAATATTAACTAGGGTTTGCAAATAAAATAATAGTTTTCGTGAAATTAGAGTTTTATCGGAAGTTATAGTGGAATTAGGGTTTCTATGCTTTAGTGACTTGTACATTACTCAAGTAAGTTGTATTTTAATATTCCTAGGGTTTCGTTATCTTCACATGTTGTTATGGTAGTTTAGAGTTTCATAAAACTCTTATTAGTTAAGAAACATTCAGTTTTAAACGTACGTTAGCGAAATAACGTAAAGTGGTAAGTGGGACCTCATGACGTTTTAGGTCAAAGATGTTTACATAGGTAAATACTAAATCAGTTAAGGTTGGGTTGCAAGCAGGGTTGTCAGGGATGTGATCTTCGTCACATAAGATAATAGTTATAATTAGGAAAAAAAAAATTCTACGTGGAAAAAGGATAAATATTCTGTAAGATGATTTATTATAATAGTGAGATTTTCACAGTGGTTACAGTCACCCCCCGTTAAGGGAATCTCGTCCCGAGATTCAGTCTACGTTGGTTGAAAAGTTGGGAAAATTGATGTATAGGGATAGTTAGGTTCAGATTTCTATCTTATCCAGATAGAGAACGTGATAAAGGAAAATCGTACAACGATTTGGTTGAGATGGGAGCTTGATATGCTTAAAATGCCTGTCCAATTCATTACATGATTCTTCCAGAATTATACATAGTTGATCAGGTTATGTATAATTGAGGACCAAATGATGTAATGTTTTGTTCAGCCCAGTGATAGGTTAGGGATTTTAGGTACTAATGGGATAATCTCAAGATAAATCCTAGTGTTCGGGTGGAATTCCTGCGAGACGGTCACAACTAATATTACCCAAATTTCTAATGAAATGACAATATATGGTTACGTAGTGACTACAAACAGGGTAATTGAAATAGAAACGTAGATTGTATTACAAGATAGTGTCTTCATACGGCAGAAAGGATAGTTAATACGCTTAGGTTACGTTCATTGTAACTAAGGTAGAATACGAGAGAAAACCTATTCTAGAAGGTTTCGTGCTAAGATTTATTCGGCTACTATAAACGGTTTTTCCGAGATTCTCTTTAGTTCTCTTTCCTAGGCATCAGTCTTATCTTTCCAATTCGGGTTGAAGTTCGGGCACCGATTCTTGTAATGTCCACTTCCACCGCATCCATAGCAAATCACCGTTACTGGCCGTAGATTGGCTCCTGTCGCCTTACAGTCTTTGATCTGATGTCCTACCTTCCGACACCTTGCGCACTTAACATTGCATGGACCGTAATGGTGCAACAAGCAGTGTTTGCACAATGATTTTCTTCCGAGGTAACTATTTCCACAATTCTGTTGGTAATGGTTATTTGGGTATGTGTAGTAAGTGGGGATAATGGTTTTGTGTTTTCGCTTTTGGTTATTTTGTTGAAAGGTAACAGTTTTCTTAACTCCTAAGGCACGAGTAATGGTAGGTTTGGTCACTTTTCCGGGACCTTTATGAAAATCTGTCTTGTATCCCGTGAAACTTTCAGGGATATGCCTACAAGACTCAGCCGTCTCCTTTTCTCCTGTGGCCATATTGTTGCTACTCAGGTGGGCTACTGTGGTTACTTCGAGTACTGCCGTGATGAAATTAACTATTAACTTCTGGATATCTTCCGGGGTCATTAGTGGAACGTTGGTATTTTTCATGCTGACGAGGATATATGTTTACTCTTGATATCTATCTTGCATATCTCCCACTATTTTCTCCAAAATAGTGATCTTTGTCTGAGCTGTCGTCAGTTCTTCATTTTTCTTCTTCATTTCTTCTCTTCTTTTCTAGCATCTTCAATTCGTCATAGGTATTTCTCGTCTCAGCTGCTCATGACGTTTTTCTGCCTTCTCACAATTCTCGTCCATCTTCTGCCTCATGGTCTCTGAATCTTCAACTCTATATTTTATACCCCCGATGCATTCTAGAGGTAGCTTGTTGGGATGACCTAAGCAGTCTCGATCTGTTCTTCTTGCCGTTCTAATCGCGTCAGCAGGGTGGAAATAGTCGGCTGTCGTTCCTGTGCCGTCTGCGAGCTTTCACTCACCTCAAAGACTCGTGGTGGTGTAGGGAAGTCGGGAATAGGTAATCGGGATAAAGTTTGATATCGGGCGATAATGGTCCTAGTTTCTTCACTAAGTTGGAATGGGACAGATGAAGGAATAGAAATTTATAGTTGATAGTGGAGGTGGTAAAGATATAGGAACTGGTGGTATATATGTAAGAGAGTAAACGTGGTAGTGGTGATGAGGATGCAGGTATTATCATGATGTCCGGTACTGTCGTGATATTTTTCCAATATCCGAGTCCGACATAAGAGGAATAGAATGGGTATGGGAAATTGGGATTCTGTAACCACCCGGGAATGATAAACATTTCACTATGTAGCTAAATAATTAGAAATAAACATATATAAGTAACGTTTCAGTAGCGTTGTGGCACGGATGACTTTTTAGTTAAGTTTGTGAAAATCGGTTATAGTCCAATGTTTGAAAACATTTGGTTCTCTATAACCACAAGCTCTGATACCAATCTGTAACACCCCCATTTTCGAGATACGCAGCGGAATATAAGCTTTGGGGTGCTACTTCATGGTTCACAGTCATGAGTATAGAATACGACTCGAAAAGAGACGTTTTTAATTAATTGTTATCATTCATTTATTAAATCAGAGTTTACATATAGAGGTCCCAGCGGGAGGTTTCGAAATACATTATAAATGATACAATATTCATTTGAATGATAACAAAACAGACACTCTTTTATTAAGAAGAAAGTCCTTGCCACTCCGTGCCAAATCGTACTTCCAGTTACCTGAGATAAACATGCTTAAAAAGTCAACACAAAGGTTGAGTGAATCCATAGTGTTTAAAGTTATAATCAGTTTGAACATAAGCTAAATAGAAAGTAATTCGAAAATAAACATATTGCCCTAAGCCTCATGAACTCAAATGATAACGGGGTGCATTTGGTTACTTAACCAGCAACACAAATGGGGTGCATTTGGTTACTTAACCAGCAACACAAATGGGATGCATTTGGTTACTTAACCAGCAACACAAATGGGATATCTTAGGCAATATTAATCATGAAATCATACAGAAAATACTTATGTTCGGTTTGGTAGCATGTATCTCCCCACATGTTTAGGAAACGTAATAAAAAGTGGGACTATGAACTCACCTGAGCAATCTGGATGGAAAACAAAATGAAATAGAGATGATAAACGTAGAGTTGATAAACGTCTCCGGCTTGCAACCTGGGTTGGTTATGTCAAGTTTTCAGTATTTGTTTCTGATTATATAAGTTTCTATTGATCGTTTCGTAATACTTTAGTTGGTGATTAAATGCTTAATTGAGCCAATATGTAGTTTCAAAAGTAAGATTTTATCTTATCTTCTTATCTTTAAGTTTCGATTCTGTCCGTTCGTTAAAAGGATTCTTCGTTTGTTAGTTACGATACAAAACATATATTAAGTTTAAATAAAACTTAATAATAATAATAATAATACTAATAATAATAATAATTATAATAATAAAATTATAATAATATTAAATAAAAATTAGGGTTTATGTTATATTTTCATTTTAAACCTTCATGTTTCTATAGTTGACAACTTTTACCCTTAGACTTTATGAATATGACAACTTTTACCCTCGGACTTTAGTTAGTTGTCGCTTTGTACCCTTAAGTTTCAAAATAGACAGTTTTACCTCCTTAGGGATTTCCCAATCCAAAACAGAAAATTTATAGAGTTTTGACAGAAATGGTCCTTGTGTTTAATACCCGATAACACTCGACATCCTTTATACCAAAAACAATTTATATCTCACGATTTAGGCCGAGACCTTTTACGAATCCTTTTCAAAAATGTCTATAAGTGTTTTAAAAGTATTTTTGTAAAGTTTTGTGGCCTGAATCGAACCCACGAGTTTCAAAAACAAAGCAGAAAATCGTATTTTGATGTTTACTCGTCACAGAAAATGACCCGACTTGTTTTGCCTCGTTCTCCCTCGTTTCTTAACGAAAAACGTTGATTCTTCTTCCTATGTGTAGCTCTTTTAGTCTACTTTAACCATGTCGAAAACTAGAATTTTTAAGATTCGTTTACTAGGCTAGATTAGTGTCGAAAGCAGCAGCATGTCTGCTGTGTCGACAGGAAAGAAAAGAGAAAGAAAAATCGTTTTTCTTGTAATCCGATTATTAGACCTATCGTTTTTATGTTATGAGTAGTTATTATAACATGTTCAAAGAGTTCCTAATCCATTTTTAACAACCTAGGTATTTTAGAAATCTAATGCAAAGGGATTTTTGTTATTCTACTCGATATGAACAAAATAAATATAAATTCGCTTTTGTTGATTCTGGGGTTGTACCACTTTTAAGACATGTTCTAGGATTTTAGTAGACTCAAAACAAGTATAGAAAAGTAAATGAAAAGGGCTATGGATGTACCTTTCTTATTTGGTCGATTAGGGCAATATTTTGGTGTAGGGTTTGATTCGAGCTCTCCTATGTTTCTAACTTTATCCCACTGCCTTCTTGGGTGTATTTGAACTTAAATTGGACTAAGGGAATCAGTAGTGAAGTGGTGTGAGGCTGTTTTGGATTGGTTCGAAGGTTATGGGAAACTAGGATTCATATGGTGTGTTCTATTTATAGAGGAGGGTTAGCTAGGGTTTGATGTGTTCTTATGAGCACCATAAGTTGGATTTGGTGTGTTGTAAGGTTGCTATGGCGCCACAAGGGGAGGAGGAGGGTGGAGGTGATGTGGAAGTATTATGTATCATGCACATACATGGTTTTCTAGAAGAGGATTGATGAGTGTGTAAATACTCATCATTTTTGGTTAAATCTGAACTGCAAAACATTCAAAAACACTCAAAGATGCATCAAAATACAGAAAATATCCCAAAATTGTGTTTTATATGTTTCAGATGCAAAATGAGTAAAAACAGATAAAAAATGAACAAAGTTTGCAAAATTGGCAGTTTCAGTCCCCCAACTTTCATAAAATTACAAAATAGTCCTTGGAAGTTTAAATTTGGAAAATTATCAATTATAGTCCTTGGATTATTTACAAATGGCAAAATTGGTCCTTATAACAAACTTTGGAAAGTTGTCATTTTCAGTCCCTCAAAAATCCAAAATTACACAAATGGTCCCTAAGGTTTATCTAATACCCAAAATAAATAAAAACCTATCCTTAACCCATTTTTGTTCCTAGCCCAAAAACCACCAAAGCCCAATCCCAATAAAAAAACCCGGCCTACCCTTTTTGCTAAATATCCCAAGGTCAAACCTTGTTTGACCCGTCTTTTCTTCTTTCCCTAATACCGCCAAAACAAAACCAGGACACCATGTCCTCTCCTCTGACCAAACCACCCACCAACCCATTCTTATCTCTGCGAACACGCATCCACCCCCCCCCCCCTCCACTTTGCTAACTCCCACCAACATGCCCACGTGCTCAGATAACACCAAAAATCCACCCAAGTGGTTTCCCGCCAAAAAGCAATTGAGCGGATGAGATGGAATGAAGATAATCCAACGAGTGGGATATGTTCAAGAGAGGTCAGAGAAGCTATTGGGATGTATAAAAAGAAAAGAAGACAAAGAGTTCAAGGTGTCACTAGTTTTAGACCAAATTCATAGTGTAAATTTAATTATTGTCATTTCCAGTCTTAAGTTTAAAGTTTGATTCTCATTTCAAGTTTGTTGCAAGTTGTTTGTAATTAATTATCTCTGTATTGTAATAATTTCACAAGTTAATGAAAATTCAGTGTTCTAATGTTCTGTTTAAATTCGAATCAAGTGAAGGTGTTACTCAAATTCCCTATTATCTGTTTCTATAAGCTCAGTTAAGCTCATTATAGCTTAATGTGAGCTTATTGTAGTACATTTCAGTCCTGTTCTAAGAATACCAGAAAAGTCAACCAAAGTCAACTGACTTTGGTCATATAAGCTAAGGAAGGAATAAGCTGATTTGATCAGCTTATTTGGGTATCTTATGGCTTATTGATAAGCCTGGGTTATAATTTGTCAGTTGGGTTCATTCATTTTCAGCAGAAACAGTTGTGAGTTCCAATTCTAACTTTTTAGCTTATTTTTGCTTAAGTCAATTTAGCTTATAATGTTGCTTATTTGTCATTTATTTTAGCTTCTTAGATTGTTATCAACTCAGATAATCAGAGTTTAGGGTAAAATATGGTTTAATTATAGCAGTTGTAGTGTTAAGCTTAAATTAAGGGGTGTTTGGCTTATGCCTGTTTTTGGGTCATGATGGCTCAGTACTGTTCATTGACCATTAGCTCACATTTAATCTTGCTTAAAATAGTGTAATTTAGTTGTATTTAAGTTCTTTTAAGCCAAGTTAATAGTTTTTATGGTTTTGAGTTGGCTGTGGTAATTTCATTCCTTGAAAGGTCCAAATAAGCCATTAGCAGCTGTAAGCTTCTTTGGTCCTTATTTGTGGCTTTTCTGAGTCCCATTGAGTCCACTTAGTGTAAGTGCAAGAGTTGTTTTGGTCCTTGTGTTGTTGTGCAATTCTGCACACAAATCAGCCCACACAGACTCCTTAGCAGCCTGCATAGCTCATAAGCTGCTGATCTAGGACCAAATTGGACTTCAATTGGGGTTGTAGTCATAGGGATTTTAGTGTTTTCATGTAGCCAGTAGTATCAGCTATCTTTTGCCCCCATAATATTCAGAATTTGCTGCTTATTTGTCTGCTTAAATAGCCCTGCAAATTAGCCTGATTTCGGAGTTTTCTGTGTGAGTTTTGATGCTGTGCATGTGCTTATCTGCTTATTTTCTATTGCTTATTGTGCTTTTTCAGTTGTTTCATGCTTTATTAAGTTGTTTTAACTTATTCTGAGCATTTGGTGAAGTTTCTAGTCTTTTAGCTTATTTTTGGCTTATTAGCAAACTGCTTATCTGCCCAAATCTGCTTATTGGGCTTTGATAACTTCCACTTTTATTTTTCTTAGCTTTCTAATAATATTTTAGATTTACTCAAAAAATTTTCATAATTTTCCTAAGTCATTTAATATTTTTAATCTTTTAATTAGTTTAATATAGTAATTAAATCATAATAAATAAAATAATAATCAGAAAAATATAAATCTAATTTTCATAATTTTCTCTTGTCATTTTTAATCTAGGAAAAATATAATTACATTTTTAGACCTTAAGAAAACCAAAAATAGAAAAATAGTGATAGCTTCTATTTAATAGAATTTATCTTTTTAAATTTTAATTAAGTAAATTTCAATTTTATAATTTTCTTAGCTTCTTTTTACTTAATAATATTTTTATAAAAAGTTTTAGAATTTTCTTTGTTCATTTAGTAATTTTTATAAATTTAAATAGTTTAATAAGTAATTAAATAAATAAATAATTAATAATAATTAAATAAAAAGTATAAAAAAAAATATAATTTTAATTTTTAAATAAGTTTTAAGTAATTTTACATTTTTAGGTTTTAATTTCATAAATTTTGCTTTTGTCCCATTTTAGATTCCCCGTTTCGCGTTTTCTTAATTTAATTCGCGTTTAATTTTCTTGTGCATATTTGTTTTTAATTTGTTATTTTAGAATTATTAGAAAAGCAAAATCAAAAATATCATATCATCAGTCACTCTAATCCTAGCTTTTCACAGTTTGCCCATTCACACCTCGTTGGGAAACGATTCGGGTAATTACTTATTTGTCTTCACACTACACACGAACGTGAGTTTTTGCAAGTATCCTTTTTCACAAAGGGGTAATTTGTAATTATTCACGCGTATCCGCTGTCTGCATTTATTTATAGGTGTATTCAGCACGGATCAAATTTTGGCGCCACTGCCGGGGAGGTTGTGCTGCGACTATTGTGTAGAGTTTTAGCGATTAGTGATTCGAGATCCTTCTTCCAAGAAGTTCCTATTTCCCATAAACAATATAAAATACAAAAATATTTTTCTTTTCTTTTCTATATATATTATTATTATTATTATCACATAAAAAATTAAAAACCCAAAAACATTTTCCATTTTCTTTAAATAATAAACAAACAATAAAATTAACCATCGAGAACCAAGACAGAGTACTACCTAATTGGGGGTACGACCATAATAAGTTCCCAAACCAAAGATTTAAAACTTGCCTTTGTGTCGCTTGCGAATTCGGCTCACCTTTGATTGATAAACAAACTATAACGGAGGTTTAAGGATAGTGTGACATTAAATTGTCGGACTGAAAGAAGCGGGTTTTTAAGGAGCATTAATTGCCCACCTTTGCTTCTCCGCCACTCTGTGCGTTTTTCAGTCAGAGAGCTACCGTACGCTGGTTGATTTAAGGTTTAAGTTCCTTGTGTTTTGCTTTGATCTTGTTTTGATTGAAAAAACCAAAAACCCAAAAATATTCATCTTTTCCCTCTCACCCTTTTTGATTCTTTATCTCTTTACCCTCTATTCATTTGATTCTAAACTTCTTATACCCTTTCTTCTATGGCGTCTCTCGGGTACAAATGTTTGAATTGTGAAAGCCCGTTGATTGACAGCCTTCGTTGTTCTAAGTGTGCGTGTGAGCTGTGTGGAGAGCATGTGCCAAAGGATTGTGGATCTTGTTATTGGTGTAAAGAAGCCCTCAAAAGAGTGCTTAATTCCATCAATGATTCTCAAAGTCCTTCCGACTACCCTTCACAGCCCGAGATACGTGCTATTAATGACAAACCGTCAAGAATTAATCCAGACCTTTCACAATTTACGGTTAAAAGTTTGTCAAGAGAACGTACCGAGCTTAGAACGGTGACTAAAAAGAACGACTTACCTAATCTTCACGTTTATCAAGAACAAGAACCAGAGACCATAACGGAAGTGGTGGAAATTCCTAGCTCTCAGAGCACACCACTTGTCCCACCTCCGGATTTTATTCCTTGTGTAGGTTGTGGTGAGCCGCTTTTTGGTTTACCATGTCATTGGTGTACATGTGAACAATGTGGTAATGATATTCGAGACGGAAGTTGTTTATTTTGTGGTTCGAGGAATTCATTTGCTTATGATCCTAATCCGAACTCATTCAACGACTCGTCAAATTTTTCCAACTACCCATCACATTCATACGATCCAAATATCAATTATGCATCGTATCAAAATACACCAAACTTTTCTTGTGAGTATTGTGGAGGTTCACACCCGAGTTTTGATTGTCAAGCAGGAAATACGTCTGTCTATGAACAAGATCCATGTAATCAAAACTTCGGGTATGACCAATATCCATATGATTCACCGAATCAGTCACAGCAAATGTATTGTTGTGAGTACTGTGGGGGTCCACATTATGAATCCGATTGTCAAACGAGGACCCCGCTTGTCTATGAGCATGGCCCTTGTAACAATTATGATCATTCTTATCACGACCAGCCTCCACAGCATCAAACGATTCAAACTCAGCCTCAGCTACCTCTGGAAGGATCTTTCGAAGATGTATTCCAAAAACTTAAAAATTTTGCGGATACACTTAATGATTCGGCTGTTAGGCATACCCAAAATGATCATCTTGGTGAATCTAGGGATGAGATACTTGCCATAGAACGAGCTGCACACAATCGTTTATTATTTAAACAGGCGTGCATGCTCGATGACGAAGATGAAGACGACGAGGAGAGTACTATTCCTGTTAGTGATATCATTTCTCAACTCCCTCAGTCTATTGCAATCACATCATTTTTTCCAACTTTGGACCCCAAGGACTCCCTTATTATGGGGGATGAGCCTATTAGCACTGTTCCTGAAAAGGAATCGGACGAATTCATAAAGTCTAGTGCTGAGAACCTTATCCCAATCCCAAGTGAGTCTGAGGATATGTCCGACAGTGAAAGTGATGGCTCTTTTTGTAGTGATCATCCTTTTGATACTACTGATGATTTTTCCGGGACATTTTCTAACCCTCTTTTCAATGATTCTTTCGGGATTTTCTCTAATCCCCTTTTCAAATCAAATGATGATTTTTCCTCTAGTGATGATGAATCACTTTCTGATGAGGAAATTCAAAATGAAAGTCTCAAAGTCCATTCAAATTCTCTTTTTGAATTTGATGATGAGTGCTTTTCTATCAAAATAAATCCTCTCTTTGATGAAGAGTTAGAAATCGATGAGGTCAAGAACTCTATTATCCATAAAATTGATGATGTGACCTCAACTTTTAATCCCGATCTTTCTCCGACATATGTGCCAATTCCTTCTGAGGATCGCCATTATATTGACTTCACATATGTCGTTCGAGTTTTTTCTACCTTTCTGCCCTTATAAGGTAGCTTGTCCTTTCCCTCACTCGTTTGGGAATGAGAACAAAGTCTTTGACCCCGGCATTTTCATTTATCATTTGTGAGCCGGGTCTGTGTATATCTCATCGGAGTGGAACTTTCTTATGTTCAATTGGTTGTCCAAACATTTTGAATGAAAGTCCGATGGAGATGGTTTCTTCCACTTGTTTCCCCATGAACAAATGAATGCGGGGTCGAGTCAAGCCAATGACTCGGTGAACAAAAACATTAGCATAACATGGGTTTTCACCCGTGTCTCTGTTTTCTTTCTCTGTTCTACCACCCTAGTGTGGGGGAGATGCCCCACATGTTGTATATATGAAAATTTCAAAAAAAAAAAAATGTGTGTATATAAAATAAATGGCTATTAGTATTTCCCTTTCACGTTCTAAGTGTTGGTTTAACAACCGGTACTTTGAATATTGAGGGCAATATTCAGTTCTAAGTGTGGGGGGAATTCTAGCGAATTTGATCATATGTACCATCTAGTACCCCCATTTTGGCCAAAATAAAATTTTTTTTTTTCACTTAGAACGCAATAAATGGTTATCAGTCCGCCATGTCTAACCCACATAAGGATTGGCTAATCCAGGAGCAAACGGCTCTTGGTAAAGATATCTCAAATCCGTTTATGGCTTACAATTTGCCAAAAATTGTATGGTATTCGACTCACCATATCCTTAAAAGTGAAGAGTTGGCTAGCCCGCAAGGTTATGGCTTGTGGTAAAGGCAGTGGAAAAACCATAATTGGTAATCAGCTCACCAAAGATAATAGTGATAATTTATCTAAGAGTTGGCTAGTCCAGAAGCAAACGGCTTCTGGTAAAGATAAATCAAATCCGTTGACAGCTGATGATTTGCTCAAAATCATATGGTTATCAGTGTACCATAGTTCTTACTTGAACTGAAACATTTGGCTACTCCAGAAGTAATGGCTTTTGGTAAAGAGACATCAAATCCATTAAATTTTCCAAGCAGATTATTTTGGTTCTATATTGCTAGGGACTAGCAATAGTTTAATGTGGGGATTGATGAGTGTGTAAATACTCATCATTTTTGGTTAAATCTGAACTGCAAAACATTCAAAAACACTCAAAGATGCATCAAAATACAGAAAATATCCCAAAATTGTGTTTTATATGTTTCAGATGCAAAATGAGTAAAAAGAGATAAAAAATGAACAAAGTTTGCAAAATTGGCAGTTTCAGTCCCCCAACTTTCATAAAATTACAAAATAGTCCTTGGAAGTTTAAATTTGGAAAATTATCAATTATAGTCCTTGGATTATTTACAAATGGCAAAATTGGTCCTTATAACAAACTTTGGAAAGTTGTCATTTTCAGTCCCTCAAAAATCCAAAATTACACAAATGGTCCCTAAGGTTTATCTAATACCCAAAATAAATAAAAACCTATCCTTAACCCATTTTTGTTCCTAGCCCAAAAACCACCAAAGCCCAATCCCAATAAAAAAAACCGGCCTACCCTTTTTGCTAAATATCCCAAGGTCAAACCTTGTTTGACCCGTCTTTTCTTCTTTCCCTAATACCGCCAAAACAAAACCAGGACACCATGTCCTCTCCTCTGACCAAACCACCCACCAACCCATTCTTATCTCTGCGAACACGCATCCACCCCCCCCTCCACTTTGCTAACTCCCACCAACATGCCCACGTGCTCAGATAACACCAAAAATCCACCCAAGTGGTTTCCCGCCAAAAAGCAATTGAGCGGATGAGATGGAATGAAGATAATCCAACGAGTGGGATATGTTCAAGAGAGGTCAGAGAAGCTATTGGGATGTATAAAAAGAAAAGAAGACAAAGAGTTCAAGGTGTCACTAGTTTTAGACCAAATTCGTAGTGTAAATTTAATTATTGTCATTTCCAGTCTTAAGTTTAAAGTTTGATTCTCATTTCAAGTTTGTTGCAAGTTGTTTGTAATTAATTATCTCTGTATTGTAATAATTTCACAAGTTAATGAAAATTCAGTGTTCTAGTGTTCTGTTTAAATTCGAATCAAGTGAAGGTGTTACTCAAATTCCCTATTATCTGTTTCTATAAGCTCAGTTAAGCTCATTATAGCTTAATGTGAGCTTATTGTAGTACATTTCAGTCCTGTTCTAAGAATACCAGAAAAGTCAACCAAAGTCAACTGACTTTGGTCATATAAGCTAAGGAAGGAATAAGCTGATTTGATCAGCTTATTTGGGTATCTTATGGCTTATTGATAAGCCTGGGTTATAATTTGTCAGTTGGGTTCATTCATTTTCAGCAGAAACAGTTGTGAGTTCCAATTCTAACTTTTTAGCTTATTTTTGCTTAAGTCAATTTAGCTTATAATGTTGCTTATTTGTCATTTATTTTAGCTTCTTAGATTGTTATCAACTCAGATAATCAGAGTTTAGGGTAAAATATGGTTTAATTATAGCAGTTGTAGTGTTAAGCTTAAATTAAGGGGTGTTTGGCTTATGCCTGTTTTTGGGTCATGATGGCTCAGTACTGTTCATTGACCATTAGCTCATATTTAATCTTGCTTAAAATAGTGTAATTTAGTTGTATTTATGTTCTTTTAAGCCAAGTTAATAGTTTTTATGGTTTTGAGTTGGCTGTGGTAATTTCATTCCCTGAAAGGTCCAAATAAGCCATTAGCAGCTATAAGCTTCTTTGGTCCTTATTTGTGGCTTTTATGAGTCCCATTGAGTCCACTTAGTGTAAGTTCAAGAGTTGTTTTGGTCCTTGTGTTGTTGTGCAATTCTGCACACAAATCAGCCCACACAGACTCCTTAGCAGCCTGCATAGCTCATAAGCTGCTGATCTAGGACCAAATTGGACTTCAATTGGGGTTGTAGTCATAGGGATTTTAGTGTTTTCAGGTAGCCAGTAGTATCAGCTATCTTTTGCCCCCATAATATTCAGAATTTGCTGCATATTTGTCTGCTTAAATAGCCCTGCAAATTGGCCTGATTTCTGAGTTTTCTGTGTGAGTTTTGATGTTGTGCATGTGCTTATCTGCTTATTTTCTATTGCTTATTGTGCTTTTTCAGTTGTTTCATGCTTTATTAAGTTGTTTTAACTTATTCTGAGCATTTGGTGAAGTTTCTAGTCTTTTAGCTTATTTTTGGCTTATTAGCAAACTGCTTATCTGCCCAAATCTGCTTATTGGGCTTTGATAACTTCCACTTTTATTTTTCTTAGCTTTCTAATAATATTTTAGATTTACTCAGAATTTTTCATAATTTTCCTAAGTCATTTAATATTTTTAATCTTTTAATTAGTTTAATATAGTAATTAACTCATAATAAATAAAATAATAATCAGAAAAATATAAATCTAATTTTCATAATTTTCTTTTGTCATTTTTAATCTAGGAAAAATATAATTACATTTTTAGACCTTAAGAAAACCAAAAATAGAAATATAGTGATAGCTTCTATTTAATAGAATTTATCTTTTTAAATTTTAATTAAGTAAATTTCAATTTTATAATTTTCTTAGCTTCTTTTTACTTAATAATATTTTTAGAAAAAGTTTTAGAATTTTCTTTGTTCATTTAGTAATTTTTATAAATTTAAATAGTTTAATAAGTAATTAAATAAATAAATAATTAATAATAATTAAATAAAAAGTATAAAAAAAATATAATTTTAATTTTTAAATAAGTTTTAAGTAATTTTACATTTTTAGGTTTTAATTTCATAAATTTTGCTTTTGTCCCATTTTAGATTCCCCGTTTCGCGTTTTCTTAATTTAATTCGCGTTTAATTTTCTTGTGCATAGCTGTTTTTAATTTGTTATTTTAGAATTATTAGAAAAGCAAAATCAAAAATATCATATCATCAGTCACTCAAATCCTAGCTTTTCACAGTTTGCCCATTCACACCTCGTTGGGAAACGATTCGGGTAATTACTTACCTATCTTCACACTACACACGAACGTGAGTTTTTGCAAGTATCCTTTTTCACAAAAGGGTAATTTGTAATTATTCACGCGTATCCGCTGTCTGCATTTATTTATAGGTGTATTCAGCACGGATCAAGGATGATATGTTACACTTAGGGTTCATTCATTTTACTTACTTAGGGTTTAAGAATGTCAAGAACTAGTTAGATTATGGTTAGGTTTGAACTAAGTGAGGTAATTAAGCTAGTTATGGGTCGAATTGTGCTTTAGTGTGTTGTACCTAGGGCTTTGTTGACTTGTAAACTAAGGTTTAGGGTAGAATTAGGGTTCCTAGGTTTAAGACTTAGTTAGAAATGAATTTTGAATCTATATGCTTTAATTCTATCTATATCGAATTGTATATAATGGGTAGAAAATAGTTTTTGTGCTTTAGCAAGTTGTACTCTAGGCTAGGAAGACTTGTACTAATGTAAGAAAAATAAGAAAAATATAATTTTAATTATTTCTTAATTTTCTATAATTTTTATGTAATTTTTATTATGCTTTAAATACATATAAATGAGTTTTTATGATTTTGTGCATTAGAGGGTTGTACATCGAGTTTATGGAGTTGTACATATATAAAATAAATAAATAAATTATTTTTATAATTTATTATGTAATAATATTACATAAAATGTCTTTCAAATAATTATTTTTAGAGTTTTTATAAGATTTTTATGTTTATTTAGATTTCATGCTTTAGTGACTTGTACCTTGACTTAAAATAATTGTACATAATATTTTTGTAAAAATATTAACTAGGGTTTGCAAATAAAATAATAGTTTTTGTGAAATTAGGGTTTTATCGGAAGTTATAGTGGAATTAGGGTTTCTATGCTTTAGTGACTTGTACATTACTCAAGTAAGTTGTATTTTAATATTCCTAGGGTTTCGTTATCTTCACATGTTGTTGTGGCAGTTTAGAGTTTCATAAAACTCTTATTAGTTAAGAAACATTCAGTTTTAAACGTACGTTAGCGAAATAACGTAAAGTGGTAAGTGGGACCTCATGACGTTTTAGGTCAAAGATGTTTACATAGGTAAATACTAAATCAGTTAAGGTTGGGTTGCAAGCAGGGTTGTCAGGGATGTGATCTTCGTCACATAAGATAATAGTTATAATTAGGAAAAAAAAATTCTACGTGAAAAAAGGATAAGTATTCTGTAAGATGATTTATTATAATAGTGAGATTTTCGCAGTGGTTACAGTATTTTCCACAATCCGATGAGCATATTGATCGGAGTGATTTCACGATCCACTCACGAGGGAGGGAGTGTTTTCCACAATCCGATGAGCATATTGGTTGGAGTGATTTCACGATCCACTCACGAGGGAGGGAGTGTTTTCCACAATCCGATGAGCATATTGGTCGGAGTGATTTCACGATCCACTCACGAGAGAGGGAGTGTTTTCCACAATCCGATGAGCATATTGGTCGGAGTGATTTCACGATCCACTCACGAGGGAGGGAGTGTTTTCCACAATCCGATGAGCATATTGGTCGGAGTGATTTCACGATCCACTCACGAGGGAGGGAGTGTTTTCCAAAATCCGATGAGCATATTGGTCGGAGTGATTTCACGATCCACTCACGAGGGAGGGAGTGTTTTCCACAATCCGATGAGTATATTGGTCGGAGTGATTTCACGATCCACTCACGAGGGAGGGAGTGTTTTCCACAATCCGATGAGCATATTGGTCGGAGTGATTTCACGATCCACTCACGAGGGAGGGAGTGTTTTCCACAATCCGATGAGTATATTGGTACATGACATCTTATAATTGTAACATAATTTGCTCGAAAAACTGAGTAGATCACAGATTATTACAGGTACTAATGAGCGTTAGTTTACATTTTCCACAAAAGACAATTCCTAAAGTAAACTTCATCGTACATTCATTACGGTATCGTCCCAGTCGTCCGGTGCTGTTCCTTTTTTCTTGAACGAGGTTTTGAAGCCAAAGCCTTTATGTGAAGGTTTTGGAGTCAAAGCTTCCTTGTTTGTTCTCTTTGAAGGTCCTTCGTGAGAGGTTCATGTACTCCGTTGGCAGCACAGTTCCGGCAATGTCATTTTCTTTGGAGTTCTCGAGGCTTGCGTTTGTTTCTTTTGACATCCCGTTCGTCTCTAGGCTGAGAGTCTTAGCTTCCTTGGAGGCTGCTTTTGGTCGATTTTTTCGTAAGCCTCGGTGTTCGGCCTTGGCAGTCAGCTGTGCAGTTAGGGTTGCGATCCCTCTCGGGGTGGGGAACTTCATCATGGATTGACTTACCGAGGTGATAGCCCGTAGCTCTCCAAGACCAGTTCTCCCTAATATCGCGTCGTATGATGACGGAGATTGTATGACATAAAATTTCATAACTGATCTTCTGTACTTTCCACAACTGCCCAAAAGTACCTCTAAGACTATCTTTCCCTTCGGCTTGTTCCCTTCTCCTGAGAAACCTGTCAGGGCGGTGTGGGTCGCTTTGATCCTAGTCTTCGTTTCGATGTCTAGCTTGTTAAAGCAACGTTCGTATATAACGTTTACCGACGACCCATCGTCCACAAGTACCTTCCGGACCGGCATTCCCTCAAAACTGTCTTTTATAACGAGGGGCTCATGTGATAATCTTCCGAACACAATGGGAGGGAAAATTATTGGCACGTTCATCCATTTCTCGTTTCCCTGTCCGATCCTCGGTTCCCGGACGTCAGGCGAGCTTTCTATCAGATTAATTACTTTGGCCTTCCCATTATCATTTTTCCTTTGCTGGTCTTTATCTCTATCTGTCTCCCGTTGTCTGAAATCTTTCAGGATGTTAATACAAATAGCGTCTCAAAAACGTTATTTATATTCTTTGATCTTTCATTAGTTTTGTTAATGACAAATAAAAGGAATATCTTTTAGCAAATAATAAATACTAGCTTAAGTCTTTTAAGTACACATTTTACACTTCACATATTAACCAAGAATTACAAGTTTAGTAACTTGTTTCCTTAAATGGAAACTTTAATTCATAAACCATTCCATGACATCATTGCATGCATCACATACAATATCTTTGATATATCTTGGTTAGATATGCAAGCAACATAGTTGACATTTGAAGATCTTGGATGATATGGTAAGATACAACTAAGATATGGTAAGAGACAACTATTACATAGCTGTCACATCCTACGGATCCAAGTCCTATAAAGGACGGATCCCTTTTGAGGGATCCGCCGGATCCGTGAGCTGAAGATCAGCTTGCCTATAAATAGGAAGCTGATCGTTTGGCTCTCTCATCACTCATATAGCTTAACACATATATTCATTCAGTACATATCTTACTAACATCATTCATAGTTGCATTTCACTTTGATCTTTCATTTTGTAGAAAAGAGATCAAGCATTCAAGGATCTACAGAACCGTAATCCTTTAGTTGCATTACTGTGTGATCTTGTAGTTTGTTTCACACATCATATCTATCATTTGTAATCAGTGAGTGTGGTTAGTACTTTAGTCCTTAAAGTACAAAGAGTGTAGGGAGTGGTTGTACCCTTGTAAAGAACTCGACATCTAGCTTAGTGTCGGTAAAGTAATTAGGCGACGTCAGGTTGGTTCTACCTTGTGAAAGAACCCGGTGTTTAGCTTAGTACCGGAAAAGGAAGTAAGCGACGTGTAAAGGTTTTCTCCGCCTAGGAAAGGAGTTTGTTTCTTAGTGAAAGATAAACTCTCGAGTAGGAAACTCGGGGAGTGGAGTAGGGCAAGGAATAGAGTTCTTGTAGCCGAACCACTATAAACAACTGTGTCGTGTGGTTTGATCTTTCCTCTCTTTATCTTTTGTTTACATTGTGTGATTATTTATTTGTGATTGTTTCCTTTGAATTAACATATAGTAACAAAGCAAATAAAACTTTAAAAACGGTAAAAACTATTCAACCCCCCTTCTAGTTTTCCACAATTGGCATCAGGAGCTACGTTACTTAAGATCTTTAAAATATATTGTATTTTAAAACTTAAAACGATCCATGGATTTTGAAAACTTTAAAGAAGGGCAATCTATGCAGAGACCACCTCTATTTGAACCAAATTGTTTTATTTATTGGAAAAATCGCTTTGAGACTTATGTAAAGTCAAAGGATATAGATCTATGGTATATTATAGTTGATGGTGATTACAAGCCTATTAGTAATAATATTTCGGGTGGTCGGGATGAAGGAGCTTCTCTTACTCGTCACAGTGATGAGCAAAAGAAACTAATTGCCAAAAATAACGAAGCCAAAATGATGCTTTATAATGCCTTACCTAAGAAAGAATATGAAAGAGTTTTTATGTGTAAAACGGCTAAGGATATTTGGCAATCTCTTATTATCACACATCAAGGGAACTCACAAGTAAAAGATAACAAAATTGATCTTCTTGTCCAACAATACGAACAATTTGTTATCTCTGAAGATGAGACCATTGATAGTGCGTTTGCTAAGTTCAATACTATTATTACATCACTTAAAGCACTTGACGAATCTTTTTCTAGCAAGAATTTTGTCAGGAAATTTCTAAGAGCACTCCATCCGAAATGGAGAGCAAAGGTGACAGCTATTGAAGAATCTAAAGATCTCTCAAGCATGACACTGGATGAGCTCATAGGAAACCTAAAAGTTCACGAAATGATTATGGAAAAAGACTCGGAAATTGTCAAAGGCAAAAAGGAGAAGATTAAGTCTATTGCCTTGAAAGCCAAAGTCGAGTCAAGTGATGATGAGTCTTGTTCAAACAGTGATGATGAAGAATATGCCATGGCCGTGAGGGATTTCAAGAAATTCTTCAGGAGACGAGGAAAGTTTGTAAAACCACCTCGTGATGAAAAGAAATCCTCTCGGAAAGATCGTGACGATAAGAAAGGTAAGGATGATAGGAAATGCTATAGGTGTGGTGACTCCAGTCACTTAATAGGAGAATGTCCAAAGCCTCCAAAGACCAAGTCTCAAAGAGCCTTCGTTAGTGGAGCTTGGAGCGATAGTGAAGGAGATGATGATGATGAGCCTAAGAACAACGAAATTGCACTTATGGCTAATGACACAGACGAGGTACATTCTGATTCATACTCCTTTATAGATGATGAAACCTTAGAAGTAGAATATAACAAACTGTGTGATGTCACTTTAAAAATCATAAACAAAAACAAGTTTTTGAAAACAAAGACAACACTTTTAGAAAATGAAATATATTGGCTTAAAGAAAAAGCAATACGAATTGAAAAAGGTAAAGTTAGTAAAGAAACATGTGTGTCTTGTCAAGAACTAAAACTTGAACTAGAAACCTTAAGAACCACACAGGAAGATTTAATCAAACAAAATTCAAAGTTTAAAAGGTTTGATAAAAATATAAGTTGTGCAGATGAAATAATGAAAATGCAAAAGCTACCTCATGATAAAACAGGTCTAGGCTTTATGAAACTAGGAACCTTAAGTGATCATAAGGAACAGACTGTGATTAAAACTGATTCAACAGAGTTAGACACTCACGGATCCGACGGATCCAAAAATTTGGATCCGCCAGGTATATCCAAAGGATCCGCGGGTACAGAAGTTGAACAGAAGGTTCACAAAGTCGACCGTTCCGAGTTTGTTAAAGTTACTAAGAAACCTAACAGTAGCATAACCAATAATAAACACAAACCAGCAGTATCTTTAGGAAGAGGTCAAGCTAGAAATGAATATAGAGTTAAAACGGATCAACAAAGACCTCAGATGAGTTTTCCCAAACACCCCTTTCCAAAGAGTATAGTTAATTCACAACACACTTATCAAAATAATTGGAACCAAAACATGTCTAGAAACTTTCATGGTCCTAATTATATGCCGTGGAACAATTGTCCACCTTTTCAGTACATAAACCATGATAATGTCATGTTTAACCCAAACGGACCCATGAGATATTGGGGACCAAATGCTTGAGTCTTTTATGAACTTAGGTATGCTTGAAAGTTGATCTTGAACCTGATGAGTGGATCAAAGATAGTGGGTGCTCAAGACACATGACGGGAAACAAAAATCTTTTCTCAACCTACCAAGTGTATGACGGAGGTAATGTCACATTCGGTAGCAAGCTTAAAAGTAAAATCATCGGAAAAAGTACAATCTCTCATGACTCTCTATCTATTGATGATGTTGCTCATGTAGATAATTTAGGATTTAATCTACTTAGTATAAGTCAATTATGCCGCAAAAAGTATAACGTCCTTTTCAGTGAAAATGGAAGTAAAATACTTAAAGATGGCATAACCGTAGGAAAAGGTGTTTTAAAGAATAATGTCTATGTTATGAAATTAGATAAAACACCTAAAGATAAGTTATGTCTTACCTCTTTGGACGAAAACTCAACTCTATGGCATCGACGCTTAGGTCATGCTAATATGAGGCTTATTCAATCCTTGTCTTCCAAAGAACTCGTTAGGAACCTACCCAAGTTGAAATATGACCAACACTTTTGTGATGCTTGCAAAATTGGGAAACAAGTACATAATAGTCATAAGGCTAAAAACATGGTATCTACATCTAGATGCCTAGAATTATTACATATGGATTTGTTTGGCCCGTCGGCTATACAAAGTTATGGAGGAAATTTTTACACTTTAGTCATAGTAGATGATTACTCTAGATATACATGGACAAAGTTTTTGAAAACTAAAAATGAGGCATTTGATAAATTTGAAATTCTAAGCAAGAAAATTCAAAATCAAATAGGAAGTAATATAGTATCTATTAGAACTGACCATGGTCGAGAATTTGACAATGAAATTCAATTTGGAAATTTTTGTGATAATAATGGAATAACTCATAATTTTTCGGCTCCTCGTACACCTCAATCTAATGGTGTAGTAGAACGTAAAAATAGAACAATTCAAGAAATGAGTAGAACTATGTTAAATGAACAAAACATACCACAAAAGTTTTGGTGTCACGCTGTAGATACTTCTACATATATCCTAAATAGAGTTTTAATTAGACAATTTTTAAATAAAACTCCTTATGAAATTTATCGAGGCAAAAAGCCTACATTAGGATATTTTAGAGTTTTTGGAAGCAAGTGCTTCATTTTAAACACAAAGGACTATCTCACTAAGTTCGACCCAAAGTCGTATGAAGGTGTATTCCTTGGGTACTCGCAAAACAGTAAAGCATACATTGTATTAAACAAGGAAACATCAAGAGTCGAGGAATCGTTGAACGTAACATTCAACGAAAGTCCGCCTCCCTCTAAGACATCACCTTTGGTAGATGATGACTTAGTTGAAAGTCAAATGGTTAATGATATAGAAAACATTGAAAATGACAATGAACCCGTAAAAGGAGAAATAGTCAATATTAAAGAAACTAAAAGTCATCCATTAGAAAACGTCATAGGAAAACTTAATGAAAGAACATTAAGATCCAAAGCTCAAAATGAAAGTAATTATTTTTGTTTTATTTCAACGATTGAACCTAAAAATATAGACGAGGCAATAAAAGATGAATCTTGGGTAATTGCTATGCAAGAAGAACTAAATCAATTTATTAGAAATGATGTTTGGACATTGGTCCCTCCACCTAAAAACCAAACCATAATCGGCACTAAATGGGTCTTTAGAAATAAAATGGATGAAAATGGTATTGTATCTAGAAATAAAGCTAGGCTAGTAGCTCAAGGCTACAATCAACAAGAAGGTATAGATTACGATGAAACTTTTGCACCCGTAGCTAGACTTGAGTCTATTAGGATATTACTTGCATATGCATGTGCACATGATTTTAAGTTATTTCAAATGGATGTCAAAAGTGCTTTCTTAAATGGGTTTATAAATGAAGAAGTATATGTTGCACAACCTCCCGGCTTTGCCGACTTTGAAAAACCAAATTATGTTTTCAAACTTAAGAAAGCTTTATACGGACTTAAGCAAGCACCAAAAGCTTGGTATGATCGACTTAAGACTTTCCTAGTTGACCATAAGTATACCATGGGCCTAGTAGATAATACTCTCTTCACCAAGAAAAAGGGATCACATATTATCATAGTCCAGATATATGTGGATGACATTATATTCGGTTCAACTTGTCAAGAGTTATGCGACGATTTCTCAAAAATCATGCATGACGAGTTTGAAATGAGTATGATGGGGGAACTAAACTTTTTCTTAGGTCTCCAAATTAAACAATTAGAAGATGGGATATTCTTCAACCAATCAAAGTATATCAAAGATATGCTTAAGAAGTTTGGTCTTGAAGACTCAAAACCCATGAGAACACCCATGTCCTCCGAAACCAAACTCACTAGGGATGAAGAAAATGAATCCGTAGATAGCACTAAATATAGAGGAATGATTGGTAGTTTACTCTATCTTACGGCTAGTAGGCCTGACATTATGTTTAGTGTTTGTCTATGTGCACGTTTTCAAGAAGATCCAAAAACGTCCCATCTTGAAGCCGTCAAAAGAATATTTAAGTACATCAAAGGTACTACACACTTAGGATTATGGTATCCCAAAGGAACGGGTGTAGAAACCATAGTGTATACCGACTCAGATCATGCAGGTGACTATGTTGATAGGAAAAGTACTAGTGGTATTTGTACTTTTGTAGGATATTGTCTCACATCATGGTTCGCTAAGAAACAAACTGCCCTCGCAATCTCAACAACAGAAGCAGAGTATGTGTCTGCAGGAAAGGCGTGTCAACAAGCACTGTGGATGAAACAAGCTCTCGTCGACTATGGAATTGAACTCAACAACATTCCCATTCTTTGCGACAACAAAGGTGCTATCGATTTAAGCAAAAATCCAGTCCAACACGCTAGAACCAAACATATTGAAATACGCCATCACTTCCTTCGCGACAATGTACAGAAGGGAATCATCTCAATTGAGAAAGTTTCCTCAGAGGACAACATTGCCGATATCCTCACTAAACCACTTAAACGTGAACCTTTCAACTATCTTAGACTTGGATTAGGATTAATGGAACCTAGTGATTAGGAGAAACATTAGTATAAACATTAGTTTAGCCACACACGACACTAAACCAAAACATGTGTTCTGAATCCGCGGATCCAATCGACAACAAAGACGGATCCTTTGTTTGGGATCCGCCGGATCCGCCGCATGCTAAGTCCAGTTTATTATTTAATAAACAAGAACAAGTACTATTCACTCCTCACTCCAAAACATATCACCTTACTATACTCGACACACACTTAATCTCCATCACATTTTAGACCATTTTCTTCCACAAATTTGTGCTTCTAACATCACTGTAAGTATTCTTATCATATTTATACTCCTGATCTGCGTCTAGGATTTCCATTTCATGCACAAAACCAAAACTTGGGGTATATGCATAATTCTTGAAAAATCATGAAGCATATTTATTGCATTATACTTAAAAACATGTTTTTCTTAGTTAGGAATTGCATCTCATAGCACATTGTCTTAATTTAACAAAAACCCCATGAAAATTTTTCACTAAAATCTTCTAACGACTAGGTAAAATGATTTTTTCTTACATTGTTCATACAAATGCAAAAACGTTATCTTTTAGACTTCACTTGCATAATGTCTCTTGAATGCTAAAGGGAATACATAACTAATATGTATTTTCAGGTACATTCAACCGTAGCTACATTGAAATAGGAGTGTTTGGGTTATCTCTCGTTTTGTAAACAAAACTTGCATAAACTATTTTTTCTTGCATCAAAAGGAGTCGAGATAACCGCACCTCCACATTGTCCCCATGTAGGCACACACTAGGAATTTTACACTTCCTTTGATCATTTTAACTAAAACAATGTAACTTTTTGTACTTAGGAAAATCATGCCTCCCGCAACCAACTACGATCACAAGAAAACCGTTAACTACTTACCCAAAGTCCACAAAACCAAGGGTCTAACCGATGCCCAAATTAAAATTTTCAAAGTCTTAGAGAAAAAGTATGTTCATGAGGGTAGAGCCGTAGATACATCATTTTATGAAGGCACTCAACTTAGAGAACAATTAGCCACAATTCAATTTGATTCTCTTTTAGACATAGATGAACCAATCATTCCTAGGTTCATACTTGAGTTCTATGCTAGTGTAGGTCTTAGCTCGAGTGATGAAGGTTACTTAAGTCTTCATTTTACTCTAAATGGAAATCTTGTCAACATCCCTCTTGATCAATTTGGTGAGGTCTTAGGAATTTCAAGTCAAGGTACATGTATTTACTCGGACAAATGGTCCTTAAAAATCTTAGACTCCAATCTCGATAGGACGGCACCATATGCCACTCCTCTCCAATCAAAAGAAGTGATTAGGGAACATCTCTTCATTCCTAAGAACAACCCCACAAGAATGTATCGTGGTCGTGAAGTTGCTAGAGATCCATTTGCAATGGAACTTAATGAACTAAGACCCGAATTCAAGAAGATGGAGGATGTATTAAGGGCAAATGTGATGTGCACCATAGGAAACCGTGATCATATCAATGCTTGTTTATGCCACATGATGTACAACATCTCTACTCGTCAACCCTTCAATCTTGCTTATTATGTTGCCAAACGAATGTGTGACATTCCGGTTCAAAGCAAGATTGCAATGCCTTATGGTATGCTCTTAACCCGACTTTATAGAGCCTTTGCACCCGCTCGTCCAAACCATCTAGGCTTTGTTCCGGATTACAATGAAATTGAACACACCTTCGTTCCTTTGAGTGATTTTAGGGTTAGTGTTGATAAGGGCAAACGTCCTCGTGTTCCAACATCATCCTCATCATCTTCCATGAGTGAAGATGATGGTATGCCAAATTCTAGGATTCCTCCACCCGAGTACTTGAGCCATCTTCCTCCAATTCCACATGAATCCGCTGAGTATCGAAACATCAAAGGAATGGTGAAGAATCTGGGTCGTTGGATGATGAAATTACACAAGGGGATGAAGAAGTTGAAGAAGAAACTGAGTTAATGGTGTGTTTGGTTTTAAACAATGTTGGATATTGTGTTGTTAAATTTCTATGTGTCTTGAATTTATCTGATAATACTTATTGTGTATATGTAATAACTAACACTTGCAGGTAGATAACCATCACGGTTATCAATTTTCCGGGTTATTGCCTATGTTTGGCATAACACCTAAAACGGTAAGTTTCTAAGTATGGATTAAACTATGTGCAATCATGTGTTAATATTATCATATTTAGTTGTTTTGCTATACATATTAGATGTTAAGTAAGGTCTAGATGAATTTTCGGGTTTTCGTCGAAAAACGCGAAATATGACATATGTTCTGTTTACTTTCTTAGTTTTAGGCCTACGGATCCCGCGGATCCCAAAATAGGGTTCCGCCAAGGCTTATCGTTGGATCCGCCATCCGCCAACCTGCGGATTTGGCGGATCCCAGAAAATGGTTCCGCCTTTTATCCAACTTGGATCCGCAGGTTTCCCAGTAAAATTCTAAAACTTTTTCGACTCATCCCGATTCTTAAATCTTAGTGTTTAGTATCATTTAGGCTTCATTCACTGATCATAATTCATCTTAGAATCATTTAGGAATTCTTAGAAACTTTGGAACAAAATTTCCCACCAAAATTTAAATTTTTGAACTTTAGGTGTGAGTTACCAAACCAATACAAAGAAGGAACCCTTTTTAGGGATCCGTCAAATCCGTGGAAATATCAAATCATCAGATTTTCCACTATCCTCTTGTATTAACTGCATATCCAACACATATTACTCAACCAAAGCTAAATGGATTGACTTCCTTGATATGACCTGCACAAATTTTTGTTCCAAATCATTAGTAACCAACATTCTCTATTGGATTCACATCAAATCCAAACACGCAGACTCACAAACCTTCTGTCTATAAATTAGCACTTTAGGATCATCACTTCACACAACAACCATTTCCTCTTCCGTACATCTTAGCTATCATACTTCACCATGACCAAGTCACACAACTCTTCCACATCTAGAACTCCAAGAAGAACAGCCCGCATCAGTGTTAAACCTTGTTGTTTTATCAACTTAGCAAACTCTTCATCTGAGGAAAATTCTCCTCTCAATATATCATCACCCATTGCTAGTGAAAATTTCCTTACACTCTCCACCCCAACACCATCACATGTTGTTATACAAACACCACCACCAACCCTTACTCCAATAGCCACTACTCCACCACCGGCTCCATCACAGACTGTTAGATCACCATCACCACCAAAATCACCTAAACTCCAACCCTTGGAATTATTTAGGACTCCTCCTACATCACCACATCTTGATGACTTAGAAGAACTTTCACCAAAATTACCCAATCTTCCACCCATGACCTTTGAAGGTCAACAACCCATGCTTTTTCACCCGGTTTACCCGGATATCCATGGCCCTTTATACCATGATGCACAATCATCCCAACCTCAACCACAAACTCTATCACCCACATCCACTCTAGTTGCCATTGACGAGGCAATGTGGATGAATATGCCTCAAACCCAAGAAGAGATTAGTGAAGAGCTCAATCGTCTCTACACTCTCTCGGGTATGGTTGACCATCGCCTTCATGAAGCAATGGACATCCAAAACATTCTTATGAACTCCCTCCAAACACCACAACAACCATCCAACAACAACAACACCCAACCACCATCACCACCACCACCACACAACTTGGACCCTAGTCTTCCGCCCGGCTTCTCAAGTCATGATTGCGCACATTGTGAGAGAACGGCTCACTTGGCCCAAAGGACCAACATCTTGGTCCATGAGCTTCAAAACGAGATGAGGTTCATCTTGAACCATGTTCTTGAACGTTTAAACGCAATCTCTCATCCTTCTCAATAGGAGCTCTTTAGATTAGTTGTTTGGATTTTTTTTTAAGTTGTTTGTTTAGGACCTTTTTATTTTTTTTAGGATGTCTTCTTATTTGTAACATCATTTCACTATTGTGACTTTTGTCACAAAATTTTCAATCTATATGAATGTGATGTTTTATGCTTATGAGTGATCAACATATTGCATATTATCATTATCATTATGAACTAACATTCCTATATTGCATATATTATATCTTGCATATGATTGCTTTAGGTACAAATTATGATCAGACACTTAGTTTGACTTTTTAAAGTCAAACATATTGAAAGGCTTGTTTGGAAGAACACTTCACAAGCATTCTACTTCTTCATTGAAGTCATTTCATAACTAACACTTCATTTGCAGCATATCATACCCTTCAATAGTATACGTTGGTACTCGAGAAGTGAGGAGTATACATCGAGGGGGAGCATCTCATAAGCATCTCATATACTAACCGTTTGTTTTGTAGATTCATGCATCATTTCCTTGATTACTCCATTTAGGGGGAGTATAAAACAAGGGGGAGCTCTTAAAGTTCTCAAAATCGCATTCCGCTTCGCTACTCTTTTTGTTTCGACAAAAAGGGGGAGAAAGGACTAAGTTTGCATCAACTGTGAATCATCACAGTACATACATTTTTTACAAAACTTTTCTTTAATAAACAAACTTAATATATATTTTTAAGAACTCATGCTATATTTATTCTCTTGCTCAAAAATATACTTTATGTTTTGTCATCAACAAAAAGGGGGAGATTGTTAATACAAATAGAGTCTCAAAAACGTTATTTATATTCTTTGATCTTTCATTAGTTTTGTTAATGACAAATAAAAGGAATATCTTTTAGCAAATAATAAATACTAGCTTAAGTCTCTTAAGTACACATTTTACACTTCACATATTAACCAAGAATTACAAGTTTAGTAACTTGTTTCCTTAAAAGGAAACTTTAATTCATAAACCATTCCATGACATCATTGCATGCATCACATACAATATCTTTGATATATCTTGGTTAGATATGCAAGCAACATAGTTGACATTTGAAGATCTTGGATGATATGGTAAGATACAACTAAGATATGGTAAGAGACAACTATTACATAGCTGTCACATCCCACGGATCCAAGTCCTATAAAGGACGGATCCCTTTTGAGGGATCCGCCGGATCCGTGAGCTGAAGATCAGCTTGCCTATAAATAGGAAGCTGATCATTTGGCTCTCTCATCACTCATATAGCTTAACACATATATTCATTCAGTACATATCTTACTAACATCATTCATAGTTGCATTTCACTTTGATCTTTCATTTTGTAGAAAAGAGATCAAGCATTCAAGGATCTACAGAACCGTAATCCTTTAGTTGCATTACTGTGTGATCTTGTAGTTTGTTTCACACATCATATCTATCATTTGTAATCAGTGAGTGTGGTTAGTACTTTAGTCCTTAAAGTACAAAGAGTGTAGGGAGTGGTTGTACCCTTGTAAAGAACTCGACATCTAGCTTAGTGTCGGTAAAGTAATTAGGCGACGTCAGGTTGGTTCTACCTTGTGAAAGAACCCGGTGTTTAGCTTAGTACCGGAAAAGGAAGTAAGCGACGTGTAAAGGTTTTCTCCGCCTAGGAAAGGAGTTTGTTTCTTAGTGAAAGATAAACTCTCGAGTAGGAAACTCGGGGAGTGGAGTAGGGCAAGGAATAGAGTTCTTGTAGCCGAACCACTATAAACAACTGTGTCGTGTGGTTTGATCTTTCCTCTCTTTATCTTTTGTTTACATTGTGTGATTATTTATTTGTGATTGTTTCCTTTGAATTAACATATAGTAACAAAGCAAATAAAACTTTAAAAACGGTAAAAACTATTCAACCCCCCTTCTAGTTTTCCACACAGGAGATGGTCCAGCTTTCCGGACTCTAAAGCGAACGACAGTTGTTTCTTGAGTTGGTGGCAATCGTCAGTAAGATGTCCTTTTTCCCTGTGGTATTCACAGAATTTGTCTAAATTTTCCTTTCTCGCCCTGCTTCCGATTGGGCGAGGGAGAGGTAAGTTCAAATGGTGTTCTGTAGCGAGGATTTCCCTCGGGGGCTTAGTTAACGACCACAATCCACTGGGCCGTTTAGGCGGATCATTGCGACGGTAGTCCAAGAGGGGAAGATCATTACGGGGAAGATCACTGCGAGGGTAGCTTCTGAGTGGAACTGCATAGGGGTGGTATGTGTCTTTCTGTCGGTAATCGTTTCGGCGATCCACTCGCGGTTTGTCGTTTCTAAAACCCTGGGTTCCTTTCTTGTTTGAGTCGAAACCCTCACCCTTCGGTAGTTCCGTACTACGGAACGCTTCTTCAGATCTTATGAAGTCATCTACCCTAGTAAACATTTCCGTGACCGTACGCGGAACCCTATCGGAGAACTTTTTGGCGAGAGTTGGGCACTTGTGCGCGCTCATGAAGGCTGAAATTCTCATTATCTCCGGTACACCGCTTATATAGCTTGCCTCGTCTGTCCATCTCTCCTTAAAGTCCGGAAGGGACTCGTGAGCCCGGCGGATGATTTTCGTGATCTCCGTGGGGTTCTTTATACACTTCTTCCTGAGCGCAAACCTCGTGGAAAATTGTTCCCTCAATTCGTTTCAACTGTCAATACTTCCGGGTTCCAACCTTTCCAACCATCCGCCTGCGGCCCCATCCAATGTTTGTTGAAACATGCGGCACCATACGGGCATCGGCCATTCCCCTTGGTTTGCGGCTCCTGTGAATCGGGTGAGATGATCGTTCGGGTCTGTCGAGCCATCATTAATCTCATGTTCAGCGGCATGGTGTGACTCGGTCCGGAGAATTCCACAATGCGGCGAGTAAACGGCGATCTCGACGTCTCTTTAAAGGGCTTATGTAAATCATCATCCTTCCCCTTGTCCTTTACCTGACTTGCATTCTCTTCGTCTTCAAAGTTTAATTGTATCGGCTTGAGAGCACTCGCGTTCAGCCTGTTGTGCTTTTTGATAAGTTCCGTCAGTGACGCCACTTGGGCCGCAATCATTTCTCGAAGACCGGGGGATTCTTCGCCCGGGCCCTCATTCGAGTTTCGGATGTTACCTGTTTCATCCCGGTTGTTGTTATTGGGTTGAAGGGTGCTGTCGGTTTCGTTCAGGTTCTGGACATTATCGGTTTCGTATCGGTTGCCGGTGTTGGGTTGGAGGATATTGTCGGTCTCGTTCGGGTCTAAGATGTTATCGGTTTCGTATCGGTTGTCATTGTTTGTTTCGTTCCCCCCATCTCCGAAACGGAGAGAAGTAAAGGAAGGACCAGCCATGTCAATGCTCTAGTAGATTGAATAGCGGGTCCCACGGATGGCGCCAATTTGTTGAAGTAAAACCTTGCAAGTAGGTCCCACTTCTATGCTTTGTCCTTCGGATGGGCTCCTTCGGACCTTGTTTACTCCTACACAAGAAGAACACGCGTTAGGCTCGCCCCGGGTTTGATCCCAGGACCAACCTCCGGCGTGAGAATGAGTATCGGGTAATATGAATAGTGGTATGAGAGTAACAGTAGTAGGTGTAAAATTGAATTCATATCATAAATGAAGTGTGGGTATTTATACTACCCACACCTACTGTACCTGTTTACCTTGGGACCAAGCGAGTTGACCTATGTCTGACCTATAAGGTAGGTGTCAGGCCCTGTGGGAGACATAATCCCGGGAAATCTGGGATGCCAGTGGCTGATGAGACTGTTCACTGTAAATGGCGGCGGTCCACTCCGTACGTGTATCTGGAGGCCCGAGACAGTCCGGACGAACCGTGACGTTCGGACACCGGAGCATGGTCCGGACGAAGTATGACGTCCGGACACATACACCAACATTTGTCATGTCACCATAACGCTCCATTTTGCGTTAGCATACCGAATGCTCTTAGGCTCTTAGCCGTCTACTAAGGTTTCTTGATAAAACTATTTTTTTAAGAAAACTCAAAAAAGTTTCAAAACTATAGCATGTAAACAGAAAGTAAAGTTGTTTGGAGAACGTATGAATTTAAGATTCAAGAATATTGTGCGACGTGTTGATCACAACAAGGAATAATTTTCTAACATTATTTTAGCATTTAAAAAGTAGTTTACCTACACTTCAAACATTTAAAGCAGTTGACTGAGACCATGATCCCAAATATAGAATCCTTTTTTCCTCGACACAAATAAATAAAGGCCGGGTTATAATGACCCTCGTTGTAGGGAGGGTCTGTTGACTTTTGCAGTTGCTGCCGCTTACAGGGGCGGAATCATGTGTACTTCAGGGGTAGCGGTCGATACCCCTGAACTTTTACCCGGTAGTGAAATTTTTGATAATTTTTTATGTTTTTCGTACTATGTTTCGTATTTCGCTACCCCTGAAATAAATTTTCGCTACCCCTAAATAAATTGATTAAGGCCAAATCATTCTTTAAAAAAACTCCAAAGGCCCAAGCCCACTAAATGTTTAAAAATAAAAACAAAAAAACATACAAAAACTTATAATAAAACTGAATGGCTTATTATAAAATTATAGTAAAAGTCAAATTAAACAAATTCAACACCCTTTTGTTTCCAAAAGAGGACAGCCTGTTTCCCACTTACCCCTGGCCCAATGCAAGCAGTAAGAAAAGATTATTCATTTTCATTCCTTTCATTAATTATCATTACTTTTGGGTGTTAATATCTTGAATAAACTCAGGCAGATGTTGATAACAGTGGAACGATTGATTATGAAGAATTTGTTGCTGCAACATTGCATATGAATAAAATTGAGAAAGAAAATCATCTATTTGCAGTTTTTTCTTACTTTGATAAGGATGGAAGTGGTTATATTACCGAAAGAAAGAAAGAAATAATCAAAAGAAGACACCACTCCACGAAGACCAGTCACAACCGCTCCCACCACCAGTCATGACCGCCGACCGGCTTCCGCCACCACTATCCATCAGGTTTGTTTAATTTTGTTTTTGCAATTAATTTTGTTTTTGTCCTAATCTAATTTATTGATATGTTAATTGTTAAGTTAATTGTGTTTTCCCTAATTTAGATTATTGCTAAGTTAATTATTTTTGCCATAATTTAGTCTATTGCTAATTTAATTGTTTTTGCCCCAATTTATTTTTGCCCTAATTTAGTTTATTCCCTGTTATTTTTTTTACATTACAAATTGCAAATCGATTATGTTTGTTAGGATATCATAGGATGTTTTACATTACATTACAAATTACAAATTGCAAATCGATTTAGTTTAAGGTGCTATGTTGTTGTTTTTATTGGTGATACAGTTTGCTAAGGGTGTTTTGTTTGTTTTTTGCAGAAAAAGATGGATTTTACTCTGAAAGTAGTTGGTGGTGACATATCAGCTATTCCCGGTGTTGCTGATGCTCTTGAGGTGTGACTTTTTTATTTGTATTAATGATCTCTTTCGGGATGTTTATCACTGATTGAATATCTGTGAGACAGAAATGTTTTAATAATATTTTTAAGAGGTGACATGTTTATGCAGAGTACCATACATGATGCTGTTGAGGATTCAATCACATGGCCTGTCCGAAAAGTTATTCCTATACTCCCTGGTGATTACATGTATGGCTGCAAAACCAGCAACGAAAATTTTGCGAGGAAAATATTGTACGTAGGGCTTGTGTCACATATCGACTTACTATAGGGGTGGTTCCTGGCATTGGTTTCTTTTAAAAAAAACTATGGTTAACTTTTTTTTTCCGCTACCCCTGAACTTTAGTCCTGGCTCCGCCACTGGCCGCTTGTACTGTCTGCTTTGTCGGATTGTACATTCTTTTAAAAATAGGCGGACCCCATGTGTAGGGGGGTTTTTATAACACATCCCTATAAATAAAGGCCTCTATTATCCACACCCCCTATTGAAATATGTGGTTAAAAATATTTCTCATTTTTATTATTTTTATTTTTCTTTTCAATGGATCCATTCCTATGTTACTAAATAACATGTACATATACTTGTTTTTAATTGCCAAAAGAACAAACTTAATATCAATACTTGTTTTGAGAGTTGACGAAAATCATCATAAGCAAAACTACATGAATTTATCATATAATGTTTCTAACTTTATATATACTGATATACATAATATTCATAAAAGCTATATGAACATAGTTGCCATATCGAGTAAGTGATAAAGCATATGAACTTAACTTTTTTCGTAACTAACACAAAAGAATGTGTTCATTGGTCTAAAACTCTAAACAATTGTATCATCTTCCTTTTAAAAAATACTCCTTACGAACATAAATTTGATTAACCGTTATAAGGATTAGTGACACTAATTTTATTAACTCTTATCTATATTTTTAGTTACCTAGAAGCTATACTCGTATTGTTTATGCATACATAATTGAAACATAGAAGAATAGTGGTGATGTTGATCACAAGTCAACAACAAGGGATAATGGGTGGGGTCTTTATATAATCATATGTCCCTAGCCAATAAGAAGCCCTTTTAGATGAGAACTTATTCGGTGGGTTTGGTGCGACTATCGGACTAGGTTACACTATTTTATTAATTACGGAGTAATAAACTAACAGGGTCTTTGCGCGATGCGGCTGTGAGTATCTTATAATTTAATTTTTTTGGCTAATAATTAAATTTTTTCAACTTTTGGCATCTTAGTGCATTTACACTGTTTTCTTGAGATTCATATACAAGAGAAAGTAAAAAGAAAAAGAAAGAAATTGAAAAGAATCGTGTTCTCAAAATCTTTTATAAGGAAGAAAGGAAAAGAACCTAAAAGAAGAGGAAGGAAGATGCAAGCTTTTTCTACTATAAATGTTTCTTCCCACTTTTGAGAGAAAGAGGAAGGAAGAGAAGTGATTCTCTTCCTTTCTTTTCTCTCTTATCACTTCTTTTCTTTTTTTTTATAAACAACACTCGAGAACACAACAAAGAAAATATATTACTCCCCTATATAATAGTAAGATGTTAGTGTAAAGTGTAAACCTTAAAGTTGGTTCTTATTTGTAAGAGCAGGTGCAACGGTTAACGCACCCTTGCGTTAACCATTGCAAGTCAGCTGCGTTAATGCAACGTTAAAGGGTTGCGTTAACCCTTTAACGCTGCGTTAAGGGTTGTATGTGTAAAAAAAAAAAAAAAAAAAAAAAAAAAAAAACACTTCACCCCCCCCCCCCCCCCTTATAACGTCCATTATATCCGTTGAATTCAAAAAAAAAAAAAAAAATCAAAACACCCCCTTCCAATTTGACTGTTTGAATCAAACGGCTATATCCAAAAAAAAATCAAAACCATTTTCACTCCCCTATAAATACCCAATTAACACAACATTTTTTTTTCACACTTCCACAAATCAATCTAATACATCATATACTTCCATCTTCAAACTTGCACACAAAAAAAATGTCCGGATTTAACCCAAACGACGATGATAGTTTCATGAATCTCCTAAACACCGGGTGGAATAACCCAAACGTCGGGTCATCTTCAAACCCGAACGCACCATCACCCAACAACCCAATCCCTAACCCACTTGGCTTGTCGAGCCAAGAACTTTACTTACAACATCAACGAATGCTATATTGGGAACAACAACAACAACAACAACAGAACCTAAACACCAATTTATTCTAATCTTCAATTCACAAAACAATCACAACAATCTCAAACGGAAACCCATGATGTTCCCGAGACACCTACGTCTCCTCCAAAGCCATACAAACGGGGTGGCAAACGAAAGGCAAAAAAAATGAAAGACCCCGAACCATTGGAGGAGGATGAAGAAAATACCGACTTCATCAAATGTTGGAACCAACACGAGGAAAAATTGTTTGCCATGTGTTATGTGGCCGCGACCGAGGATGCATAAGTGGGGCGTTCACAAGCGAAAGATACATTTTGACAACGAGTGAAAAATGAGTTTAATAGACTCAATTTTCAAAAGCAAAACAAGGATATGATTCAAGGAAAATGGAAAACGTTGAACCGTGATTGCACAAAGTTCAACGCCTATTACAAACGTTCCCAACGCCAACAAAAAAGTGGGGAAAGTGACATGGATATCCTTAAACGCGCCAAACAAATGTACCGGGACGAGCACAGAACCGCTCCGTTTAACAACGAGGAAGCTTGGGAGGTTTTGCGGGCTCATATGAAATGGGACGCGCCGGAAGGGGTTGATTTAACCAGGGATGTCCCAAGCCAAACAAACGTGGCGTTGTTTGGTCGTGATGAACACCCACGTCCTATGGGAACAAAGCGTGCTTCAAAGAAAGCTAGATCCGAGAGCACGATAAGTACGGGGGGAGCGAGTACCCTAGGAACGAGCTCGTCTAGCCAATTCGGGGAGGCTATGACATCCAAGTATCGTTTGAAACAGGAAATCACCCAAGTAGTGTATCGGGCGGCCCAAATAAAAGATGAGACGATAACAAGATTGGAGGAAATGAAATTTTTGATGATGGACACGGACGGGAAGGATCCAAACGTTGTTTGTTGGATCAATGACGTAAAAGATCGAATCATCAAAAAATATAACGTCCAACCTCGTCACTAGATTTAGTATTGTGTTTTTTTTATGTTGTAGTTTGTTTTTTTTTTTTTTTTTTTTTTTTTTTTTTTTTTTTTTTTTAATTTCGTTATTATTATTATTTTTTTATTTCGTTGTAACTTTTTTTTATTAACTATGTAATGTAATATGTTTTTAATGAATGTTATGTTTTTAATAAATGAAATATTATTATAAGTTTAGGGGTTGAGTTTGAAAATATTTCAGTTTAAGTTGAGTTAAGTTGAGTTATGATAGTGGGTGTTTTTTTGAGTGGTGGGTGTTTTTTTGAGTTAAAGGTGAAAAGGTTAAAGCTGATGTAGCGCTGACGTGGCAGTGTGTTAAAGTTTAACTTTAGGTTACCATTGCATCTGCTCTAAGGGTTAAAAAAGAGGGTTTTGGCCGTACAATAACTACGTACTTTTCGAAATGTCCGGCGTACTATTTTTCATTCCACTTAATGTAGTCTACTTTCATGTTTTGTACCATTTTGCACATACAAACTTGTTTTACCGAAACTGATAGCACCATTGCAACGTTTTCTTGACACGTGGGATTTCCACTAACCAAAATTAACTTATGTATCCCCTTTTCTTCCCCAAATCAGTTCAACCAGATTTCACCCTTTCATATGTCATATCATCCTTAAAGATTAAACAAAAATCAACCAAAACAAGTCCAAACTTGAAGAATATAAATGATCATAATATTGTACAATACCGAACTACATTTTGTTCATAATATTGCACAACATTATAAGTACAAACAAAAAACTAGCATTCGACTGATTCAAACACAATAACCACACTCATTTACAAATCAAGAAATAGTAACGTCTAAACTAGTACTCAAAGAGTTACCTACTTCTCATTTGCAGAAGCTTCATCAAGTACAATCTTTCAGTTTCTTGTGCTCATATTCTTGTAACGATTTCACATCAAACTGTTCAGGTACAATCGGCCGTCTCTTCCTGTTACTGAACACCGTACACATAAACATCCCAATAAGTGTACCCAAAGCACCACATACAATTCCAACCATCAACGCTACAAGAATCTTCACCACATAATCACTTTCTTTCGGAACAACAACCTTCACCTCATGCCTTTTATTCGAGAAATGTTACAAAGTCCAAACTCGAAGAATATACACTGTGGTGAAGGGATAAACTGGATCGAGTACGGGAAAGGGTGTGGGAGCTCCACTCGCCGGCGGTGATAGTTGAACTGACCTGAAAGTCGCCGGAAAAGATACAGATAAACCGGAGTAAGTGGCGGCGCATGGTAGCTCTGGTGAGTGTCGCGTAAGTGAGGTTTAGTTCGGAATAATGTGATGAATCTAATGGTGGTGTCAGTTTAGCGTTGAAGCAGATGGTAGTGGAGTTTGTTATGTGTCCAATGGAGAAGGAGATGTATTAGGAGAGAGAGGAGAAGAGAGAGAGAGGGGGGGGGGGGAGAGAGAGAGAGAGAGAGAGAGAGAGAGAGAGAGAGAGAGAGAGAGAAAGTAGCTAGTTTAATTGTGAAATCTGGTTAAAAACATGACATATGAAAGGGTTAAAAACATTGCCACGTTGGACTTTTAGCCGGTTTTAAAAAAGTTTAGCCGGTTGCAGGTAAACTTGTGTGCAAAATGGTATAAAACATGAAAGTAGACTACATTAAGTGGAACGAAAAATAGTACGCGTACCAAAACGGGACATTTCGAAAAGTACGTAGCTATTGTACGGTCAGAACCCTAAAAAGAAATGTTATTTGGCTCAAGTATGAGTAATGATAATCTTGGACTTTCAAAACTTAGGGCCCGTTTGGTTTAAAGCTTTTGGATTCAAAGAATGGTTTCATTCCAAAAATTAAATGTTTGGTTCAAGTTTTTGGGAATCGAAGTGGGCCCGGTAATGATAGATTGATTCATGTCAAATGTGGTATCTTTTGTAAATAATGGACCCCACATTTATATCTTACTCACAATCTATATATAAATTAATTATTAAAAAATAAAACTACCACAATTTCTTTCTAATAAATCATTTATCAACTATTAAAATAAAGTTTTGAGTTAAGTACATTTTTGGTCCTTTTGGTTTACCGGGTGTAACGATTTTGGTCAAATAGTTTGAAAAGTAACGGATCCTGTCCAGAATCCGACGACCTGTAACACTTTTGGTCCATTTTTCATATCACCGTTAGTCAAACTTAGTTTGACCATTAAAATAAAGGGTATTTTGGTCATTTCACACAACCACTCACTCCCATTTGTATTATTTTCTTTATATTGTCTTCAACCACTCACATAACCCTAAACTCATCATTTATGGCAGCCACCTGATGAACTCAAATAAGTACATTTTATTACTATCATTTATCCTATTAATTTGACTTGTTTTATTATATTATGTATGAGGATTGATACTTAATCGTTTACTTTTGTAATTCTCAGGTAAAAACAAGCATTTGGTGAAACTTGGCGATTTTGGACTAATTATGGAGCAAAACATGCAAGAAGTTAAGAGTCTACTGAAATGTACAAGATCAAGACATTCTGCTCCAGATGCGCCGCATCTCACTTATCACATACGGCGCATCACTATCAATATTTCACCAGATACGATCCAAGATACAAGAGGACATGCGCCGCATCTATTTATGGAGTTACGCCGCATCTTCTGGCGGTGTACGAATATTCCTGAATATTATAATCTTGGACCCCACGCGAAGTTAAGTTAATGCGCCGCATCTACTTACTAGATGCGCCGCATCTTACCCTCAGACAGAAACTATAAATACCCCAAGACCAGACGAATTCGAGAGATATATAATATATACGAGACCGAAGTACAGAAACCCTAGGACGAATTCAGTCAAGGCAGCAGCACAAGACACACCCAAACGAAGATACAAGAGCTGTAAGAAGGTGCTGCATGTGTTTAATTCATTAAGTAGTTTTGTTTTATTGTGTTAGTAAACTTTAATTCATCAAGATTGGTGGCTTGTGTAATGTGACAACGGAAAGATTGCACTCCCTTAAAACTGCTTTCTCATCAATTAAAGTTTATATGTTGATGTCTTTGGTGACTTTTATTAGTGCATTGATAACCTCTGTGTCTAGCTGAGCGTTGATCGGGTCGCCATGCCTCTGCCCTCGCCTATTTGTTAGATCGCCTATGCATTCTATCGTCTGTAGAAAAGTAGGAAGAAAGATAAATAGGACAGTCATAAGTAATCATTAAGGGTTTACTCGCCGATAAGATTAGAACCAATGATAAAGGACTTAATCTCGGTGCGTTGCATCGAACTATACACTTCATATAAAACTAGCAATAAAACAAGTGACAAACTACTTATCTATCAGGACAGTCTTCTTATTGTCTCAAGTATTTATCTGTGTACGTGTGTGCTATTCGCTGATTCGTGCCTATTGGTTTAGTTTATTATTTAATTGCAACCAAATCGTGCCAGTCTCTCAGGCTGAACCCCCCTTGCGTTAGATTAGGTTGTATAGCTAACTTAATATATTAAAATACTGATTAGAATAACTAGATAATACGTTCCACTCTTAGTGATCGACACTCTACTTACCATTATATTCATACTGACCGGGTACACTGCTCGTTAAGTGTGTGTGTTATTGATAAGTCGGCTAAATATAAATTTAAAACTTGAGTAGGCATTAATACTGCTAAACCGCAACGACACATCGCACGCATCAAGTTTTTGGCGCCGCTGCCGGGGAGTGAATTGTTATTATCTGTTAATTTGATTAGTATTTTAATTAGGTTTTTAATTTTATTTATCTAACCGCTAATTCTGTTGTGTATTAGATTAATTTGCATTCATTGTACTATTTTGCATATTTTCTGTTTTTGTGTGTTATTTGTTTGCTTTTATTTGTGTTTATTTTCGTGTGTTTTATTTGTTTTTAATTTTTCGTATTTTTTGTATTCTGCTATCGTTGTACTGAGCTTAATCAAACGATACGGCGCATCTGATTTCTCAGATACGGCGTATTGCGTTTAATTTTTATAAAATACAACGCGTTTAATTAATTTGATACGACGCATCTTTTCCCCAAGATACGGCGTATCTGTTTTTGAGAATTTTTTTTTCTAAACGTTAACGCCATACGACGCATCTGCTTTAGCAGATACGGCGTATCTATTATTTTAATTAAAAACAGTTTTCGAATTATTAAACAGATACGGCGTATCGATCTCTATCGATACGGCGCATCTTCTGAACCAAAAATCTTATATTTTGAATCGTAACGAAAATACGGCGCATTAACTTTTGTTAATACGACGCATTTAATTTTAAATAAATATCGATTTTTGATAATTAAAATTGATACGGCGCATTCGAATTTCTAAGCGGCGTATCTATTTTCTGAATAAAGTCTGATTCAATTTTAACGATTATAAGATACGGCGTATCCAACTTTTTGGATACGGCGCATCGTCTGCAGATATCAGCTATTTGTATTCTTATATCCGTTTCTATATTCATTAATTTCTCTTCTAGCGAACAAATCCTACTGATGATTTTACTTGTGATGACAGATTTTGCTATGGAAGATATGTCGAAGAACGGATATCTTGCTATGGAGCTCTTGCTTTCGAACTCATCCATGGAAGTTTATGATTATGTCAACTTCAATGTACTCGAGATTGATACGGATTTATTCTCTTGGGAGACCCCTCTTGAAGCTGTTTTTAAAGAATTCATGCGTTTATGCAACATTGACAAAGGGGTATTCTCTTATGATGTATTTGTGAGGTACACTGGAGATGAACTGTTGCTCTTATGGCCTATCATTGAATCCAAAGGATTGAACTGGACTACTATCAAAGAAGATGATGGGAAATTCTATCTTGCATACATGGACTCAAGCAACAAAAGCTGTGGTGGAGGGAATACCCAAATCTCTTACATGCCTTATTCCGAACAGCACTGGGGATTGAACGAGAACTGTCTGGACGATGAAAGAATTTATGCTGTGGCGGAATTACTATTTCATGGCAGGTTGGTAAGATTGATGGACCTCTCCCTCAATGATTGGCTTGAACTTAAGTATGGTAGTCCGAAATTTGCCCCTGCAAATGAAGTTAAGCGGATTATGACTTCATGGTTGACACGTAGTTTTAAGGAGCAATTTAACGAGTTCATGGAGATAAGGAGGAATATGATTGGAAAAGCTTGCTTTGACGTTGACCATGATCCTAACGATGTTGATTTTTCAGAGTGGTTGGCTAGTAAGTTTAATAACCATAAGAGTATGGATCGAGCTACTAAGGATGCATTATGGGTATATTGGATAAGAGGTGAAGACGAAGAAGTAGAGAGCGACTATGGGTCGTCACTTCATGATTCAACAGTCAATGAGGGCATTGAAGAACTTTTCAGAATTGACATTGATGTGTTCGATTATGAGACACCCTTGTGCAAGCAATTCAAGGAATTTAACTACCTTCTTCAAGTCGACAATGATGTGCTAACTGGAGATCTACCAGGATTTAAGACTTATGACGATTTCAAAAACACCTGGTACTACGAATGGAATGACCAAGTACCATGGGTTTGGGATAAACCATGGGAATTTGAGCACATTAATCACACCTGTACACCTTTCGTTTTCAAGGATGGGAGTAATGTTTGGCCGACCTGTGATTATAAGAGTGACGGAACCTGTAATGGGGGAAGTATTATTGGGATGAAACGGGTTGGAAAAGATGTAACCTTTGAAGATTATGAGTGGTACGATAATGTTGAAGACTGCCCACAAAAAGCGGAGGCTTTGCAAGAAAAGGGTAGAATTGAACGCTTGAAAGGACTTAAGGGAACATCGGATACTACTTTCTGGGAATGGGGTGCATGAAAAATTTGATGATTTCACGAAGCTTAGTCGACGGTTACAATGGGATTTGGAAAGAGAGTGGGAGGCAATTCAAGACAATAAGTCATTAATTGATGAACTAGATGACTATTTGATTAAGGATCCTTACTTTAAGTTTGTTGATAAAGACGAGGAAGAATTCACCAAAAGAAAGTGTCAACTACTTGGGATCCCTTATAATGAGCCACCCATGATTATTTCTGAAAAATTTAAAATCATCAAATATTCTTTGGGACCAGGTGAAGAGTATTTTGCGACGAAGACCAAGAGTTATAGAAGATTAAGCCTAACGGAAGAAAACGTCGCAAAGCTATACGGTAACATCTTTCGGATGAAGGAAGAAGGATGGACCGTGACAAGGACTAAATGAAGAGCTGAACGTGAGTCTAACTTGAAGACTCTGGAATAAAGACAAGTGCTGACCGGGAGACAACCCGGAGAAATTTTTATTATTCTGTTTTTGTGTCGAGTCAGTCAGGCCGCAGAGGATACGGCGCATCTCAATTCTGAGATGCGACGCATCTCCTGCACTGGTCATATCTTTATTTTTCTGCATTTTTTTATTTTCGACTTTAAAACTTTTAATCAGTTTATTTTAATGCGGCGCATCCCTGGTTAAGGATGCGGCGCATCTTCTATTCTGATCCGTATTTATTCCAGGCTCGATACGGCGTATCTTCTTCCATAAGATACGGCGCATCGACTGACCTGATGATTTTCATTTTTATTTTTTATGTTTTAGTTTTATCTAACTACTAATGTATTATGCAAGTTTGAACCTTTCTTATATTAGGTGTGTTTTAAAGTGTTGGTGGTATTATAGATTCCTGCATTTCCTGTGGATACATCAATTATGAAGCCTAAACGTTCTCATCCACAAGAAAGATGATTTTTGCTCTTATACTAATGGAGGATCATACCGAGCAAATCTCAGGGGAGTTTTTCTGTTCTAATTCTTTTATTTTCCAGTTTTTATCCTTTTATACAAACAACGAGGACGTTGTTTAACTTAAGTGGGGGGATTGGAGAATTAGAACACTTAACACTTACTTGTCCTAAACTTTTCAAAATATGCTTAAAATGTGCTTAATATATCAAAATTAAAAAAAAAATTAGCATGTTTTTGTTTAAAGTCTAAGTTGCATAGCTGCACACATGACGTCATTTTCAAAAATTGTGATTTTTCAAAATTCACAAATCTATGAGTGTGCCGGTGACTTGTAAACTTTAGAACTTGGCTTGTATACTATTCGAGACCACCATAATAAGTATTATTTATATAATTGGAATAACTTGTCTAAATTGGTAAAATTCTAGGATTACACCCAAATAGCCATTATATGTTATGTGTTATTAGCTAACTACACTGGTTAGTTAACCCCGTATAAACCATTTTGTTACTCTCATTTTTAGAGTAAGATACCCCTAGAAAAACACTCAGAGCCATTCCTTTCGTTTCTTACACCTATGTTTAAAATGTTTTGTTACACCCTTACACCTTAGCCTACCCTGTAGATTAGAATCCGTGGTTGGTTAATTGCTATAGGCAAAGTGTGTTTCCTTACATTACCTGTGTTCGCGTGCGTAATTCATTATCTATGGTTAGGTCGGGAAATTGTACAATGCAATTGGAGTGAAAGTAAATATTGTATATCTTTGAGTTTATTTTTCGTGTGTTTACTACTTTCACTATTACCGTTATTTCTGAAGTCATGAAAAGTATAGAAAAATTATCCAGAATTATCATTATAGTGATGTGGTGAAATTTTACACATCTTTGTTTATATATATATATATATAAAAAAAAAAAAAAAAAAAAAAAAAAATCGAAAAAATAAGAAAAGAAAAAGAAAAAGAAGAGTTGGAAGCTTGTTAAACCAACAATGTAAAGTTTTGTATTAAGTGGTCGATATCACCACTAGTTGTTGTATACTATATCTATGGATTGAATGGGAGTTGGCAGTTATGGGAACGTCAACTAAGGTTTATTCTTTGATTAAGATCTTGTTGAGTATAATTCGTGTCTACCTAAAGCGTGTGTTTCAAGTGTTAAAGCGTGAGTTATTCTATGATATGAGTCTTATTCATGGGATGGTTGGGATAGTGATTAACCACACTTAGGATTTTAATTTATTTGTTTTGTTTATTTTTCATTTTACACCAATTTATATCCCAAAATTTATCCATACCCTGTATTATTCTTTATCCAACCAAACCTTTGATTTATTGAGATTAGGGATTTGAGCAATCTTAAGTATCGTAGTCGTGGATTCGGCTATGTATTTATGATTTTGTCGCCCTTTTTGATATATTATTATTGGTGAAGTTTGGACCTATCTTTAGCCTATTCGAGTTAAGGATTTGAGCAATTGCAAGTATCGTGTTCGTGGATTCGATCATGTATTTGTGATTTTGTCGCCTTTTCTGGAATTTGAGATCGATAGAGATTTAGAATAATTAACCCTTAAACCTCAAAACCCTTTTTTACCGCTTTAGACTTGTTATTCCTTGGCTTTAGTGGGGGAGATGTGTATACTTGCCAAGCTTATGATAGAATATTCGTCGCGACTGGACAGTTAAACGATTAGATTTGCTTTTATCAAATTATTTTATCTAACTTCTAATTCGTTAAGTGTTTGGTTGTGTGATTATGACAAAAACGAATACATGCTTAAGTATAAAAATAAATCCTAATATCTTTTAGGATACATTTTCATAAGATTAATTCTAAGGTTTACTTGGGGACAAGTAAAGTTCAAGTGGGGGGATATTTGATGAACTCAAATAAGTACATTTTATTACTATCATTTATCCTATTAATTTGACTTGTTTTATAATATTATGTATGAGGATTGATACTTAATCGTTTACTTTTGTAATTCTCAGGTAAAAACAAGCATTTGGTGAAACTTGGCGATTTTGGACTAATTATGGAGCAAAACATGCAAGAAGTTAAGAGTCTACTGAAATGTACAAGATCAAGACATTCTGCTCCAGATGCGCCGCATCTCACTTATCACATACGGCGCATCACTATCAATATTTCACCAGATACGATCCAAGATACAAGAGGACATGCGCCGCATCTATTTATGGAGTTACGCCGCATCTTCTGGCGGTGTACGAATATTCCTGAATATTATAATCTTGGACCCCACGCGAAGTTAAGTTAATGCGCCGCATCTACTTACTAGATGCGCCGCATCTTACCCTCAGACAGAAACTATAAATACCCCAAGACCAGACGAATTCGAGAGATATATAATATATACGAGACCGAAGTACAGAAACCCTAGGACGAATTCAGTCAAGGCAGCAGCACAAGACACACCCAAACAAAGATACAAGAGCTGTAAGAAGGTGCTGCATGTGTTTAATTCATTAAGTAGTTTTGTTTTATTGTGTTAGTAAACTTTAATTCATCAAGATTGGTGGCTTGTGTAATGTGACAACGGAAAGATTGCACTCCCTTAAAACTGCTTTCTCATTAATTAAAGTTTATATGTTGATGTCTTTGGTGACTTTTATTAGTGCATTGATAACCTCTGTGTCTAGCTGAGCGTTGATCGGGTCGCCATGCCTCTGCCCTCGCCTGTTTATTAGATCGCCTATGCATTCTATCGTCTGTAGATAAGTAATCATTAAGGGTTTACTCGCCGATAAGATTAGAACCAACGAGAAAGGACTTAATCTCGGTGCGTTGCATCGAACTATACACTTCATATAACACTAGCAATAAAACAAGTGACAAACTACTTATCTATCAGGACAGCCCTCTTATTGTCTCAAGTATTTATCTGTGTACGTGTGTGCTACTTGCTGATTCGTGCCTATTGGTTTAGTTTATTATTTAATTGCAACCAAATCGTGCCAGTCTCTCAGGCTGAACCCCCTTGCGTTAGATTAGGTTGTATAGCTAACTTAATATATTAAAATACTGATTAGAATAACTAGATAATACGTTCCACTCTTAGTGATCGACACTCTACTTACCATTATATTCATACTGACCGGGTACACTGCTCGTTAAGTGTGTGTGTTATTGATAAGTCGGCTAAATATAAATTTAAAACTTGAGTAGGCATTAATACTGCTAAACCGCAACGACACATCGCACGCATCACCACCCAACAAGAAAAATTCGTCCCTTGTTTTGATACCAGTTCTAATCGAAAAACACAAACACAAATAACAAACAAAAAATCGTCCCTTGTTTCCTTTTGTTGCGAAGACCGAACCACAAACACAATAATCACTGGTTTGTTTCCGCACTTACTAACCGAACCCCAAACACCCTTTTTTCCTTTTATTCGAAGCAACGAAGATCACAAGGTTGCGGCTTCTTCAAGATCCTTTTATAAGGGTCTCGGGTAGGTTTGACTTGTTTTCGTGTGTGGTTTGACCCGAAAGAAAAGATGGAATGAAACAAAGTTTATTTTGTTCTTTCTTTTAATTTTTCGGATATTCAAAAGAAGTGTATCTTCTAATATTGTTTTAATCTTTTTTGCTTTCGAGTCTTGGTTGGTAGATTGATGTGAGTTGGTTGTTAAGGTGTTTGATGGGATTTTATGAGAAATGTGGGTGTTTGGATTTGGTTGTTAAGGTGTTTGATGAAATGTCCGTGAGATGGAAATGAAGAAGGAGAAACGTGAAAATGAGGTTTAGGAATGGTAACATGTCAAGCGGTTTGGGTCAGGGTGGCCGACCCATCAAAACTCTTCTTCTGTTTCTTTTATTATAATTTTATCAATACTTGATGTATTACGTACATTATATATAAAAAAGATATTGCTAGAAGTATATGTGTATATTCACGTTTGGTTTAATTGTATCTTAGGTTGGGATACTGAGTTTGCAACTAAAGTATACCAAGAACAAGTCAAGGAGTTGGCTGAACGTCAGTTGGGAATGGTTTATCTTTGTAAATATGCGTTTATATCTTATCTTTGCTCAACATGGTGTTAATAACACCTATAATGAATGAAAGGGCATTTTAGTCAATGTACATCATCTGAGGGTATTTGTAGACGTATGGTCTGGACTGACCCACGACAAGTGGGCCAGGCCCGGCAAACAGCGGCCCACTCTACGCCTAAACCCTAATCCATGCCCTTTAAATATAGGGGTGGAATCCCCTTCTTGAGGTACGCTATACAATATAATAACCCTATGCAACCCTACGCATCAATATTAACTTGACCGTCGGAGGTGGATCCCGGGGCTACGGCCTCGGGTCCACTCCTAACGGGTTCTCTTTGTTGAACAGGTCTACTCAGGGCTCGAGAAGACGACGAACGGCCCAGGGAGAGTCGTCTAATCAGCCCGCGCCAGATTATGTATCAACAAGTTGGCGCCATCCGTGGGACGCGACAAAGTTTCGTGGTCTCACATCACCGGAAAACGACCATCGAGTTCAAAAGCCGGTATTCTTTATTTATTTTCTGCTTAGTATGCGACACGCAGATACAAGAAAATAATATATGATATTCGTTAAAAACACAGCGCAAATCTAAAACCAAAAGTACCATGCGTACTGTTTTCTTTTCTTTGGTCCAATCAAGCAACAGTAATCTTGAATTGGATTTGCTTTGACTTTTCAAACATTAAAGTGAATTTAACTAGTACGATTCCATTAATTCTTGGTTTATTAGTTACTGCCCTTTTTAATATTCGTAATATTCATAAAAAAAGGATATATTATCTTTTAAATATTGAAAAGATTTTATGTAAATCTTTTAATTTGGTAAACACGATTTTATCTATAACGCACTAAGTCCGCACGATCGGACCTACTTTATCTTTTAGCCGCGAACAGCGCAGTCACGATAAATCTACCCGCGTTAGGCCTTGCGTATAGAGATCTTCGCAGACTGGCGCCATGAGCGCACTGTCACGTACAGGCACCACGATGCTAGTCAATCGCCATGAGCGCACTGGACAAAAGCCGTGGTCATCTGCGATCATCCACAAACGTTAGAGTCTATGCGGTCACGATACATCCATCTGCGTCTGTGCGTGCAATCGAAACTATTAGTCGCGGTCATGGTACATCCATCCGCGCCATTGTTTTTATTATAATAAAAAAGAAAACGATCATGAGCGTACTGCGTTCGTAGATTAGCTACGTGCTACTTCTTTTATGTAGTTTGTAAAACCTCACGCTAGGTGTAATTCGCACTACTATTTCTCTTATGTGTTAATTTTACATGCTACGTGCTATATATATGCTATGCGCTAATTTTTTATTTCATTATCTTTTATATGTTGCGATGCGCAGCATATACTTTTAATATTTGCATTAAGTTTTTTTTTCAGGATTTGAATAACTAAGTTTAATGCTCCTACACGAGTAGCACCATCAAACTTGGGGGGCTACCAGGGTATACACTGTGTCCGTACGCGTCACGCATGTGTATTTGGAAGCAAAGACGGATGTAATGTTCGCACCTTGTCTGCGCACAGCGCACATCTTTGTCGCGCACAGCGCGCACTTCTGCCACAGAAGCACGTCTTCTGTCGCACCATGCTGCACCGCTACTGGTACAAAGGCACGCCCTTACCCAGGATGCAGCATACGGAATCCACCTTCACCATTGTGAGACAATCACAATCGCAATGTCAATGTTACTCAGGTCGCGCCTACAAGGACGCGCCTACAAATTCGCGCCAACATGGTCAGTACGCACTGCACCACAGACCCAGTGCGCACTGTCGCATTTGGGCTGTGCGGTATGGTCCGACCCATGTGCACACCTGAGTTGCGCACACATGGGCCTACGCGGCCACGAACAGGACTTAAGTCTAGCATAATGATGAAGCAAAAAGTGTACCGCTTTTAAGGGGTCATTTAAGCCCTAAATCGTATTTATTTGATCAAATATCGCCCTAAATCGTTCCTTTTGTCATTTTAGGTACTTTTGAGGAGAAATCTGGAAAAGGAGGCATTTTGGACGTTTTTGGAGCATAAAAGTGAAGAAAACGACAAAGTCTCAAAAATCGGCTAAAAGTTACCTTTGACGGCGTCAGGATTTACTCCAGACGGCGTCATGGCTTGGCAAGAAAAGGTGGATGTGAAATTTACTCATGATAAGCCAGTGAAAATTGCATGTGAATTCTGACGGCGTCACGCTTTAACCTGATCAAGGACGTCACGGCTTAATTCAAAGAGGGACGGCGTCACGTTCAAGGTCTGACGGCGTCAAGCCTTGATAAGCCAGAACGGATTTTGGAGAGCTAAAGAGGGACGGCGTCAAGAAGGTCATCCGGGAACCCTAAAAGCGGCGAGGTGACGGCGTCACACTCCATAACGTGACGCAGTCAGATGTAAAAATCTATATATAGTTTTCTAATTTTTTGTCATTAGGGTGGAACTTAGTGTGGAATTTTTGGGAGAAAACTCTAAGACGATTTTAGCATCTTTTTCAAGGCTTTTGCCTTGAGATCTTCCATGTTACATTGAAGATAAGTTATCAATTAATCATTCAATATGTCTATGTGTTGTTTGATTCTATCTTGTTCTTGTTTTTGGTTTAACATGTTAGGCTAGATTTATCTTGTGTTTGCTTAGATCTAATGAAACCTAGCTATTGATTATTGGTTATTAGTGTGTTGTTAGTTGTATTGGATGATTGTTTATCTATGTTAGGCTTAAGAAAACTGGCTAACTTCCTATTCGGTAACTTGCTTGAACGTCTTAAGAAACATGAACCAATGCGTACTAAAGGTTTTTATGGTTGTATTTAATGCACAAGCGAATTCTAGTGATCCCATGTTAGGAGCTTCCTAGCCGGCTCGACATAGGAGTGAAGTAGGAGCTTGTAGAGTTGGGGAAGTACGTACGCCACCCCATGATTGGTATTAAGGAATACACCCGTCATCCACGCGACTAATACACACTAATCAACCGGTAAAAGATAGTTAGGGAGTAAGGAAATCTAAGTAAACACATTTCTCTACACATAAGTTTTCACCAAACTCTTTATTTTCAGTTATTTATTTTATTTGCATTTGTAGTTATTTGGGTTAGTTGACTAGCAACTAATTCCGCCCACTCTTTCAAACCCGAGATTTTACTTGCTTTCATAAAAATATAAAAACATAAAAAAAGAATCTTCCTCAACCCTTAGACCTATTAGAGTAGTCTTTCATACCTAACGAACACTATTCCATGTGGAGAACGATCAATCCCCCGTACTTACCACTACACTATACTACATCGGTCAGGTACACTGCCTGGTGGGGTTGTAAGCCTCTTGAGATCCCTCGAGAGGTAAAACCTGTTGTAAGGTTGCAAAACCACGCATCAAGTTTTTGGCGCCGCTGCCGGGGAATAGTTATTGTTTAGGTTGAATTGTTATTTCTATTAGGTCTACTCACTAGATTCCTTTCTAGTGAGATTTTTATTTTCTTTTTCTAGGTTTTCTTTAGTCTATCTATTTTCTTCGTTTCTTTATTCGTAACCATTACCATTCGACATCATGGAAGATGGTAATATCCTTAATCCCAACAACCCACCACCACAACAACAACCACCACCTCCTAGAGCCCGTACTTTAGGAGAGTACTCCCGTCCTAGCCACCATGGCTATCGAAACACCATTGAGCTCACTCAAGGAGCCAATGTCACACCCTTGCGATCCGACACCATCCGGTTGGTGCAAAGCGGATGCGCATTCCATGGACTTCGTTCCGAAGATCCTAATCAACATCTCAAGGACTTTCTCAAAATCGTTGATTCTATAGACCTTGATGTTGCCACTCGAGAGACGACCCGATTGCGTCTCTTCCAATTCTCTCTGCGGGACCAAGCTAGTCAGTGGCTAGAACGTCAACCCGCAGGATCCATCACCTCTTGGGATGATCTCACCACTCGTTTACTTGCTCAGTTTTTCCCACCGAGAAGAACTACCAAGCTAAGGAATGATATCTTGATGTTCCAACAACGTCAAGGCGAAACTCTCTACGAGGCATGGACTCGATTCAAGGACTTACTCCAAAAAGTCCCTCATCATGGCATAGAACTTTGGCTCCAAGTCCAAATCTTCTATGACCATATCAATCTCTACACGAGGCAAACCATTGACCAATCGGCCGGTGGTAAGCTACGTGATCTAAGTGCGGAACAATCATGGGCTCTCCTAGAGGATCTTGCTCTTTATGACAACGAAAGTTGGAGTGATCCCCGTGATTTGAATAAAACGGTCAAGGCAATATCTTTGCCTTCGAACAATTCAAGCACTTCCGACCGTAGGATCATAGAACTTGAAGATCAAGTCAAGTTTCTTATGAAATCCTACGAGACTCCTAAACCTTCAAGCCAAGTGAACAAAATCACTTCTTCATGTGAATTATGTAGTGGTCCCCACGACACTCGTGATTGCATGGAACTCCCCGAACAAGCTTTTGTGGACTACGCATCCTCGCGTACCGACGGAGCGGGAGACAAGTGGTACACTTTCAAACCCGAGCCAAACCATTACGGTGATTCATACAACCCCTCATGGAAAATTCACCCGAACCTTAGGTGGAAACAAAACCAAAACACACAACAAACCAATTCTTCCAACCCACCTAATTGTTTCCAATCAAGCGGTTCCAACTCGAACCGTAATTTCAACAACAATCCTTCCGGCAATGGTAGTACCGATAGCTTTGAAGGATTGATGTCTCAATTTATGGCATCTCAAGAAGCTCGTTTAGCCAAGTTTGAAGCCGATTTCAAACAAAAACAAAGCGAGATGACCAATAAGATTGACACCTTGTTGAAAGCCCTCAATGACCGAGAAATGGGAGCACTCCCTAGTAACACGGTCAAGAACCCGAAACTAAACGTCAACGCTATTTCATCGGTTTCGTCCCCTAGTTCTTGTCCACAATATTATTCGGTCAATTCCATGAGCACGTGTTTCAAACAAACCCAAGTCGTTCCAAATGACCAAGAAGTTATGACATCCAAATTGGTCAACAACATAGTTGAAACACCTCCCACTCAAAACCTTGACGAAGAATTCAAGGAGCTCCACCTTGAAAGTCCGGTTGTTGATGAGTTGGATGAAAAGAAGCTCAAGTTAGGCGAAAAAGGGACCGCCTTTGTTCAAAACAAACTACCTAAGAAGTTAGATGATCCGGGCTTATTTGTTCTACCTTGCAAGATCGGTAATTCGGAGGCTTATGACACATTAGCCGATCTTGGATCAAGCCTTAACCTACTTCCGTTACCTCTCTACACCTCTCTAAAACCAGGAAAACTTGAAGAAACCGAGGTGATAATAGGTTTAGCGGATGGAAGTGTTGCTTACCCGGTTGGAGTAGTTAAGGACGTGTTAGTACACATTGGAAAACTAACCATTTTAGCCGATTTCCACGTCCTTGATATGGTTAGCGACCCTACATGCCCCTTGTTGATAGGTAGAGGATTTTTGGCGACCGCTAGTGCTATGATTGATTGTAAGGAATCTAAGATAGCGGTAGGAGAAGGAGATACTTGGTCAGTCTATGATGTTAAGAAACACGCCTATGATACTAGTGAGGAACCGACACCCCATTGGTTAGAATTAAATAGGAGACCATCTAGATATGGACCTTGGATAGATAAAGGCTTCATAGGACCCCAACGCCCATTTTACCTAGAAGAGGACTTTGTGAACCGAACACATACGGTAGAACAACTCTTGGCTAGGGACACCGAATTGGATCCATTTGAAGACCCTCTAGTTTTTAGAAGGATGATTGAGTTCCTAGGAGTTTTGCCAATTAACCTAGGGATGAATAAGTGGACTTGTGAGGAGGATGATCACAAGTGGGATTGGGACAAACCACCCAAAGATGGAGATGGGTCATGGCATATTAAGATGACATTGTATGACCCGGATGGAGAGAAGTTTGAAAAGATATATCGTACTAAGCGGACCAATAGGAAACTTCAATCCAAGCTTAACCCTAAAGACGTCCTCGATGACGAGCTTACTTATATAGGGTAGCGTGACTTTGAGTCTAGCTACAAGACTCGTTAATAAAGAAAAGCGCTTCTTGGGAGGCAACCCAATCTTTATTTGCTTTTTGTGTTTATTTATTTGTTTGTTTGTTTTTATTTGTTTCCGTATGTGTGTTTAATTTTTATTCTTATTGATTCATGTTCAAAACTAAATTGTGAAAATACTTTATTTTGTTTTTAACTTCGTCTTAACTACATATAAAGGTATTTTGCAAAAGGTAAGTGTAAGGGAAATCTAAATCGGTTTATTAGAACACAAATGAACATGAATCGTAATAATATTAAATGAACATACATATTAGTATTCGTTTGAGTCAAATGCTTGTATCGAGTCATAATGATGTTTTGCAGGATTTCCAGGAAGTAAGGTAAAGGTTTTTCCAAAAATTTTCCGGAAACTTAACATGAGAATTTTTGTCAGGTCATTTCTGACGGCGTCAGGGTTTATAACCTGACGGCGTCAGATTTAATTTTCAGAAATTTTTGAAAGTTTTGTTTTCATAAAAAGTTTTTATTAAATCTATAACTTATAATCTCCAGGAATCTGCAAAATTATCATTCCACAAGCATTATATCCTTATATATATAGATTTATCCCGCCGATGTTATGCAGGTTTTCGTGTTTGTTTTCTCAGGTTTAATAGGTTATTTTGGACAAGGAAATGTTTTGGATCAAGCTTATGGCGATGCATTAGTCATGGAGCTTCAACATTACCTTGGAAGAAGATTTAACCATGTAACTTCATTATCCACCGAGCAAATCAGGGGAGTATTTGATTTCAATCTTTTACTTTTTGCTTTTACATCTTGTTATTTGAACATTCGGGACAATGTTCATCTTAAGTGTAAGGGGGGGGGGGTAAAGTACGATTAGAGAATGCTTTTACGCTTGATTTTTGTTTGTTTAATAGTAGATGTGTAATAAAACTGAGATAAATACTTGTTAGGGTAATTTTAGTGCCAAATTTAAATTTTTTTACAACATTTAGGAGTGAAACTTTGATCTTAATGAGCGTCTCACGGATAGGAGTTATATGACTAGCACAAAAACCGTACCACTAAAAAATTTTCCACCCCCAAATATGTGAGGTTCGCCCCTAGAATTGGTAGGAAAAGCATTTATGCTATGATGTGTGTACCGGTAGCACTTAGATTCTAGAACTTGCGTTAGGACCATTCCGAGGCCACAAGTGAGACTACATTCGTGTAGTTAGATTTACTACATGATAAGAGGCATTAGGATTAAACCCATTGTTTTACACCTGTGTTTTTGTTATAATTACTTTGGCTACATTAGTCAAGTAATTCTCCCACACCCTTTGCGTTGTACTCATTTTTAGTACACGATACCCCTAGTACACCCCTCAGAGCCTATCTTTTCGTTTCTAACTTTAAGCATTTTACTTAAAGGAAGAATTTGTTACACCCCACTTAAATGTACACCCAAATCGCCTTAGCCTACCTTGTATGCACTCATTTTTAGTGCATTATTGTGACAACATTTGTTTAAACCCAAGTTAATTATCTAATTGATTATATGGTTGCTAAGTCGAGTCATATCCTTGTACATATTGTTTTGGGACGATTGGGACTCATGGGTAAAGTACTAGTGTAATGGAGTAATGGGGAAGAACATCATTCATTACCCCCATATGTGCTAAATATTTTAAAAAGTACTCCAAGTTTTTCGATTATCTTAATTCGAGTCATTAGAATAGTTATTTGTAAAAATTCAAGTGTAAGGGGATGCAATGTCCCTAGCAATGTATTATTTTGGATGGTAGGGCAAAAGTGTATGAAAAAAAAAAAAAAAAAAAAAAAAAAAAAAAAAAAAAAATCGAAAAAATCAAGAAAAATACAAAAAAAAAAATGAGAAAAAGAAAAGTAGAAAAAACATACGGACTACCATCCCGTTTTATTTTATGATTATTTTATGTTTTTGTTATTTTCTTTCATTAGCTTAAGATTGAGTCGAGTCTTGGCTTAGCAACATTGTATAGTACATGTAATTGATCAAGATCTTTAACTCGCCACCAGTAAAATATCCCTTATCCAACAAAATCGTGTTTTCCTTTTCTCTACACCTAACGTTATAACCCATTTAAAAGCCCTCTTTGATAGTTTATCTTAGGTGCTTACGCCTAGTGGAGGAGGTTTTCGATCCTTTCCCAAGCCTATGGTAATCTATTTGCTATGACAGGTAGTGAGAGATATTATCCGTTTCCATTTATGAGATTTATTTTGATGACACTTGAGAGATGTGAGTATCTAAACACTACTTGTGAGGTGCTAGTTTATAATCTCCGTGCTTATTATGATTAAAGTGGAACGATTATTTGTTGTAATTACTTTTATGTTTGCATTAAATGACCCCTAACTTGTGTTTTGATTAGAATAAAAGCACATTTGCTTGAGGACAAGCAAATCTCAAGTGTAAGGGTATTTGATGAAGCGAAAAGTGTACCGCTTTTAAGGGGTCATTTAAGCCCTAAATCGTATTTATTTGATCAAATATCCCCCTAAATCGTTCCTTTTGTCATTTTAGGTACTTTTGAGGAGAAATCTGGAAAAGGAGGCATTTTGGACGTTTTTGGAGCATAAAAGTGAAGAAAACGACAAAGTCTCAAAAATCGGCTAAAAGTTACCTTTGACGGCGTCAGGATTTACTCCAGACGGCGTCATGGCTTGGCAAGAAAAGGTGGATGTGAAATTTACTCATGATAAGCCAGTGAAAATTGCATGTGAATTCTGACGGCGTCACGCTTTAACCTGATCAAGGGCGTCACGGCTTAATTCAAAGAGGGACGGCGTCACGTTCAAGGTCTGACGGCGTCAAGCCTTGATAAGCCAGAACGGATTTTGGAGAGCTAAAGAGGGACGGCGTCAAGAAGGTCATCCGGGAACCCTAAAAGCGGCGAGGTGACGGCGTCACACTCCATAACGTGACGCCGTCAGATGTAAAAATCTATATATAGTTTTCTAATTTTTTGTCATTAGGGTGGAACTTAGTGTGGAATTTTTGGGAGAAAACCCTAAGACGATTTTAGCATCTTTTTCAAGGCTTTTGCCTTGAGATCTTCCATGTTACATTGAAGATAAGTTATCAATTAATCATTCAATATGTCTATGTGTTGTTTGATTCTATCTTGTTCTTGTTTTTGGTTTAACATGTTAGGCTAGATTTATCTTGTGTTTGCTTAGATCTAATGAAACCTAGCTATTGATTATTGGTTATTAGTGTGTTGTTAGTTGTATTGGATGATTGTTTATCTATGTTAGGCTTAAGAAAACTGGCTAACTTCCTATTCGGTAACTTGCTTGAACGTCTTAAGAAACATGAACCAATGCGTACTAAAGGTTTTTATGGTTGTATTTAATGCACAAGCGAATTCTAGTGATCCCATGTTAGGAGCTTCCTAGCCGGCTCGACATAGGAGTGAAGTAGGAGCTTGTAGAGTTGGGGAAGTACGTACGCCACCCCACGATTGGTATTAAGGAATACACCCGTCATCCACGCGACTAATACACACTAATCAACCGGTAAAAGATAGTTAGGGAGTAAGGAAATCTAAGTAAACACATTTCTCTACACATAAGTTTTCACCAAACTCTTTATTTTCAGTTATTTATTTTATTTGCATTTGTAGTTATTTGGGTTAGTTGACTAGCAACTAATTCCGCCCACTCTTTCAAACCCGAGATTTTACTTGCTTTCATAAAAATATAAAAACATAAAAAAAGAATCTTCCTCAACCCTTAGACCTATTAGAGTAGTCTTTCATACCTAACGAACACTATTCCCTGTGGAGAACGATCAATCCCCCGTACTTACCACTACACTATACTACATCGGTCAGGTACACTGCCTGGTGGGGTTGTAAGCCTCTTGAGATCCCTCGAGAGGTAAAACCTGTTGTAAGGTTGCAAAACCACGCATCACATAACATAGCCACGCACTATGTCACACTAAACTTGGGGGGCTTGTAGACGTATGGTCTGGACTGACCCACGACAAGTGGGCCAGGCCCGGCAAACAGCGGCCCACTCTACGCCTAAACCCTAATCCATGCCCTATAAATATAGGGGTGGAATCCCCTTCTTGAGGTACGCTATACAATATAATAACCCTATGCAACCCTACGCATCAATACTAACTTGACCGTCGGAGGTGGATCCCGGGGCTACGGCCTCGGGTCCACTCCTAACGGGTTCTCTTTGTTGAACAGGTCTACTTAGGGCTCGAGAAGACGACGAACGGCCAAGGGAGAGTCGTCTAATCAGCCCGCGCCAGATTATGTATCAACAGTATTTTAGTCATTGCACGTTTTTTTAACTAGTCAAACTAACGGTCAACGAAAAATGGACCAAAAGTGTTACGGGTCGTCGGATTCTGGACAGGATCCGTTACTTTTCAAACTATTGGACCAAAATCGTTACACCCGATAAACCACAAGGACCAAAAATGTAGTTAACTCTAAAGTTTTTTAATAAAATATCATTTTTTTCTCTTACTTCATTTTCTTTCATTCTAAACCGAATCCAAATCCGATTCCAAATCCTTTTGCAAACCAAACAGGCCCTTAATCATCAAAAACTGGATATCATAGTTAGAAATGTATAAAGAATGCTCCGTATACTACAAGTAATTTTGGGAGTAAACTACAAAATACATCCCTGTGGTTTGGTCAATTTCACACGATACATCCCTCCCAAAAAATTTGCGCCATACACATCCCTCCGTTAGTAAAAGTCAAACACAATACATCCACGAGGACGAACGGTGCAAAGATTGTCTCGTTAAGTTGGACACGTGGCAGTTAACTCTTTTTAAACAAGGGTATTTTAGTCCTTTTATACTTCCATCTACTTCACCAACTCTTTCTTTCTTTCAGTATGTATGAAACCCGGCAAATAAACACAAATCAAGAACACTAACACAAATCCAAACCACAAATTCAGATCCAGACCACAAATCATAAACACAAATTTGTTAATAACAACTATATTCTATTTATTCTCATCTCAAAACACCTTCCATCCTTTCTCAAAATAAATCTATCATTCTAATTTCAAATCATAATGAAAACTCCATTTATTACAATCTCAATGTCAAACCCAGAACAAAAATTAAAGTATAATAATTAGAATCCAAAATCAAACACAAACTGTCTTCAAACCCAATATAAAACCCATTAACATATTTGTTGAGGTTAAAGGTTTACAGATCTTGGTAGCTGTTACCCATATGAGATCGATTTGATGATGATGGATATGAGATCGATTTGATGTGTTCGGTTTTGATGTGTTCGATTAGCTGTTACCCATATAAAACCCATTCAATAGAAAATCCATTCGATTAGCTATTACCCATAAAGGTGTGAGAAAACACAAATGCAAAAGAAAGCAGATTCAGACTTTCATTTGCAATTGTTACAATTATTGTATCATTTGGGAGAACAAAATTTTTGAGCTAAAAAGGCTGTAATTAATACAACTATGTTGTATCATAACAGTCTGTAATTAATTTATCAACAACCATGTAGGGGGTTTGATTAGACTTTTGTTTTAGATTATAGCATAAATAAGAAGGGTGTTTGTGGATTCGAATAGATGGATCTAGGTGTTTTTGATTTGTTATGATGGTGTTTTTGATTTGGGTGTGGCTGGAAAAGTGATAAATGAAATGGATCTTGGTGAGACATAAAATGAGAAGGGCTTATTTGATTTGTGATATTTGATTTTTGTTTATGAAATTGATTTTTGTTTGACTGAGATTTGGGTTAAAAGAATGTGTATTAAAAGGACTAAAGTACCCTTGCTTAAAAAGAGTTAACTGCCACGTGTCCAACTTAACGAGACAATCTTTGACCGTTCGTCCTCTTAGATGTATTGTGTTTGACTTTTACTAACGGAGGGATGTGTATAGCGCAAATTTTTTGGGAGGGATGTATCGTGTGAAATTGACCAAACCACAGGGATGTATTTTGTAGTTTACTCTAATTTTGGGGATTTATACTCCCAACCTAACTTATATACTCCCCCCTCTTAAAATAACTGTCAACTACTAACTTTTAAAGTGTTTTTTTTTTTTTTTTTTTTTTTTTTTTCAATTCTGGCATTAAATTATTTCATTTATGTTATGCAATATTTAATGAGAATTATATCAATAAAAATATATTTAAAACTTAATTTATTCATATATTTTGCATAAATTATTACATAACACAAATAATTCAAGATCAAAGTTAAAAAATAAGACTTTAAAAGAATAGTGGACACTTATTTAAGGACGGAGGGAGTAATAATATCTTTAGAGCACAAAATTTTGAAGATAAGCTAAAATGAATCTCGGGCTTACAGCTCCCTTAACCAAAAAAATCATTCTTAACGGTTGTCTTTGGCATATCGTCTATTTTCTCAAATGTCTTAGATTCAAATTGTGAATTTGTTTACAGTAAGAAATTTCACACCAACGAGTTGAGAGTTAAGTGTGTCAATTTTACCCTGATCACAATACTTTGTCTAAACATTGCCTACATGCTAGTTATATTGGAATTGATTGAATTCTAGTCATCCACTACCTAAGTTTGATATAATAACCAATGAAGTTGAAGGACCAAAATGTCATTAAACTAATATGATGGACTGATGGAGTTAAGTGTGAATTGAGCCATAGACACAAATTTGTTCTTTACTTGTTTAGTCCTCTTTTTACGTATGAACAATTTGCTTTTGGTTTGGAACTATGGTCACAAGTCAACAAGAAAGTGGAAAAGCGTGTTAATGGGTCTACATATGAAATATTCTGTCAACTAATTTTAATTTTGTATTCACAAATAAAAAGTAGTATAATAATATGATATTCTTGATCGTTTATTCGATCTGCTTGTAAATTACTAGAATATATGTAAACATGAGAAATATATATTTGTTGACTTTGAACTTTTCAATGCGAGCTAGATATTGTTGATTAAGTTCTACAAGAATCGAAAGTCTTTTTGCATTTATTATTTCTTCTTTGTCATTTCGGCTTTATATTTCAATATTCATTTTTGGATTATTTCTACTCGTACCACACAACATAAGTATTTATAAACAAACCAATACTCATTGAAAGAATGTGTATATATATATATATATATATAATAAAGTTAAAATAAAAATAAAAATATCCGTACACTACGTAAAAAGATTTTTTTTTAAAGTTTGCAAAAAAATCCAAAAAATAGGGTATGTTGGTGCTTAAAACTTTTGTGTAAGAAGTTTTTCTAATTTTGAGTTTTTATACATTTTTTTTAATGCACAAAAAATGAATTTTGATGCGCAAAAAAAAAAATTGATGCACAAAATTTTCAACTTGTTTTAGTTATATGCGCAATGTTATTTTGATAAAAAAAAGTCAAAAGAAGTTGCGTGCAAAAACGAATTTTTGATGTACAAAAAAAGGATTTAATGCACAAACGTATTTTTTCATAATTTTTTTTTGGAAAAAGTATCAATTTTTAGAAAAACTTCCTTCACAACTTTTTCATGCACCAACATACCCGATCTTGTGAAATTTTTTTGGATTTTTTCGTGAATGGTTTTTTTAAAAATTAATTTTTTATTACGTAATGTACGGATATTTGTCTTCTTATTTGATCTTTATCATATATATATATATATATATATATATATATATATATATATATATATATATATATATATATTATATATATATATTCGTAAACTGATAACACAAAGTTCCATTAGTAAATATCCGCTAGCCCAGAGGTTCATTTCTATTTTGTGTTTGTAGCATGATAGATAGGTAACGTGCTTTGGTTTTGAACCTTACAATAGCTACTTGTTTTCCTTATATTGGCTATCATATGTTTTACAAGTCGACAAACTGTAGGCCAGTTTATTTATAGAAAAACAAAGTACCATGATTTAAAATGTATGATACTCTTTTTGTCGATTAAAACAACTTTTTCCTATGATATGTATAAAGCAAAGTAAAACTGTGAAGATGATGGAGTTGAAGCGGAAAAGAGTAGTAAGAAAGAGGAAAAAGACAAAGAATGCTAGTATCGAAAACATTGATATGTCTACCAACTATTTCTTTTTGTCCCTTTTGCCCATGAAAATCAAGATCTTTTTCATTTTGACCCCACAAGCTATGGCAATTATAGCTAAAGGCAACATCTAAAGCAGACGGGATGGCAAGGTAAAGGTGAAGCCATCACCTTTGCCAAGTTCACCATTATCACCCTTGCCATCACCTTTGCCTCATGCGTGAAACACAATATCCAAGAGAGATAATGGTGAGCAGTTCATCATTCGGAAATGTTAAGGTTTTTTATTTTTTATTTTGAGTGTGAGTGTGTGTGGGGAGTATTTAGTGGGGTATATTTGTATAAAGTGGGTATTTTAATGAAAGGTGAAGATGTGTTTGCCTTGACGAGTAAATGGTGAAGTGAGGTGAAGAGGAGTAAGAGAAGAGAGAAAGCTGACGTGGCGCTGATGTGTATGGTGAAAGTTGGCTTACCTTGCCAACCAGCATCTAAAGCAAAAGAGGCAAACTATAAATCACATTTCACAAACGATAATTACATTGGTGGGCAGCCACAAATTTTTGCACTTGACTTTTTCTTTTCAACCATGTGATAATTATCACCAATAAAATAGGAGAAAGTTACAAAAAGTTACCGTATTGCAAATAGCAAATTCCTCAAATACCAAGTCGTCCAAAGTGTATATTTTTTCTAGACAAATAAAACACCTCTTCCTAAAGTAGATTAGGAGATTTGGGAGAGTAGTCGCTCATTTAAAAGCTTGACAAGTGTCCCAAATTTGTACATTCGGCCACTTTTTGTGTAAGTTACTTTTCTTTACTTTTTCGGTTCTCATTTTCTGGCTACCTATGTATATGTACTTTTTTAGTACTTTTTGTGTAACTACATTTTTTGTCCTTGTGGTTTCCTGGGTATTTCACATTTGGTCCACCACCAGGGATGGCAACGGGTCAGAAAATTTCTAGGATCGTATTTCCCATCCCCATCCCTGTTTCTCACTCTCAACCCCATCCCCGTCGGGGAATAGTTTTACATCCCCATCCCCAATGAAGATCTGGGATCCCCGTGGAGATTCGGGGATTTTCCATTGTTATCAAGTAAACATAAAAATATATAAACTCATCTAAAATATAAAGAATTTGACATATAAAGTGTTTTAAGAAACGTACATCACTCATACTTAAATTAGTTACGTTGTTAATTCAACTTTAAAACATCGTAGATACTAAGACAACACAAATAATATAAGACTAACGTGCATTGTATGTGTGTATTCGGACAAAACATTGGTTAAGTAATATATAGTAATTAGTGTTTAATTGTTTATACTTTTTAAACTATTTGATCATTTATATATCACACATGCATATACATTACATATCAATGTTTATAAAAAATATATACATATAAAAGTAAATGTTATATACATATAAAAGAAAATAGGCCATTAGTTTTTGTGGTCCCATACAAAACAAGTCATAGTTAATGTTATGTGAGCCAATACTTCTGAAAAAGGGCTATGACCCTTGCCTTGACAATACCTTGCCATAATCAATCAAATTAAGCACCTGAGAAAAACATGCTAAAAGTCAGCAAAAAGCTGGTGAGTTAATAGATTTAAAATAAAGCAGTAAACAATAAGTTTGGACTAATAGTTTTGTGTACGATCATTACAACGCATATAATGTCATACAAAATCGTCTATCGCGCTAGCTCTAAGTTCATGCAACCGAGGCTCAACAGTTCAGTGCACTACTCTATAGCACATATATATAAATCAGGGGCCCATAGCGAGTGTTTAACCCAATACACTCGTAGTCCGACTTGGTATACGCTCGCATTGACCTGTCTGGCCAACCGAACGGGGGAGTCACCCCAATAGATCTATTTATAACGATCGCACTTACCAAAGGGAACTAACGGTTCATGAAGGTGGGCATAACAGTGGGTTCAAGGGCTTAGGCTAACTACGCAATAATTTTGAGAAAATAAACAGTAATGGGGTCCATAAAACATTTTGCATGTTTCTCACCCCATAGTTTCAAAACTAGTATAAGTAAAGTGGGGCTAGAAACTTACCTTATTAGAGTAAACAGTGAATGCAGTGAATCAGAGAGTGTACGGCACCAACACGCGACCTAGATTAATAAGACATGTTTTAGTTTACTAACTAAATTAAGTCTTCCACGAAATTTAATTCAAAAGTTTTAAAGTGTTTATGTTGTTGTTACTTGTGTGGCAGCAATTTAGTTTAAAAATAGTTTTCTAAGTATTTGTGGATATTGGCTCATGGAAGTGCATAAGTGTATGACAATAAGGATATCGAATACGAATAAGATTTTGATTGACAATAACCGAAAGACGATGAACGATACTAGACGTTGTCGAGATATGGAACGTCATTGTTAAAGATATGTAAAAATAGTCGTTATAAAAATATATAAATAGTTATATATGTTTTGAAATGTAGGAAAATTATGTGTAAGTGATGACTTTCATTTAAATGATTTGTGATTTGAAAACTAACGTATAACGGTTGTATACAAAATGCTTTGTTTGTCCCGTTTTAAATAAAACTATAATAAGTACATTTATTTTAATAGGAGTCGGGCATGACTCGTATATGTATGTTGATTTCTCGAGCTATCGGTGTGTCACAAATATATGTGTTTAGGAAGTAGTCGTTTTAAAATTGTTATAAAAACTTAAGTATATTTTTCTAAAATTCCGCTTTATGTGTTCACAATTTTGATAAACGATTTAAGTAAGTTAATTGTTCACTAGTTTAATTTAGACGAGAGTTTTTACGTGGCAAGTGTATAAATGTTTATAATAATGGGTGTATATATATATATATATATATATATATATATATATATATATATATATATATATATATATATATATATATATATATATATATATATATATATATATATATATATATATATATATATATATATTGTTTGTGTCGTAATTTAATGTTGTCACAAATTGTTGTGAGTTTATGACGAGATTACGTGAAAAGAAATATGCCGAGATTGAGTTGTGAAATAAATTGTTTACGAGATCACGTCGACACTTTTGTACAACGGTTGCGATATGAATTTTTATTTTTGTCGATTATAGATATATAGATACACGGCTAAAATATACGCGCCTCTTATCCTTGTTTGGGCTGTGGCCCAATTAAAGTCAAAGGAGGGGGGAAATTTATAGCGGGCTGGACTGGGATATTAACCACCAAGGCGCCACATTGGGCCTGGTGGGCTTTCACAGCCAACATAATTTATACGAAGGGGCTGGACTGGATTTATTAAAAACTAAGGCTCCACATTGGGCCTGGTGGGCTGCGACTAGCAAACCCAGATGATGGACTGGATAATAATATTGAAAGGGCTGGGATACTCAGGCTATATGCAAACACACTCGCAAGTCCAAATGGAACTTGTGTGTTTTCCTGGAAATACAAAAATAGACGTTCGACACCAAAGTGATTCTTAACGCCAAAGTCCAGGTCAATCTCGAGTACAACTCGGCAACTTGACTTAGTGACCACAAGATTTACGTGAGGTGAGGGATTGGGTTCGACACCATGGTTTCACCATGTACAACATAACTGTAACCAAGTCTTTTATCTAAGGCTTGGACCTCATATTGACTCGAAAGCAATTTAGCAACCCTTGTGGGTTTGAGTTCAAACTCGTACAAAATACACACCCCTTCAGGGTTCTTGTGGGATCGAACTAAGGCAGCCCTTTAGGGGTTGCCTTGAACCAAAAATGTGATTTGACCACTATACTCGTAACCCAATTCTGGTCATTATTTAGGCTGCTAAGTGATGAGGCGAAAAGTGTACCGCTTTTAGGGGGTCATTTAAGCCCTAAATCGTATTTATTTGATCAAATATTGTCCTAAATCGTTCCTTTTGTCATTTTAGGTACTTTTGAGAAGAAATCTGGAAAAGGAAGCATTTTGGACGTTTTTGGAGCATAAAAGTGAAGAAAACGGCAAAGTCTCAAAATTGTGCTGGAAAGTACCTTTGACGGCGTCAGAAATTCCTCCTGACGGCGTCATGGCTTGGCAAAAGTGGTGGATATGAAAATTACTCATGATAAGCCAGAGAAATTTGCATTGGAATTCTGATGGCGTCACCCTTTGGAGTGATCAAGGTCGTCACGGTTTAATTTAAAGAGAGACGGCCCAGAAGATCTTGTAGGTGACGGCGTCAGGACTCATCCTGACGACGTCAGATGATATAGAGTGACGGCGTCAAAGTATTCTTACACGAGAAGGAACCTTAGTGAAACCGCCACATGTTAATCAAGACAATCACAACTCGCGCGCGGAGTAGCTGTTACTGTTTTGGCCATAAAATCTTCATACGAACTCGGATTTTGGTGATTCAAGAGGCCACGGAATCGGGACGAAAAGATCTACAATTTGGTGAAAAAGGGGAGCTGACGCCGTCACTTGTAAAGGCTGACGCCGTCAGAACCCCTCGGACAGTAAACTGCCTATAAATACAACATCATAACTTCATTTTTTGTAAGCCCTAAACCCTAAGTCCGATTCTAGGGTTTAGGTAGGTGTTTTTCCGGCAACTTAGAGGGTTTCAATCACTTCATAAACATCAAATATTGGTTTGTTGATTCTAACTTAATTATGTCTTTCATTATTGTGGTTGTTTGCCCTTCATTGATCATGCTTTGCTAATTCACCTTGTGTCTACTTATGATTGTGTGAAACTTGTATATAATTAATTAGATCTTATTGATTCCTTGTTGATGTATGTGTCTATCGTCATCAATAAAGGTGTGACACTTCAATAGATCTAATTGGTTTAGCTTATAATTCTTGTTTCCTATTGTCTCTTGTTTGATTGGGTGATATCGATGTTAGGCTTAAGAAAACTGGCTAACCTCCTATACGGTAACTTGCTTGAACGTCTTAATAAACATGAACCAATGCGTACTAGGTTTATTTGGTTGTATTTAATGCATGAGCAAATTCTAGTGATCCCATGTTAGGAGCTTCTTAGCCGGCTCGACATAGGAGTGAAGTAGGAGCTTATAGAGTTGGGGAAGTACGTACGCCACCCCACGAATGATATTAAGGAATACAACCCGTCAATTAAAACAAGGTGTGACAATTCAATAGGTAGAATTGGATAGCTAGCAAGGAGTAATACATCATAGGTAGATATGCTTCACTTCCCTTGTAGAACCCTAGTTTACTTTCCTGCACATTAGTTTAATTAGTAGCTTTTGGGTTAGTTGACTAGCAACTAATTCCGCCCACTCCTTCAAACCCGAGATTTTACTTGCTTTCCATAAAATATAAAAATACAAAAAATAATCTTCCCTCACCCTTAGACCTAATTAGAGTAGTTTTTCATACCTAACGAACACTATTCCCTGTGGAGAACGATCAATCCCCCGTACTTACCACTACACTATACTACATCGGTCAGGTACACTGCCTGGTGGGGTTGTAAGCCTCTTGAGATCCCTCGAGAGGTAAAACCTGTTGTAAGGTCGCAAAACCACGCATCAAGTTTTTGGCGCCGCTGCCGGGGAATAGTTATTGTTTAGGGTGAATTTTTATTTCTATTAGGTCTACTCACTAGATTCCTTTCTAGTGAGATTTTTTTTTTTTTTTTTTTTTTTTTTTTTTTTTTTTTTTTTTTAATTTTTCTAGGTTTTCTTTAGTCTATCTATTTTCTTTGTGCTTTTGTTCGTAACAAATTCTCATTGACTATTCAGTTTGCCATTATGGAAAACGCGAATCCACCCCTTACACCTGGCGAAGTAGCTTTGTTGCGTAGCCAACTTGAGAACGAGATTAGTGAGCTCAGGGAGCTCAGTAGAGTGATTGATATTGAGCTTGATTATGCCTTGAACAACTTAGGGACCGCCATATACTCAGATAATTACTTAGTACGTAATAATCTTACGGTTGATAAGTTGGTTGAGAAAATTGAGGAAGTAAAGGTAGATCCTAGGTTGGATGATTGTTTCAACGAATACCCCACTAAGGAGGAGATTGCTTACTATAACAACCTAGTTGATAACCCTCGACCACCTTTTGTTAGAATTGACCCAAAGATTAAGAGAGGTGATCCCGGGAATGTGAAGATACCATGTATGATTGGGTACCAATACGTTGAGCATGCTTACATTGACTGTGAATCCCCAATCAACGTTATGTCCTCAGGCCTTTATAGCCAAATCATAAATACACCACTTGAGCCTAGGATGGACCCCAAATGTCCAGGCGGAGTTTGCAACTTCGTTGGAAGGATTAAGGATATACATATCCTTGTTGGGAACTTTACCTTTATCACCAACTTCATGATTTTAGAAGATATGGCAAGTGTTGTTGACTGCCGCCTATCTCGCGTTGTGTTAGGTAAGCCATTTATCGAAGCATCCAATTTAAGGTATGACCGTTCGAAAGGCACGGTTCAGTTTTCTAATCACATAGATAGGATCACATATAGGATGCCTTATCGGGTTAAAGAATTTCGTTTTGTGCCTCGATTTGACATGGACAACATTGGTGCGATTGAGGACATCAATGAAGAGGATAAAGAAAAAGGCATGGACCATGTTTGGAATAAGAGAAGCCTTTATTATAAAGATTGCTTAAACCTTGGACCTAAATACAAAATTGATATGGAGGTTGTTAGGATGATTAGAGGGGCAATTGAGAAGCAAAACGGAAAAACGTAGACCCCGTGACTTTGAGTCTAGCTACAAGACTCGTTAATAAAGAAAGGCGCTTCTTGGGAGGCAACCCAAGCTTTATTTATTTTATTTGCTTTGTGTGTTCATTTGTTTGTGTGTTTGTTTTATTTGTTTCGTATGTGTGTGTAATTTTTATTCTTATTGATTCATGTTAAAAACTAATTGTGAAAATGCTTTATTTTGTTTTTAACTTCGTCTTAACTACATATAAAGGTATTTTGCAAAAGATAAGTGTAAGGGAAATCTAAATCGGTTTATTAGAACACAAATGAACATGAATCATAATAATAATAAGTTAGCATACATATTCGTATTTGTTTGAGTCAAATGCTTGTATCGAGTCATAATGATGTTTTGCAGAATTTCCAGGAAGTAAGGTAAAGGTTTTTCCAGAAATTTTCCGGAAACTTAAAATGAAAATTTTTGTCAGGTCATTTCTGACGGCGTCAGGGGTTATAACCTGACGGCGTCAGATTTAATTTTCAGAAATTTTTGAAAGTTTTGTTTTTAAAAAGTTTTTATTAAAATCTCCAACTTATAATCTCCAGGAAATCTGCAAATATTCATTCTACAAGCATTATATCCTTAATCGTTTTGTTTTTATTTCTAAGTCTGGAATTACATCTAGTTGTGAGTTTTCTTTGTTCAGGTTGATGCTTTGGGTTTTTTGTGTGTTTGTTTTCTCAGGTTTAACAGGTTATATTGGACAAGAAGATGATTTATATTTCGGAAGGGAAGCTTTCAACGTTCATTTTCTTGGAGGAGGATTTAACCATGTTACCGGATTATCCACATCGAACGAATCAGGGGAGTATTTGTTTTCATTCTTTTACCTTATTTACTTTTACATCCTTTGAATGAACATTGGGGACAATGTTCAGCTTAAGTGTAAGGGGAAGGTAAATGATGATACCTTAGAGAATACAATTGCACTTGATTTTTGTTTGTTTGATGGTAGATGTGTAATAAAACTGAGATAAATACTTGTTAGGGCAATTTTAGTGCCAAATTTAAATTTTTTTTACAACATTTAGGAGTGAAACTTTGGTCTTAATGAGCGTCTCATGGATAGGAGTTATATGACTAGCACAAAACCGTACCACTAAAAAATTTTCCACCCCCAAATATGTGAGGTTCGCCCCTAGAATTGGTAGGAAAAGCATTTATGCTATGATGTGTGTACCGGTAGCACTTAGATTCTAGAACTTGCGTTAGGACCATTCCGAGGCCACAAGTGAGACTACATTCGTGTAGTTAGATTTACTACATGATAAGAGGCATTAGGATTAACCCATTGTTTTACACCTGTGTTTTTGTTATAATTACATTGGCTACATTGGTCAAGTAATTCTCCCACACCCTTTGCGTTGTACTCATTTTTAGTACACGATACCCCTAGTACACCCCTCAGAGCCTATCTTTTCGTTTCGACCTTTAAGCATTTTACTTAAAGGAAGAATTTGTTACACCCCACTAAAATGTACACCCAAATCGCCTTAGCCTACCTTGTATGCACTCATTTTTAGTGCATTATTGTGTCAACATTTGTTTAAACCCATGTTAATTATCTAGTTGATTACATGGTTGCTAAGTCGAGTCATATCCTTGTACATATTATTTTGGGACGATTGGGACTCATGGGTAAAGTACTAGTGTAATGGAGTAATGGGGAAGAACATCATTTATTACCCCCATATGTGCTAAATATTTTAAAAGTACTCCAAGTGTTTCAATTATCTTAATTCGAGTCATTAGAATAGTTAATTGTAAAGTTATGTAAAAGTTCAAGTGTAAGGGGAATGCAACGCCCCTGTGATGTATTATTTTGGATGGTAGGGCAAAAGTGTATGCAAAAAAAAAAAAAAAAAAAAAAAAAAAAAAAAAAAAATCAAGAAAAATACAAAAAAATGAGAAAAAGAAAAGTAGAAAAAACATACGGACTACCATCCCGTTTTATTTTATGTTTATTTTATGTTTTTGTTATTTTCTTTCATTAGCTTAAGATTGAGTCTAGTCTTGGCTTAGCAACATTGTATAGTACATGTAATTGATCAAGATTTTTAACTCGCCACCAGTAAAATATCCCGTATCCAACAAAACCGTGTTTTCCTTTTCCCTACACCTAACGTTATAACCCATTTAAAAGCCCTCTTTGATAGTTTATCTTAGGTGCTTACGCCTAGTGGAGGAGGTTTTCGATCCTTTCCCAAGCCTATGGTAATCTATTTGCTATGACAGGTAGTGAGAGATATTTTCCGTTTTCATTTATGAGATTTATTTTGATGACACTTGAGAGATGTGAGTATCTAAACACTACTTGTGAGGTGCTAGTATGTAATCTCCGTGCTTATTATGATTGAAGTGGAACGATTATTTGTTGTAATTACTCTTATGTTTGCATTAAATGACCCCTAACTTGTATTTTGATTAGAATAAAAGCGCATTTGCTTGAGGACAAGCAAATCTCAAGTGTAAGGGTATTTGATGAGGCGAAAAGTGTACCGCTTTTAGGGGGTCATTTAAGCCCTAAATCGTATTTATTTGATCAAATATTGTCCTAAATCGTTCCTTTTGTCATTTTAGGTACTTTTGAGAAGAAATCTGGAAAAGGAAGCATTTTGGACGTTTTTGGAGCATAAAAGTGAAGAAAACGGCAAAGTCTCAAAATTGTGCTGGAAAGTACCTTTGACGGCGTCAGAAATTCCTCCTGACGGCGTCATGGCTTGGCAAAAGTGGTGGATATGAAAATTACTCATGATAAGCCAGAGAAATTTGCATTGGAATTCTGATGGCGTCACCCTTTGGAGTGATCAAGGTCGTCACGGTTTAATTTAAAGAGAGACGGCCCAGAAGATCTTGTAGGTGACGGCGTCAGGACTCATCCTGACGACGTCAGATGATATAGAGTGACGGCGTCAAAGTATTCTTACACGAGAAGGAACCTTAGTGAAACCGCCACATGTTAATCAAGACAATCACAACTCGCGCGCGGAGTAGCTGTTACTGTTTTGGCCATAAAATCTTCATACGAACTCGGATTTTGGTGATTCAAGAGGCCACGGAATCGGGACGAAAAGATCTACAATTTGGTGAAAAAGGGGAGCTGACGCCGTCACTTGTTAAGGCTGACGCCGTCAGAACCCCTCGGACAGTAAACTGCCTATAAATACAACATCATAACTTCATTTTTTGTAAGCCCTAAACCCTAAGTCCGATTCTAGGGTTTAGGTAGGTGTTTTTCCAGCAACTTAGAGGGTTTCAATCACTTCATAAACATCAAATATTGGTTTGTTGATTCTAACTTAATTATGTCTTTCATTATTGTGGTTGTTTGCCCTTCATTGATCATGCTTTGCTAATTCACCTTGTGTCTACTTATGATTGTGTGAAACTTGTATATAATTAATTAGATCTTATTGATTCCTTGTTGATGTATGTGTCTATCGTCATCAATAAAGGTGTGACACTTCAATAGATCTAATTGGTTTAGCTTATAATTCTTGTTTCCTATTGTCTCTTGTTTGATTGGGTGATATCGATGTTAGGCTTAAGAAAACTGGCTAACCTCCTATACGGTAACTTGCTTGAACGTCTTAATAAACATGAACCAATGCGTACTAGGTTTATTTGGTTGTATTTAATGCATGAGCAAATTCTAGTGATCCCATGTTAGGAGCTTCTTAGCCGGCTCGACATAGGAGTGAAGTAGGAGCTTATAGAGTTGGGGAAGTACGTACGCCACCCCACGAATGATATTAAGGAATACAACCCGTCAATTAAAACAAGGTGTGACAATTCAATAGGTAGAATTGGATAGCTAGCAAGGAGTAATACATCATAGGTAGATATGCTTCACTTCCCTTGTAGAACCCTAGTTTACTTTCCTGCACATTAGTTTAATTAGTAGCTTTTGGGTTAGTTGACTAGCAACTAATTCCGCCCACTCCTTCAAACCCGAGATTTTACTTGCTTTCCATAAAATATAAAAATACAAAAAATAATCTTCCCTCACCCTTAGACCTAATTAGAGTAGTTTTTCATACCTAACGAACACTATTCCCTGTGGAGAACGATCAATCCCCCGTACTTACCACTACACTATACTACATCGGTCAGGTACACTGCCTGGTGGGGTTGTAAGCCTCTTGAGATCCCTCGAGAGGTAAAACCTGTTGTAAGGTCGCAAAACCACGCATCACTAAGTAAGTGAGTTGTGGGGTTGTTTCGTTAAACAGGACAGGGTGCATAACAAGTCATGCACACCCCTCATAGGTTGCTTAGTGATGAGTACACCGAACCAAAAATCAACCACATCACACCACTTTGGGTGTGGTTTTTCCTTGACTGAAAATGACCACAGCACACCCTCTTTGGGTGGCTGTTTGGTGAGGTTCAACTGAACCAAAAATACGGCATAACACACCCTTGTGGGGGTGGTTTTTGCTGGAACCAAAAACATCCATGACGCATCCTAATCTAAACCAAGTTTCCAGGTCTTAACCACACTGATTCGAGAGGGGTTTTGACACGAAAGTACAAATAACAATAACAAATTCCAGGCTCCAATTCGAGACCTTTTAGCCAAGGTTTCCTAAGGACTACTAACCGTAACGAAAGTCATTTGACTTGGACATAGATTGAATAACAACAAACTAACAAGAATAGATTCAAACTAGTGAGCCAACACATAGATTTTATTAAGTTTTGTGAGCCACCAAAAAAAACAACACCAACATATCAATCCACACAAGTTTCCATTCGACACAGTAAGACATCATTAAATCTTTAATTCGAAAAAAATGAATAAATTCAGTCACAGTATCAACAACAATTTAACGAGAGTGATTTAGAAATTGGAAAGAAACTTAAATCCTTATAATGAGTACGAATCGACAGATGAATCAAGGACTTAGAACACTGATGAAATTCGAACAACAACAACTTTCAACCCAATCATTCCAATTCGAACCCTAGTCAATCCACCTCTGAATAAGCTTATCCTCCTCTTGAACCCTTGAGTTTCAATAGAGCTTTGAGTGAGTGAGTTGGTTTGTGTGGATCGTGTTAGGAATGCTCCTAACACGAAAATGTGACAACATATTCGGTATTACAATAGTTATCTTGTAAGCCTAAAAAACATGGACTAGAAGAGCAATTATTGTAAAGTTATGTGTTTGAGTGACTATATATACCCTTCCATACTTCCATGGAGGGGTGAGCCTTGTGTGTGTTTTGTTTTCACTTTCATTATCTCTAATAAAACCAGGCCTTTTACTTTCTCTCTCTACACTCTCTCTCTAACCATGGAGATGTTGTTCTTCCATCATCCCCGACCTCCCGATTCACTATATCACACCAAAACACGTTCCATCAATTGGTATTAGAGCCATGGTATTAGTTTTGGTTGATTTTGTGATGTTATCTTGTCAAAATATCATTTTAAATCTGTTGTACCAAATTCCTTCACTGTTTTTTACTATCTTTTTGGGTCAAAAGTTTTATACCAGTCTTTAACTGTTATTATCTTTTGGGTCTACTGTCTACAACATCAGTTTGAGTATATCATTTTTATGACTGTTTTTGTACCAACCGGGGAATATTTGTGGTCTTTATAGCGTGGTCGATAAGTGATACGATACTATACTACTGGTCGGAAAAGTGGTCGGATTTGATGGTCAAACGGTCAAAACCCACTTTTATTTGAATTGCTTGTAAAGCAATTCCAACAAACCCTTGTTCATCGGAATTGCTTTTAAAGCAATTCCGAAAGACCCGTCGCAATTGGGGGAAGATTGTTAGGAATGCTCCTAACACGAAAATGTGACAACATATTCGGGATTACATTAGTTATTATGTAAGCCTCAAACACATGGAATAAAAGTGTAATTATTGTAAAGTTATGTGTTTGAGTGACTATATATACCCCCTCCATACTTCCATGGAGGGGTGAGCCTTGAGTTTGTATTTCACTTTCACTTTCTAATAATAAAACCAGGCCTTCTACTTTCTCTCTCTACTCTCTCTCTAACCATGAAGATGATGTTCTTCCATCATCCCCGACCTCCCGATTCACTATATCACACCAAAACACGATCTATCAATTGGTATCAAGAGCCATGGTGTTAGTTTTGGTTGATGTTTGTGATTTTTTCTTGTCAAAAACGTACTTTTGAAGCTATTGTGATACAATTTTTACTGGTCCAACGACTGTTTCATAACACTTTTCTTGTATCAAAAACAGTCCTGGTATAATGTTGTTATAAATTTTATCATCTTTTAAGACTGATTGAATCCATCCCGTGAAGCTTTGAGGTCGAATACTGGTCAGATTAAGTGGTCAAATACTGGGTCTGAATGGTGGTCGGAATATACGGTCGGAAAAGTGGTCGGAATTTATGGTCTAAAAGTCAAAACCCACTTTTATCGGAATTACTTGTAAAGCAATTCCGACAAACCCTTGTTCATCGGAATTGCTTGTAAAGCAATTCTGACAGACCCGTCGCAATTGATCCGTCGGAATTCAAACTGTCAGAATTGGATTTTTATCGCAATTCGTCAGGTCAAACAGTCAACCTATCGGAATTGGATTTTTATCGCAATTCGTCATGTCAAACGGTCAAGGTTGTCGGAATTGTGTTTATGACAACTTATCGGAATTGCAAAAGTTAAAAAGAAATAGATGAAGAAGTAAACCAGCGACAACAACCATATACCAACAGTATTGTGGACTTCAGATTCTTGTCATCACGAGTCCAAATTGTTACCAAACCAATATACCAGACTCTCGTGGACTTCAGTTATACCATCATATGTCCAATACAAGATGCAACATACAAGGTCTCAGTTCAGTTTTGTGTTTCTTTTAAAATTATTCGAGACCTTTAACAGATCTAAACACACGAAACAAGAACTCATCATCAATCTACAACAATCTAAGAGGGCTCAAGATCTCAGTTTAGTTCACTTGCTTTTTCAAATCTTTATCAGATTTTTGTGTGAACTAGTTACATCACAGATCTATCATCACCCAAGAGCACAAAACCAATCCTAAGCTTGACACTACCATGGACCCTCACCAACACTCCCCAACTCACAATCAATATTATAATCTATACAAGACACGATTATAACAAATGTGTCATTTTTTTCTTTCGGTCGTTAATAAAAAGAAAGGAAAAACAATATAAGATCTCAGATTGGTTTTTTCACTCGTATCTCTAATGAGATTTACAGAACGATTAAAACATTCATACACGAATAAACCAACTCATCATCGATCTATTCGAAGACTTGCTTCGTATTCATATCCGAATAAAAAGAGAGACGATAACAATTATGTTATCATCTATCTTTGATTCGTTCAAAGAAAAAATAAAAACACAAACAACAACAGATGACCTACCCGATTAACAAGGTTATGTTTGTGTTTGGTTATGAAGATGAGTAGATGATGATGGAGATAATCTTGATCGATTATTGATTGATGATGAGATGAATCTTTTTTGACAGATTCGTTAGGTGAGAGAAACGAAGAGGTGAGGGGCGGAGTATCGATTGTGTGTGTGACTGCACAAATGAAAGTGATTAGGGTTATCACTAATGAGAGTAATATTAGGGTTAGTGATCTTATATGGGTGTTATAGTTGGACCGGGTAATTAGGTGTTGGATCGGGTCTTACACTTTAGGCCCAGGTTTAACTTTAATTAGCATTGGGCTGTGATGGATTGGTTGTTGGATCCAAAAAATAACATACATTTGGGCTGAAATTTTACTTAGTATCATCAAATGTATTTTTTTTAATACATGGTATGTTAATTTTTTGGTAAATTTCTTGGCAATAAAGAGTAGTATTTTGGTTGTGCAAAGTTTCACGGGGATACATTTTTGACAAGATCGGGAAAAACCATTATCAAAGTTCATTTTAACCAAGTAGCAAAGGCTAGTTTTGGGCATATAACCGCAAGATGTGACTATGGCGTTAATTCATTATTATTTATTTGAGGTTGAAGAGGAATATCATGGATGCGTGTACTTAGTATCTGAAGATATCGGGGTTGGTTGGATGCATGATTCTTTGAGATCTTTGTTCGAGCTTTTAACCGTTAGAATGATTACGACTTGAGCTATCTAGTTATACCTGATGTAAGGAGTTACGTTGTGCTCACAGTGTATAGCTATCACTTTAAAGGAGTTACGTTGTAGTGCTCAAGTGTCACAAAAAGATGTGGATAATTCAAGAGATGTTCATATACAATTAAGGATGGTTGGATGGGTATATGATTCTACCTTTATTGAAATTCTCAGTATTGGTTCTTAGTCAGACAATAGTGCAAGTTTAAGTCACAAGTTCGGGTTATTTTACTTCAGTCTCAAGTTCGTCATAGTGAGTTTTCTCCATCAGTAGTCACTACAAAAAGCCGTCAGAATGATAATGGGGTCGGTAAAGAGTTAGTTGAGAGGAGTATTAAAGAGTAGAGATTTTATCAGCAGTTGATTCTCACGGGCTATTTATGGTACTTCACACATCTTCGACTAATTGGACATACAGGGTTACGCTGCCTCCGTTTCCATCGTAAACATAGTGTGTATGCTTCTGATTCCGCGAAGACATCGTGGGGGAAGAGAGAGTGGATGTTCTTTGAATTTTCTTGAGTTCTTTGCGAAAACACTCTTTTTCCACAAATATCTGCAATCAGGGGGAAGAAATGTGCACATCGGGGACGCATAACAGATTCACGTGATCGAGCTTACAATTTTAGTACTACCGGATAGACGTCCGCAGAGATGATCAGTGGTTCAGTTTTGTGATTTTGGTGTAATCGTTTCAACTTTCGCAGGTTGTGAAGTGTGAAGTAGCCTACTTATGTGAGAAGATCTTGCTGATTTCTTGCATGTTACCCCCGAACTGAGTTTCCGCATTGAGTATAATCGTTACTGAGTGACTAGTCAGATTTGCTTGGTGTGGTCTATGATGTTATCTACAAATTCCGCTATGTACTTAAAACTTCAAAAGTTAGAAGACATGTTAACTACATCAAAGTTTCGAATCTGCTGAAGTCGGTTGTCAGTTTGGGGGAAAGCTGATTCAGAAACTTTGCCAAAAAGAAGTGTACGAAGAAGCTGTTAAAGACATGCAACATGAATTGGAGGGAAGTTAATCCAGTTCATGCATATTACATCATTTGACTACAAGTGAAGAAAAGTTCTCAAGCCGAGGTACAAGATGAAGACAAAGAGCGTAAACTGCATTCATCCTCAGCATATGAAGAGCTTATGAAGACTTTATTTTACTTAATTTTGTATTTGTAGGAAATGGTGTAAGAAATCCCATATTTTGCCACATTGGGGGAAGATTGTTAGGAATGCTCCTAACACGAAAATGTGACAACATATTCGGTATTACAATAGTTATCTTGTAAGCCTCAAACACATGGACTAGAAGAGTAATTATTGTAAAGTTATGTGTTTGAGTGACTACATATAGCCTTGTGTGTGTTTTGTTTTCACTTTCGTTATCTCTAATAAAACCAGGCCTTTTACTTTCTCTCTCTACACACTCTCTCTCTAACCATGGAGATGATGTTCTTCCATCATCCCCGACCTCCCGATTCACTATATCACACCAAAACACGATCCATCAGATCGACTGGGTTTGATTAGACCTTAAAAAGAGGAAATCTTGGAATGGCTCTCAACCTTCTTTCGAACCTGGGGGTTGAGGAGTTCCCATTTAGGGCTTAACTCTCTATCCATCCTCGTCACCCTCTGCCGTTGACTCTTGGGGAATACATATATGAGAGTGACTGAGATCTTTGGGGAGAGGATATTTGAGAGGGACGGTTAATTTTTGGGATAGGGAGAAAGTGTATAGCACCATGGGAAGGATGGTGATGGATCGAATCGATTTTCTGGGAGGATGGAGAACTTGTCCAAAGAGAAGAAGACGTTAAAAACTTTGGGAAAGTGGGTGTGAGAGAGGCGGGTATCCAGAGAAAAGAAAAAGATAAGAAAGGATTATTTAGGGTTGGTTTTATTAAAAGAATGTGCAGTGTGTACCTCGTGTCCCGCTGAGCTGAGGTGAAATCGGTTGTTCTCCGATTCGATATAAACGTGGAAAATAAAATTTCGAAGATGTTTTTATATAACTGACATAAAAATAGAGTTTATTGACTCTAAAATAAATCTTGAGATTAAATTGCTACTAATGTGGTGTCGGTACGCGTGTGGTTTCGTTTTTCAGTAAAAGTGAGATAACCTCTTGCTTTCATTAAGTTATAGTCTGCAAATGTGAGAATCGGGGAAATTCAGTGTTTCTGGTGAGATTAAATAGTTTTGGTGAGTTACTGTGCGTTACAGTGTGCGGGTTTGCTTCCCGTAATAGTTATGTGAGCACATAAATGCTTAGTTTAACAGTTTAGTAATAATAAATTGACATTTATTATTAAAATATTAGTGAAAAAATTACCGTTTGTCACATCCTCCCCGCCTTAGAAAGAAAACCGTCCTCGGTTTTCACTTAGAGTTACCCGATAGATTTGAGAAAAGATGCGGGTATTTACGCTTGATCTCGTCCTCACGCTCCCACGTGTATTCAGGACCTCTTCGTGAGTTCCAAAGAACTTTAACAATAGGGATGCGGCTTTGCTTAAGCCGTTTGATTTCTCGATCCATTATCTCAACAGGTTCCTCAATGAAATTTAGTCTCTCGTCAACCTGGATTTCCTCCAGAGGAATAGCAAGTCTTTCGTTTGAGAGACATTTCTTCAGGTTGCTCACGTGAAACACATTGTGCACGGAGCTGAGTTCTTGTGGTAATTCGAGTCGGTAGGCTACCGGCCCAATTCTGGTGAGAATTTTGAAAGGTCCAATATATCGGGGATTTAGTTTCCCACGCTTTCCAAAGCGAATCACGCCTTTCCATGGCGATATTTTCAACATAACACGATCTCCCACTTGGAACTCAAGTGGTTTTCGTCTCTTGTCTGCATAGCTTTTCCGACGGTCTCGAGCTGCTTGCATTCGGCTCTTGATCTGCACAATTTTCTCAGTAGTTTCTTGTACAAGTTCGGGACCAGTGAGCTGACTTTCTTCGACTTCAGCCCAACATATTGGTGATCTGCACTTTCTACCATAGAGTGCCTCATAAGGTGTAGCTTTGATGCTGGTGTGATAGCTATTACTGTAAGAAAACTCGGCTAACGGCAGATGTCTATCCCAGCTGTTTCCAAAGTCTATCACACACGCTCGTAGCATGTCCTCTAAGGTTTGAATGGTTCTTTCGCTCTGACCATCTGTTTGAGGATGGTATGCGGTGCTCATATCAAGATTGGTTCCCAAGGCATCTTGTAGTGATCTCTAAAAGTTCGACGTGAAACGACTGTCTCTGTCGGAGATGATAGAAATAGGGAATCCATGTAGTGCAACTATTTCCTTTACGTATAACCGTGCAAGTTTATCTATGCTGTCATTTTCTTTGATCGGTAGGAAGTGGGCAGACTTGGTGAGACGATCAACGATTACCCAAATGATGTCATAACCGCTTGATGTCCTTGACAGTTTGGTAATGAAGTCCATTGTTATGCGTTCCCATTTCCATTCGGGAATTTCGAGTTGTACAAGTAAACCCGATGGCCGCTGATGTTCAACTTTGACTTTCGAGCACGTTAAGCATTGCCTGACATATGTTGCAATGTCAGCCTTCATATTGGGCCACCAGTAGAGTTTCTTCAGATCGAGATACATTTTGTCGGCTCCTGGGTGGATGGAGTATTTAGATTTATGGGATTCATGCATGATAAGGTCACGTATCCCTCCACAGAGTGGGACCCAACTTTTGTCTTTGAAACACAACGTTCCGTCAGCTCTTTTCACGAATCCGTTTTCGCTCTCGGGCATCCCATAAATTTTCTCGTTGGGTCTGTTTTCTTCCTTGAGTGCCTCGGCCTGAGCCTCAAGGATTTTTTATGGGAGAGGTGAGACGATTTTCATACCCAACGATCGTACCCTCAGAGGTTTTGGTCTTTCTTTTCGGCTAAGAGCATCTGCTACCACGTTTGCTTTGCCCGGGTGGTATCGAATCTCACAGTCATAATCGCTGAGCAATTCTAACCAACAACGTTGCCTCTTGTTGAGCTCCTTTTGGTCAAGGATATGTTGTAAGCTTATGTGGTCATTGTAAACTACACACTTGGTGCCATAGAGATAATGTCTCCAGATTCTGAGCGCAAACACTACTGACCCCAGTTCCAAGTCGTGTGTAGTGTAATTCTTTTCGTGGGTTTTCAGTTGTCGAGAGGTATAGGCTATCGCCTTCTCTCGTTGCATCAAGACAGCTCCTAACCCTTTGTGTGAGGCGTCGCAGTAGACTACAAAATTTTCACTGCCTTCAGGTAGGGTTAAGATAGGTGCGCTGCACAACTTATCTTTAAGGAGTTGGAAGGCTTCTTCCGCTTTATCTCCCCAGTCAAATCTTACATTTTTCTGGGTTAGCTTAGTCAAAGGCTTTGCTATTTTCGAGAATCCCTCAATAAACCTCCTGTAGTACCCTGCAAGTCCTAAGAATTGGCGTATTTTGGTGGGAGTTGTGGGTGTCGCCCAATCCTTTATTGACTCGATCTTTGCAGGATCTACATGAATGCCTTGACTATCAATCACGTGACCTAGAAATTGAACAGTTGGCATCCAAAACTCGCACTTGGAAAACTTAGCATACAACTCATCTTTCTTCAGTAGTTCTAAGATCAGCCTAAGGTGTTCTTCGTGCTCCTTTTCGCTCTTAGAGTATATAAAGATGTCGTCGATGAAGACGATCATGAATTTATCTAAGTACGGCTTGCACACCCGATTCATAAGATCCATGAATACTGCCGGTGCGTTGGTTAAGCCAAAAGGCATAACCTGAAACTCGTAGTGACCGTAACGAGTTCTGAATGCCATTTTCGGGATATCTACTTCCCGCACTCTAAGTCGGTGGTAACCGGATCTCAAGTCAATTTTTGAATAAACGCACAAACCTTGGTGTTGATCGAATAGATCATCGATTCTCGGGAGTGGGTATCGATTTTTGATAGTTAGTTTGTTGAGTTCCCGGTAGTCGATGCACATTCTGAAAGATCCATCTTTCTTTTTGACAAATAGAACTGGAGCTCCCTAGGGTGAGGAACTCGGTCTGATGAATCCTTTTTCGGAGAGTTCCGATAATTGGCCAGATAGCTCTTGTAGTTTCGTCGGAGCTAATCGGTAAGGTGCTCGTGCCACGGGTGCGGCACCAGGCACTAGGTCGATTCAAAATTCGACCTGTCGGGAGTCCAGGTAAGTCTTCAGGGAAGACCTCTGGAAAGTTTCTTACGATTGGTACATATTCCAAACATTTTCCCTCTGGCTCCTTCTCTTTCTTTTCGGAAACTTGTGCTAGGAAGAGAAGGCATCATTTCTCGAGGTATTTCTGGGCCTTAGTGCAAGAGATGACGTTCAATCTCGAGGCGTTTCTTCGGTCTCTTCTGTCGCCTTCGACGATTAGAGCTTCATTCCCATAAGGCATTCGAACGATTTTCTCGTCACAAATAATGGTGGCATGATATTTCGACAACCAATCCATGTCGATAATAACGTCAAAACTACCCAATTCTACCGGAATGAGATCGATGTTGAATGGGTGATTTAACACGTTTAAAGTGCAACCTCTTACGATAGTGTCCACCCTTTCTACTTTCCCATTAGCTAACTCCACATTATATACGTTGCCTAGAGTGGTCGGGGCAATACCAAGCAGTGGACTAAATGCAGTTGAAACAAAACTTCTATCTGCTCCCGTATCAAACAATATGGATGCATAGCAGTTATTTAAAAGGAACGTACCCGTTACGATGTTCGGGTCTTCTTGGGCTTCCACTTTGCTCACTGCATAGACCCTCCCGCGGGCTCCTCCACCATTACCTCGATTTCCTTGCGGCATAACAGCTACTTGGTTTCCACCGGCTCCTGGATTCCTTTGGTTACCCTGATTACCCTGGTAACCTCTGTTTCCTCCGTTACCCTGATTCTTGGGTGATGCGTGGTTTTGCGACCTTACAACAGGTTTTACCTCTCGAGGGATCTCAAGAGGCTTGCAATCCCCACCAGGCAGTGTACTTGACCGATGTAGTATAGTGTAGTGGCAAGTACCGGGGGATTGATCGTTCTCTAGGGGAATAGTGTCGTTAGGATTGAAAAACTACTCTAATAGGTCTAAGGGTGAGGGAAGATTCTTTTTGTATTTTTTATATTTTTATAAAAGCAAGTAAAATCTCAGGTTTGAAGGAGTGGGCGGAATTAGTTGCTAGTCAACTAACCCAAATAACTACAATTGCAAATAAAATAAAATAACTAAAAATAAAAAGGTTGTGGAACTTATATGGAGAGAAATGTGTTTACTTAGATTTCCTTACTCCCTAACTATCTTTTACCGGTTGATTAGTGTGTATTAATTGCATGGATGACGGGTGTATTCCTTAATACCAATCGTGGGGTGGCGTACGTACTTCCCCAACTCTATAAGCTCCTACTTCACTCCTATGTTGAGCCGGCTAAGAAGCTCCTAACATGGGATCACTAGAATTCGCTCATGCATTAAATACAACCATAATAACCTTAGTACGCATTGGTTCATGTTTCTTAAGACGTTCAAGCAAGTTACCGTATAGGAGGTTAGCCAGTTTTCTTAAGCCTAACATCGATAAACAATCATCAAATACAATTAATAACACACCAACAACCAATAATCAATAGTTAGGTTTTATTAGATCTAAGCAAACACAAGATAAATCTAGCCTAGCATGTTAAATAAAAGTCAAGAACAAGATATAATCAAACAACACATAGACATATTGAATAATTAATTGATTACTTATCTTCAATTGAACATGGGAGATCCAAGGGTATAAAACCCTTAAAAGTAGCAGAAAAATCGTCTTAGGGTTTCTCCTCACAAAGTTGCACACCAATGACTAAAAATTATGAGAATATATATAGAAAATCAGATCTGACGGCGTCACGTTATAGAGCTGACGCCGTCACCTCGCCGCGGTTAGGGTTTCTTGATGGCCTTCTTGACGCCGTCCCCTTTTAATCATCCAAAATCCTTTCTGGCGCGTCAAGGGTTGACGGCGTCACAATGGTGCTTGACGCCGTCACAGGTACTTTTCCAGCCGATTTTGAGACTTTGTCGTTTTCTTCACTTTTATGCTCCAAAAACGTCCAAAATGCTTCCTTTTTCAGATTTCTTCTCCAAAGTACCTAAAATGACAAAAGGAACGATTTAGGGCAATATTTGATCAAATAAATACGATTTAGGGCTTAAATGACCCCCTAAAAGCGGTACACTTTTCGCTTCATCAAATACCCTTACACTTGAGATTTGCTTGTCCTCAAGCAAATGCGCTTTTATTCTAATCAAAATACAAGTTATGGGTCATTTAACGCTAATATAAAAGTAATTACAACAAATAGTCGTTCCACTTTAATCATAATAAGCACGGAGATTACGGACTAGCACCTCACAAGTAGTGTTTAGATACTCACATCTCTCAGGTGTCATAAAAGTATATCTCATAAATGAAAATGAATAATATCTCTCACTACCTGTCATAGCAAATAGATTACCATAGGCTTGGGAAAGGATCAAAAACCTCCTCCACTAGGCGTAAGCACCTAAGATAAACTATCAAAGAGGGCTTTTAAAACGGGTTATAACGTTAGGTGTAGGGATATGATAAACACGGTTTTGTTGGATAAGGGATATTTTACTGGTGGCGAGTTAAAGATCTTGATTAATTACATGTACAATATGGCGTTGCTAAGCCAAGACTAGACTCGACTTAAGCTAATGAAAAAAAAATAACAAAAAGATAAAATAAACATAAAATGAAACGGGATGGTAGTCCGTATGTTTTTTTTTTTTTTTTTTCATACACTCTTGCCCTACCATCCAAAATAATACATCGTAGGGGGGTTGCATTCCCCTTACACTTGAACTTTTACATAACTTTACAAATAACTATTCTAATGACTCGAATTAAGATAATCGAAACACTTGGAGTACTTTTAAAATATTTAGCACATATGGGGGTAATAATGTTGTTCTTCCCCATTACTCCATTACACTAGTACTTTACCCATGAGTCCCAATCGTCCCAAAACAATATGTACAAGGATATGACTCGACTTAGCAACCATGTAATCAATTAGATAATTAACTTGGGGTTTAAACAAATGTTGTCACAATAATGCACTAAAAATGAGTGCATACAAGGTAGGCTAAGGCGATTTGGGTGTACATTTAAGTGGGGTGTAAACAAATTCTTACTTTAAGTAAAATGCTTAAAGTTAGAAACGAAAAGATAGGCTCTGAGGGGTGTACTAGGGGTATCGTGTACTAAAAATGAGTACAACGCAAAGGGTGTGGGAGAATTACTTGACCAATGTAGCCAATGTAATTATAACAAAAACACAGGTGTAAAACAATGGGTTAATCCTAATGCCTCTTATCATGTAGTAAATCTAACTACACGAATGTAGTCTCACTTGTGGCCTCGGAATGGTCCTAACGCAAGTTCTAGAATCTAAGTGCTACCGGTACACACATCATAGCATAAATGCTTTTCCTACCAATTCTAGGGGCGAACCTCACATATTTGGGGGTGGAAATTTTTTTTAGTGGTACAGTTTTGTGCTAGTCATATAATTCCTATCCGTGAGACGCTCATTAAGACCAAAGTTTCACTCCTATATGTTGTAAAAAATTTTAAATTTGGCACTAAAATTGCCTTAACAGGTATTTCTCTCAGTTTTATTACACATCTACCATTAAACAAACGAAAAATCAAGCGTAATAGCATTCTCTAAGGTATCGTACTTTACCCCCCCTTACACTTAAGATGAACATTGTCCCCAATGTTCAAATAACAAGATGTAAAAGTAAATAAGGTAAAAGAATGAAATCAAATACTCCCCTGATTCGCTCGGTGGATAAAGAGGTAACATGGTTAGATCTTCTTCCAAGGTAATGTTGAAGCTTCAAGATTAAAGCAGCGCCAAAAGCTAGATTCCACATACATCTCCTTGTCCAAAATAACCTGTTAAACCTGAGAAAACAAACACGAAAACCTGCATAACATCGGCGGGATAAATCTGTATAAGGATATAATGCTTGTGGAATAATTATTTTGCAGATTCTTGGAGTTTATAAGTTAGAGATTTAATAAAGCATTTTATGATTCCGGAAGAAAAACAAAACTTTCAAAAAAAAAATTCCAGAAAACTGTTCCTGACGCCGTCAGAAGTGATCTGACAGATTTTTCATGTTAAGTTTCCGGAAAATTTTTGGAAAAACTCAATCCTTATTTCCTGGAAATCCTGCAAAATATCATTATGACTCGATACAAGCATTTGACTCAAAAAATTACTAATATGTATTTCAATTTAATATTATTATGATTCATGTTCATTTTTTCTAATAAACCGATTTGGATTTTCATTACACTTATCTTTTGCAAAATACCTTTATATGTAGTTAAGACGAAGTTAAAAAACAAAATAAAGCATTTTCACAATTTAATTTGAAACATGAATCAATAAAAATAAAAATTAAACATACATACGGAAGCAAATAAAATCAAACAAACAAATAAATAAACACACAAAGCAAATAAAGCTTGGGTTGCCTCCCAAGAAGCGCTTGTTTTTGTTCAAGTCACGAGCCTGACTCTACCCTTATTTAACGGATAAAGGAGAGGTTTTTCCTACACTTAGGATTAAGTGCGGGTGATAGTAGCGATACACACCATCTTGGTGGAAGTATGCCCCGTGAGGAAAGAGTGGTGGATGAATTATATACTCAAAGGGGTGTGCTCCTTTCATCATAACCTTACCTAGTTCACTTTGGTCAATGGGTGAATTAAAGTTTTCTCCTAAAAAGGGATCATCTTCTATCAACTTCGAGAGATTCCTAGTTGGGAATCCATCTTGACCTAATAAACCCGGTTTAAACCCATAATGTTTCTTGTGATCAATCATGAATGGGTGATGTAAGTATGTAAGGTCATGGTTCACTCCTATATTAGCTTCCACTCCACATGGCCTAGAGTCTACTACCTTAATCTTAACATTACCCGGACTACATGGTTTGATGGGTGGATCGAGACCTTTTTTAATTCCTAAATTCACATCTAAAGATGGAAGATTAGGTAACGGTTTTGGTTGAGGCTCCGGTTCATCAAAAATAGGAAATCCCACGAACTAAGAGTAAGGTTGTGATCACTATAAGCATTCAAACCTATATCCTCTAGTTGTGTTTGGTTCAAAGGTTCTACCTCCATCAGGATTCCTAAAGTCTCTTCTACTTCTTCCGGGTAAGTCACGGGCGGTGTGTGTGCCTCAAATGATGGTAGGACTTGTGAGGTACTTAGCGGGCTTATGTTACTAACCTCATCATTCCTTGTGTCAAGATCACCTATATCCTCATCATGAGTTTTGGTAGAATTTAAACCTAACATTTTCCCTAATATCTCAAGTGCTTCTCTAGGCATCTCAACTTCTATATCCGAATCATAAGGATCATCCTCAATATTCTGACTGCTATATTCAAATTGCCCAAAAGATTCATCATGTGTTTCTTGAGATTCATCGTCATCGATCATAAAACCTAGGTCTTTTTGATCAATGTGATCATGCTCGGCTAGATCCTCCATCACATCAAGATCACCTAAGTGTTCACCCTGTATTATGGTAGTGCCTAACCATGACATGCAGCTAGGTGGCTCAACTATAACTGTCTCAGAATCTTGGTTTGATTCTAAGTTCATGTTCTTAGAAACTAGGTCATCTTGCTCATACAAATCCATTAATTCGTCGTACTTATCGGCCATGGTTAGGGAGCTTTCCTCAAAATTCATCCAACGGGTCTCACTAAAAGGAATTGATCCTGATAATGATCGTTTAATAGAATTCACACATGCATAGAATTCATCAAACCCATCTAACTTTACCCCCAAATCTTCACGGATGTCACTAAGAGTTCGCAAAAATTCATGGTAGGAAGCAAATCTATTGGTGAAATATAATTGTTCCTCTATTGTCAATGATCTAAATGGAATTTCATCCGCCATAGTGACAAATGAAAAATGGTTTTACAAACAAAGGGCACAAAGAAAAAGATAGACTAAAGAAATCCTAGAAAAATAAAATAAAAATCCCACTAGAAAGGAATCTAGTGAGTAGACCTAATAAAATAAAAATCTCAACCTAAACAATAACTATTCCCCGGCAGCGGCGCCAAAAACTTGATGCGTGGTTTTGCGACCTTACAACAGGTTTTACCTCTCGAGGGATCTCAAGAGGCTTGCAATCCCCGCCAGGCAGTGTACCTGACCGATGTAGTATAGTGTAGTGGCAAGTACCGGGGGATTGATCGTTCTCTAGGGGAATAGTGTCGTTAGGATTGAAAAACTACTCTAATAGGTCTAAGGGTGAGGGAAGATTCTTTTTGTATTTTTTATATTTTTATAAAAGCAAGTAAAATCTCGGGTTTGAAGGAGTGGGCGGAATTAGTTGCTAGTCAACTAACCCAAATAACTACAATTGCAAATAAAATAAAATAACTAAAAATAAAAAGGTTGTGGAACTTATATGGAGAGAAATGTGTTTACTTAGATTTCCTTACTCCCTAACTATCTTTTACCGGTTGATTAGTGTGTATTAATTGCATGGATGACGGGTGTATTCCTTAATACCAATCGTGGGGTGGCGTACGTACTTCCCCAACTCTATAAGCTCCTACTTCACTCCTATGTCGAGCCGGCTAAGAAGCTCCTAACATGGGATCACTAGAATTCGCTCATGCATTAAATACAACCATAATAACCTTAGTACGCATTGGTTCATGTTTCTTAAGACGTTCAAGCAAGTTACCGTATAGGAGGTTAGCCAGTTTTCTTAAGCCTAACATCGATAAACAATCATCAAATATAATTAATAAACACACCAACAACCAATAATCAATAGTTAGGTTTCATTAGATCTAAGCAAACACAAGATAAATCTAGCCTAGCATGTTAAATAAAAGACAAGAACAAGATATAATCAAACAACACATAGACATATTGAATGATTAATTGATTACTTATCTTCAATTGAACATGGGAGATCCAAGGGTATAAAACCCTTAAAAGTAGCAGAAAAATCGTCTTAGGGTTTCTCCTCACAAAGTTGCACACCAATGACTAAAAATTATGAGAATATATATAGAAAATCAGATCTGACGGCGTCACGTTATAGAGCTGACGCCGTCACCTCGCCGCGGTTAGGGTTTCTTGATGGCCTTCTTGACGCCGTCCCCTTTTAATCATCCAAAATCCTTTCTGGCGCGTCAAGGGTTGACGGCGTCACAATGGTGCTTGACGCCGTCACAGGTACTTTTCCAGCCGATTTTGAGACTTTGTCGTTTTCTTCACTTTTATGCTCCAAAAATGTCCAAAATGCTTCCTTTTCCAGATTTCTTCTCCAAAGTACCTAAAATGACAAAAGGAACGATTTAGGGCAATATTTGATCAAATAAATACGATTTAGGGCTTAAATGACCCCCTAAAAGCGGTACACTTTTCGCTTCATCATTGGGTTTTCGGCATTCACTTCGGTAATGCCCTTTCTCACCGCAACCAAAACATGTGATCTCAGCCTTCGGGTTGTTTACTAGTGTAATTTGTGCTGTTGCAAGGGGTCTCGCTTTGCAATCACGTGTCATATGTCATATCTTTTGACATTTGTGGCATTTAACCGTGCATTGACCCTTATGATACAACTTGCAGCGATTACGCAGTGGCAAGTTCCCTGCGTAGACCTTCTTCTCCGTTGGCCCCGAAGCATACACCTTTGCAAACTCCTGCCTTTTGTTTGGGTGGTGGCTGTTGTTTCGGAAATGATCATCCCATTTCCTCTTGTTAGTTACACCCGCTTCAATCGAATCCTCAATCACTTGGTCCATTAATTTGTTGGCCACTTCCATGGTCTCCTGGAGATCAGCAGCCTTGTAGGTAGTGACATTACACTTGATAGATGGGGGTAATCCGCCAACGTACCTTTCCAGGAGACGGGTTTCAGTCTGGACCATATCGGGGCATAGTAAGGCAAGCTCTTGAAAACGTTGATTATACACAGCCATGTTGGTACCCTGTACTTTGAGGTTCCAAAACTCAACCTCCAGCTTCTTCACTTCATTGCGAGGGCAATACTTCTTGAGTACCATCTCTTTGAAGTTTTCCCATGACATTTCGTAAGCAGTGTCATAGCCAGCCGATTTCAGATAGTTATTCCACCAGGTTAAGACAACATCCAGGAAAGTAAATGATGCAAACTTAACCCTGTATTCTTCCGAACAACTACATATTCATAATACAGTCTCCAACCTTTCAATCCATCGGACTAAAACAACTGCCCCCTCAGTTCCTCCAAAACCTCCAGTCATGACCTTTCGGAAGTATTGGTAAGTACAACCATGAGTGTTGTTGTTTGTTGGTCTCGAATTCCCAACATCAATAGTCAAGTTGTTTGCTGCAGCCAGTGCTGCTTGTAACACCCCGAAATCGGATCAACGGAAACATACGGGTCGGGTGGTGTTATTGAATAGTTATCACAATCACAAGGTACAAAGAACGGTTCTACTTAAACCTTTTTAGAAGAAACGTTATGATTGAAAACATACAGTTTACAATATTTAAAACAGTGCGGAAAATAAAATTTCATAAAAGATTTAAAGTGGTCCCAAATAGTTTCTGAGTCTTCTATGACCATGCCATGCCTTCCACCAAGCTCCTCCAAAGGTAAGATATGCAGCGGAAAATGATTTAACACCTGAGATAAAACATGCTAAAAGTCAACATAAAGGTTGAGTGAATTCATATGTTTAAATAAAATAGTTGATCACAATATTTTAAGTTTCCAAGGAAATGGGCTCCGTTTTTATACGCCCGAAAGTTCAGATATTACCACTGCACTAAGCTCATGACACTCAAAGCGTTAACCGGCACCAGAACTCTGGCGTAAGTCGACAGTAACCGCGGAATTTCATAATCATAATAGTTGCCCCCAAAGTAGGTATCTTGCCAAATACCTAGGTAACTCAATTATAGTACATCACATGCTGACCGACCTTAGTCAACATGGCGGGATGGTCAAATCCTATAGGCCTATAAACTATAGTCGCGCTCACCCGCAGGTGATTAATGGTTCATGATCGAGGGACTTGCTTTTGGCAAGAACGGTACTTAGTGCTTATCAGATGTTTCGCAAAGTAGCTACCAGAAAAGTATAAATGTTGTTCCAGTTCAAATAAAGTTTCAGAAAGCAGAAAGCATAGTTTTCAGTTTAAAGTATAGTTTTCAAACAATTGTGATCATATTCAAAACAGTAGCATGTATCTCACCCCAAGTAACTTATAAAACAGTTTAAGCAAGTAAAAAGTGAGGCTATGAACTCACCTGAGTATGCAGCAATGCAAGTTATCACAAAAACACAACTGGCATCAAGTAGTAATGGCATGACGATATTAAAAGTAGAGCACAACGACATTCAGAAAGTACAAGCATAAGGGTGCTGGATCGGCACAACCTAACAAGTAACATGTCTTAGAAATAATACTCAAGTAATTTATGAAGTAGTGTTCGTTGAATACTTGTGTTATTATAGAAAGGTTTAGTTTTCAATGGCGTTCGGAAGAAAATACAATTAAGTCTCGTGTGGAAGACAAGAAAGGTAAGAAGATAACAAGTCGGCGAATACGAACGAATACTCAAGGAAGACGAGAGGAGAAGAAGAAAAGAATATGAAAGAAAGAGTAAAATCAGAAAAAGAATAAATAAACAAATAAACAACGTCGATAGATAGTTTCGGCTTTTCCCCGTTTTTCCCAAAATAGATGTTATAGTCGCTAAAACATAAGAGTTTTGAAAAGTTTTTAGGACATTTAATAAATCATAACGATTTAAGTTTATAAAGGTTTTATGAAATTTCGGCATGAAGTGCCTGTTTATAAGACGTTCCCAAGTCATATGACTTATTTGAATAATTCAATTATCGTCAAGTTTTACAAGTTTTAATATATATAATTGGACATATTATTCGCGTATATATTAGTTGTTTAGTTTTATCGACCATTTCGTATAGTTCGGGTCCAGATAGGTTAAGCTCTTATGAGTCTAACGTATCCTTCCGTCTCGTGTACCAAAGGGTCCATAATAGTCCAATCAACCAATACCGTAAATCCAATACGTCCAATCCTTGTCCAACAATGTTACATCATCACAATGTTATCCAAGCCCAAATCGTTATATATTAAGTATCTCATATGTTGCAATTTATATCCCATATCGCTTTTCAAATAATCCGAAACCCTCATATCGATAACAAACGAACAAATAAATAATAATAAACGTCTAACCTAATATAACACGACTCAACAAAAATAAATAAATAAACAGTGACAAGTAAATAAACTTCGCCGTGACTCGCCACGAGTCACGGCTTGACTCCACCCGAGCCGATGAGGCTCTCGGCTACAACTATATCCAACACAAACACAACCAAATTCACTCTAATCTAATTCTAACACTAATCCTTCTCTATATTAAAAATCCAAACCGACACAAACAAATCCGAAACTGCAAACATAAATAATCCCAACGCAAATCCAAAACCAAACACAAACATCATAGCACCAACTAATCCTAAATCCAAACCAGCGCTACGCCTCACCGTGACTCACCACGAGTCACGGCTCGGCTCGGCTACTTGCCGACTGTCGAAACTGAGACAAGACAAACGAAACCCAAATCGAATCCAAGTTCAACCATAACAATAACAACAATAAAAGGAAAGAAAAATGAAAACAATAAAATAATTAACCACACCGAGTCAACTGAGTTGACTCGGTGGTTGACTGAGTTGACCGAGTCAACGCCGAGAGGGGGGAGGGTTTCCACACGAGGTTTAACAAGTTTTTATCACCATTTTATAAATAAAAACACTATTTATTTTCGGATTAAATAAAATAAATAAATAAATAAATAAAATTATTTAAATTAGGGTTTTGAAAAATATTAAAGAAAATTAGGAAATAAGGCGCGTGGGGTGGGTTTACCGAAGGAGAAGGCGGAGGGGGGTTGTGGTGGTGGCTCGGTGATAGTGGCAGTGGCGGTGGTGGCGCGTGACGGTGGTTGTGGTGGGAGCCGTGAGCTCAAAAACTCCAGAAACGCGTAAAAATGGCTGATCTATCAATTCGGCTAATAAAAATATTCGCCGGAAAGTTTTTCGGTGGCCGGAATTTTGGCCGACAGTGGTGGTGGTCGGACGGAAATGCTCGCCGGCGAAGATAGAGAGAGAGAGAGTTAGTGATAGAGTGAGTGAGTTGTTAATGAATAAAATATTATTTTAGGGGTATTTATATTTTTGAGGAGGGACTGAAAATGAAAAATTGAAAGTGAGGGATGTGAAAGGTAAATATGGGGCGGAGGGACCATTTCTGCCACTTTGGCTAATCTTTTGCAATAAACACTGCGGGACCCATTTGACATACCAAACGGACTCGAAAATCAACGAAACTTGCGCCATTGTTCACGAAATAATTTTTCCAATAAAAACGAGTATAAATATACAATACTTTCATGAAATCAATATATTTGGAAAATACGATATGTTTTGTGCTTTCTAGGTTATGCCGGCTCGATAAGGAAATAACGCTCACGTTAAACAAGATATTCATAGTTTTTCAAACCCAAACAAGTTCAAAAGCTAAAGAAAATGAGAAGCAAGTGTTTTGACTCGTAAAATAGGTTTAGAAAATTTATCGGGTGTTACAGCACATACATCATATTTGGAAATCCATCCCGGATTTCAGTTTAACTTATCGGTTCTGGTTTCAAATAGGTTTAGAAGCTAAGGAAGAATAAAAATTATTGTTTCGGCTCGTAAAACAAGTTTAAGAAATTTGTCGGTTGTTACACTGCTGCCACCCGTTCTTCTACCAGTTGATCAAGCATTGCTCGGTTCACAGGTGGAGCCACTGTAGCAGCCCTAGCTGGGCCTGGGTTAGCTGGTTGCGCACGAGTGGTTCTGTTTGTTGTTCTCTTCGGAGGCATGTTGTTGTATCACAACAAAAAGATAGAGACAATTGAGATTTGAAGAGTTTGTTATCGCATAAGTGTATAATTACTATGGGTAAAGTATATGAATAAGATCAATTATAGATAAGATGGCACAATAGAGTAATCAACCAAGCTTGTCATAGATTAGGATCAATATGTGTTCACAAAATTACAAGCTCAAAATACAAAAAAAAAATAGTACAAGTTTCGAATACAAACGAAAGAAAACAACTGCCACTAACTGACGACTACTCAGTTTAGTGGGAATACATCATAACTGCTAGAAACTAAAATCAATCACGCCCAAGGCGTAGCTGCTCCAACTTTGCTGCCATCCGTGCTACAGTAGACTCCAAACGTCATACTGTAGACTCCAACAGTGCAATGCGTCTCCTCGACGCCAAAACCTCCCTACGGTCCTCCTGCTCTGACATCATAACTCCAGCAATCACTGACTCTAACTCATGCATCCTGTGCCAGTTGGTCCACTCAGCATCCCAAGCTCTCGCCTGATCTCTCCCTATGTCATCCATCCTCTAACCTAGTAACATCATCCTCTTCCTCCTCCGCCATTCGTGAAACAGCAGGTGGAGGGGAAGCTAGTATCGATGGAGATGGCGGCACAAAAGATGGTGAGGATGGCTCATACGTGGGACTGTCAGCACGAGGTTGGGTGCTGTGAATGCACTCAATGTCTCTCCATACTTCACCGTTAATCTCACAAGTAGCCGGAACATCCAAAGCTTCTTCTCTAGCTCGTAATATAGCAGCTCTTTGTCCCAGTCCAAGAGGTATATCCATTTCTCCTCCTATCATCTGAGTAGCCCTAGAATTATGCCCTATCTTAAAAGTACTCACACCTCCTCTAGAATTCCTTTCCCATGTCGCGGCTCAGCTGGTATAGTCTCCTCAGGTGTAGGATCTGCCACTGGCTCCTCTTCTGGATCCTCCTCCGGCTCTTCCTATGGATCCTTCTCTGATTCTTCTTCATCCTCAGGTGAATATGAGTCATCGGTCCTCCTGAGCCTCTGACGGAGTGGTGACTGATCAGGAGATACAGCAGGTGAGAAGGATAGGGGAGTGGTAGAGGTACCCATGTAAATGGCTCAGGTCCTCTTATGAGGTGATGATAGTAGGTCTGAGTACCGCATTCGATAACCTAGGACTCGCATACGGGTGGTACGACGAACAAGGAGAGTATGAACATATGGAGTAGGCTGTATGGTAGGATCAGTAGTAGAGGTAGGCTGGATGGGAACAAGATCAGTAGTGGATGTAGGTAGTGATGTAGTGGGTGTGGGCTCAATGAGATCGGGGTCTGGTGCATTGAAAGCCCGTAGCACCTGCATGTAAGGGTCGTCTGAGTCCGGCGAGATCGGAGGAATGTGATGAGAAGACATAGTCTGTGACAAAAAACGGTATATGTGTGTAAGTATATCGAAAATACTCATAGTAAATAGTGTAAATTAAGTATGTAAAATATATACATATAATAATTATAGTACATATAGCTATGTAGAATCAACGAATAATAAATCGTAGCATATAGTTAAGACAAGTAAACAGCAAGTAAAGTGGCAAGCAAGGCAAGCGGCGGTCATAGGGACTTATTTTTGTAAAAAGCAGTTATAGTTTAGGGTTTATATGTACCTAGTTCTCTATAACCTAGGCTCTGATGCCAATCTGTAACACCCCCAAATTTAATAATCGTGGAAGCATACGGGTCATGGGGGTGCTACTTACAATTGGAAATCACAACACATGGTAAATAAAGAACGGAATACATACACCGTTTTAAATATATCAGATCAAATATTTAGAGTTTACAATAGAGATTCATGTTCAGAAAATAGGCCCATTAGTTTTTGTGTTCCCATACAAAACAAGTCATAGTTATGTGCACCAATACTTCCGAAAAAGGGCTATGACACTTGCCTTGCCAATACCTTGCCATAATCAATCAAATTAAGCACCTGAGAAAACATGCTAAAAGTCAGCAAAAAGTTTGTGAGTTCATAGGTTTAAATTAAAGCAGTAAACAATAAGTTTGGACCAATAGTTTTGTGTACGATCATTATAACGCATATAATGTCATACAAAATCGTCTATCGCGCTAGTTCTAAGTTCATGCAACCGAGGCTCGATAGTTTAGTGCGCTGCTCTATAGCACATAGATATAAATTAGGTCCCCATAGCGAGTGTTTAACCCAATACACTCGTAGTCCGACTTGGTATACGCTCGCATTGACCCGTTTGGCCAACCGAACGGGGGAGTCACCCCAATAGATCTATTTATAACAATCGCGTTTCCCAAAAGGAACTAACGGTTCATAAAGGTGGGCATAACAGTGGGTTCAAGGGCTTAGGCTAACTACGCAATAGTTTTGAGAAAATAAACATTAATGTGGTCCATAAAACATTTTGCATGTTTCTCACCCCATAGTTGTAAAACTAGTATAAGTAAAGTGGGGCTATAAACTCACCTTATTAGAGTAAACAGTGAATGCAGTGAATCAGAGAGTGTACGGCACCAACACGCGACCTAGATTAATAAGGCATGTTTTAGTTTACTGACTAAATTAAGTCTTCCACGAAATTTAATTCAAAAGTTTTAAAGTGTTTATGTTGTTGTTGCTTGTGTGGCAGCAATTTAGTTTAAAAATAGTTTTCTAAGTATTTGTGGGTATTGGCTCATGGAAGTGCATAAGTGTATGACAATAAGGATATCGAAGATGAATAAGATTATGATTGACAATAACCGAAAGACGATGAATGAAAAGTGATTATGAACGATACTAGACGTTTTCAAGATATGGAACGTCATTGTTAAAGATATGTAAAAATAGTCGTTATAAAAATGTATAAATATTTATATATGTTTTGAAATGTAGGAAAATTATGTGTAAGTAATGACTTTCATTTAAATGATTTGTGATTTGAAAACTAACGTATAACGATTGTATACAAAATATTTTGTTTGTCCCGTTTTAAATAAAACTACAATAAGTACATTTATTTTAATAGGAGTCGGGCATGACTCGTATATGTATGTTGATTTCTCGAGCTATCGGTGTGTCACAAATATATGTGTTTAGGAAGTAGTTGTTTTAAAATTGTTATAAAAACTTAAGTATATTTTTCTAAAATTCCGCTTTATGTTTTCACAATTTTGATAACCGATTTAAGTAAGTTAATTGTTCACTTGTTTAATTTAGACGAGAGTTTTTACGTGGCAAGTGTATAAATGTTTATAATAATGGGTGTGTATATATATATATATATATATATATATATATATATATATATATATATATATATATATATATATATATATACATAATATATATAACAGGATGCGTATGACGTCATCAAATGCAGGATTGATGAATAAGCGCTGGATTGATGAGTAATCATGCTCTTATTCCACCTAAGCATGCCATGTCAGCAATATTTGACTAAATAATTCGGCTGTTGAGTTTTAAATCCGGATTTAATTTGTACAAAAATGCAAGATGTTGGATTCGAACCTGGGTGGGTTAGTCCACAAACAAGTGATTCAACCAATGGAGCAAGCCACAAGTTGTGATAGATAACTCAAAATCAAAGTGTAATGTCTTAATGACACCACATTTTTTACAAGATAACTATTACTTCAATAATATCTATTCCTTAAATATAGCTTTAATTAATTATAAGCATTAAAAAATCCGGGTAACAAAAAAAGGTCGCCTCTTTTTCTCAAACCCTAATATCTGTTTTCTTCTTGAATTCTTAATATTTTGCAGGTTTGAAGTTGCGGATGAATGATGAAGTTTCAATTTAGAGTGCAGCCACTACAGATAAGGGTTGTCCATATGACCATATGACCAGGTTCTTTAATATCATCTCTCGAAACAATTTGATTTCCAATCTGTTACTGACCATTTTCTTGGTTTTCAATTGGTACTATATATACATTGAACTAAAGACTACATCCATCTTCCCTTTTTAGTCTGTATTATGAGATTGTATTTTGAACAAATTTAGAATAAACACAAGCAGTACAAACGAATATATACCACCAGTACTAACCTTCAATGGCAGTACTAAGTCGAGATCGTAGCAGTACGAATGTAAAAGAAAAACTCGTGACATCTCAGCAGTACAAAGTTTTCGTTTGTATTTTTTTAAGCATTAGCTCTATTTTTAGATAAGGATTGTTATTAGTGGTTTTTAGAAGAGGTATTGAAAAGCAGTTTTGTTTTTTGTCACACATGAAGTTGTGCTCATGATGTTTACTCCTTTATGGTCAGGGACATTTAGAAAGGGAATTGACGTCTCTGCAAGAGAAGAATCTGTTGTCAAGGCTCTTGACCGAAGTATGCTCACTCCAGAAACGTTTTGCATCGTGATCCAAAACCAAGCAACTTGCTTCTTTAACTCCAGTGCAGATCCAAACAGCTATTGGCTCCGGATTAGTGGCTCATGGAATAACAAAGGTATGAAACAGATATAGTAATTTTTCTATTTGATTACAGTGTGTTTTTATATGTTCGGCTTTACGTTATATCATGTTGCTATATTTTAATAGGTGCGCAGGCAGAGGTTACTGGTGAACACGGTACACCATTTTCAGATAGCCATGGATCACACGCACCAGATATGCAAGTATGCTCATGGATTTTTGGATTTTGTGCATTCTTATTTTTTAGAACTCGAGTACCCTGTGTGTAGCCATTTAAAAAATAATGTTGAATGTGCTGCAGATTGACTTAGCAAAGTTCGGTGGTAAAATTTTGTGCCAGGTATATTGTTCATAACCTTTTATCGCCTGTTTTAATCTCTAATTTGTCTTTATCCGAATTTATTGGTATAATTTTGTAGCCAAATGCATTCGTTTGCTCCATTAGTGATGTCAAGATCACTCACACTTTCGAATAGCATTATTGATTGGAGTTCATAGTTGGATCTGGTATGCTGTTTATAATAGCATTATTGGATACATTTTAAAATTCATTATGCGGATGGTTAGGACCCGCTGCAATTGCGTCTTCTCGAGCAACCCTTCAAATTCAGACCGAGCCCATGTGAGGCAGTGATCAATGTTATGCGGGAAGGAGTGCACAGTGCACATGGGTGCTTGCTTCTCTGGTGGGTCCCTAGAGGCACCGTAGTTTTTGGTCAGGTGGGGAATAACCATTTGAGTGTTGCACTTAGCACCAAGTGTACCAGATTCAAGAAGTGGCTTTTGAAAATATAAGCATATATATTCGATCAACATAAAGCCTGGCATTGAGAATGTCCAAAGCATTGACAACAACATTCCAGTTCTCCCAGAAAGTATCATCAAATACGTTCTCAGTCTCTGGGCCCACACGAATCTGTAAAGCTTCAATCTGAAGACGAGAGTTAATTAACGCAGCTGCAGAAGCAGCAACAGTTGATTTGGCCTGTCCAATATTCCAGTCACGAAACAGGAATTGCCTACTGAGGTTGCTCTTCTCAATTACATCATCATCAGTAACTATTAGTTTCCCTTGAGTCCCACATGAAACACCCATCAAGGCTAAATTCTTCAAGAACTCACAACCTAATGCACCTAATCCTACCACGAAAGACAGAGTATCTTCCAACTTCTTCTGGAATTTAGCTCCAAATACAGAAATTTGGGCATCATAACGGTTGTTCAAAAGCTTATAGTCACTGGGTTCCAATGGCTCCGTAGGAAGTGACTCAACTGAATCAAAATAAAAGAACTATGGCATAGCGATAAAAAGCATCAGTTGATGCATCAGTAATTCCAAATAGCATTATTGATTGGAGTTCATAGTTGGATCTGGTATGCTGTTTATAATAGCATTATTGGATACATTTTAAAATTCATTATGCGGATGGTTAGGACCTGCTGCAATTGCGTCTTCTCGAGCAACCCTTCAAATTCAGACCGAGCCCATGTGAGGCAGTGATCAATGTTATGCGGGAAGGAGTGCACAGTGCACATGGGTGCTTGCTTCTCTGGTGGGTCCCTAGAGGCACCGTAGTTTTCGGTCAGGTGGGGAATAACCATTTGAGTGTTGCACTTAGCACCAAGTGTACCAGATTCAAGAAGTGGCTTTTGAAAATATAAGCATATATATTCGATCAACATAAAGCCTGGCATTGAGAATGTCCAAAGCATTGACAACAACATTCCAGTTCTCCCAGAAAGTATCATCAAATACGTTCTCAGTCTCTGGGCCCACACGAATCTGTAAAGCTTCAATCTGAAGACGAGAGTTAATTAACGCAGCTGCAGGAGCAGCAACAGTTGATTTGGCCTGTCCAATATTCCAGTCACGAAACAGGAATTGCCTACTAAGGTTGCTCTTCTCAATTACATCATCATCAGTAACTGTTAGTTTCCCTTGAGTCCCACATGAAACACCCATCAAGGCTAAATTCTTCAAGAACTCACAACCTAATGCACCTAATCCTACCACGAAAGACAGAGTATCTTCCAACTTCTTCTGGAATTTAGCTCCAAATATAGAAATTTGGGCATCATAACGGTTGTTCAAAGGCTTATAGTCACTGGGTTCCAATGGCTCCGTAGGAAGTGACTCAACCAAATCAAAATAAAAGAACTGTGGCATAGCGATAAAAAGCATCAGTTGATGCATCAGTAATTCCAAATATAGCTGAACGTATAAATAAAGAAATACATCTTCGATGTTTTTATCGTTTATTGTTATCACATGATTGCCGGTTTCAGGTTCTTTTAGTTTTGGGAAGCTGCTGGAACTTATTGATTGTACTCGATAGCTCGAGCAATCGCTAATCTTTGTGGCGATTTCATCATATAGCTTAGCTGTCTTATTTTATGTTTCACTTACAGGTATGTTGCTTCATTTTCATTTTTTAAACAGTAGGATAGTTCGTAATGTTAGTTAGAACATCTTTTTAAGATATCTGTTATTGAGTTATGTATGTGTATGGTATTTCTATTTGCAACAGTTGACTCTGTCGGATCAATCCATTAGCCACTCATGAACCGTTTAAAGCACGTCTACCTAAACATGGCAAGCTGGTGAGCGTGTTTATTATGTGATTAGGGAGTCCTTTAACTCGATATGCAATTGCGTTATACATGAACTTACATCTTTGTTTTAAATACGTATTTCATGAAGACGCAAACAGTAAACCTAACATGTAATTCTTAAACACGTTGGTTGCAGATTCGGCAGGACTCCCGCACAAGTTGCACTCTGTTGGGGTTTGCAGATGGCTCACTGTGTATTTCCCAAAGTTCAAATGAAGTATGTACTATTGTGCTAACTTAGTGATCCTAAAACTTTTTGAATCATTACATCACTATATTTTTATATATTCCATTTTTGTTAAACTCGGCCATTTTCATGCTATACATTGAAACTAAAACATGTTACAACCAATTTTTTTAACTTAAAATCTCACGTTAAGTCTCAACTATACCTCACGGTGCAGGATATATATATGAATTGACACTTACATTTGTTATATTAAGACTAAGTCAAAGGACACATTATATGGACCTGTTGAAGCTCTTCTAGAAGGGGCTGCTGAAGATACTTAGCCTGCGATTAGGAAACTTCTTCGAAATGAGACTAACACAGCTGTCTTTGAATTTACTTATGCACTTTGTGGCTATGAAATGGATGAAAACGCCAAGAAAAATCATATTTCAACATTGGAGAATTATGCAATAGATGTGGTTGAAGGGAAGACTAAAGAAGAAGCAAGCAAAGTTCTACACAGCATGAAGGAGAGGTACTATATGAAATTAAATGAACTAAAAGGACACAGGTCAAATGTGCCGAATAGGTCAAACTGGTTAAAAGTCCTCCAACGTTTACTTAAATTTATTACAACCTTCTAAATTGCATTACTGAAAATATTTGCATTGTTTTTGTAATCATAAAAGGTGTTCGGGAGTCGGCCTAACCTGACCGACCCATTTTGACCCGCACTAAATACTAATCTGTTTTTGGCCCACCCAATTTGCCACGTCTATTCCAAACTGTTTTATTATTATTATTATTATTATTATTATTATTATTATTATTATTATTATTATTATTATTATTATTATTATTATTATTATTATTATTATTATTATTATTATTATTATTATTTTTTATTTATTTATTTATTTATTTATTTATTTATTTTTGTCATAATCTAAAAATCTACACACAGGTTTACAACCATATTCAACCACGATAATGATTTAATGCCACGGACCTGGACTGGAAAGGAAGATATTCGCGCAATTAATAAAACTGCTCGCACTTCAGTAAGATATATTGGATACTGTAATGTTTGGTTGAAATATATACTCCATATAATAGTTTAAACTTGTGTCAATGTTCTAATTTTAATATTCATGTAAACTTTTCAGTCTTTGAAGTTGCTATCTGTGTTGGTTGCAATTCGTTTGGAGGATTATTCTGATAAAATAGAGAGTATGCTACTTCTTGCTTTAGCCGATCCCAACAAAGGCCCTGAAAACATATATAACGTGTTTAAAGCACTCTGATATCAAACATTTATATATACCTTTGGTATGGATTTAACACAGGCGTGTTTTGCAAAAATCGGTATTATAATTCTTACTAAAAGGTTCATGGGCATTTGAATCACTATTAGACTACAAAAAGGTATCAAATCTGATATTACTTTATAATTACTTACATATACTACTTCAGTGACTTTCATTTAAGATTTACAATTAGTAACCAATTGGGTATAAGTTATGTTCGTTGATTATAATTTTGGGCTTTACACTGATTATAATTATGTTCATATTGATTAAAACTATATGTTAAACCCAGCCCATTATTCTATTGCTTAATTATTAACTGGATATCTTCCATCGGTAATTTATAATTCAATGATAGTTATGATAAGCAATCACCACAAACTACTTTTCTGTTTAAAAATAGAAACCTCCCAATGTCATAATTAAAATGTATATATATCGAACAGTTGCAAACTATCTATTGCATATTAGGTTGTTCCGCTAATCACGCCTATTGAAGGATACTCTACTGATTCTTTCTTTGTGGCTTCAGGAATCATCACGGTATTTATCAACGGAGTTCCTACAGAGGTAGAAACCGGTCCAGTTACCAAAGCCATGTTCGGTGAAGAGTTGTTTAACTTAACTCTATCCAGGTTAGTCTAATTTCTATATCGGATGTAACTTCCTTAGCATTTATAAGTAGTCTTGATTGGCTTAAAAACTATAGTTGTATTAGATTATGTGTTAATTTGGTGCAGTAAGTGTGTACATTTGCTATGATCGAAATGGGTTTCAAGAGGGTTGACATATAGTATATTTTACTACTTCATGGACATACATGTACGGGTGTCAGTCGGGTTACGGGTCACGGCTTGGTTGGGTTAATGGTATATGGGAGTATGAAATCAAACCATTGGTCTTTTTCTGCTACATAATGATTCATATATTTAGGTGACACGGGTCCTTACATTAAATTAAAAAGAGGAAACAAGGATTGAATATGCCACCTGTTTAGGATTTTGAAAATGAGCATAAGCTTGGTTATAAGAGTTTACTTGAACTAATTCTTAGGAGTCAAAAACTAAGTTGCTTATCCTTTTTAAAAATACTCCGTAAGTATGTAGACTACTTATTTCGAGTTTTTAGTTGCTCTAAAATAAGTAGATAAGGAGTTTAAAGTTTTAATCAGACACACATGCCCACATATCTTAAGCTGATATGCACTTAAATAAGGAGACCGAAATGCCCTCTTAGTAACATTTTGAATGTAAGATTTTGTTGTCTATGATCGTCTTTGTTGTGTAGGTTTTTTCTGGTGGACATCGAGAGGTGTAGTTGTATTATTGTGAAGGAAAAATAGAAGACGGGTTAAATTGGGCACACAAGCATCCCTATGTGTTTTCACGACACTATTTATATAGCCTACGGGGTGTGGGATTGCTTACGGAGATTTATTTAGAGTAAATTGCATGTAATAGAGTACTTATCAGACGTGCACAATGTCTCATTGGGATTAAACTTTGAAGAAAATTTACATTAATTTACTTTGTATATTTTAATTGTTCTATAAATCTTAACGTTCATTTATTTTCAGTGTTAATGCATTCAATAAAGAAATTGGTAAGATTGTATCTTTTTCATTTGACGAGATGACAAGTTATGAAAATACTTTGTTAGTTGAGTACAAGTAAGCCCAACTTTTACATTAAATATTATTGTTTGTATTATATAATACTTAATCAAAATTACATAAATGAAAATATATTTAAAACACAATCCATCTATATATTTTGAAACAACTATTATATTATACAGAGCAAAAATATTTAAGAACAAAGTTGCATACAAAATGTCAAACTATACTCATATTCTTGGGCAAAGGGACAATAATATCTTAAAAAGTATATAAATAGACCACTTATTTTAAACTAAAAAGTAAAAAACATAAACAAATTTACAATTGTAAATTGCTTTTTCTCAAATTGTTTAATAATTAATAACGGTCAACACCACTTGCATGTTCTTGAAATAACTTTCTCTTAAAATTTTACAAACGTAAACTAATACCATAAAAAAAAAATGAAATCAACGTGCTTAAAAATATTTTTCCGTTAACTGGCACCATCAAAATTTTAATTAGCTTTCTCTAAAAATTACCCAACCGTAAACTAATAGCCTAACAAAATAAAATAAAGCCGGCGTCCTTAAAACTAATAATTAACTTTCTCTTAAAATTTATCAACCGTAAACTAATAGCCTAAAAAAATAAAATTAAATCGGTGGGTGTGATTCTGTGTTTAAGCAACCGTTTGAAATAATCTTTTGAGTCCTTCAATGTAGTGGGTGCTCAAACCAGTTTTGACATTGGAATGCCAATCACAAGGTTTGTATTTCTCCCTTTTCTTGATTTGGAAACTTAATTATTAGGTCAAGTTAAAGTCACGGGTCAGACGGGTCATCCCACTCAAAAAACACGGGTCAGACGGGTCACTACAGTTAAAAGGCACGGGTCAGATGAGTTTTTTGTATCAGGTGTGCCAAGTTGTATATGCTAATCCAACACATTGATGGTCAAGTTAAAGACACGGGTCAGACGGGTCATCCCACTAAAAAAACACGGGTCAGACGGGTCACATTAAGATGGGTTACTGCAGTTAAAAGGCATTGGTCAGACGGATTTTTTTTATCAGTGTGCCAAGTTGTATATGCTATTTCCAACACATTGATACAATACATTCAGATGGAGTCCAACCTAGATAATATTAACAAAAGCCAATACATATTGCGCGGGCTTTGACAACTATAAAGAAAAAATACAACTAAACATAAACTAATACATTTTAAACAATGATAAAAAACACATTTCCGTTAAGTAACACCATCAGAAGTGAAATTATAACAACCCAATAAATAGTGGCCCCGTACGATATTAAAAATAATTTACCACTAACTAACACCATCTAACATCTTATAATTATGATATTAAAAAATAAAATAAAACAAACGTCCTTAAAATAATATTTTAGAATAACTAAAACCATCCAAATTATACACTATAAAAATATATGTCAATGATAATTACAAGTCATGCCCGCCCAGTGGGCGGGCTTTGAAGTCTAGTATGTATATATATATATATATATATATATATATATATATATATATATATATATATATATATATATATATATATATATATATATATATATATATATATATATATATATATATATATATATTGTTTGTGTCGTAATTTAATGTTGGCGCAAATTGTTGTGAGTTTATGACGAGATTACGTGAAAAGAAATATGCCGAGATTGAGTTGTGAAATAAATTGTTTACGAGATCACGTCGACACTTTTGTACAGCGGTTGCGATATGAATTTTATTTTGTCGATTATAGATATATAGATACACGGCTAAAATATACACGCCTCTTATCCTTGTTTGGGCTGTGGCCCAATTAAAGTCAAAGGAGGGGGGAAATTTATAGCGGGCTGGACTGGGATATTAACCACCAAGGCGCCACATTGGGCCTGGTGGGCTTTCACAGCCAACATAATTTATACGAAGGGGCTGGACTGGATTTATTAACAACTAAGGCTCCACATTGGGCCTGGTGGGCTGCGACTAGCAAACCCAGATGATGGACTGGATAATAATATCGAAAGGGCTGGGATACTCAGGCTATACGCGAACACACTCACAAGTCCAAATGGAACTTGTGTGTTTGGCTGGAAATACCAAAACAGACGTTCGAGACCGAAGTAATTCTTAACGCCAAAGTCTAGGTCAATCTCGAGTACAACTCGGCAACTTGACTTAGTGACCACAAGATTTACGTGAGGTGAGGGATTCGGTTCGACACCATGGTTTCACCATGTACAACATAACTGTAACCAAGTATTTTATCTAAGGCTTGGACCTCATATTGACTCAAAAGCAATTTAGCAACCCTTGTGGGTTTGTGTTCAAACTCGTACAAAACACACACCCCTTCGGGGTTCTTGTTGGATCGAACTAAGGCAGCCCTTTAGGGGTTGCCTTGAACCAAAAATATGATTTGACCACTATACTCGCAACCCAATTTTGGCCATTATTTAGGCTGCTAAGTGAGTGAGTTGTTGGGTTGCTTCGTTAAACAAGACAGGGTGCATAACAAGGCAGACACACCCCTCATAGGTGGCTGCCTACTGATGAGTACACAGAACCAAAAATCAACCATATCACACCCCTTTGGGTGTGGTTTTTCCTTGACTGAAAATGAACACAGTACACCCTATTTGGGTGGCTATTTGGTGAGGTTCAACTGAACCAAAATACGGCATAACACACCCTTGTTGGGGTGGTTTTTGCTCAAACCAAAAACATCCATGACGCATCTTAATCTAAACCAAGTTTCCAGGTCTTAACCACACTGATTCGAGAGGGGTTTTGACACGAAAGTACAAATAACAATAACAAATTCCAGGCTCCAATTCAAGACCTTTTAGCCAAGGTTTCCTAAGGACTACTAACCGTAACGAAAGTCATTCGACTTGGACATAGATTGAATAACAACAAACTAACAAGAATAGATTCAAAATAGTGAGCCAACACATAGATTTTATTATGTTTTGTGAGCCACCAAAAAAAACAACAACACCAACATATCAATCCACACAAGTTTCCATTCGACACAGTAAGACATCCTTAAATCTTTAATTAAAAAAAAATGAATAAATTCAGTCACAGTATCAACAACAATTTAACGAGAGTGATTTAGAAATTGGAAAGAAACTTAAATCCTTACAATGAGTACGAATCGACAGATGAATCAAGGACTTAGAACGCTGATGAAATTCAAACAACATCAACTTTCAACCCAATCAATCCAATTCAAACCCCAGTCAATCCACCTCCGAATAAGCTTATCCTCCTCTCGAACCCTTGAGTTTCAATAGAGCTTTGAGTGAGTGAGTTGGTTTGTGTGGATCGACTGGGTTCGATTAGACCTTAAAAAGAGGAAATCTTGGAATGGCTCTCAACATTCTTTCGAACCTGGGGGTTAAGGAGTTCCCATTTAGGGCTTAACTCTCTATCCATCCGCGTCACCCTCTGCCGTTGACTCTTGGGGAATACATATATGAGAGTGACTGAGATCTTTGGGGAGAGGATATTTGAGAGGGACGGTTAATTTTTGGGATAGGGAGAAAGTGTATAGCGCCATGGGAAGGATGGTGATGGATCGAATGGATTTTCTGGGAAGATGGAGAACTCGTCCAAAGAGCAGAAGACGTTAAAAACTTTGGGAAAGTGGGTGTGAGAGAGGCGGGTATCCAGAGAAAAGAAGAGGATAAGAAGGATTATTTAAGGTTGGTTTTATTAAAAGAATGTGTAGTGTGTACCCCGTGTCCCGCTGAGCTGAGGTGAAATCGGTTTTTCCCCGATTCGATATAAACGTGGAAAATAAAATTTCGGAGATGTTTTTATAAAACTTACATAAAAATAGAGTTTATTGACTCTAAAATAAATCCTGAGATTAAATTGCTACTAATGTGGTGTCGGTACGCGTGTGGTTTCGTTTTTCAGTAAAAGTGAGATAACCTCTTGCTTTCATTAAGTTATAATCTGTAAATGTGAGAATGGGGGAAATTTAGTGTTTCTGGTGAGATTAAATAGTTTTGGTGAGTTACTGTGCGTTACAGTGTGCGGGTTTGCTTCCCGTAATAGTTATGTGAACACATAAATGCTTAGTTTAACAGTTTAGTAATAATAAATTGACATTTATTATTAAAATATTAGTGAAAAAATTACCGTTTATCACAACTCACCACCGCCACCCACCACCACTACCGCCACTACCACCACCCAACTACCACCCACCACTGCTACCACCACCACCTCACCATCCATCACCATCGCCAACCACTCACCACTGCCACGTGATTGGTGGTGGCAGCGGGTGGCGGTGGTGAGTGGTGGTGGCGGTGGCGGTGGTGGTGATTGGTGATGGTGGTGGTAGTTGGGTAGTGGTAGGATGGTGGGCGGTGGTGGGTGGCGGTGGGATGGTGGGTGGTGCTGGTGGGTGGCGGTGGTGAGTGGTGGCGGTGGTGGTGGTTGACTAAATGCGAAATACCTAGCAAATCACAAGAACAAAAAATGTAGTTACACAAAAAGTACTGAAAAAGTACATATGCATAGGTTGCTCAAAATAAGTACTGAAAAAGTACCTTTCACAAAAAGTCGCCCAAAGTGCAAGTATGAACACTTGTCAAGATTTTAAATGAGCGACTAGTCGCCCTAATCTATTTTGAGAAGATATGTTTTTTTTTTTTTTTTTTTTGTTGTTTATAAAAGGTATACACTTTAGGCGACAAGGACATTTGAGGAATTTGCTCTACTGCAAAACCTTTTGGTAATAACTATGAACTTTTCATGTATTTATACATTAGTTTTATTCATTAACCGATTTAGATATCATTATAAATAATATACCAGTCTTTATTATACACTATACATATATTTGTTTTTTTAAAAAGGGAGAACTGAATATATATCCCTAAGTAAAAGTTATCCATAATGAATAATAAATATATAGTATGCATAATGAGATTTTTATCGGTCCATAATTAATAATGAATGTAATATATACGTAAACGAAACATTTATAACTTTTACATACGTTGTTGAGAATTTTTTACATATTAAGTCGTGTTTGAGGAGTATTTAATTTACACGATTAATATACAAATATGTCACTGAAATTTCCGAATATTTTCGTTTACAAAAAATGTGTAAATGATTTGGGCAACTAAAGGTGCCATGATTTTTAATTTAATGGCATGAATAGGTTACCAACAAGTTACATGTGGAATGAGTATAAAAAATCTAGGTTTTTCAAACATTCAATTACTTAATTAAACTAGACGAGTATCTGTGCATAGCAACGAGATTTTATAGCAAAAGATCGTTTTGTGTTAAAAAAAAAAGTTTATGCGTTATAAACGAAAAATAATAAAAGTTTGAAGATTTAGGGATTAAACATAATGTTTTGAAACCCGATTCGACCCGGGTGGTTCAACCGGTTGAACCGTTCCAGTCGAAAAACGGGTCAACTTAAACCGAGTCAACACGACGGGTTGGGTCGATAACGGGTCAACCCACCAGGTTTGAAGCGTCCTGGGTCAACCCGGTTTTCGATATGTTTTAATAGTTTCTTTTGAAATATATGTTTTCAACATTTCCTTTTTTAGTTTCAACTTTTCACTTTTTACTTTTTGGTTTTTCCTTTATATATAGTATATAGCAGGGTAATCACACGTTGCGGCGGCGGGTACCCTGTGACAATTAACCGGAGAAATAGATCTCGATGAGACCTGATTCACCACTTTGTATCGGTTTCAACGGGTCCTCTCTAGTTTATTTTCGGATGGCTTTTATTGGTTAGCCGAACCGGTGGCGACACCGGTTCCCGGTTGAACCCGTTGGTCCGGTCAGGTTTTCAAAACTATATGTACCATCAACTTGTTAGCTTGTATGAAGCTTTGTGTGTGTTATTAATTTGTATAATGTGTATAATAACATGTACTTTTCATTTTAGGGTGTTTTAAAAATAACATTAATTAGTGCGTTTAATTATTTTATATTTTGGATTATGTTGTAGCTTGTTTAAATTGTACATTGTGAAAATTTTATTGTACTTTTTAGTAAGAGGTGTTTTAATTGTTTGTTTTTAATTTGGTAGATATGCTTTTAATTGTTTGTAAAATGTGAATAAATTATTATATTTTTAAGTATTGAGTATTTTAATAAGAGTATTAATTATAATATACATTTCTCTCAACTTTGACTTTCAACATTTCATTTTTTAAGATTTGACCGTCTTTCTTTTATATTTAGCATAGATACGCAAAGTTTAATAACCTAGGCCAAAACTTTGGCAAAATTCAGTAATGTATTTGTATAATAATCCTAAATAATTTTGGATTAATTCTCAAAACAAAACAAGCTAGTGGCATCATAGGCCGTGCTATATATATGACGCTATATATATGATTGGGCAGTTTATACGGACCCCCCTATAAGGAGGGTTTGCAATCATTGCATGCATTGAATGGTTGTACTGTGTGCATCGTTGTGTTATATTATGTGTTTTGCGATTTATACGGTTGACTCTAAAAGGGTTTGTATAGTATACCCCTGTATATGATATGACCATGAATCGGTCAACAAATAATTGTGAGACCATGCGACCAAGATGCCTTGTTTCCTTTGACTTGTGAAAATTATCAATTGGTTGTATGTGAGTTGCATGAGGCACACCTCACACGTGCGACCGACCTATCTAATAATTCTTAGACTGGGTGTAGTAGTAATAACTATCAGAAAATTGACATATCGTCGCACCAGCTTTCTTTCTTCAAGACTATTTCGTGACCGACTTGATGAAACAAGATGACCAACATCACAAAAAACATATCTCACAAAAATACATTTAAATTAAACACCCACAGACACAAACAAGCACACAAGTCGGTCACTTTTGCGACCAACATCTCCATTTCGTCGCTAAAGGATGCGTCCCTATTGGTCGCCATAGTAAGAGCCGATGCATCGCTCCCGGCCGATCGAGAGTCGACCGAGTTATTACACTCTTAGCAACGTGGCTCGTAAATAGTCTTATAGCTAAAAATATTATTTTCTATGAGAATCACAAACACCTTGCGGTTTTCTCATTGCTCATGATTTCTTCAAGCTTTATGGTTGTAAAATTTTCTTTCTAATTTTTGTTTTAGTTATTCATAATCTATTTTGCTTTTTTGTCATTAATATTTTTTATTTACTGTCCATAAAAGAAATGCATATGATTATTTACATGTGTATTATTAACTTCATTTTTTATCTCAATCTCGTAATTACAGACTTACAGTAGCGAAATAATCATTAAAATCAGAAATAGACCTAAGTTGGTTTCTACACATAACCGAGACATCAAGGGATCAATAGATTGGTTTCGGTCGAGTACATGTTAACACAAATGCGTTTATTTGAAAAGTAAAAACTATCATAGCTTGAAAGTAGTCGTATTATTTATTCTAATTAAACGTTTATTTACTGGAGAGAGGTTATTCCCACCATCTTTTTCTTACAAATGACACCTGTCCTTTATATATATATATATATTATATATATATATATATATATATATATATATATATATATATTGATGACGTATAGTCCGCATTCGGGTCACGAACCCGACCAATGGACGCTACTAACACTCAAGCCCATCACGAATGGGCTCAAGCCCATCACGAATGGGCTATCACGATAACGGTTTGGGCTTACGTTGGCCCAAACCCGAAGTTATTTATGGTCTTGATATAGGATATCTCTTATTTATGGGATATGTATCAAACGACCGGTTTAGGCGGGATACGCCGAGGAGTGAGGAACACGAAACCAACAAGGATTTCGTGTATATATAAAAGGTCTCTCGACTCTCATTAAAGGTACGATGGAATAACCCTAACTCTTCAACTAAACCCTAAAACCGATTACTTACTCTCACGCCGGAGGATAATCGTGGGAGACAATCCCACGATAAGCCTAACGGTGTCTTTTTGTTTTCTTAGTGCGCAGGTCTCAAGCATTAAGATCTAATTGATACGGAAACAAGGAACGCCCAACTTTTGTATCAACAAGTGGCGCCATCCGTGGGACCATACACTAAGAACTTTACTAAGAACTAGAATGACGAAGCACGGAAACCAAAATCAGCGGACTCCGCAGGCGAAGAAAACGCATGGTGACCTACAAGGGCAGAAGCAGCAAACTGATTCAGCCGCTAAGCAGGCCTCTGGAACAACCAGTGTGCCCAAGAGCCTAGGATCATACGCAGATCTGGCCTTTGCTACAGTAGAACCGCCCACAAGGACTACCCATGCTACTACAACAACCACTAGCACAGTAGATCTACTGCACACTCCTTTCACCATGCCAGAATTAGACCCTACTAAGCCGCCAAATGCGCCTATCCGAAACAAGGGTCCTGATTCGGAAACAGACATCCTCGCGCTAGAAGGAGTCACGCCTGAGCTAGCGCCAAGTGATTTCGTGTCTCAAAACTATGAAACCTTGGCTGCGCTTATGCGAGAGGAAGCAAAAAAGAGGTCAAGCCAGAGCCTGCATGCCCGGCTCAACTTCGACCCTGAGCGTGAAGCATCCCCACCGCGCTACCGAGAGGAAAGGCGCGAAAAGGATAGCCGCCGACACCCAGTGTTTACTAGGATCGGAAGGAAAGTTGTGGAGGACGAAGCAGCCGACTTTCAGTATCTGGAGGAACATGATGATGATGGACGGCGCACCAATGTCCACACTAGGCTTGGTAGTCGCAGGGTTCAAGATAGACTTGGGCGACGGGTCTCCCCAAGCGAAAGCCCTTCAAGCTCGAATTCTGAGGATAGTCGGCGCAAGCGCCGCAAAAGAGTAAGCTCATCCTCAAGTGACTCCTCGGACAACGAGGACAAAGAAACAGGACACTGGAAGTCCAGGAGAAGATCCCGCGACCGGGAAGACGAAGATATGTCTCGTCCCTGGCGCCGCCAAAAGGTTGACGCATTCACTCGGCGCATCAGTGACTTTTCAGAAGATAAGAGAAGGCGCATGCCTGCTAATGTTAAAACTTATGATGGGACAGGTGATCCTGATGACCACCTAAAAATTTTTGAATCAGCAGCAACCATCGAAAATTGGCCACAACCTGTGTGGTGCTACATGTTTAATTCTACTTTAGTAGGGAATGCGCGAAACTGGTTCAGTAAGCTTCCACGCAGAAGCATCGATGGGTTTGAAGAGTTGCGGAAGGCGTTTCGTTTGAACTTTACTCAAAGGAAGAAGTGCGCCAAGAACTCTGTCGAACTCGCTAGGGTAAAACAGCGCCAAGGGGAATCCACAAGCGCTTTTATGGAGCGCTTTAAAGACGAATGCATACATGTTAAGGCATGCCCCGAAATACTAAAGATCTCAGGGTTTATGAACGGAATCAATAACCCAGAACTTATCAAAAAGTTAAATGATAGGGTTCCCCAAACCTTTGACGAACTCATGAAGCGCACGAGGTCCTTCATCCAAGGAGAAGCCGCCGCTGCGGATAGCAAGAAAGGCTACTCAAACTATAGGTCACAAGAACAGCCAAGGAGACAATCCAATGACCAGAGTAGCAATCGCAACAAAAGCTACCGCAGTCAGGGGGGCGGACGAGAGAATGACAAGTATACCCCACTAACGAAGACTCCAAAGGAGATATTTGCGACGGAAGGCGCGAACTTTCCGAGACCACCACCGATGCGCACCCCAGAAGATCGGCGCGTAGGGAATGGATACTGCGAGTATCATGGACAGAAGGGCCACACAACCAATGAGTGTGTCCAATTGCGCCAATTAATTGAGAAGCTAGTAAAAGAAGGCAGATTGGACCATCTAGTTAAGAACATTAAGGATGGGAAAGAAAAACAGAAGACCGGGGGCAAGAAAGAAGCACCTAAGGACAAGGCTGACACAATCTACATGATACAATCATGGCAGCGAAAGACTAGGCAAAAGGTCAGCCAGAAATTTTCTCATGGAAGCGAAATCTCTTTTCCCACCTTGGCTGCGGACAACGCAGTGGCGGAACCGCTCACCATCGAGATAAATGCGGGGGGTCACGATATCCACCGCATGTATGTTGATGGAGGGGCATCGGCAGACATAATGTATGAGCATTGTTTCAAAAGGTTGCGACCTGAGATACAAAGACAGTTAAGCCCGGCCACGACGTCGTTGACTGGCTTCACGGGAGAAAAGATATGGCCCATAGGGCAACTACGACTACTAGTTGTTGTTGGCAATAAGGAACACTCCATGACAGCCTGGATGAATTTTATGGTGATCAAGTCTCCTTCGCCATACAATGGCATTATCGGAAGACCAGGAATTTCGGCAATACGCGCTGTTACCTTAGGAGTTGTTGATTTCTTATAACATCCCGTAAATTTCCCTTCCATTTGTAAATAGTAAACAAAGACTAATCTGTCGTCACTGTTTAATTAACCATTTTTACGGACTAAATTTTTGCTTTTATTCTAAACGTCGCAACAGTTCTCACATTCCTTGTGACAAACTCATATACGTACCACATTATTCCAAATAGCGAGCAAATCATACCCAGTATCACTTTTATTATCAAACACAACTCACAACCTTTTCCCCACTCATTTTCTTTTCTCTAATTGGGCCTATGTTCACAAATAAACCAAACGGGTTCCTTTTATTTTAGTCTTGGGCTCATGTCACTATTCATGGCCCAAAACCAAACTAGCTTATTTAACTCCAACTTTAAAACTTGACTAAACTTTGTTTAATTTGGCCATTTCGCTCGCGATTTCTCTTAACAACCCAATAATATTTTTGCTCGACCTCCAATTATCTCAACTCAATTCAAAGATATATTTAGTCTAAGTAACTTATTTCGTTCGACCTGCGAACGACTCCACACGACCCTTATTGACATTTAGTCATGTTCTATATATTGTTTGACCTATGGAGTATTCGACTAAAGCAAATCCAAAACCGAACCTTTTGTTTCTTTTGTTGTTTAACGTAGGCTAGCAACTCCCACAAACACCTTCATTTTATGTTACTCTTACACATACTATGGCACAAATTTGATTTCTAATCTTTACACACTTTTTTTTGTTCTCTCTTGGGTCTCGACAGAAGCAAAGGACAAGAGCCAAAAACCATGTGCTCATTTTACACCCCCTATGACATACTTAAGTACTTACACACTCAACCTTTCTTACACTCATTCTCACACCACAACAAAACAAACACATGAGTACTTGAAGTTACTCCAAATGAAAACCACTTGATTCATTTTACACTCCACGTACACAAACCAAACCGACCCTTGATATTGTTTCTCATGGGAATCGATTCTTAAACAAGCAAGAACAAGACAATAGATCATGATTATTTCGAATAGGTGTACACAACACCTAACTATTTTTGCACCAACTAATTGACAACCTAAGATACTACACTTTTCATGTTTTGAACTCCTCGAAATAATGTAAACCCGTCACCTAGAATTACCCATTTTGAACTGCCATCGCATGGTGGTAACAGAATTAAATTATAAATTTCATATATTTCGGATTGGGCTGAACAAAAGCCCATTAAGAACTTGCGTTAGAACAGTCCACTGGAGCCATACGAAATATTTTTATAATCACAAAAATAGCCCAATTCCAAGCCCAAAAGTATTTTCATTCCCTCGCCTCCAAATTTCTTAACGGGCCTTGTTCTAATTCGTTTTAAGGCCCAATAACTGGATTTTAAACATTCTGGTCAAACAAGCAGTTGACTTAAGCTTTAATAAGCCTAAAATAAGCTTCTGAAATTTTTGTAGAATTTTTCCACAAGTTTCTATGCAAAAAGGACTAACTTTGCAAACTAGTTTCACTTTGAGGGGCCAAAACTGCCAACTTTGTAAAAACAAGTTCTGAAACAGTAAAAACAGTATCTTTGGGATAGAAAATGACTTTATAATAAAGTATAAACTCAGATTGTCAATTGGGTTAATTTTGGGTCGAAAATGTAACTTTTATAAACCAAGGACTAACGGTGCAACGCAAACACCGTTAGGGTATAAAATGTAAAAACAGTGAAAGTTCAAGGGTAAACATAAACTTTATAACATTTTATTTCTAATCCTCAATTTACACAATACATCCTCAACTCTCAGTTGTCTCGTTCAAACACAAACTTACACGTTATATTTATATATATAACGACTTTTAAACCACTCAACTCAACGTTTTGTCTCATCCAATTCGAGACAACGATCATTATGATTTCTGAATCACAACAACAAAATAATATTATGGATAATATTATTTTTGAACTTTAAACATTTTAAGCATATCACACTCACGTCACCGATCAAATCGTCATACGATTCCTCATATCGCATTCATTATTCGTGCTGAGACGAATTCTCAAACATTATTATTATTCAGGTCGTGTGTGAAGCTATTTCCGAAATCTCAACTGAATTTACATTTCAGTAAATCCACTTTCGTCATTATTGCTATCGCATCAGTTGAGTTCATAGCCCCACTTTTCTTGTTTACTGTTTTATAAACTCTTCGGGGGAGATACATGCTCAAATACAATGCTTTATACTTTTCCAAGTACTCTACACTTTACATACTACTGTGAGTTCCATAGACCACTAGTTTACCTAATCTAAATTACTTTTGCGGGAAATACATGCTTGTATTTGATGAAGCGAAAAGTGTACCGCTTTTAGGGGGTTATTTAAGCCCTAAATCGTATTTATTTGATCAAATATTGCCCTAAATCGTTCCTTTTGTCATTTTAGGTACTTTGGAGAAGAAATCTGGAAAAGGAAGCATTTTGGACGTTTTTGTAGCATAAAAGTGAAGAAAACGACAAAGTCTCAAAATTATGCTGAAAAGTACCTTTGACGGCGTCAAGTATTGTTCCAGACGGCGTCACAGCTTGGCAAAAAAGGTGGATATGAAAATTACTCATGATAAGCCAGAGAATTTTACAATGGAAAGTCTGACGGCGTCACCCTTTGAAGTGATCAAGGTCGTCACGGTTTAAGCTAAATAGGGAAGGCGTCAAGTCATATTCTGACGGCGTTAAGATTTGATAAGCCAGAGCGGATTTTGGAGGTCTAAAGAGGGACGGCGTCAGGAAGGCCATCCGGGAACCCTAGACACGGCGAGGTGACGGCGTCAGGATCTACAACGTGACGCCGTCAGCCCTTAAACTCTATATATAGTTTTGCAATTTTTTGTCATTGGTGTGCAACTTTGTGAGGAGAAACCCTAAGACGAATTTCTGCCATTTTTAAGGGTTTTCATACCCTTGGATCTCCCATGTTTAATTGAAGATAAGTTATCATTTAATCAATCAATATGTCTATGTGTTGTTTGATTATATCTTGTTCTTGTCTTTTGATTAACATGCTAGGCTAGATTTATCTTGTGTTTGCTTAGATCTAATGAAACCTAGCTATTGATTATTGGTTATTAGTGTGTTATTAATTGTATTGGATGATTGTTCATCGATGTTAGGCTTAAGAAAACTGGCTAACTTCCTATTCGGTAACTTGCTTGAACGTCTTAAGAAACATGAACCAATGCGTACTAAGGTTTTTATGGTTGTATTTAATGCACGAGCGAATTCTAATGATCCCATGTTAGGAGCTTCCTAGCCGGCTCGACATAGGAGTGAAGTAGGAGCTTGTAGAGTTGGGGAAGTACGTACGCCACCCCACGACTGGTATTAAGGAATACACCCGTCATCCACGCAATTAATACACACTAATCAACCGGTAAAAGATAGTTAGGGAGTAAGGAAATCTAAGTAAACACATTTCTCTCCACATAAGTTTCACAAATCTTTTCATTTTCAGTTATTTTATTTTATTTGCATTTGTAGTTATTTGGGTTAGTTGATTAGCAACTAATTCCGCCCACTCCTTTAAACCCGAGATTTTACTTGCTTTCATAAAAAAAAATATAAAAACACAAAAAGAATCTTCCCTCACCCTTAGACCTATTAGAGTAGTTTTTCAATCATAACGACACTATTCCCTGTGGAGAACGATCAATCCCCCGTACTTACCACTACACTATACTACATCGGTCAGGTACACTGCCTGGTGGGGTTGTAAGCCTCTTGAGGTCCCTCGAGAGGTAAAACCTGTTGTAAGGTTGCAAAACCACGCATCAAGTTTTTGGCGCCGCTGCCGGGGAGTAGTTATTGCTTAGGTTGAAATTTTATTTTTATTAAGTCTACTCACAAGATTCCTATCAAGTGAGATTTTTTCTTTTTATTTTGTAGCTTTCTCCTAGTCTCTCTTTTCTTTGTGATTTTGTTTGTAATTTGCTTCAAATGGACTTTTCACTTAGACTTCTAAGATTGCAAGATATGGTTGAGTGGCTAGAACACCAAGAAGTTCAAAATACCTCATTTAGAGACACCTATGAATCATATGAGCCTTCACCTAAGATAGATTCTTATGAACAACCTCCATGTTTAAGATCTCGTTTTAGTGAGGCCAATAGGAAATGCGACCTAATTTGCCAAGGAATTATGGAGAGAGCCGTTGCAACAATCCATAAGTTGGATGAAGCACTAGGTTTGCTGTTATCACTACCTAAGAAAACAATTGAGGAGGATTTAGCCGAGCATGATCACATTGATCAAAAAGACCTAGGTTTTATGACCAATGACTTTGAATCTCAAGGAACACATGATGAATCCTTTAGGCAAATTGAACATAAGATTATTGAGGAAGATCCTTATGATTCGGACATTGAAGTTGAGATGCCTAGAGAAGCACGTGAGATACTTAGGAGAATGCTTAGGATAGATTCTACCAAAACACATGATGAGGATATAGGTGATCTTGATATGTGGAATGATGAGGTCAATAACATAAGCCCACAAAATACTCAACCATCATTTGAGGCACACACACCACCCGTGACTTACCCGGAAGATGTAGAAGAAACTTTAGGAATTCCGATGGAGGTAGAACCCTTGGAACAAGCACCACTAGAGGATATAGGTTTGAATACTTGTAATGATAACCTTACCCTTAGTTCGAGGGAATTTCCTAGTGTTGATGAGCCGGAACCTCAATCTTTACACACCTTTCCATCCTTAGATATATTTCTAGGAGACAAAAGAGGAACCGACCCACCCATCAACCAATATTATCCGGGTAGTTTTAGGATGAATGAAGCCATTCACTCACCCCCTTCACCTCACGTGGCATATTTCCACCCTAAGGGTGTGTATCGCTACTTTCACCCGCACTTAATCCTAAGTGTAGGGAAAACCTCCTCTATTTCCGTTAAATAAGGGTAGAGTCAAGCTCGTGACTCGAACAAAAACAAGCACTTATTGGGAGGCAACCCAAGCTTTATTTATTTGTTTGTTTGTTTGTTTATTTGATTTTATTTGTTTCCGTATGCATGTTTTATTTTTATTGTTTGTGGATCATGATTCAAAATAAATTGTGAAAATGCTTTATTTTGTTTTTAACTTCGTATTAATTACATATAAAGGTATTTTGCAAAAGCTAAGTGTAAGGGGAGACCCAAATTTGTTTATAAGAACGAAATTGAGCATGAACCACAACAATATTAAATGAACATGTATATTAGTAATTGTTTGAGTCAAATGCTTGTATCGAGTTATAATGATGTTTTGCAGGATTTTACAGGAAGTAAGGCATAAGTTTTTCCAGAAATTTTCCGGAAACTTAACATGAGATTTTTGCAGGAACATTCTGACGGCGTCAGGAGTTATAACCTGACGGCGTCAGGTACATAAATTCTGAAAAATTTTGCGAGTTTTGTTTATACCGGAGTCATAAAGTTTTTGTTAAATCTTTAGTTTTATAAACTCCAGGAAATCTGCAAATATTCATTCTACAAGCATTATATCTTTAATCGTTTTGTTTTTATTTCTAAGTCTGGAATTACATCTAGTTGTGAGTTTTCTTTGTTCAGGTTGATGCTTTGGGTTTTTTGTGTTTGTTTTCTCAGGTTTAACAGGTTATATTGGACAAGAAGATGATTTATATTTCGGAAGGGAAGCTTTCAACGTTCATTTTCTTGGAGGAGGATTTAACCATGTTACCGGATTATCCACATCGAACGAATCAGGGGAGTATTTGTTTTCATTCTTTTACCTTATTTACTTCTACATCCTTTGAATGAACATTGGGGACAATGTTCATCTTAAGTGTAAGGGGGGTAAAGTACGATACCTTAGAGAATGCTTTTACGCTTGATTTTTCGTTTGTTTAATGGTAGATGTGTAATAAAACTGAGATAAATACTTGTTAGGGCAATTTTAGTGCCAAATTTAAAATTTTTTACAACATATAGGAGTGAAACTTTGGTCTTAATGAGCGTCTCACGGATAGGAGTTATATGACTAGCACAAAACCGTACCACTAAAAAATTTTCCACCCCCAAATATATGAGGTTCGCCCCTAGAATTGGTAGGAAAAGCATTTATGCTATGATGTGTGTACCGGTAGCACTTAGATTCTAGAACTTGCGTTAGGACCATTCCGAGGCCACAAGTGAGACTACATTCGTGTAGTTAGATTTACTACATGATAAGAGGCATTAGGATTAACCCATTGTTTTACACATGTGTTTTTTGTTATAATTACATTGGCTACATTGGTCAAGTAATTCTCCCACACCCTTTGCGTTGTACTCATTGTTAGTACACGATACCCCTAGTACACCCCTCAGAGCCTATCTTTTCGTTTCGACCTTTAAGCATTTTACTTAAAGGAAGATTTTGTTACACCCCACTTAAATGTACACCCAAATCGCCTTAGCCTACCTTGTATGCACTCATTTTTAGTGCATTATTGTGACAACATTTGTTTAAACCCCAAGTTAATTATCTAATTGATTACATGGTTGCTAAGTCGAGTCATATCCTTGTACATATTGTTTTGGGACGATTGGGACTCATGGGTAAAGTACTAGTGTAATGGAGTAATGGGGAAGAACAACATTATTACCCCCATATGTGCTAAATATTTTAAAAGTACTCCAAGTGTTTCGATTATCTTAATTCGAGTCATTAGAATAGTTATTTGTAAAGTTATGTAAAAAAAAAAAAGAAAAAAAAAATCGAAAAAATCAAGAAAAATACAAAAAAATGAGAAAAAGAAAAGTAGAAAAAACATACGGACTACCATCCCGTTTCATTTTATGTTTATTTTATGTTTTTGTTATTTTGTTTTTAGCTTAAGTCGAGTCTAGTCTTGGCTTAGCAACGCCATATTGTACATGTAATTAATCAAGATCTTTAACTCGCCACCAGTAAAATATCCCTTATCCAACAAAACCGTGTTTATCATATCCCTACACCTAACGTTATAACCCATTTAAAAGCCCTCTTTGATAGTTTATCTTAGGTGCTTACGCCTAGTGGAGGAGGTTTTCGATCCTTTCCCAAGCCTATGGTAATCTATTTGCTATGACAGGTAGTGAGAGATATTATCCGTTTTCATTTATGAGATTTATTTTGATGACACTTAAGAGATGTGAGTATCTAAACACTACTTGTGAGGTGCTAGTTTGTAATCTCCGTGCTTATTATGATTAAAGTGGAACGACTATTTGTTGTAATTACTTTTATATTAGCATTAAATGACCCCTAACTTGTATTTTGATTAGAATAAAAGCGCATTTGCTTGAGGACAAGCAAATCTCAAGTGTAAGGGTATTTGATGAAGCGAAAAGTGTACCGCTTGTAGGGGGTCATTTAAGCCCTAAATCGTATTTATTTGATCAAATATTGCCCTAAATCGTTCCTTTTGTCATTTTAGGTACTTTGGAGAAGAAATCTGGAAAAGGAAGCATTTTGGACGTTTTTGGAGCATAAAAGTGAAGAAAACGACAAAGTCTCAAAATTATGCTGAAAAGTACCTTTGACGGCGTCAAGTATTGTTCCAGACGGCGTCACGGCTTGGCAAAAAAGGTGGATATGAAAATTACTCATGATAAGCCAGAGAATTTTACAATGGAAAGTCTGACGGCGTCACCCTTTGAAGTGATCAAGGTCGTCACGGTTTAAGCTAAATAGGGACGGCGTCAAGCCATATTCTGACGGCGTCAAGATTTGATAAGCCAGAGCGGATTTTGGAGGTCTAAAGAGGGACGGCGTCAGGAAGGCCATCCGGGAACCCTAGACACGGCGAGGTGACGGCGTCAGGATCTACAACGTGACGCCGTCAGCCCTTAAACTCTATATATAGTTTTGCAATTTTTTGTCATTGGTGTGCAACTTTGTGAGGAGAAACCCTAAAACGAATTTCTGCCATTTTTAAGGGTTTTCATACCCTTGGATCTCCCATGTTTAATTGAAGATAAGTTATCATTTAATCAATCAATATGTCTATGTGTTGTTTGATTATATCTTGTTCTTGTCTTTTGATTAACATGCTAGGCTAGATTTATCTTGTGTTTGCTTAGATCTAATGAAACCTAGCTATTGATTATTGGTTATTAGTGTGTTATTAATTCTGTTTAACGGGTAGGTACTATAACATCCCGTAAATTTCCCTTCCATTTGTAAATAGTAAACAAAGACTAATCTGTCGTCACTGTTTAATTAACCATTTTTACGGACTAAATTTTTGCTTTTATTCTAAACGTCGTAACAGTTCTCACATTCCTTGTGACAAACTCATATACGTACCACATTATTCCAAATAACGAGCAAATCATACCCAGTATCACTTTTATTATCAAACACAACTCACAACCTTTTCCCCACTCCTTTTCTTTTCTCTAATTGGGCCTATGTTCACAAATAAACCAAACGGGTTCCTTTTATTTTAGTCTTGGGCTCATGTCACTATTCATGGCCCAAAACCAAACTAGCTTATTTAACTCCAACTTTAAAACTTGACTAAACTTTGTTTAATTTGGCCATTTCGCTCGCGATTTCTCTTAACAACCCAATAATATTTTTGCTCGACCTCCAATTATCTCAACTCAATTCAAAGATATATTTAGTCTAAGTAACTTATTCGACCTGCGAACGACTCCACACGACCCTTATTGACATTTAGTCATGTTCTATATATTGCTTGACCTATGGAGTATTCGACTAAAGCAAATCCAAAACCGAACCTTTTGTTTCTTTTGTTGTTTAACGTAGGCTAGCAACTCCCACAAACACCTTCATTTTATGTTACTCTTACACATACTATGGCACAAATTTGATTTCTAATCTTTACACACTTTTTTTTTGTTCTCTCTTGGGTCTCGACAGAAGCAAAGGACAAGAGCCAAAAACCATGTGCTCATTTTACACCCCCTATGACATACTTAAGTACTTACACACTCAACCTTTCTTACACTCATTCTCACACCACAACAAAACAAACACATGAGTACTTGAAGTTACTCCAAATGAAAACCACTTGATTCATTTTACACTCCACGTACACAAACCAAACCGACCCTTGATATTGTTTCTCATGGGAATCGATTCTTAAACAAGCAAGAACAAGACAATAGATCATGATTATTTCGAATAGGTGTACACAACACCTAACTATTTTTGCACCAACTAATTGACAACCTAAGATACTACACTTTTCATGTTTTGAACTCCTCGAAATAATGTAAACCCGTCACCTAGAATTACCCATTTTGAACTGCCATCGCATGGTGGTAACAGAATTAAATTATAAATTTCATATATTTCGGACTGGGCTGAACAAAAGCCCATTAAGAACTTGCGTTAGAACAGTCCACTGGAGCCATACGAAATATTTTTATAATCACAAAAATAGCCCAATTCCAAGCCCAAAAGTATTTTCATTCCCTCGCCTCCAAATTTCTTAACGGGCCTTGTTCTAATTCGTTTTAAGGCCCAATAACTGGATTTTAAACATTCTGGTCAAACAAGCAGTTGACTTAAGCTTTAATAAGCCTAAAATAAGCTTCTGAAATTTTGTAGAATTTTTCCACAAGTTTCTATGCAAAAAGGACTAACTTTGCAAACTAGTTTCACTTTGAGGGGCCAAAACTGCCAACTTTGTAAAAACAAGTTCTGAAATAGTAAAAATAGTATCTTTGGGATAGAAAATGACTTTATAATAAAGTATAAACTCAGATTGTCAATTGGGTTAATTTTGGGTCGAAAATGTAACTTTTATAAACCAAGGACTAACGGTGCAACGCTAACACCGTTAGGGTATAAAATGTAAAAACAGTGAAAGTTCAAGGGTAAACAGAAACTTTATACCATTTTATTTCTAATCCTCAATTTACACCATACATCCTCAACTCTCAGTTGTCTCGTTCAAACACAAACTTACACGTTATATTTATATATATAACGACTTTTAAACCACGCAACTCAACTTTTTGTCTCATCCAATTCGAAACAACGATCATTATGATTTCTGAATCACAACAACAAAATAATATTATGGATAATATTATTTTTGAACTTTAAACATATTAAGCATATCACACTCACGTCACCGATCAAATCGTCATACGATTCCTCATATCGCATTCATTATTCGTGCTGAGACGAATTCTCAAACATTATTATTATTCAGGTCGTGTGTGAAGCTATTTCCGAAATCTCAACTGAATTTACATTTCAGTAAATCCACTTTCGTCATTATTGCTATCGCATCAGGTGAGTTCATAGCCCCACTTTTCTTGTTTACTGTTTTATAAACTCTTTGGGGGAGATACATGCTCAAATACAATGCTTTATACTTTTCCAAGTACTCTACACTTTACATACTACTGTGAGTTCCATAGACCACTCTTTTACCTATTCTAAATTACTTTTGCGGGAAATACATGCTTGTATTTCATATAAACTTTACTAGTTTACTTTAAACATTATACTCAGTTGATAAACCACTCTACTTGTTATTAAAACGTAATACTTGCTTTTACTTACAAGGGCACTATAAACTTTTGCGAATTACTATGAACTTATGAATTTACTTTTATACGCTTTTATATCTCATGGAGAGATACCTGCTATAAACATGATCACAAATGATTTTCAACTGAATGCTATACTTGATTCACTATTGCCTAAGTTTACCTTTATTGCCATGTTCGAAGTCCCTCATATCATGAACCTTAATCACTTGCGAGTGAACGTAAATAATTGTGAATAGATCTATTTGGGACTGACAATCCCCGTTTAGGTCTGCTAGGATGAGCCACCCAGGCGCACTTTATTTGAACAAACTTATGGGTTATTGGCAAATACCCATCTCGAGGGCCTATATACTTTACATCATTTTTGATGCCTGTTAAGCGTTGCGTGTCATGAGACTTAGAGCAATAGAACGATACTGTAGTCATGATACAGTATTACCATTATTTTATTAAACTTGAACTTGTTTTCACTATATAGCAGAAAATCACTACCTGGCAAACAATAACTATTTTGTGTTGACCCGGTTAGGGCTAACAAACGAACTATGGGTATATAATAACGTAACCCACCACTTATTTTATAACAAACCAACTATGGGTGTATAATATCGTAACCCACTGCTTAATTTATTAATAATTGTATTTGTTACAATTATTACCTAAACTTGGAACTATTGAAAATCAACTGATTTTATGCAAACTCTATGGATTCACTCACATCTTGAAATTGATAATCAACTGTTTAAACTATAACTCTAGGGAATTACCCATACCTTGATTTTGATAATCAACTGTTTTAACTTTAAACTCTATGGATTCACTCACACTTTGATTTTGACAAATCAACTGGTTTAACTATAAACACTATGGTATTACTCACTCTTTGGTTTTGATAATCAATTATTTATGGACTCACAAACTCTTTGATTTTGGAAATCAACAGTTTTTACTTACAAACTCTATGACCAACCTTTGTGTTGACGCTTTTAGCATTTATTTATCTCAGGTCCATAATGAGCAAGGATGGCACGGAGGAGCACGGATACTTATGAAGGCTATAAATTTTACTATCATTCGAAAACCTATTTAATAAACTTTGAAACCACTGGGACCTTATTTTGTAAACTCTGATATTCGAATGATAAATCTTTTAAAACGACTAAATTGTGATCGTTTTCTACTATTCAACTGTTGTGCCATGAAGTAACACCCAATTTGAATTCCGCTGCATATCACGAAATTGGGGGTGTTACATTTCTTGTTCGCTGTTTAAAGTTTTTAACAATGGCGGCAATGGACGATTTTACTGTGATAAGCACAGTGAAATGGAGATGACACTTTATATAGGGTTACAAGCTCTCATGGATGATTGACATGTGTCACCCACTTGCTCTAATCGTGTGGCTGGGAGGCCAAAAGGTGAAGCACTTTTTCACCCACCCCTCACGATTTACGAATGAGATACGGATGTACTTAGACTAGATTAATCATATCGCTTTTTAGGCGGGAAACACTTGAAACTTCTCCGCTACGCATTTCGAAATACCTTTTTGCTACATTTGTTAGTCTAGCATCCGTAGTCGTTACACTACGCATACTAGACTGGGGGGACATGATGACGTATAGTCCGCATTCGGGTCACGAACCCGACCAATGGACGCTACTAACACTCAAGCCCATCACGAATGGGCTCAAGCCCATCACGAATGGGCTATCACGATAACGGTTTGGGCTTACGTTGGCCCAAACCCGAAGTTATTTATGGTCTTGATATAGGATATCTCTTATTTATGGGATATGTATCAAACGACCGGTTTAGGCGGGATACGCCGAGGAGTGAGGAACACGAAACCAACAAGGATTTCGTGTATATATAAAAGGTCTCTCGACTCTCATTAAAGGTACGATGGAATAACCCTAACTCTTCAACTAAACCCTAAAACCGATTACTTACTCTCACGCCGGAGGATAATCGTGGGAGACAATCCCATGATAAGCCTAACGGTGTCTTTTTGTTTTCTTAGTGCGCAGGTCTCAAGCATTAAGATCTAATTGATACGGAAACAAGGAACGCCCAACTTTTGTATCAACATATATATATATATATATATATATATATATATATATATATATATATATATATAAACTATAAACCTGAAAGTACGGAACATAAAATATAAAGTTTAATAGTTTAAAGCTTAAAACTGACAGAAAATACGAAATAAAAACGGATAAAAAACTGTGTTGTATTTTAAACTGAGAGACAAAAGGAATTTTTGTACCTTTACCCACTTATGTCACATTCCGAGGGTGGATAACATAACCCTTAAGACTCGTCTTTCACCGGGAACAAGAATGTTAAAAGTGTCGCCGAAACAAATTTAATGCAATCATGCATATGACACTAGCAAGCTCAAATTATCATTGCGTGGGACACCTCCATTTATGCGTCATAAATGAATCTTAGATTTTAAGCATGCTCAATGCATGGCTCTAGTTGCTTCTTAAACTATTTTTTTCTGTAAAATACAAATTTAGGATTCTAACTTTTTTTGTATCACTAATTAAATGGCTTTTTTTGTTAAAAAAAAAAAAAAAAAAAGAAAGGAAAAAAAATAAAAAATTAATGGCCATGTGGTCACAAAAATATTAGCAGACATAAAATACGAAACAAAAAACAGTAAAAAAATTATTTTTTCATGTTCACATAGTGGATAAAACGAGTAAAAATAACTTAAGAAGTGCCTCTAACAACACCCTATCAAAAACCATTCCCTTTAAAATAAAGTGCATGTGGTGTGCTCTACTTACACTCTTGCTTCTTTACTTTGAACTATCATTGTTGCCTCCCATTACCTCAACACGAGAATTTAGAAACTTTCCACAACATGCATAAAGGATACCAATTTCGAACTTCATTGTTACTAGTATTATATATATACTTAGTGGTTGATGATGTGACAAAATGTGGTGTGATTATGTGTTTTTTAGTGCACTAATTTTAAACATGATTGGTCCACATGTTATGGTTAAGGAAAAAAAAAAAAACATTTTAATATTTATGGAGGCATTGTGGCTACATATGATTGGCTAATGGGGAGGTGAAGACTTACTGTTCACGCACTAACTCTCCTAATCACCCCTAATACAATTACGCCTATATTTATTGTCTCCTTTCCCGGCTTCTCCAGAAGCTACCACATTTTAGCACAAAGCACAGACACAAAATACACAAACACAAAACACACACAGAAAACACAAACACAGGTATACCAGGTTTCCCAGCAATTCGAGAGAGAGGAAAAAATAAACTCGAGGATGATGAATAATCTATCATGTACCAATGATCAATTTAAGAGCAAAGGTAGCCTCCATCTCATTTATTATTATTATTTTGTTAATTTCGAATAAATTGAATAATGGATATTAAAATTCGGGTTTAATTAAATTGGAATTTATGATTGTGTTTAATCTTATGGTTTATATATATATATATATATATATATATATATATATATATATATATATATATATATATATATATATATATATATATATTTTTTAATTTTTAAAGTAGGGTTATGTTAATTTGGGGGTTTTGTTGATTTCTTTTGCAGGATGCGTTACTGATGATGTTGGCAATAAACACTTTTGAGGTAGTTCTTTTTAGTTTTTTTCAATTTGGAAATTACCGTGACCTAATAATTTAGGGGTTTTGCATTCTTTTTTTGGCAACAAACACTTTTGAGGTATGTATATAAAAACTGTGATATACAAAGAATAGTTTTAATTGTCTTTAATGTGAAACTTTTATTGTGTAGGTGTAAGGCTAGCTGTGTGGAGTTTGCGGATAAGACGCTGATGAAAGGGGAAGGCACGATTCATAGGGAGGTTCAGATTATGCAGCAGCTGTCAAGGCATCTGGAAGAGTGAGGATTGTTGGACTGATGCTGAGTATCGCAGGTAAAAAGAGGTTACAAAAAACTTTGAGTGACTTTAGACCCGTTCAACATATTTTTGTTTTACTTCTTTAACCTATTATAATTAAAAAAACAGTCTCACTCGACCCATTTTTAAGTTAACGTGTTGAAATAAAAACTTCTTACATAATCTTTCGTGTTTATTCATGATGTGTGTTAATTGAGGTCTGCGATGGTAGGTTTTTGGCTGGAAGACACCAAGCCACAAATTACTTGCACAAGAAAGTGCTGATAACCAGCTGGTGTGAGACTGCATCATAATTTGCAAGATATCAGAAAATCAACAAAATATGCTCAAAGTAAAAGGTAATATGCTAGACAAAATCTTTTTCTGTATTATGATATTGAATTTTTAGTCACGGTTCATTATGCTCCCACATTTTTTTCCTTATGTAGCACTGCTTGACTATGGTTGCTGTTGTAAGTTGCCTTATAGTTAAGGGATTCATCAATTTGTTCATTATCATGCAAATAAGCATTCATCATTTGCTTTTTTTTTTAAACCTATAATTATACACACATTATGCACATGTATTATGTAAGGCTCTAATGGGTAAACAAAGCACATATCAACAGAGGTCTGCCAAATTGACCCGGTACTTTGCAACAGAGGACAGGTGATAACTGATAAAAGAAGCAACTCTTTCTCTTTCTTTTAGCAAAAGATCAGTTCAATTTTTTGCATTAATAAGTGTTTGGATATTGCGGACTCTTTCTCTTTTGTTTTGTAGTTGGAGATTTGATTTTAATGTTATACTAAAGGATCTTCAGACCCCAAAGTGTCTTATACTCTCAGTTTACTACTTAAAAATATACACCTCACACACGTACTAAAAACTTATGTTTGAATACTAAATAAAGGTGTGTCCTGCCAGCGATCGCGAAAGCTCGATGCAACACGGCATACCATATGATCCCACCACTGTTGGCGGCCAAGGTAGTAAGTACATCGGTAACTATACGCCCACTTCATTATTCAGCTCTGTGTGTATTCAGAAGTTTCGACTGTCGTTATTTTTTTTTGTCTTGCAGCGGGTGGTCTGGCGCCTAATATGTTTGTTGCTGATATCGATGTCGCACAAATTCTTGCCGGCCAACAGCCTTCATCCGAACAGTCTAATGATGTATCTAACGTCACTGCACGTCAACCTTCATTTCTGTCATCTGTTGGTATTCCTGCTCTAGTGACAACCACAGGTACGGTTCCTTCTATTGTCAATAGTTTTATTTATTTATTTATTTATAACTATTTTAAGAACTATACATGAACATTACACTGGAAGTCATACTTAAGTAATCTTTACATTGTTGATTATGCACAGATGCAGTTGCGTTAGACAGTTGTAGTTTACTTGGAGGTGTATTGGACCCAAGTCATATGGGGAACCTGATTAGCTTTAGTCCAAATATCAGTCTGTGAATACTTAAGGTGAGATTTAAGGGTGGTTGGATTTGCACTTTATAATTGGGTTGCTGTTTTTTCTACCAGAGCCAATTTTTATCAACACCATGCCACTCTTAATAACAGCAAATGTAATTGAATCAACATGTACACCTAAGCCAACAATCGTCAACGAACATGAACAACCAGCAGTTGCCGCAAAGGAGATGGCAGAAATATCAACACCAGCAGCAGAACAGCAGGACGACTGGGTTCAGGTTGTTGACGCTGAAACTGAACCGACAAGAAGTTTAGCCCGTAAAGAACTGTTTACAGATGAAAAGAAAGACACAACAACGGACATCAGGAACCCGGCTTTTGTCACAAAGAACAAAGCAAATTTCAGCTTTAGTGTGTAGTAATAGACTTTAGAAGATAAGCCTGTCATGGATTGTTAAATATGTATGCACCAAATTTCTTTGGATAGCAGCTCTGCATTTATAAATTTTTAAAATGATGCTGCCTCGCAGCAATGCGCGGGCAATTTTGCTTGTTGTTACTATTATTTATCAGTTCTTTTTTTTATTAACAAATTTTATTTATCAATTTTTTTAACACATTTTATTCATCAATTCATATTCCATAAATACAAGAAGAAAGATGTTAAAAGTGCCATTAAAAAAAAGTAACAATTTTAATAGACTTAATGTTGGAATATGTGAATCATAAAAACTATAAACACATAAACATATACAACATAACATCAAAGCATACGCAGCGGATAATACAAGATCTACAATACACGTAATTAATTAACTAAATATTAAATAGATGCGTACCTTTAGGTTTCTAGCAAGAACAAGAAACCACGTGATCACCAAGAACAATATAAACCCTAATTAGGGTTTAAGATGGATCGACCACTATGTAGTCGAATAGGGCAAATAACAACAAGCTAAAACAAGCTTGTACTCCGTTCTTGTACACACGTAATACTAGCGTTTCAATGGGAAAAACTAGGTTCTAATTCACAAGCAAATCAAACACTTATGTGTTTATGACCAATCGAAAATCCCAAGGTGATTGGGAGTTATGGATCGACTAAACACAAGAGGGAGGAGAAGAAGAAGAATAACTTGCTAGAGAATTAGGGCTAGAGATCTAATGAATACAAGGGTTGTATTTATAGGCCTCTAAATCTTCCTCTCCAAGTTAGGTTAGGAAAAAGTTTCCTAATCCCCTTCTAACACCCCTAGGCCGGCCACAATTAGAGTCCAAGAGGGATTCTAGATTCTTCTTGGTCTCTAATTATATATCTAGTCCTTCTAGTTAATATTTAACGACCGTTAACCAAACCCCGTTAAATACTAACGACCGTTAAGTGTTTACTTGTGAAATGAATAAATAAATCATAAAACTATATTTAATTATTCAAACCATTGAGACTCTTACGTATTGTGTGCAATCCCGAAGTCTCGTGTTCGAAACTGGACATACGAATATTAATAATTATCCATAAACTCTAACAGCTCCCACTTGGATATTCATTAAAGTAATGACATGGGTTAGTCTAGCTTAACAGCCCCAATGCCCCCAGATCGACTCGAGTATGGTTTTCCTGGAAAAACCACGTGATGATTTACATCATACTTATCCTTTTGTTTCTAATACCGCGTTAATATGGATATGGATCTAAGTCATTCCATAATTAACTATTCTGTTTCTCGTTATTAATAATTGATCAAGATTACCAAATCATCTGAACGTCTTCCAGATAGACTTTAGGTGTGGCCACACAAACATCTTGTCAACCCTACGAGGGGCCCAGCAGTATTATACTTTAAAACAAATTTGAAGGAACAAATCCTTTCTTGACTACGAGCATAACCCTTGAACTTTGCATCACCTCTGAAAATAGCCCTTATAACTACCAGTTACGGATAGCGTTAGACTACCATACAGAAAATGAGCTACATCCTCGGAGTTATCTGGTATCTCAAGTCTGAGGATAAATATTCATGATTTACTTAATGACAACGATCCATAAAGTACAATCATGTGGTTGGGATAAGTCCTATATTCAATTTATCCAATATTGAATATCATGTGATATTGGTATCTCAACCTTACAGTACATTCTACCAATCCTCACATTTGTCTTTATTTAATGATATTCCCATATCATTAATTGACAACGGACAATTTAGAATAACTTAGTTATTCACGGATTTAAACATGCAAATATAGGATACAATTTATTATTAATGAAAATAAACGTACCACGTACTTTAATTCATTGTGAATAATAATTACTTTAATATCCCTTATCCAAATACTAAATAGATCAATGCATGATAATACCAATTAATGAATTATGCCACAAGTCATGACAACCATACTTGTTGACAAGGCATAAATCAATTAATGTTGATCTATTGAAATTTTGAGAATACTTATTTCAATAATGAAATTCTTATATATGTGCATTCATCCATCATGATATTGCCACATAATATTTCATAAATTGCATGACATCCTCAATCGCAAATTTATGACAATTAAACTACCAAACCTTGTAGTTAAAGTATTCTAATTCTTTATGTATAATGCAACTATGCTCATACTGAGCATAACTAGTACACATGGTCTCCTAATAAGGATGAGCTCCCACCATGACTAGTATTGAGTGCCATCTCAATCTTACTAGAATCATTGTATCCAAACAACAATATGCTCTTTCCAAGTTCCGTAAACTTTTAACATTCATCGTGTAATGTTTGATATCTTCAAATCTATCAAGATTTGTCAACTATATCAATCATGTAACAATATGTCATATGGTTCACATTTAGAATTTTGGAGCAAATCCAGGCTGAGGATGTAAATTCTAAACCATATCCATTACACTTAGCTATCTAATAATTTTCAATTAGATACTAATGTTGTCAATTATCTTGCATCCAAGCATGATACAACAAATAACATGATGTACATGAAAAATCCCTGTGCCTTTGATTTCATTCATGTCATATCTTCTTCAAAGATATGTATCTATCTAGCCTTTCTAATAGATTATCATGTTTATTAGAATCAGTTATCATACCGCTTATGTTTATAACAATAAACATATACTCCAAGGTTTTATTTTCTAAATTTTCATGTGAAGTTTCATTCCAAACTAAGACTTAACATATAAATGTTAATGAAATGTTACTTCCTATATGTTATACAACATATATGAAATAAGAAAATAAATGTAACACCCCAACCCGGCAAGGGTAGAAGTATCACATTAATGGTTTCATATCAGATCAAAACACAGCATACATTCAATAGTAATACAAGGTGTTAATACAAATAGCGTCCCAAAAACGTTATTTATATTCTTTGATCTTTCATTAGTTTTGTTAATGACAAATATAAGGAATATCTTTTAGCAAATAATAAATACTAGCTTAGTCTCTTAAGTACACACTTTACACTTCACATATTAACTTAGAATTACAAGTTTAGTAACTTGTTTCCTTAAAAGGAAACTTTAATTCATAATCTATGCCATGACATCATTGTATGCATCACATACAATATCTTTGATATATCTTGGTTAGATATGCAAGCAACATAGTTGACATTTGAAGATCTTGGATGATATGGTAAGATACAACTAAGATATGGTAAGAGACAACTATTACATAGCTGTCACATCCCACGGATCCAAGTGTTATAAGGGACGGATCCCTTTTGAAGGATCCGCCGGATCCGTGGGAGCCTTTCCTTGCTTGCCTATAAATAGCAGGCTTGGTATTTGATCTTGGCATCACTCATATAGCTTAAACACATATACTCATTCAGTACATATCTTACTAACATCATTCATAGTTGCATTTCACTTTGATCCTCCATTTTGTAGAAAGGAGATCAAGCATTCAAGGATCTACAGAACCGTAATCCTTTAGTTGCATTACTGTGTGATCTTATAGTTTGTTTCACACATCATATCTATCATTTGTAATCAGTGAGTGTGGTTAGTACTTTAGTCCTTAAAGTACAAAGAGTGTAGGGAGTGGTTGTACCCGTGTAAAGAACTCGACATCTAGCTTAGTGTCGGTAAAGTAAGTAGGCGACGTCAGGTTGGTTCTACCTTGTGAAAAGAACCCGGTGTTTAGCTTAGTACCGGAAAAGGAAGTAAGCGACGTGTAAAGGTTTTCTCCGCCTAGGAAAGGAGTTTGTTTCTTAGTGAAAGATAAACTCTCGAGTAGGAAACTCGGGGAGTGGAGTAGGGCAAGGAATAGAGTTCTTGTAGCCGAACCACTATAAACAACTGTGTCGTGTGGTTTGATCTTTCCTCTCTTTATCTTTTGTTTACATTGTGTGATTATTTATTTGTGATTGTTTCCTTTGAATTAACATATAGTAACAAAGCAAATAAAACTTTAAAAACGGTAAAAACTATTCAACCCCCCTTCTAGTTTTCCACAATTGGCATCAGGAGCTACGTTACTTAAGATCTTTAAAATATATTGTATTTTAAAACTTAAAACGATCCATGGATTTTGAAAACTTTAAAGAAGGGCAATCTATGCAGAGACCACCTCTATTTGAACCAAATTGTTTTATTTATTGGAAAAATCGCTTTGAGACTTATGTAAAGTCAAAGGATATAGATCTATGGTATATTATAGTTGATGGTGATTACAAGCCTATTTGTAATAATATTTCGGGTGGTCGGGATGATGGAGCTTCTCTTACTCGTCACAGTGATGAGCAAAAGAAACTAATTGCCAAAAATAACGAAGCCAAAATGATGCTTTATAATGCCTTACCTAAGAAGAATATGAAAGAGTTTTTATGTGTAAAACGGCTAAGGATATTTGGCAATCTCTTATTATCACACATCAAGGAAACTCACAAGTAAAAGATAACAAAATTGATCTTCTTGTCCAACAATACGAACAATTTGTTATCTCTGAAGATGAGACCATTGATAGTGCGTTTGCTAAGTTCAATACTATAATTACATCACTTAAAGCACTTGATGAATCTTTTTCTAGCAAGAATTTTGTCAGGAAATTTCTAAGAGCACTCCATCCGAAATGGAGAGCAAAGGTGACAGCTATTGAAGAATCTAAGGATCTCTCAAGCATGACACTGGATGAGCTCATAGGAAACCTAAAAGTTCACGAAATGATTATGGAAAAAGACTCGGAAATTGTCAAAGGCAAAAAGGAGAAGATTAAGTCTATTGCCTTGAAAGCCAAAGTCGAGTCAAGTGATGATGAGTCTTGTTCAAACAGTGATGATGAAGAATATGCCATGGCTGTGAGGGATTTCAAGAAATTCTTCAGGAGACGAGGAAAGTTTGTAAAACCACCTCGTGATGAAAAGAAATCCTCTCGGAAAGATCGTGACGATAAGAGAGGTAAGGATGATAGGAAATGCTATAGGTGTGGTGACTCCAGTCACTTAATAGGAGAATGTCCAAAGCCTCCAAAGACCAAGTCTCAAAGAGCCTTCGTTAGTGGAGCTTGGAGCGATAGTGAAGGAGATGATGATGATGAGCCTAAGAACAACGAAATTGCACTTATGGCCGATGACACAGAAGAGGTACATTCTGATTCATACTCCTTTATAGATGATGAAACCTTAGAAGTAGAATATAACAAACTGTGTGATGTCACTTTAAAAATCATAAACAAAAACAAGTTTTTGAAAACAAAGACAACACTTTTAGAAAATGAAATATATTGGCTTAAAGAAAAAGCAATAAGAATTGAAAAAGGTAAAGTTAGTAAAGAAACATGTGTGTCTTGTCAAGAACTAAAACTTGAACTAGAAACCTTAAGAACCACACAGGAAGATTTAATCAAACAAAATTCAAAGTTTAAAAGGTTTGATAAAAACATAAGTTGTGCAGATGAAATAATGAAAATGCAAAAGCTACCTCATGATAAAACAGGACTAGGCTTTATGAAACTAGGAACCTTAAGTGATTATAAGGAACAGACTGTGAATAAAACTGATTCAACCAAGTTGGACACCCACGGATCCGACGGATCCAAAAATTTGGATCCGCCAGGTATATCCAAGGGATCCGCGGGTACAGAAGTTGAACAGAAGGTTCACAAAGTCGACCGTTCCGAGTTTGTTAAAGTTACTAAGAAACCTAACAGTAACATAACCAATAATAAACACAAACCAACATTATCTTTAGGAAGAGGTCAAGCTAGAAATGAATATAGAGTTAAAACGGATCAACAAAGACCTCAGATGAGTTTTCCCAAACACCCCTTTCCAAAGAGTATAGTTAATTCACAACACACTTATCAAAATAATTGGAACCAAAACATGTCTAGAAACTTTCATGGTCCTAATTATATGCCGTGGAACAATTGTCCACCTTTTCAGTACATAAACCATGATAATGTCATGTTTAACCCAAACGGACCCATGAGATATTGGGGACCAAATGCTTGAGTCTTTTATGAACATTAGGTATGCTTGAAAGTTGATCTTGAACCTGATGAGTGGATCAAAGATAGTGGGTGCTCAAGACATATGACGGGAAACAAAAATCTTTTCTCATCCTACCAAGTGTATGACGGAGGTAATGTCACATTCGGTAGCAAGCTTAAAAGTAAAATCATCGGAAAAGGTACAATCTCTCATGACTCTCTATCTATTGATGATGTTGCTCATGTAGATAATTTAGGATTTAATCTACTTAGTATAAGTCAATTATGCCGCAAAAAGTATAACGTCCTTTTCAGTGAAAATGGAAGTAAAATACTTAAAGATGGCATAACCGTAGGAAAAGGTGTTTTAAAGAATAATGTCTATGTTATGAAATTAGATAAAACACCTAAAGATAAGTTATGTCTTACCTCCTTGGACGAAAACTCAACTCTATGGCATCGACGCTTAGGTCATGCAAATATGAGGCTTATTCAATCCTTGTCTTCCAAAGAACTCGTTAGGAACCTACCCAAGTTGAAATATGACCAACACTTTTGTGATGCTTGCAAAATTGGGAAACAAATACATAGTAGCCATAAGGCTAAAAACATGGTATCTACATCTAGATGCCTAGAGTTATTACATATGGATTTGTTTGGCCCGTCGGCTATACAAAGTTATGGAGGAAATTTTTACACTTTAGTCATAGTAGATGATTACTCTAGATATACATGGACAAAGTTTTTGAAAACTAAAAATGAGGCATTTGATAAATTTGAAATTCTAAGCAAGAAAATTCAAAATCAAATAGGAAGTAATATAGTATCTATTAGAACTGACCATGGTCGAGAATTTGACAATGAAATTCAATTTGGAAATTTTTGTGATAATAATGGAATAACTCATAATTTCTCGGCTCCTCGTACACCTCAATCTAATGGTGTAGTAGAACGTAAAAATAGAACAATTCAAGAAATGAGTAGAACAATGTTAAATGAACAAAACATACCACAAAAGTTTTGGTGTCACGCTGTAGATACTTCCACGTATATCCTAAATAGAGTTTTAATTAGACAATTCTTAAATAAAACTCCCTATGAAATTTATCGAGGCAAAAAGCCTACATTAGGATATTTTAGAGTTTTTGGAAGCAAGTGCTTCATTTTAAACACAAAAGACTATCTCACCAAGTTCGACCCAAAGTCGTATGAAGGTGTTTTTCTTGGATACTCACAAAATAGTAAAGCATACATAGTATTAAACAAGGAAACATCAAGAGTCGAGGAATCATTGAACGTAACATTCAACGAAAGTCCACCTCCCTCTAAGACATCACCTTTGGTAGATGATGACTTGGTTGAAAGTCAAATGGTTAATACTATAGAAAACATTGAAAATGACAATGAACCCGTAAAAGGAGAAATAGTCAATATTAAAGAAACTAAAAGTCATCCATTAGAAAACGTCATAGGAAAACTTAATGAAAGAACATTAAGATCCAAAGCTCAAAATGAAAGTAATTATTTTTGCTTTATTTCAACCATTGAACCTAAAAATATTGAAGAGGCAATAAAAGATGAATCTTGGGTAATTGCTATGCAAGAAGAACTTAATCAATTTATTAGAAATGATGTTTGGACTTTGGTACCTCCACCTAAAAACCAAACCATAATAGGTACCAAATGGGTCTTTAAAAATAAAATGGATGAAAAGGGTATTATATCTAGAAACAAAGCTAGGCTAGTAGCTCAAGGTTACAATCAACAAGAAGGTATAGATTACGATGAAACCTTTGCACCAGTAGCTAGACTTGAATCTATTAGGATATTACTTGCATATGCATGTGCACATGATTTTAAGTTATTTCAAATGGATGTCAAAAGTGCTTTCTTAAATGGTCTTATTAATGAAGAAGTATATGTTGCACAACCTCCCGGCTTTGCCGACTTTGAAAAACCAAATTATGTTTTCAAACTTAAGAAAGCTTTATACGGACTTAAGCAAGCACCAAAAGCTTGGTATGATCGACTTAAGACTTTCCTAGTTGACCATAAGTATACCATGGGCCTAGTAGATAATACTCTCTTCACCAAGAAAAAGGGATCACATATTATTATAGTCCAAATATATGTGGATGACATTATATTCGGTTCAACTTGTCAAGAGTTATGCGACGATTTCTCAAAAATCATGCATGACGAGTTTGAAATGAGTATGATGGGGGAACTAAACTTTTTCTTAGGTCTCCAAATTAAACAATTAGAAGATGGGATATTTTTCAACCAATCAAAGTATATCAAAGATATGCTTAAGAAGTTTGGTCTTGAAGACTCAAAACCCATGAGAACACCCATGTCCTCCGAAACCAAACTCACTAGGGATGAAGAAAATGAATCCGTAGATAGCACTAAATATAGAGGAATGATTGGTAGTTTACTCTATCTTACGGCTAGTAGGCCTGACATTATGTTTAGTGTTTGTCTATGTGCACGTTTTCAAGAAGATCCAAAAACATCCCATCTAGAAGCCGTTAAAAGAATATTTAAGTACATCAAAGGTACTACACACTTAGGATTATGGTATCCCAAAGGAACGGGTGTAGAAACCATAGTGTATACCGACTCAGATCATGCAGGTGACTATGTTGATAGGAAAAGTACTAGTGGTATTTGTACTTTTGTAGGATATTGTCTCACGTCATGGTTTGCTAAGAAACAAACTGCCCTCGCAATCTCAACAACAGAAGCAGAGTATGTGTCTGCAGGAAAGGCGTGTCAACAAGCACTGTGGATGAAACAAGCTCTCGTCGACTATGGAATTGAACTCAACAACATTCCCATTCTTTGCGACAACAAAGGTGCTATCGATTTAAGCAAAAATCCAGTCCAACACGCTAGAACCAAACATATTGAAATACGCCATCACTTCCTTCGCGACAATGTACAGAAGGGAATCATCTCAATTGAGAAAGTTTCCTCAGAAGACAACATTGCCGATATCCTCACTAAACCACTTAAACGTGAACCTTTCAACTATCTTAGACTTGGATTAGGATTAATGGAACCTAGTGATTAGGAGAAACATTAGTATAGACATTAGTTTAGCCACACACGACACTAAACCAAAACATGTGTTCTGAATCCGCGGATCCAATCGTCAACAAAGACGGATCCTTTGTTTGGGATCCGCCGGATCCGCCACATGCTAACTCCAGTTTATTATTTAATAAACAAGAACAACTACTATTCATTCCTCACTCCAAAACATATCACCTTACTATAACTCGACACACACTTAATCTCCATCATATTTTGGACCATTTTCTTCCACTAATTTGTGTTTCTAACATCACTGTAAGTATTCTTATCACATTTATACTCCTGATCTGCGTCTAGGATTTCCATTTCATGCACAAAACCAAACTTGGGGTATATGCATAATTCTTGAAAAATCATGAAGCATATTTATTGCATTATACTTAAAAACATGTTTTTCTTAGTTAGGAATTGCATCTTATAGCACATTGTCTTAATTTAACAAAAAACCCCATGAAAATTTTTCACTAAAATCTTCTAACGACTAGGTAAAATGATCTTTTCTTACATTGTTCATACAAATGCAAAAACGTTATCTTTTAGACTTCACTTGCATAATGTCTCTTGAATGCTAAAGGGAATACATAACTAATATGTATTTTCGGGTACATTCAACCGTAGCTACATTGAAATAGGAGTGTTTGGGTTATCTCCCATTTTGTAAACAAAACTTGCATAAACTAATTTTTCTTGCATCAAAAGAGTCGAGATAACCGCACCTCCACATTGTCCCCATGTAGGCACACACTAGGAATTTTACACTTCCTTTGATCATTTTAACTAAAACTATGTAACTTTTTGTACTTAGGAAAATCATGCCTCCCGCAACCAACTACGATCACAAGAAAACCGTTAACTACTTACCTAAAGTCCACAAAACCAAGGGTCTAACCGATGCCCAAATAGAAATTTACAAAGTCTTAGAGAAAAAGTATGTTCATGAGGGTAGAGCCGTAGATGCATCATTTTATGAAGGCACTCAACTTAGGGAACAATTAGCCGCAATTCAATTTGATTCTCTTTTAGACATAGACGAGCCAATCATTCCTAGGTTCATACTTGAGTTCTATGCTAGTGTAGGTCTTACCTCAAGTGATGAAGGTTACTTAAGTCTTCATTTTACTCTAAATGGAAATCTTGTCAACATCCCTCTTGATCAATTTGGTGAGGTCTTAGGAATTCCAAGTCAAGGTACATGTATTTACTCGGACAAATGGTCCTTAACAATCTTAGACTCCAATCTCGATAGGACGGCAAGATATGCCACTCCTCTCCAATCAAAAGAAGTGATTAGGGACCATCTCTTCATTCCTAAGAACAACCCCACAAGAATGTATCGTGGTCGTGAAGTTGCTAGAGATCCATTCGCAATGGAACTTAATGAACTAAGACCCGAATTCAAGAAGATGGAGGATGTGTTAAGGGCAAATGTGATGTGCACCATAGGAAACCGTGATCATATCAATGCTTGTTTATGTCACATGATGTACAACATCTCTACTCGTCAACCCTTCAATCTTGCCTATTATGTTGCCAAACGAATGTGTGACATTCCGGTTCAAAGCAAGATTGCAATGCCTTATGGTATGCTCTTAACCCGACTTTATAGAGCCTTCGCACCCGCTCGTCCAAACCATCTAGGCTTTGTTCCGGATTACAATGAAATTGAACACACCTTCGTTCCTTTGAGTGATTTTAGGGTTAGTGTTGATAAGGGCAAACGTCCTCGTGTTCCAACATCATCCTCATCATCTTCCATGAGTGAAGATGATGGTATGCCAAATTCTAGGATTCCTCCACCCGAATACTTGAGCCATCTTCCTCCAATTCCACATGAATCCGCTGAGTATCGAAACATCAAAGGAATGGTGAAGAATCTGGGGCGTTGGATGATGAAATTACACAAGGGGATGAAGAAGTTGAAGAAGAAGCTGAGTTAATGGAGTGTTTGGTTTTAAACAATGTTGGATATTGTGTTGTTAAATTTCTATGTGTCTTGAATTTATCTGATAATACTTATTGTGTATGTGTAATAACTAACACTTGCAGGTAGATAACCATCATGGTTATCAATTTTCCGGGTGATTGCCTATGTTTGGCATAACACCTAAAACGGTAAGTTTCTAAGTATGGATTAAACTATGTGCAATCATGTGTTAATGTTATCATATTTAGTTGTTTTGCTATACATATTAGATGTTAAGTAAGGTCTAGGTGTATTTTCGGGTTTTCGTCGAAAAACGCGAAATATGACATATGTTCTGTTTACTTTCTTAGTTTTAGGCCTACGGATCCCGCGGATCCCAAAACAGGGTTCCGCCAAGGCTTATCGTTGGATCCGCCATCCGCCTACCTGCGGATTTGGCGGATCCCAGAAAATGGTTCCGCCTTTTATCCACTTTGGATCCGCAGGTTTCCCAGCAAAATTCTAAAACTTTTTCGACTCATCCCGATTCTTAAATCTTAGTGTTTAGTATAATCTAGGATTCATGTACTAATCATAATTCATCTTAGAATCATTTAGGAATTCTTAGAAACTTAGGAACAAAATTTCCCACCAAAATTAAAATTTTTAAACTTGAGGTATGAGTTACCAAACCAATACAAAGAAGGAACCCTTTTTAGGGATCCGTCAAATCCGTGGACATATCAAATCATCAGATTTTCCACTATCCTCTTGTATTAACTGCATATCCAAAACATATTACTCAACCAAAGCTCAATGGATTGACTTCATTGATATGACCTGCACAATTTTCTGTTCCAAATCATTAGTAACCAACATTCTCTATTGGATTCACATCAAATCCAAACACACAGACTCACAAACCTTCTGTCTATAAATTAGTACTTTAGGATCATTTCTTCACACAACAAACACTTCCTCTCCTGTACACTTTAGATATCCTTCTTCACCATGACTAAGTCACACAACTCTTCCACATCTAGAACTCCAAGAAGAACAGCTCGCATCAGTGTTAAACCTTGTTGTTTTATCAACTTAGCAAACTCCTCATCTGAGGAAAATTCTCCTCTCAATATATCATCACCCATTGCTAGTGAAAATTTCCTTACACTTTCCACCCCAACACCATCACATGTTGTTATAAAAACACCACCACCAACCGTTACTCCAATAGCCACTACTCCACCACCGGCTCCATCACAGACTGTTAGATCACCATCACCACCAAAATCACCTAAACTCCAACCCTTGGAATTATTTAGGACTCCTCCTACATCACCACATCTTGATGACTTAGAAGAACTTTCACCAAAATTACCCAATCTTCCACCCATGACTTTTGAAGGTCAACAACCCATGCTTTTTCACCCGATATACCCGGATATCCATGGCCCTTTATATCATGATGCACAATCATCCCAACCTCAACAAAAACCTCTATCACCCACATCCACTCTAGTTGCCATTGACGAGGCAATGTGGATGAATATCCCTCACACCCAAGAGGAGGTTAGTGAAGAGCTTAATCGTCTCTACACTCTCTCGGGTATGGTTGACCATCGCCTTCATGAAGCAATGGACATCCAAAACATCCTTATGAACTCCCTCCAAACACCACAACAACCATCCAACAACAACAACACCCAACCACCATCACCACCACCACCACACAACTTGGACCCTAGTCTTCCGCCCGGCTTCTCAAGTCATGATTGCGCACATTGTGAGAGAACGGCTCACTTGGCTCAAAGGACCAACATCTTGGTCCATGAGCTTCAAAACGAGATGAGGTTCATCTTGAACCATGTTCTTGAACGTTTGAACGCAATCTCTCATCCTCCTCAATAGGAGCTCTTTAGATTAGTTGTTTGGATTTTTCTTTTTAAGTTGTTTCTTTAGGACTTTTTATTTTTTAGGATGTCTTCTTATTTGTAACATCATTTCTCCATTGTGACTTTTGTCACAAAATTTTCAATTTATATGAATATGATGTTTTATGCTTATGAGTGATCAACATATTGCATATTATCATTATCATTATGAACTAACATTCCTATATTGCATATATTATATCCGGCATATGATTGCTTTAGGTACAAATTATGATCAGACACTTACTTTGACTTTGTAAAGTCAAAGACTTGTTTGGGAGAATACTTCACATGCATTCTACTTCTTCATTGAAGTCATTTCATAACTAACACTTCTTTTGCAGCATATCATACCCTTCAATAGTATACGTAACTCGAGAAGTGAGGAGTATACATCGAGGGGGAGCATCTCATAAGCATCTCATATACTAACCGTTTGTTTTGTAGATTCATGCATCATTTACTTGATTACTCCATTTAGGGGGAGTATAAAACAAGGGGGAGCTCTTAAAGTTCTCAAAATCGCATTCCGCTTCGCTACTCTTTTTGTTTCGACAAAAAGGGGGAGAAAGGACTAAGTTTGCATCAACTGTGAATTATCACAGTACATACATTTTTTTTTTTTACAAAACTTTTCTTTAAATAAACAAACTTAATATATATTTTTAAGAACTCATGCTATATTTATTCTCTTGCTCAAAAATATACTTTATGTTTTGTCATCAACAAAAAGGGGGAGATTGTTAATACAAATAGCGTCCCAAAAACGTTATTTATATTCTTTGATCTTTCATTAGTTTTGTTAATGACAAATATAAGGAATATCTTTTAGCAAATAATAAATACTAGCTTAGTCTCTTAAGTACACACTTTACACTTCACATATTAACTTAGAATTACAAGTTTAGTAACTTGTTTCCTTAAAAGGAAACTTTAATTCATAATCTATGCCATGACATCATTGTATGCATCACATACAATATCTTTGATATATCTTGGTTAGATATGCAAGCAACATAGTTGACATTTGAAGATCTTGGATGATATGGTAAGATACAACTAAGATATGGTAAGAGACAACTATTACATAGCTGTCACATCCCACGGATCCAAGTGTTATAAGGGACGGATCCCTTTTGAAGGATCCGCCGGATCCGTGGGAGCCTTTCCTTGCTTGCCTATAAATAGCAGGCTTGGTATTTGATCTTGGCATCACTCATATAGCTTAAACACATATACTCATTCAGTACATATCTTACTAACATCATTCATAGTTGCATTTCACTTTGATCCTCCATTTTGTAGAAAGGAGATCAAGCATTCAAGGATCTACAGAACCGTAATCCTTTAGTTGCATTACTGTGTGATCTTATAGTTTGTTTCACACATCATATCTATCATTTGTAATCAGTGAGTGTGGTTAGTACTTTAGTCCTTAAAGTACAAAGAGTGTAGGGAGTGGTTGTACCCGTGTAAAGAACTCGACATCTAGCTTAGTGTCGGTAAAGTAAGTAGGCGACGTCAGGTTGGTTCTACCTTGTGAAAAGAACCCGGTGTTTAGCTTAGTACCGGAAAAGGAAGTAAGCGACGTGTAAAGGTTTTCTCCGCCTAGGAAAGGAGTTTGTTTCTTAGTGAAAGATAAACTCTCGAGTAGGAAACTCGGGGAGTGGAGTAGGGCAAGGAATAGAGTTCTTGTAGCCGAACCACTATAAACAACTGTGTCGTGTGGTTTGATCTTTCCTCTCTTTATCTTTTGTTTACATTGTGTGATTATTTATTTGTGATTGTTTCCTTTGAATTAACATATAGTAACAAAGCAAATAAAACTTTAAAAACGGTAAAAACTATTCAACCCCCCTTCTAGTTTTCCACACAAGGATTCTCAAAGGTTACAAATGAAATACTGAATACACAAGGCTACAAAGGAACAAAAGCTAAATACTAAGTCTGCAAATGCAAATACTTCTAATAACTTCTACTTCAGAATAACTATCAAGGTCTTCTAAGTCCAAAAGTCTCTTCACTCATACCCAGCTTCCAACTAAAACCTGCCGCGGGAAAAGAAACGCGGCTGAGCTTAAAAAGCCCAGTGAACAGATATATACAAACGAAAACGAAAGCAAATGAAACGAACATGTATGGTTTAGTGCATTGGGATATATATAAGTCATAGGCAAAGAATATAAATAAGAATGAAATGAAAAGAAAAGGAAATAAAAGGATCAGTAATCCTCCACGAGCCCGAACAAATCAAATATAGTAACCATGTCTTCATAATCATATAGAGGGGAGACCTCTTATATAACCAGATACTATGAGGGGTGTCCTCATTCTTCCAATTGGAGTAGCTAACTCCCGAACTTGTGAAAGACGTGGATTGCACCCAACATCAGTCACCGAACAATATATAATATCAAATCACGTTAATTCCACTAATATGAACACGAACCTAGGATGCATCCATACCCCCCCCCCCCCCCCCCCCCGCGAACAATAATATAGGCCAATAATAAATATAATGTGCACGTTACGAACAATATGGGGACGGTGTGGAACATCACTCAACCACACTAAAGTTATGCCATTGGTGCATCAATGACACAGCCACGTTACCTTCATGGCTAGGAAACGAACTTGGCTCGGGTATCAAACTGGAAGGTCAAAAGTCAAAGGTTTAAATCACAGCAAAGGTCCAACTAGTCTAAGTCATCGAATCATGGTCAAAGTCCAAATATCAAAGGTTCATGGCAAAGGATTCATCATCGAAGGTTCATAATCAAATGGTTTATTTAAAGTAATCTTTATCAACTGATTTTATAAAAATGACCTTTAATAACGGTTTTCACAAAAGTAGTCTTTAAACGTAGTTTTCATAAAAGCTTAGCCAAATTCCAAATTAAAAGTGGTAGCGCATATTTCATAAACATCATTTTAAAAATAGTTTTTTCCTCAAAACATTTCCATAATATAATTAAAAAGGTTTTCACATCTAGTTACCAAAATCAAATGAACCCTCGAAGTATCAAGTGAATCGAATACTAATATCACCAGGTAACGAACGAATATCAAATGAATCATTATAGAAGCTCAAAGCAAAAGGGTCATATCAAACATCACAGTCCACAATGAATCAAACAAACGAACGAAAGTGTAGGGGAACATAGCAATGGCTTGGGAAATCCTAACGAGTCAAAATTAGAAGTCAAGAGAACGAAGGCACCTTACTGAGAAGGGCAGAATATCTGTACCTTATTATGAATGCAAAACAAAACGAGAATAGAAAGCACTGAACGGATCAAGTCCTCTCCTGCTTCACACCTAAGGAGTAGAAGAGAATTACTATTGATTCTTAATTACTCATTTTAGCTTGCCTTTCCATTATAAGTATTTTCTATTTTTAGCAGGTTTCCAAATTTAGTAAGTTTCCATTTTAAGAAAGATTAAAGCATTATTATTTAGGTTAAGTCATAAATGAAACATATTATGGACATAGGGTATATTTTACCAAGTTATCATAGTTTAGGGTTAATAATAACAACTTTCCATAATTTAGGGTTTTAAAAATAATAATACCAAAGTTAAAGGTCTAAAATGAAAGTATTACAAATTATCCATTTAAATCCATAATTTAACAATGTATACGATTTTAGTACTTCATGTTTGACCATTTTACCCTTTTATACCCTTTAGTTAAATAAATTAAATTTTAAACCTTATAATTCATTAAATTACAAATTAACCCTTACAATACTAATAGTTACCCAAATAAGCCCTCAAATTTAACAAAATTATAGAATATACCTCTTATTTTAAATATGGAACAAATTACCCTCATCTTTATATAAATTACATAATTAGTCCTTTAGTCATATGTGTTGAATGGACCTCAAATAAAATAGGTTTCAAACCCATAAAATTTGTATGGCTTATTTTAGATTTTAGGTACGTTTTGGCCCTTTAAAATTATAACGATCGATCTAGTGTGCATGATTCAATTTGGCTATTTTATTTAGAACATATAGGACCTAAAGAACATAAGAAAAATGTAACTTGATGATTCGAACGTGTAGAAGGGATATTTAGAATTATTACCTCTCGGTTGCAAATATCGACACACCAAAACTCTAGCGATCAAATGAACGAACCCCATGACCTCAAACCAATTTTCCTAGCTTCCTTAGATGTTGCAGAACCCCAAAAAATATCCCACAAATTTTTCCCAAGTCGTATGGAGGCAGTCGAATTTTGTTTAGGGTTTAATAGGGTTTCGGTAATTTGATAAATAGGAAAAGAGTTAGAGGCCGAATAAAAATAGGAGAGGCACAAGAAATTCGGTCTAAGTTTTGGCTAAAATACTGATTTTAAGGTTTCCATAATTATTTTGTAGTTATCTTGCATTTTATATAATTTAATTTGAATTTATAATAATAATAATAATACACAAAATTAATTAAACCGACCTAAATATTTATTTCGTATAAATATAAATTTTTTGTACACTTCAAAATGTTTAATTGTAGACATAAAATTACTTCGCTTCATGTCTCGCTCATTCCCGAAGGTTTGGGATTTATTTGGTACTTTAAATGCTTATTAATCAAATTTTAAAAATTATAGGGGCAAATTGGTCTTTTTGCATGTTTTAGATTTTTGGGTATTACAACTTCTTCCCCTCTAAAAGAAAATTTCGTCCTCGAAATTTGAAGTCTCAAAGTGAAACGAAGTCGTAGCGAGTCGCAAAAGATCATCACGAACATTCTAATGCCCGAGGAGGTTCTTTCAAAAAGATCTTCAGACCAAATAGTTTCTCATGACTCGAATCAAAACGAAGTGGGTTCAAATTTCTCAGAAGGAGACAATTTAGGTTGTTTCCGATCAAAAGACCATGCAATAAAATGGACGATAGGTGAATCTTCAGGATCTCATATGGAATACGAACAAGAGTTCAAATCAAATTGATTGGGTCAACAATAAGGAGTTTTACAAGCATTCAAGATTTATAACTGAGGTCAACAGAATGAAAACGAGAGTCCAAACTCATCCAGATATTTAACGAACAAAGGTAGAGTATACGCATAGGTAGAATGAACTTAAAGTCTTACTAATCACTGATAATCCAACGGAGATTCAAATTCTAAACTTCTTAGGTACTCCCCAAGATATCCTATGCCCACAACAAGTGCACGTTATATGATGTAAGTATTATCACGTTGGCCAGACGTCATAATACTGGCATCATATAAATATGCCCTTATGATGGTCATACTTTATCTCAAGTCGTAATCAACACCACCTATCTTAATCCACCTAGTACTTCTACTGTCTCGAGGTCAACAAAATCGAATGCCCTAGTCAAGAGGGAAAAAACAAAACTATTCGCAAGAGTATCAAAATCTCAGATTGTCTAACAACAGTGAGGCACGCCGTCACAAGCATCATATCTTCCACAATTCGCCAAAATCTCTCAAAACAAAGCCATCACCGAACATACGAAAAATGAACACGAACAGAAATGTTTCTAGGAAACTTAAATCATTAAAGGATCTTATTACTATATACGAAACTTAAGAGGGTCTACGGAAGTGAAAGTTAGTCGTCAAAATCTTCGGTCTTCCCAGAATCAATTCTTCCAAACATAAAGGGTCTGTTTCTAAACTCCGTCCATTCAACACCTCCAATCTCCTCAAGTCCGGTTAATCTGTCTTCGTTTGTCCATCAATCGGAAAGTGAAACCAAAATCGGGAACTTGCGTCTGGTTCGTCGAGCCTCCTGCAGTTCTTCTTGGAATGTGATGGAGTAATGTGGATTTCTGGCACGATCTTTGAATCTCTCCATCATCCAGTCTGCTTCCGCTCTCAATTCATCTTAGTACAACCAAGATGAATAGGAAAGTTAGACTGCATGTCTTCATCAGCTCCAGGTTCGCCATCTTGACTAAATTTCTTCTTCTGCATCGCCAACACTTCTACCTTCTAAGGAATGTCTTCACTCTTCAGGGTAGCCGCCGTTGTTGTCAACTCCAGGTCAGGCAGTGAAATAATTCTTCTGATATGTCTCTTGTTTTCCTAATGTATACGAAAACCTTCTGTGCTGTAAGGGAGTATAACCGAGTCTCTTTCTGATTTATCCCAAAGATTGTCCCGCCCGAGGGTATGGAAGCTAATTTCTATTTCAACTTTTCCAAAACTCCATTCTAAATCAACTAAGCTGTTTCTCTTTGTTCACGAAATTTCTCAATGGTATCCTAAGTTGCAAACATCTTCCAGAATTCTTCTGCAAAGTTCAAAAGGTTTCGATTCTCCATTTTGTTATCGGTCTTGCCCACTTGGTGATAGTTTTCAAAGCTTGCGGGATTTAAAGAGATATCCTCAATTTAGAACATCGTTGTCTCAACAAATATCAATCTCTCAGAAGGCACAAATGATCGACGAATTTCCTAACAAAGTGCAAAGATGATTTTCATGCTCTTCCTCGTTTCCGAACGTACTATTAAGTCATACAATGACCATTTGCCCAAGTACTCACGAGAAAAACATTATTTATCAAATTCACAAAACAGTCAGAGCTTTAGCTAATACTATTAGCGTCCCTAATCGTCATAGCAGTCGTTTACGAATACAGAAGGCGATTCTAAGAATAAAATTAATTCATCAGAAGGAACTTCGCGCTCTGAAATTAAACAAACACGTAGTCGTTTCAGGGAGGATGAATATTGGCTCCTAACAGTAATACGGTTCAGCTATCTCCAGTCGCCATCCTTCTTTATCGCGAACGAAACTAAAACACGCCCAGAAGATACACCTAAGTAAACTCACTTCCTGGTCTTCGGCTGCTGCTCTTCCCGGTTGCTCGAATCAATTTATATGATCCCGGACACATCTGAAAGACACCTTCGCTTAGTGACTAGAAAATATCTCGGTATCAAGTCAAATCCTTCTTCACGCTCCGATGGAAAAATTTTGGTGATTCGTCCAGGAATCATAATCAAGAAATTCAGGGTGCCAAATAACGTTCAAGATAAGGTTCATGTTCAGAAAACTCAAGGTGCCAAAGGGCTCTCAAGATAAGGTTCATTTATTGGTGTTCGAAATGGGTTATAGGAAAACTTCATAACCGCGAAATTAACACACGAGTCTCCAGAGTAATAGTGATAGTAGAGAGTTTAACAATCGGTAATCATGGTAGAGAGTTCAAAATTGTTGCCAACGTTAAAGGTGAGACATAGAAAGGGAAATTGTCAATATTTGAATGCTCAAATCAACCAATTCCTTGTCAGAATAAAATCGAAGTTAATTATCCAAAGAAAGACGGATCACAAATCAAATCTTTATCATTCAAAAGTGAGGGAGAAGATTTTTTATACTTGTGGTTACATACCACAAGACCTCGCTTAGGAATAGAGATGGGTGAAACGAAATCAAATAGTGTCGGAAGATTTATAGATACTTATCAAAAGCAAGAGACAAAAAGAGAATACATCAAGTACGTCATCGCCATGGAGATTCTCAGAATGACCGAAGAGGCATCAAAATGATTGACGAAAGGATCAGAGGTCAAAGTCAAAATCCGAAGATAAGGATCGAATAGTTTCAGGCAATTATTGTGCAATTCTCAATGTCTTCTAAATTTAAATAGGTTTCAAAACCTAGGTGGTGCAAAGCATAAGCTTTAGATTTTAAAAAATGATATCAACAGGATCGAACCAAAAGCAAGGCACGAATCAGAGTGATGCGGAAGCAAATGATACCTAAACAAACGCCTTATAGTCTACCCATTCCTCACTGGTCAAAACTTACGTTCCTATAGGGAAATCTTAAAGCAAATTTTCAAAGGTTGTCTTACGAGCGCCTACAGGGAAAACTTAGTGGTCCTAACTTACACAGGCCAAGGGTAAATGTATTACGAATCGCAGCCTGTCTCTCTGATACCATAATTGTAACACCCCAACCCGACAAGGGTAGAAGTATCACATTAATGGTTTCATATAAGATCAAAACACAGCATACATTCAATAGTAATACAAGGATTCTCAAAGGTTACAAATGAAATACTGAATACACAAGGCTACAAAGGAACAAAAGCTAAATACTAAGTCTGCAAATGCAAATCCTTCTAATAACTTCTACTTCAGAATAACTATCAAGGTCTTCTAAGTCCAAAAGTCTCTTCACTCATACCCAGCTTCCAACTAAAACCTGCCGCGGGAAAAGAAACGCGGATGAGCTTAAAAAGCCCAGTGAACAGATATATACAAACGAAAACGAAAGCAAATGAAACGAACATGTATGGTTTAGTGCATTGGGATATATATAAGTCATAGGCAAAGAATATAAATAAGAATGAAATGAAAAGAAAAGGAAATAAAAGGATCAGTAATCCTCCACGAGCCTGAACAAATCAAATATAGTAACCATGTCTTCATAATCATATAGAGGGGAGACCTCTTATATAACCAGATACTATAAGGGGTGTCCTCATTCTTCCAATTGGAGTAGCTAACTCCCGAACTTGTGAAAGACGTGGATTGCAACGAACATCAGTCACCGAACAATATATAATATCAAATCACGTTAATTCCACTAATATGAACATGAACCTAGGATGCATCCATACGCCCCCCCCCCCCCAACAATAATATAGGCCAATAATAAATATAATGTGCACGTTACGAACAATATGGGGACGGTGTGGAACATCACTCAACCACACTAAAGTTATGCCATTGGTGCATCAATGACACAGCCACGTTACCTTCATGGCTAGGAAACGAACTTGGCTCGGGTATCAAACTAGAAGGTCAAAAGTCAAAGGTCTAAATCACAGCAAAGGTCCAACTAGTCTAAGTCATCGAATCATGGTCAAAGTCCAAATATCAAAGGTTCATGGCAAAGGATTCATCATCGAAGGTTTATAATCAAATAGTTCATTTAAAGTAATCTTTATCAATTGATTTTATAAAAATGACCTTTAATAACGGTTTTCACAAAAGTATTCTTTAAACGTAGTTTTCATAAAAGCTTAGCCAAATTCCAAATTAAAAGTGGTAGCGCATATTTCATAAACATCATTTTAAAAATAGTTTTTTCCTCAAAACATTTCCATAATATAATTAAAAAGGTTTTCACATCTAGTTACCAAAATCAAATGAACCCTCGAAGTATCAAGTGAGTCGAATACTAATATCACCAGGTAACGAACGAATATCAAAGGAATCATTATAGAAGCTCAAAGCAAAAGGGTCATATCGAACATCAAAGTCCACAATGAATCAAACAAACGAACCAAAGTGTAGGGGAACATAGCAATGGCTTGGGAAATCCTAACGAGTCAAAATTAGAAGTCAAGAGAACGAAGGCACCTTACTGAGAAGGGCAGAATATCTGTACCTTATTACGAATGCAAAACAAAACGAGAATAGAAAGCACTGAACGGATCAAGTCCTCTCCTGCTTCACACCTAAGGAGTAGAAGAGAATTACTATTGATTCTTAATTACTCATTTTAGCTTGCCTTTCCATTTTAAGTACTTTATATTTTTAGCAGGTTTTCAAATTTAGTAAGTTTCCATTTTAAGAAAGATTAAAGCATTATTATTTAGGTTAAGTCATAAATGAAACATATTATGGACATAGGGTATATTTTACCAAGTTATGATAGTTTAGGGTTAATAATAACAACTTTCCGTAATTTAGGGTTTTAAAAATAATAATACCAAAGTTAAAGGTTTAAAATGAAAGTATTACAAATTATCCATTTAAATCCATAATTTAACAATGTATACGATTTTAGTACTTCATGTTTGACCATTTTACCATTTTATACCCTTTAGTTAAATAAATTAAATTTTAAACCTTATAATTCATTAAAGTACAAATTAACCCTTACAATACTAATAGTTACCCAAATAAGCCCTCAAATTTAACAAAATTATAGAATATACCTCTTATTTTAAATATGGAACGAATTACCCTCATCTTTATATAAATTACAAAATTAGTCCTTTAGTTTATAAAATTACAATTCAAAATCACCATTTATTAATAATTACATATTAATCCCTTAAATATCCAAAATTACACATCACACCCTTTATATCATTATTTATATGAATCACCTTCAAGTTTCTAGAATTTACAAAATAATCCCTCTAGTTTTAATATTTTCAAATCGAATAACATAATTAAACAATTACCATTTAAACCTTTTAAATTACAAAATTTACACAAGGTACCCCCATATTATATTTTATACGACATGTTCCTGGTCTAACATATATTACAAAAATAGTCCACAAGTTTCAGAAATTACAAAACAACCCCTTTTGTTTTTATTTTCAAATCGGTATACTTTTAAATTACAAAAACTAAACCCTAGCTCCTCAAATCATCCATCAATCATCACCACATCATTATTACTGCATTAATTATTCAGATTTGACACTAGCAAACCCTAACCCTAATCGTACCCCTTGTTTTAATTTCCTTTCTTGTTTTTCTTTAGAACCCGATATACAAAATAATTTGACAAGAACAATATAGGCTTCAACAAATCGAACAAGCATTTTTCCAGAGTCATATGTGTCGAATGGACCTCAAATAAAATAGGTTTCAAACCCATAAAATTCGTATGGCTTATTTTAGATTTTATGTACGTTTTGGCCCTTTAAAATTATAACGATCGATCTAGTGTGCATGATTCGATTTGGCTATTTTATTTAGAACATATAGGACCTAAAGAACATAAGAAAAATGTAACTTGATGATTCGAACGTGTAGAAGGGATATTTAGAATTATTACCTCTCGGTTGCAAATATCGACACACCAAAACTCTAGCGATCAAATGAACGAACCCCATGACCTCAAACCAATTTTCCTAGCTTCCTTAGATGTTGCAGAACCCCAGAAAATATCCCACAAATTTTTCCCAAGTCGTATGGAGGCAGTCGAATTTTGTTTAGGGTTTAATAGGGTTTCGGTAATTTGATAAATAGGAAAAGAGTTATAGGCCGAATAAAAATAGGAGAGGCACAAGAAATTCGGTCTAAGTTTTGGATAAAATACTGATTTTAAGGTTTCCATAATTATTTTGTAGTTATCTTGCATTTTATATAATTTAATTTGAATTTATAATAATAATAATAATACACAAAATTAATTAAACCGACCTAAATATTTATTTCGTATAAATATAAATTTTTTGTACACTTCAAAATGTTTAATTGTAGACATAAAAATTACTTCGCTTCATGTCTCGCTCATTCCCGAAGGTTTGGGATTTATTTGGTACCTTAAATGCTTATTAATCAAATTTTAAAAATTATAGGGGCAAATTGGTCTTTTTGCATTTTTTAGATTTTTGAGTATTACATATGAAATAAGAAAATAAATATAATACTCCTATTAGCTTTCAGGAATATCAAGAAATATCTTATTTTAATTATAAATCAAAACTAAATTTAATAACTAAAATTAAGTATATCTTTTAGATGCATGCATTAATCCATTCACAAATGATTTGCATTTTGTATACTACTAAAGATTATTTGAATTCAAATACTCATTTCAATTACTTTCCGTCCTCGCACAAGTAATTTCCCAAGAAAGAGTTTTGATATTCCATTGTTAATTTCATATAAATGAAACTAATAATGACAATCATAATCTTTATATATTTAATGTGCTTAGAAAGAATTTCAATCACATTTAGTTGCTTAAGTGTGATTGATAATCTTTTCACATATTAAATATGTATACAAATTTTGTCAATTATGATTTCTACACAAGAATTTAAATCTCTAGGATTTTCATTTCCTTTGTAGAAATTCATTTCCATTCTAAAGTGTAATTATAGAGTTTAAGATTAACTACGTTTCCAAACTAGTTATCTTCTTGGACTGCATCTTATTATTCATAGTATGAGTAATTTGCCAAATAAACATTTGCAATTTCTCAACATGATCAACAGATTCACCATGATCCTGTTACTCATAATTCTCAACATATTCTACAAATATTTGAGATATCCTTGCGGATCTATGAAATGAGAATTCCATCATTTTGAGATTTAACATTAACATGTTTAATCCTCATTATGATTTGCTAGTGTATTTAGAAGATTATGTATCTTATAATTTTATCTTATCAAGATAAAATCCTCCCACTTGCCTTATACAATTTATAGATTAACTATAAATTCTTAGCAAATAGAGCAACACAACGTTGTTCTCTTTTTGGGACTTTACAAATACATATTGACAGTTCCTAACATTAATTTGTTAATAACCTACCCAACAAGTAGTTTAACAAATTCTGAACTTCAATTTTAAGACTTAACGTGATTGATCACATTCCATATTAAATGGTGTCTTATTAATCTTCTAGGTTGGAGTCTAATTGAGTATATCCTTTCCATACTCAATTTCTAACCTTGATATCCTTTAGGAAGAATATAAGATATAGTTATCTCAAATCAAACAATATAACAAGAGTTTGATTTTCCTAATTGAACATACCATAAATACTATGTATTTCATTAGGATTAATATTGTAAGTTAATCTTACAATATGTGAGATACATATATTTCGTTTTGGCTTACCTATTTACCAACTAAGTCAATTTAATGGTATAATAGATTTTCCAAGCCAATTGCATACTTTATAACATAAGTACTTCTGATCAAGTCACTTTATGTCTATGTTTTAACAAGAAGACATAACTGTTATAATCCCAATATTCGTCATAAATCATTGATCAACTCAATGACTTCTTGTATATGTCTTAAAAAAAACATAACAAGATAACGTTTTACTTTGTTATAAGTCTTATAGCAATAAAAGACTTCATATTTATATCTTTATATAAAAATATAAATATGCATAACTAAAGTAATTATGAACACCACCGTTGGTTTCAATCGTTATTTCAAGTTAATTTATTACTTCATATATTTATGTCATTCCAAGAATACATAAACATCTAAATATGAAGTAGTATAAGATTACTTCATTTATTTATGTCATTACAACAATACATAAATATTAACATTTGAAGTAGTCTTATTATCATATTGACACTCGTTCTAATGTTTATCTAATTTAGGAACTTGTAAATTAACATAGTTTCATTACATCAGCTGAGGCTGCTAATAATGAAAGTATGTAATTTACCTTGTCATTAATATCTATTATCAAGTATACACTGACGCTAGATATTAACTTCAAGTGTTCTATTGATTAGATGCGGATAAACCACATTAGAACATCAATCTCTTACCTTACAGTCAAGAGAATCCTTCAAATCATATTCCTTTATGTTGTTGCTTGCACACAATAAAGATTTCTCCCACTTGTGCATGGAACAACATCACGTATCAGATAAACAACACGTCATTAGTTTGCTTATTTGATCAATATGATTGTGTCATAGATATAAGTAGATATAGAATCATCTCGTCTAGTAAGGAAACGTACACGACTATCCTTAATACCACAAGTGTCTATAATTGGAAAGTATTTTATCTCAAGAGATTCTAGAGATAATCTGGGTTACTACCAAGATATCAAGACTTGTAGCTCCCCCTGAAATAAAGATCACTACATGAACTCATTATTCAGTAATTACAACACTATGCTCCCACTGGATTTGACAACATTATAAATGTTTCAAGACTAGTAAAAGCAAATAGCGTGCTGTTTACTTTCCTACACCTTTGATGGATCCCTTACGTAACACTACTAAGGTACTCAAAAAAATGTATTCTACTTTGTCAATGATGGAATATCCATCAATGCAATTAACTTGAAAGAATTGGGTATGCAATTTCTTCCTTAATTAGGTCTACCATCCCCATCATGGTATATAGCACCCTTAAATGGTTAAAGCACAACAACTAGATCAATCATCCTAGTTTGCCTTTTACCAATCATACGGTAATTAGTCTAGCTTCTAATTTCAATAACTCTTAACCATGCAATTTCTTAAGAAATTCGCCATGAGTTATTTCTTAGAATTTAGACAATTCTAATTTTCCTATTATACCTTTCTCATTCATGAAAAGGAATAGGATTAAGTCTTACTCTTCACACGGAAAGTAGACTAGGTTTATTCTTTCAGTTAAGTTGACTCTATCCAAAGACCCCTACGGGTGCAGATCAACTTTCCACTAAAGAATGCCCCACGTTTACGGTTTTAACGTTGCATTAAATACATTAAAAGAATTTCCAAAATTCAATTTTAGTATTTTCGATAATAAACTTTTCAAGAAAATTAAATACCCATGGTAAATAAACATTTAACCATTTAATTTTCACTGAAAAATTAGTATCTAAATTGACGTCGTTTCATTACATCAGCTAAGGCTGCTAGCAATGAAAGTACTCAATAAGGTAGAGCTACACTCAATTGCCAATATACAATTGCAATTCCTAGAATCATGGGACTTACATATTTTGCCAACAACAGTTGCAAATGTAAGCATGTTTCATCCCCAAATCTTTATGCCTTGACGCCGTTCCATCACATCAGCTGATGCTGCTAGTGACGAAAGTGCTCAATTAAGTTAACCAATTTAGAAACATGTAAATTGACTTCGTTTCATCACATCAGCTGAGGCTGCTAGCAATGAAAGTACTCAATTTACCCTTTGATTCCCATTCTTTGAATCATTACATCAGCTGAGGCTGCTAGCAATGATAGAATGTCATCTCAGGTGTTTCCGTATTAATTGGGTGGCATATAACTTAAATTTAAGGGTATAAAATTTTGATGTGTGTAATCAAAATATGTACAAAGATGTCATGCATTCATCTTTGTATCATATGTTTTCTACAAAACCATTTACTCATTCGCAGCTTAAAATCAACAAAATTTTAATTGATGGCGTTGAGAAACTTACAACATTGCCTTAAGATGCTTCGTACTTTTTCATGGTGTACTTGGTAAGTCTAATATTGACGCACAGGCGAGCGGAGAGGCAAACGTCCGCCCGAAGGCTAATTAAAAACGCGCCTCCTTATACCCACTTTATAGTTTGTCAATATTAGGTCCGCCGCTTCGACCACTTTTGTACAGTCGCATCAATCAATTAAAAACTTTAAGATTTAAAGCTTAAAACATTTATGTAGTAAATTATTAAATTGCTAGTCTCGCCTGGGAGCAAATTACCGTGCGAAGCGAACCACTATCGGCACATAAGACTTGGCAATAAATAATTTACCACAAAGGTTTCATAGTTATTAGGTTCATTTATTTTTTTTATTCAAAAAATTACCCTCTTTGATGTTTACAATCCATCATAATTAAAACACAAAGATCAAGTAATTAAAAAAAAATAAACAAACACTTAATAACACATATATGATCATTAACAATATCATATAGCCACATGCAAACCTTTTGATAAATCCTATTAATAATTTCTATGTGAATTTTAATGTATGTAATTAATAAAACTCCCATTGGTTTTCGAGCTCATTGTGCCCAATGGACCACAGACGCCAAATAACTTGGCCGCGTAAGTTTTAATTAATTAGATACCACATTGCACATAACCAATTAATTAATATTTAATTAGGGTCTTCCCTAATTTCAGATTTATCTTAAAAACCATGTAGCAATTATTAACACAAAACATTCCATGACAAAACATGCAAGATTTTGTCATGGATCCCATATTGCACTTTGTAGGGTATTCACAATGCAAGAAACACTTGTTTGAGGCTTAGATTTAGATCGAATGAAAGAAAGCTTAGAGAGAGAAAGTGGGAACTTCTAGTGAGAGAAACACTATGTGTATTAGATTGAAATAATGAGAGTTCCAACCCTTCCCTTGCAAGGGAAGGGGTATTTATACTTACTACATAATATGCCCCTAGCGGGCTGTGGAGAGAGCTGACAGAGGGTAAAGACCCGACCCACTCCACAATACTAATTAATAACTAATCTACTAATAATATTATTGATAATCCTACGAGCTATGGTGAGCTAATAAGTACTCGGGGTGACCGAGTCTTCAGCTGAATATTCATATTCCTAACAATCTCCCTGATGAAGCGAAAAGTGTACCGCTTTTAAGGGGTCATTTAAGCCCTAAATCGTATTTATTTGATCAAATATTGCCCTAAATCGTTCCTTTTGTCATTTTAGGTACTTTTGAGAAGAAATCTGGAAAAGGAAGCATTTTTGACGTTTTTGGAGCATTAAAGTGAAGAAAACGACAAAGTCTCAAAATCATGCTGGAAATTACCTTTGACGGCGTCAGGATTATGCCTGGACGGCGTCATGGCTTGGCAAAAGTGGTGGATGTGAAATTTACTCATGATAAGCCAGTGAAAATTGCATGGGAATTCTGACGGCGTCACCCTTTAATTTGATCAAGGTCGTCACGTTATAATTTAAAGAGGGACGGCGTCACGTTCATAGTCTGAGGGCGTCAAGCCTTGATAGGCCAGAACGGATTTTGGAGAGCTAAAGAGGGACGGCGTCAAGAAGGTCATCCGGGAACCCTAAAAGCGGCGAGGTGACGGCGTCACACTCCATAACGTGACGCCGTCAGATCTAAAAATCTATATATAGTTTTGCAATTCTTTGTCATTAGGGTGGAACTTATTGGGGAACTTTGTGTGTGAAAACCCTAGGACGAATTTGGCAGCTCTTTCAAGGCTTTTTGCCTTGAGATCTTCCATGTTACATTGAAGATAAGTTATCAATTAATCATTCAATATGTCTATGTGTTGTTTGATTCTATCTTATTCTTGTCTTTTGTTTAACATGCTAGGCTAGATTTATCTTGTGTTTGCTTAGATCTAATGAAACCTAGCTATTGATTATTGGTTATTAGTGTGTTGTTAGTTGTATTGGATGATTGTTCATCTATGTTAGGCTTAAGAAAACTGGCTAACTTCCTATTCGGTAACTTGCTTGAACGTCTTAAGAAACATGAACCAATGCGTACTAAAGGTTTTTATGGTTGTATTTAATGCACAAGCGAATTCTAGTGATCCCATGTTAGGAGCTTCCTAGCCGGCTCGACATAGGAGTGAAGTAGGAGCTTGTAGAGTTGGGGAAGTACGTACGCCACCCCACGAATGGTATTAAGGAATACACCCGTCATCCACGCAACTAATACACACTAATCAACCGGTAAAAGATAGTTAGGGAGTAAGGAAATCTAAGTAAACACATTTCCCTCCACATAAGTTTTCACCAACATTTTCATTTTCTGTTATTTTATTTTATTTGCATTCGTAGTAATTTGGGTTAGTTGACTAGCAACTAATTCCGCCCACTCTTTCAAACCCGAGATTTTACTTGCTTTCACAAAAATATAAAAACATAAAAAGAATCTTCTCTCACCCTTAGACCTATTAGAATAGTTTTTCATACCTAACGAACACTATTCCCTGTGGAGAACGATCAATCCCCCGTACTTACCACTACACTATACTACATCGGTCAGGTACACTGCCTGGTGGGGTTGTAAGCCTCTTGAGATCCCTCGAGAGGTAAAACCTGTTGTAAGGTTGCAAAACCACGCATCACTCCCCCTAAGGGAGGTCACCCCGGAAGTACTGTTCTGAATTTTAGCACTTCTTCCTTGGATCTTGCCTTCATAGCTCGTAATCATTGATTCTTCAATTTCATAGATCGTTGTGCAAACATCCGTGATCTTCAGATGACTTCTCTTTTGTCTTGGATGAACTTTGAGTAATCTTTGAAAGTATCATCCCACTTGAGTCTTCAAGTCATCTTTCAGTAGTAGGTCTCCATGTGATGAAATATACTTAGAACCGACATGCTCACACTAATCAGGGTCATGATCTTCAGCATCAGAGTTAGCAGAAGCTGTGTTGAAGGTCTTTTGGTTGATCATGACTTCTTTGATGATGTTGTAGTAGAGTGAACATGTGGTGATGGATTGGCATCTTTTCTGCAACCAGCTACAACAGCAACCAGCTACAGCATTCCACTGCTACAACCGCCAGAGATTCCTGCATACGACAGTTAGCAATAATTCGACCGGTACTTACAAGTTTGGACTTCGAGATAGTCAACAGCATAGTGTGAAAACTCTCTCTAATCCTTACCATGACCGTTCCTAATCGAAAACCCACAGAGGGCTTTTTAAGATTTTACCGTAGTAAATCAACGATTAGGTGAGTCGCTGGAGATCACTCCACGACTGTAGACCGGTTGAAACCGCCGCGACCACTAAGCGTAATCCACGAGGAATTACCGAAGTGACCTGCTTTCAGGGCTGCTTGATGTTGACCCTGGCAGGAATTTCCATTCAATCATTAAGAATTACATTTGTAAGGTCTCTCATGAATGTTCTGGCAGATTGCTAAGATCTGCGTAGGACTCATAAGTTTACAACTGGTGTCCTTAATGATGAACAACCAGTGTAGAAATAATCCGTGTTCCTATGAGATCTTATCATGAATCTCGTGGCTCTAGACTCTATTGTGCGTTTTGATTTAGTGATCGGAGGCTGGAGAGGACTGCCACCTTTTCAATATCATCTGACTCGGAGCGAGAGAGACGATAGAAATGTATTGAACTCCGTGACAATTGAAACAAGAATCCTTTGAGGGACCTTGAGTGGCTAGGGAGGGTTGTGCAGCGTATCACTGGGTCCATGATACTTTGTCTTCAATGTCAGCAATCACCTAAGTGATTCTGACAGCATATGTATTGACCCGGTTTCTGCCTAAGTTGTAAGGAGGGCTATTTCTTTTCACCCTTTCTCTTTACAATTCTTTTTCATTCTTCAACCCCTTCAGTGCTTACCGAGACTTCATAACTAACACCTTGTTGGGTTTGTTCCAGTGTTAGCTCCATCTCAGTCGGCACTCTTCCCTCATTCACTTTTCTCCTTTTTAATCATACCTAAGGACTTCTACACTAACTAGTGGATTGTCCCTGGGTAGATCCCTCCGGCTCTGGCGGGATCGTGGGAACTTGTACCTAACCTTACCATCCTTATAACTCCATTATATGAAATACAATGGTCGGTCTTTGGTGTTCTTCCACAATTGCCAAACCAAATCTTTGAAAAATCTCTCAAAGTGTTCATGATTTCGAAACACATTTTTGCAAACACTTGAGAGTTTTATATTTTTCAAATTCTCCCCCTCAACATGTGCTCGAGTGATAGTTTTATAAATTTGCACATGTTAGGTAGAGCTCGCACTTTTTGAATTGATCCACTTTCAGTGAACATGACCGATTCGAGACACGCTTACATCGCTAGTTAGACTAGCTTGAAATTATTACCCGGCCTGGTCAAGTCCACAGAAAGTTTCTCGAAATGGTACACTCTACTCAGATACATCTTTTTCGAGACACGCTTACATCACTGGTTAGACCAGCTTGAAATTATTACCCGGCCAAGACGTATCCTTTTGATTGATGGCAATTCAAGTTTCGTCAATTCATTGGTGAAATCTGAGCCTTGCTCACGTGAGATGCCAAATCCTTTGTTTCGTTAAAACCATTTGCTCCCCCTCAATATGTGCATCGATATAAAAAAAGATTTTCGCACATATGGAAGAGCTTGCTTTTATGACCAAAACATTTTGCTCCCCCTCAATATGTGCCTTGATATACAAAATGGTTTAGCACATACGGGAGAGCATACATTAACTTCCAAATCATCACATTTTATCAGAATTTCCTATTTAAATCACATTCTCTCCCCCGATCAAAAATTTCAAACCATTTGAGATTTGTGATCCCAAGTGATTTAAATAAGTTTAGAAAATTTGGGAGAAAATGTGGTCAGGTTTAAATGTATTATGATTTTGAAGCATACTATGCTTCCCTTGAAACAGCGAGAGAGTGTCACTGCTGATGTTGCACAAATTTGGAGGTGTCGGAAATTTGAACAAATATGCTCCCCCTCAATTAATGACCCGTTTTCCATTAAAGGAGCTGTAGTCATTCAATTGAGCGACGGGTATTTGTGAAAATTTAATTCAATTTACCACCTTGTGTAACATCAAGACTCTCTAGAAGAATCAAACATCATAAAGAGTCTGATGAAAAGAAGACTTCTCTTCTTATACACGACAAGACGCACTGAAACGTACATCAAGTCGGGGAAACATGGATATAAAGTAATCCATGCCCAGGTGAACATCACCCGGTTGGAGGAACACCTGTCTTTTTGGCGACATGCTTTCCCCATTGTACAGCGCGGGTTGCAGTATGAAGTAACTGCAAGCCATTTAGACATGTTTTAACCATCCATTTTAACTTCTGCTCGAGCTTCATTTAAAGACCCGTGCCATTATTGAATGACATTTCTAAGTCCGTAAATGTTATCGATAAACAGAAGACATGCCTAGGTGAAACTATTTTTGGTATTTTCTATTTTTCAATTTTTATGGTTTTTCTGGATTTAAGATTCTCTATATACAATTTTCTGGTTCTACAATTTTCTATTTACAGTATGTTTTAAGATATGTACAAACTATATTATTCAGTTTAAGACGATGATGAAATGAATACCGAAATGAGGATACGTTCAGTATGTTGTAGAAATCTGTGGTCAATCATCTCTTAAACTTTCACCACCAAAGCTTTCGAGGCTCCTGAACAGACGACGGAACTTGAGCCTTCCCAATGTACAGCTTTGATAGCTTCCCCCCAAACCGACAATCTTCATACTGAGCAGATTCTAAGCTCTCTTTCAAGCTTACATAAGGTAAGCGTACAGCGGAAACCGTAGCAAACCACATTAAGTATTGCTGCTCCCTTTTAAGAATAATCATCGTGATTCTCCGTTCGGGGATCCTCAAATAGATCAGCAACGTATCATCTCACATTTGAATAATTCTTCTCACATTTCTTCCCGCTGAAGACTGAAGAAATGCCTACCAAAAGTATCCAGAGACCACTTTCCCCCAAGTAGTTGAAGAGATGCAGCCAGTCTCGATATATGAAGCCCAAAAACCCGAAGTACACACTCAATCCCATTAATGAAGTCGACAATGCATCATCAAGATCAATTAAGACCCGAAAATCCCCTTATCTCCTTTCAGGACATTGCAGATGAGAATTGTTACACCAAATTCAGCTAAGTCCTGAGTGTACGCAATTTATCCCGTATGTAGTCGACATGATAACACCAAGACAGTACCATAATAGCTACTGAGTACCGGATGTACACATTTCCTTCAGTAGGATACCGACTAACCATAGGAACCATCATACAATTGTGTACCTCTTTTATCATCAGAAACTGACATTCTCTTCCCACACTTAGTTGGAATGACACACCAGAAAGAACGAGTTAGAACACTGATTTTCTCTGATGAACGGGGCCTGAAGAGATGTCAGCAGATGCCATAATGATGACATTGAGACCCGAGGCTTGAACTGCATTGTTCAAACGTCATAGTCATTGAAGAACGAGTTAGAACACTGATTTTCTCTGCGGTTATGACATTTGTCTTTCCGGAATAATCTTCAATTGAGAAGAAGTATAAAGCCCATCATGTGTACTCATTGTGCATTCAGATGTATGTCTCCTTCCCCCTTGCTGGTTTTGATACCTCAGAATCAGCAACACATTTTACGAACATATTCTTGAAATCTTTTGAGAAGAACAACTTAGGCTCAAGTAGATCAAGTGAGAATTAACCGCTGCCGAAACCGTCTCTGACTATCTTTATCAACCCTCAAGTAGGCCTTATGATGAGATAACTGATGGAGCAAACCCGATATACCAAACTTGAGCCTGAAGATAGAATTCCCCATTCTTGTGACTTACGCTTGCACTAATGTTGGAAGAACGGTGTAGAGAATTAGTGCTCCAAGCAAATCTCTAAGTACTCAATACCCAACCAAGGTATGAGACATTAACACCTCTTACGATTATCCATAACGACATCGACGTGTGACACTGAGTACTACAACGTAACTCCTTTAAGTGATAGTTACCCCGACTACTGGTAACTAGATAACCTAAGTCTTCAACTTAAATCTTAAGCACGAGCAAGTTATCATAGAAAGTCATGCATCCAACCAACCCCGACTTCAAGATAGGATAAGATCACGCCTTTGAGGAAGTCAACTTCAATCTCGAATAAGTGATACCTAATCAACTCCATGGTCACAATTAGATGCCCAGCTCAAGTGAGTGAACCAACAACCAAATGTACATCGAATCACTTGTTCACACATCTCCCCCTCAAAGATTGCATACGAGGATGCCATCTTTGATTGAACAAGTGCATATGAGGTTGGTCCACTGTTCACACTTCTCCCCCTCAAAGATTGCATACGAGGATGCTATTTTTGATTGAGTGAATAAACGTCCAATCGGATGGAAGTAGATCCACTTGATATCTGAATGAGCATGGAGCAAGTATGAAGCCTTTATATGAGAAAAGTCAGAAACATGGAGAGTCGTATGACCACTTCTCAAATCTCAATCACCATGTAGTTTATTCACCTTTCTCCCCCTCAAAAATTGCACATGACGACTAACTGCCATTTTTGATAGAGCAGGTGAATAAGAATATACTCCGATGTACTTTTATCCCCTTTGGTGACTAAATGAGCATTTGAAGAACATGAAGCTTGATGAGAATGGTCATAAATAAGAAGATTCCTCTTCTTCCGAAGATAAAGCGCACTCAAGCGTACGCCTTTCTTTTCTTTGAAGAACGAGGCCTGAACTGATGTATTCAGACGTCATAATGATGAAGAGCGAGGCCTGCACTGATTTGTACAGACGTCATTATGATGAAGAACGAGGCCTGCACTGACTTGTACAGACGTCATAATGTTGAAGAGCGAGGCCTGCACTGATGTGTACAGACGTCATAATGTTGAAGAGCGAGGCCTGCACTGACTTGTACAGACGTCATTATGATTCCCCTCATATGTTGTGAGCAGCCTGTGTCCAAATGTCAAAGGACGATCCGTACGACCTGCATTTGAAAACAGACAAAAGAAGAGAATTTGGAGAGCCGGATCCCCAATTTAGGTTGGGTTCTAGTTGGTTAGTGCAAACAATCTTTGGGGCTGCTAAAACCATAGGTGCCTTGGTTTTCACAATAGGGGCAACACTAGTAGATGCAATGGACCTAGTTAAGGGACATTGTGTATCTAAAGGGATAACTCTACCAGTAGGCTTCCATTCCTTAACAGGCACTACTCTAGGAATTGTAATCCTTGTTAAAGGGCAATGTTCCCCTAGTGTGAATGTTCGGCCCGTGGGCTTCCACTGAAAGCCCACATTGGTAAACATTTTCCCTGTGGGTTTCCAAGATTGCTTAATTTGTCTAGCTCTCCAAACTTTCCTAACTGGGGGTTTGTTGGACGACTTCAGAAATTTCTTAACACATTTATCATGATTACAAGAAATTATGCATTCATTACATGTTTTGCAAAGTGAATTTGGATTCGAATTATGATTCCTTTTGTTCAAATCTGACTTGTTGTTTCTCATGTGGTCTTCTACTTTCCTTTTAGGAACACTTTTAGCTGGTGAAATCCTAGAATTCTTTATGTTTCTCCTAGGTTTTGACTCACTAGCTTTAGTGTCACTATTAACTCCTGTAGAAGGACTGATGGGAATCTTAGTCTTTTTCACTTCTAGTTGCTGAACATGTTTTGATGTGTTGGGATCTGAAGTTTCCAAGGATACCTCAAAGGTTACATGCTTGTTCTTAATTGTGGATGATGATGCAACTATTCTATCTCTTTGGTTGTGAGACTTAGGGCCTGTGCCAATGGCATATTCTAACTGTTCCTGGATCCTTTTTGTGAGGACGCAGGCATAACCAACAGCCTTATCGAGTGGTTTTCCTATTCTGTCCTCTTCCACAACCTCACGAAGAGTGTCAAGTCCATCCCTAAGGTGACAGAGATACATTTGATGGGCAAAGCTGTTATTTCTAAGGTTAAATGGAATACGCCCAACATCAACATCATACTTTTTACTAGCAGCAGCCTTTGGTGCATCACAATTACAAGTGGTGCATGGCATTTTACCTTTCACCTGAGCCTTAAGATTCTCAATTTCATTTGTCAAAGAGGTTATTTGATCATTGTGATTGCTTCTTGTAACTTTTATAGAATCATATAACTCTTTGAAATGTTGTTTGACCTTAGAATTTTCTTCTCGATAACACTCATTTTCATGATGCAACTTATTTATGGTGTTTTGATATTGAAAATTCTGAGAATCTGAAGACGAAGGTTTATTGGTGCCATACACATCACACTTGTTGGACTTCAATTGGGCAATTTGAGCCCTCAGCAGTCGAATCGTGTTCGTGTGAGCTTGAATTTTTTCATCACGTTTGCTTAATTCAAAATATGTATCAAACTCAGGAGCATCCGAGGATGTCTTGACATTTGATATTTTGCATTTTTCTTCTAAGTGTTGATGTTTGAGTTGCAAATTCAGATAATCAACTTCTAGTTTTGAAAAACGTTTAACCATGTTATCATGGTCATCATTTTGAATTTTTTCAAGCAATTTCAAATTCTCCCCCTCAAGCTCAACAACACGATTCTGGGTGACATTTAACGCAATAGCATACTCATTAAATTGACAAGCAGACAATGCAGAATCAGTGACAGTGTAAAATACATCTTGTGCAATACATTTAGCAATCAAGTTGTCGTTAGTAATGAGTATGTTTTTTCTTTCAATCTCTCGACTCTTAAGTTCTATTGCATATTCATTCACCTCATTTTCCATATCTTTAAACACTACTTCCATTTCTTTTATTTCGGCTTTAAGGGCAGTTTGCAACCCTTCAAAGTGTTCTTTAAGTAGTTTAAAGAATGGCATGACCTCAGTTAAGTAACACCTTTTAGCATGTTCAAAACACCTTTCCCCCTCAGTAATACCAGAGGGTGTTATTCTCTTCTTGCATGTTTTATCGAAATCAGCAAACAGTTGCCAGAGCACATATAAGCTAATAAAGGTTTTACATTCAGTGGGAAGAGATAAAGGCACCAAATTCCTAGGTGTATTGGGAGGATACACCGTTATGGACGCAACTTTTCTAATGAGGGGGGTGTTGGCCTTAAGTTTTTCTACCTTAAGTCTTTCATTATCTTGTTTCCAGAAAATCTGTTCAGGTGTTAACTTCTTTTGAGGAGCAAACACAGTCAAACGATTTTCCTCACTATAGTCATGGGGTTTGATTATTAATCGTCTGACTACGCACTCGGGATCCCTCATTTTCTCATTCATTCTTTCCTTTGTTCTCTCACTCATCTCCTCCTCCTCTTTAGTGTAGAGAAGCTCAGGCGGGTCATGATTAGGCATAAACATCACATTGGAATCATTTAATGCAGGTTGGGCTATCTTAGCAATCTCATGAATAGCTAATTTAGATCTACCTACATTGCTTTCACTATGCTTGTCACTTAACTTTCTGTGCTTATACATCATTTGGGCAGTCTGTCTGGTTTGGTCTTGTGTGTACAACTTATCTTCAAGCTTATTTTTTAACGTCTTGAGTCTAGAGAAATCATTTAAAAGTGTTGATTCTTTTTGTTTGAATTCTAGCTTAAGTGTATTAACACACTTTTGTGCTTCCTGTTTCTGTTTGACAGACTGTTCTAGCTGACTTTTCAAAGAACTCAACTCTAATTTTAATGTTTCTTCTCTTACTCTAGACTCTTTAATAAGTGTACTCATTTGACCTTCTAATTTCTGCTCACGTTCATTAAGCTCAAACTTAGCACGCTGTTCATACATAGCCACTTGTTCTTTATAAATGTTAATTCTAGTGATCAAGTCATCATCAGGGACAGGCAATTTGTTCTCATGCAGCACATAATCATCATTTAGAACAGAAGATGCACAACTAGGTACAACAGACGCTTCGTTGTGATTCACATATTGTTCATATGGGATAACATCGCTATTTCCCATATTAGCAATATCTGACTCAACAACGTTTGTCTGTTGTACTTCGACGGGAATCTTTTGTTCATGCAACACATTATCATTATTAATGACAGAAGATACCCCATTAGGTTCAGCCGACGCTTCGTTGTGTTTCTCATGTTGCACGTTGTTCCTAGCAGTATCTGACTCAACAACGTTTGTCTGTGGCTGATGAAGCTTGTTTTCTTGAGAATTCGGGCACACAAAGTCTCTATTGGCACCAACATAGTCAAACACGTTTATCTGTCGAACATCTTCGGGAATCTTTTGTTTGTCAATCATGTTGTACAATCTGAGTATCTCTGATATAGCAGAATCTGAAGTATTTGACATGATATTAACGTGCACGGGATTTTACAATTCTATGATTTAAACCGAGAAATAGATTCTTTCGCGGGGTTTTACAAAATCAAGAATAAACCGTGAAATGATGCTTGATATGTGCTATGATGACTGTTGGATTGTTGCACTATTGTTAAGTTGTGATTTGGTTTGGTTGATGCAAGTTGTTACAGCGAAATTTTGGTCTGAAAAACTTAGAAACTCAATAACTTCATTCTGGAGCAATTTCAGGCTTCGAAAGTTGGGTTGAATGAATAAATTTTTTCAACGTGTCCTTCTCCTCGGTCTCACGGTCGTTTTGACAGGTGTTTCGCTGAAAACGGAGTTACGGTTCAAAAGTTATGGCCGTTTGAAGTTTTGACGTAAAAATAGCACCTCTGTGGATACAAACCGCCTAGACAAACCGCATAGACACAAACCGCATGCACGTCTTAGAGACAAACCGCGTAGACACAAACCGAGTTCACGCTGCAGAGACAAACCGCGTAGACACAAACCGAGTTCACGCTGAAGAGACAAACCGAGTTGACACAAACCGAGTTCACTCTGGAGAGACAAACCGCGTTGACACAAACCGAGTACACGCTGCAAAGACAAACCGCGTAGACACAAACCGAGTTCACGATGGAGAGACAAACCGCGTTGATACAAACCGAGTTCACACTGCAGAGACAAACCGAGTTGACACAAACCGCGTACGCACCTTAGAGACAAACCGCGTAGACACAAACTGCCAAACACGTCGCTTTCAATGCTTTTTGTCCTTTTGCCTAAACTAGTAAAAAGACAAACCGCGTTCTCGATGCGACACAAACCGCGTTCAAGAACACGTCCAAGATACACAAACCGCACCCAAGAACACTTGGATAAAATCACTCGAATCACCCAAAAACACCACACAAACCTTAAATCTGTGAATCCAAGCACCAAATACTACTCTTATACTGTTCCTAAGCTAGAAAGTACAAGGTATAACAACTTCTAATCACTAAACAAAGCACAAAATGAAATATATGTAACTTATCAAATCGAACCAAAAAGCAGTTTTAAGGGAGTGCAATCTTTCCGTTGTCACATTACAAAAGCCACCAATCTTGATGAATTAAAGTTTACTAACACAATAAAACAAAACTACTTAATGAATTAAACACATGCAGCACCTTCTTACAGCTCTTGTATCTTCGTTTGGGTGTGTCTTGTGCTGCCTATTCGTCTGAATTCGTCCTAGGTTTCTGTACTTCGGTCTTCTGTCGAAACTTCGGAACTCTTAATTCGTCTGGTCTTTGGGGTATTTATAGTTTCTGTCTGAGGGTAAGATGCGGCGCATCTATTAAGTAGATGCGGCGCATTGACTTAACTTCGCGTGGGGTCCAAGATTATAATATTCAGGAATATTCGTAGACCGCCAGAAGATGCGGCGTAACTTCATTTATAGATGCGGCGCATGTCCTCTTGTATCTTGGATCGTATCTGGTGAAATATTGATAGTGATGCGCCGTATGTAATAAGCAAGATGCGGCGCATCTGGAGCAGAATGTATTGATCTTGTACATTTCAGTAGACTCTTAACTTCTTGCATGTTTTGCTCCATAATTAGTCCAAAATCACTAAGTTTCACCAAATGCTTGTTTTTATCTGAGAATTACAAAAGTAAACGATTAAGTATCAATCCTCATACATAATATAATAAAACAAGTCAAATTAATAGGATAAATGATGGTAATAAAATGTACTTATTTGAGTTCATCAAATATCCCCCCACTTGAACTTTACTTGTCCCCAAGTAAACCTTAGAATTAATCTTATGAAAATGTATCCTAAAAGATATTAGGATTTATTTTTATATTTAAGCATGTATTCATTTTTGTCATAATCACACAACTAAACACTTAACGAATTAGAAGTTAAATAAAATAATTTGATAAAAGCAAATCTAATCGTTTAACTGTCCAGTCGTGACGAATATTCTATCATAAGCTTGGCAAGTATACACATCTCCCCTACTAAAGCCAAGGAATAACAAGTCTAAAGCGGTAAAAAGGGTTTTGAGGTTTAAGGGTTAATTATTCTTAATCTCTATCGATCTCAAATTCCAGAAAAGGCGACAAAATCACAAATACATGATCGAATCCACGAACACGATAGTTGCAATTGCTCAAATCCTTAACTCGAATAGGCTAAAGATAGGTCCAAACTTCACCAATAATAATATATCAAAAAGGGCGACAAAATCATAAATACATAGCCGAATCCACGACTACGATACTTAAGATTGCTCAAATCCCTAATCTCAATAAATCAAAGGTTTGGTTGGATAAAAAATAATATAGGGTATGGATAATATTTGGGATATAAATTGGTGTAAAATGAAAAATAAACAAAACAAATAAATTAAAATCCTAAGTGTGGTTAATCACTATCCCAACCATCCCATGAATAAGACTCATATCATAGAATAACTCACGCTTTAACACTTGAAACACACGCTTTAGGTAGACACGAATTATACTCAACAAGATCTTAATCAAAGAATAAACCTTAGTTGGTGTTCCCATAACTGCCAACTCCCATTCAATCCATAGATATAATATACAACAACTAGTGGTGATATCGACCACTTAATACAAAACTTTACATAAGTTGGTTAAATCAAACATCCAACTTTTCTTTTTCTTTTCTATTTTTTCGATTTTTTTTTTTTTTTTTTTTTTTTTTTTTTTTTATTTTTAAACATAAACATAGATGTGTAAAATTTCACCACATCACTATAATGATAATTCTGGATAATTTTTTCATACTTTCATGACTTCAGAAATAACGGTAATAGTGAAAGTAGCAAACACACAAAAAATAAACTCAAAGATATACAATATTTACTTTCACTCCAATTGCATTGTGCAATTTCCCGACCTAACCATAGATAATGAATTACGCACGCGAACACAGGTAATGTAAGGAAACACACTTTGCCTATAGCAATTAACCAACCACGGATTCTAATCTACAGGGTAGGCTAAGGTGTAAGGGTGTAACGAAACATTTTAACAAAGGTGTAAGAAACGAAAGGAATGGCTCTGAGTGTTTTTCTAGGGGTATCTTACTCTAAAAGTGAGAGTAACAAAAGGGTTTATACGGGGGTTAACTAACCAGTGTAGTTAGCTAATAACACATAACATATAATGGCTATTTGGGTGTAATCCTAGAAATTTACCAATTTAGACAAGTCATTCCAATTATATAGATAATACTTATTATGGTGGTCTCGAATAGTATACAAGCCAAGTTCTAAAGTTTACAAGTCACCGGCACACTCATAGATTTGTGAATTTTTGAAAAAAATCACAATTTTTGAAAATAACGTCATGTGTGCAGCTATGCAACTTAGACTTTAAACAAAAACATGCTAAAAATTTTAAATTTTGATATATTAAGCACATTTTAAGCATATTTTGAAAAGTTTAGGACAAGTAAGTGTTAAGTGTTCTAATTCTCCAATCCCCCCACTTAAGTTAAACAACGTCCTCGTTGTTTGTATCAAAGATTAAAAACTGGAAAATAAAAGAATTAGAACAGAAAAACTCCCCTGAGATTTGCTCGGTATGATCCTCCATTTGTATAAGAGCAAAAATCATCTTTCTTGTGGATTAGAACGTTTAGGCTTCATAATTGATGTATCCACAGGAAATGCAGGAATCTATAATACCACCAAGGCTTTAAAACACACCTAAGTTAAGAAAGGTTCAACTTGCATAACACATTAGTAGTTAGTTAAAAATAAAACTTAAAAAATAAAAATGAAAATCATCAGGTCAGTCGATGCGCCGTATCTTATGGAAGAAGATACGCCGTATCGAGCCTGGAATAAATACGGATCAGAATAGAAGATGCGCCACATCCTTAACCAGAGATGCGCCGCATTAAAATAAACTGATAAAAAGTTTTAAAGTCGAAAAGTAAAAAATGCAGAAAAATAAAGATATGACCATTGCAGGAGATGCGTCGCATCTCAGGATTGAGATGCGCCGTATCCTCTGCGACCTGACTGACTCAATACAAAATCAGAAAATAAAATAAAAGGTAAGCATGGGTTGCCTCCCACGAAGCGCTTGTTTTTGTTCGAGTCACGAGCCTGACTCCACCCTTATTTACTGTGTAATAGGGTGTTGTTCCCCCCACTTGGGATCAAGTGCGGGTGATAGTAGCAATAAACACGAAAAAAGTGTAAATTTGCAAGTAAAGATGGAAGAAATAAATAAAGATCATACCTTGGCAATATATGTACATCTTTCCTATTCTTACCCGGTTTGGTTGATAAATTGAATGACTTGACCATTCCATCTGAAAGAGTAGTGTGTTGAGGAAAAATGAGTCTCCTTTCTTCTTGGTTAATCTCTTTGGTAGTAAGGCGTCCCTTGACTTCCGCAGTAGATGAGAAAGGGTCTTTGGCAAGCAAAAGTTCGAGTTCCTCTATATACTTCATAGGGTCGGAATCATCATCTTCATCAATCATAGCGATGTTTAAGAGCTCATTACCAAACTCTTCTTCAAGCTCCACCAAATATGGGTTGATCACAGGTGCTTCAATAGGTAGTGTAATAAATTTCACCTCATCATCTTTTTGTTTTGCAACCTGTTTAGGAAAACTAGCAAGATTATTAGTAACGGGAGTAATAATATTAAATAAATTTGTACCACTTTGTGTTGTAAGTGACTCCAATTCGTCTTTTGAATCTCCATCTTCAACTAGTGGTCTTGCAATTTCAGCAATGTCCCGAATTTCATCCTTAAATAAGTAATCCCAGATTTCTTCAAATTCCCTCGTTGGGTCAAAATCTGTCTTAGGTATGTCATCATAAACTATAGCGTCAAATGGTTCGAAATCAAAATTAGAATACTTTTCATCTTCATCCGTTGGATTGTCTAATGGTGGTAATACGATTGCAGAATATTCTTCAACGTAAGGTTCCGTATACACATCATCTTGTGCAATTTCCGGAGAAAAAGTACTATCAATAACAATTGCCGAAAATGGTTTCACGGTATATGAATCTTCTTCATCATCATTTGACATACACCAAGTGTGTTGAAATGGCAATTTGTTTCTTTCTTTCATTGACTTTTCATGCCCTAAAATCAAGTATTCTTCCATAGTGATTTCTTTTGTCTCAATGACTTGTGCACCATATCTTGCTCTTCTCCAATCATACATCTGATTATTGCTCAAGGCTCTTTTCTCTATAAGCTTGATATATTCTTCCATTGTAATATCCGGATCGTCCATCTTCCTGAAATAAAACTTACTCGTGCAAAAGAAGGGTGAAACGATCAAAGTAAAATAAAAGCTTCTGATATCTGCTGTTGATGCGCCGTATCCTATAAATGGGATACGCCGTATCTTAATACGTTAAAAATAATTCAAACTTTTATTCAGAAAATAGATACGCCGCTTAGAAATTAGAATGCGCCGTATCAATTTTAATTATCAAAAATCGATATTTATTTAAAATTAAATGCGTCGTATTAACAAAAGTTAATGCGCCGTATTTTCGTTACGTTTCAAAATATAAGATTTTTGATTCAGAAGATACGCCGTATCGATAAAAATCGATGCGTCGTATTTGTTTAATAATTCGAAAACTGTTTTTAATTTAAAATAATAGATACGCCATATCTGCTGAAGCAGATGTGTCGTATGGCGTTACGTTTAGAAATTTTTTTTATCAAAAACAGATACGCCGTATCTTGGGGAAAAGATGCGTCGTATCGAATTAATTAAACGCGTTGTATTTTATAAAAATTAAATGCAATACGCCGTATCTGAGAAATCAGATGCGCCGTATCGTTCGATTAAGCTCAGTACAACGATAGCAGAACACAAAAAATATGAAAAATAAAAACAAATAAAACACACGAAAATAAACACAAATAAAAGCAAACAAATAACACACAAAAACAGAAAATATGCAAAATAGTACAATGAATGCAAATTAATCTAATACACAACAGAATTAGCGGTTAGATAAAAAAAAAATTAAAAACCTAATTAAAATACTAATCAAATTAACAGATAATAACAATTCACTCCCCGGCAGCGGCGCCAAAAACTTGATGCGTGCGATGTGTCGTTGCGGTTTAGCAGTATTAATGCCTACTCAAGTTTTAAATTTATATTTAGCCGACTTATCAATAACACACACACTTAACGAGCAGTGTACCCGGTCAGTATGAATATAATGGTAAGTAGAGTGTCGATCACTAAGAGTGGAACGTATTATCTAGTTATTCTAATCAGTATTTTAATAAATTAAGTTAGCTATACAACCTAATCTAACGCAAGGGGGTTCAGCCTGAGAGACTGGCACGATTTGGTTGCAATTAAATAATAAACTAAACCAATAGGCACGAATCAGCGAATAGCACACACGGACACAGATAAATACTTGAGACAATAAGAAGACTGTCCTGATAGATAAGTAGTTTGTCACTTGTTTTATTGCTAGTTTTATATGAAGTGTATAGTTCGATGCAACGCACCGAGATTAAGTCCTTTCTCGTTGGTTCTAATCTTAGCGGCGAGTAAACCCTTAATGATTACTTATGACTATCCTATTTATCTTTCTTCCTACTTTTCTACAGACGATAGAATGCATAGGCGATCTAATAAATAGGCGAGGGCAGAGGCATGGCGACCCGATCAACGCTCAGCTAGACACAGAGGTTATCAATGCACTAATAAAAGTCACCAAAGACATCAACATATAAACTTTAATTAATGAGAAAGCAGTTTTAAGGGAGTGCAATCTTTTCGTTGTCACATTACACAAGCCACCAATCTTGATGAATTAAAGTTTACTAACACAATAAAACAAAACTACTTAATGAATTAAACACATGCAGCACCTTCTTACAGCTCTTGTATCTTCGTTTGGGTGTGTCTTGTGCTGCCTATTCGTCTGAATTCGTCCTAGGTTTCTGTACTTCGGTCTTCTGTCGAAACTTCGGAACTCTTAATTCGTCTGGTCTTTGGGGTATTTATAGTTTCTGTCTGAGGGTAAGATGCGGCGCATCTATTAAGTAGATGCGGCGCATTGACTTAACTTCGCGTGGGGTCCAAGATTATAATATTCAGGAATATTCGTAGACCGCCAGAAGATGCGGCGTAACTTCATTTATAGATGCGGCGCATGTCCTCTTGTATCTTGGATCGTATCTGGTGAAATATTGATAGTGATGCGCCGTATGTAATAAGCAAGATGCGGCGCATCTGGAGCAGAATGTCTTGATCTTGTACATTTCAGTAGACTCTTAACTTCTTGCATGTTTTGCTCCATAATTAGTCCAAAATCACTAAGTTTCACCAAATGCTTGTTTTTATCTGAGAATTACAAAAGTAAACGATTAAGTATCAATCCTCATACATAATATAATAAAACAAGTCAAATTAATAGGATAAATGATGGTAATAAAATGTACTTATTTGAGTTCATCAGCTTGGCAAAAAAGGTGGATATGAAAATTACTCATGATAAGCCAGAGAATTTTACAATGGAAAGTCTGACGGCGTCACCCTTTGAAGTGATCAAGGTCGTCACGGTTTAAGCTAAAGAGGGACGACGTCAAGCCATATTCTGACGGCGTCAAGCTTTGATAAGCCAGAGCGGATTTTGGAGGTCTAAAGAGGGACGGCGTCAGGAAGGCCATCCGGGAACCCTAGACACGGCGAGGTGACGACGTCAGGATCTACAACGTGACGCCGTCAGCCCTTAAACTCTATATATAGTTTTGCAATTTTTTGTCATTAGTGTGCAACTTTGTGAGGAGAAACCCTAAAGACGAATTTATGCCATTTTTAAGGGTTTTCATACCCTTGGATCTCCCATGTTTAATTGAAGATAAGTTATCATTTAATCAATCAATATGTCTATGTGTTGTTTGATTATATCTTGTTTTTGTCTTTTAATTAACATGTTAGGCTAGATTTATCTTGTGTTTGCTTAGATCTAATGAAACCTAGCTATTGATTATTGGTTATTAGTGTGTTATTAATTGTATTGGATGATTGTTCATCGATGTTAGGCTTAAGAAAACTGGCTAACTTCCTATTCGGTAACTTGCTTGAACGTCTTAAGAAACATGAACCAATGCGTACTAAGGTTTTTATGGTTGTATTTAATGCATGAGCGAATTCTAGTGATCCCATGTTAGGAGCTTCCTAGCCGGCTCGACATAGGAGTGAAGTAGGAGCTTGTAGAGTTGGGGAAGTACGTACGCCACCCCACGATTGGTATTAAGGAATACACCCGTCATCCACGCAATTAATACACACTAATCAACCGGTAAAAGATAGTTAGGGAGTAAGGAAATCTAAGTAAACACATTTCTCTCCACATAAGTTTCACAACTCTTTTCATTTTCAGTTATTTTATTTTATTTGCATTCGTAGTAATTTGGGTTAGTTGACTAGCAACTAATTCCGCCCACTCCTTCAAACCCGAGATTTTACTTGCTTTCATAAAAAAATATAAAAATACAAAAAGAATCTTCCCTCACCCTTAGACCTACTAAAGTAGTTTTTCATACCTAACGAACACTATTCCCTGTGGAGAACGATCAATCCCCCGTACTTACCACTACACTATACTACATCGGTCAGGTACACTGCCTGGTGGGGTTGTAAGCCTCTTGAGATCCCTCGAGAGGTAATACCTGTTGTAAGGTTGCAAAACCACGCATCATATATACATATACACGTAATCATGTATCTAGAAACTAGTTTTAGACCCCCGTGTACGCACGGGGCTTTGGGTTTACTTTTTGTTAGATTAGTGTTAGGTTAAAAAATATATAAATTTATTTTAATATTGTTATAAGACAATGTCATACGAAAATAGGATATGAATGTGAGTTGACATTATCATAAATGCCCAAACAATATCATAAACTAATTTGTATTAATAAACAAAATGTCTTCTATTCTCATTATAACTATATTGTGCAAGTACAAACATACTCATTAAAATAATAAATTTAAAGATAATTCTGTTAGTGCAAATATTATGATATTTAAACTAAATAGTTTCTTCGGTTTTAATAATGACAAACATGTAACTTGTAATGCATAACGTAAAATGCACAAGTTACTTGTAAACCCAAATCATCAATACATACTTACATCAACATCTCTCGACGTCTCAAGTATTCCTCAACAGAGTCGTTGATTTCCATCCTGACGTAAATCACTCAAGGTATGAACAAACAAATTTAAACTTGACGGATGATCAAAGAAATAATTTTTTTTTCTCTAAACTTCACATTTTTAATGTGACAAAATATTTTTCCAAAAATACATTTTACAAATTATTTTTGAATTAAAAATAAATGTTTTATTTTGAAAAAGTAGTTTAAAAATCCCAACAGCTATTTTTCCCGCCAAATCAGCTCCAAGCTTCCCCAAATAAACCTTCACCACTAAAAACAAAAACTAGAGCGTCCCTTGTCTGGCACGGTACCACTAAATTTAGTGGTACCGTCGGGTATTTAGTGGTATCGTCCGTATGTAACGGCTAGTTTTTTCTTTGCCTATAAATAGTGAACCATTTTACACTTTCAACTTGATTTTTTCAGTTAGTTTTCTCTGGTCTAATCCTCTCTTATTTAGATCACTTTTTTTTGATCATTTAGTGAGTTTTAGTTTGTTTTAGAGTGATCCAATCATCCATTCAAGTAATCACCTTCATTCCTCTATTAGTGCAAGAGAAGAACACATCGTATCACAAAGATACAAAGTGTTATAGTGTTAGTGTAGTACGCTCGTAACATTCGTTACGTACTTGTTGTATCTTGATATACATCAAGTTGTCCCTCGTCTTGTTTAGTTAGCTCATGTGGATCATTGTGATCTTGTAGAGATCGGAGAGATCTTGTGTAGCTTGTGTTGATGGTGAGTAGATCGGGTAGATCGTGTGAAGATAAAGTAGATCGGGTAGATCGTGAGTAGATCGGGTAGATCGAGTGTAGATCATGTGGATCTTGTAGCTTGTGTGATTTGTGAAGATCGGGTAGATCGTGAGTGAGATTGGTACTAACTAGATTAGTACTCGACATTCAGCTTAATGTCGGAAAATAATGTAAGCGACACGGTTTATGTGTTTAGGCCTCAAAACACAAGGTTTGTTATGTTGGGCCATAAAACATAACGGGTTTGGTTGTACCCGAAGAAGAACTCGACATCTAGCTTAGTGTCAGAAAATATTGTAAGAGACGTTGTATGGTTTTCTCCGCCAAGAAGGGAGCTTGTTGATTGGTGAAGTAACTCTCGAGTTGGGTACTCGGGGAGTGGAGTAGGGCGAAGAGGAGCTTTGTGACCGAGCCACTATAAATCACCGTGTCCTGTTTGCGCTTTCTCTACTTATCTTTTTACGTTTATTCTTGCATTTACCGCTTTACATTTATACTTTGCATTGCATTTATATTTGTGTAGTTTGTTGCTTATATCATGTTAGTTGTGTTTGTGTCATGGCATGTTATTACTAATATGTCTAAGTTTGTGTTAATGTGACATGCCTTACTTGTTGCTTTATATTATCTCTAGTTCTTGTAAGACTAGTGTTGACACTTTTCATATTATGTCATACTTGATCGAGTGTTTGATACAAAAGTTTTTAAGTTTTAAATGGAAACGTATTCACCCCCCCCCTCTACGGTTTCCACAATTGGTACCAGAGCCACGTCGCTGAAAATTTTAAAACAAATGGTTTTCAAAATTGAGTACGATCCATGTATCAAATTATCCATGAAGGGGGATATAATATGAAAAGTATGTAGTTGCTTAATACTTACAAGTTTTGTTGTTAAGTATACTTTGTCATACTGGCTTGAAGGTTTAGTTAAACAAATAAAAGTATAGAGTTTGCAAGTTTTCGGTAATGTTCTTAAAACAAGTCGTAAAATAATACGATTTTGAAATGAGAGTTTGAGACAATTCTTTGTTTTGTAGTAAAAGTATTTTCGTAAATATTTCTCTTAGTCCTAAATCATGGAAATGATGCTTAACATATTCTACATGTTCGGTATCTAGTTCACTAAGTTGTACATCTCTTCGTTACGTTATAATAGAAAATAAGTCTGAGACAGAACCGTAAAAATAGTGCCACTAAATATAGGATGGTACCATAATATTTAACGGTACCTTGAAGTATTTAAAGGTACCATGCATATGTCTGTCTGTTTTCAGAATTGGGTCATTTTCATAAATTCGTATAAAATCAATCGTAAGTCCATAGGAGTTGTCCCTTCTATTGTTTTAAACGTAATTGAGTCTATTTTCATTTAAAAAATATCTTTATGAATTGTTTCTAAGTGAAAATATATTAGAGTCCTTGATTTGTAATTAAAGATCCTTTTAATTATGCCGTTTGCTCAAATTTTTTGCCAAAATGAAAAAGGTCATTTCAACTTTTGAACATTGATGTATTTTCAAAGTAATTTGGTAAAAATATTTAAAATGGAGAGGAAACAAATTTATTTGAAAGAAAATAAGTAAAGTCAAGCTAGGTATACATTATTATACTTAATACACAAAAAATGACGATAAGTATTTTTGTGTGTTATGCTAAATGGTTATTTGTTTTTCTTTGTATCCTAGTACTGTTAGTTAATATTTTTGAGTGCTTATAGTTATCTTTAGTTGAGCTAATTATATCTATAATCACAAGCGTTTTACATGCCTTGTTACTATGTGTTGATTATTAGTTTTCCGGTTTATGTGTCAATAGGACTTAGACTAGACTTCTTGCACTAAGTTGCTTAATTGATTTTGCATTGCATATAGGCATAGACCAGTTTTCTTGCATATGTGTTTTCAACATTTTGCAAGTTTTAAGATGCTTTAGTAACCTTCTTAGGAATGTAAACTAAGTTGGTTGATCATGTGCGTCGAAAGATATTGTCTTACACAATTATTTTTCCAAAGGTTTAAGTGTAAAAAATATATCACCTCAAAATATTTAACACTTTCATTAAATCCGTAACATGATCTCTAAAACATTACATCTTTTTGTCTTGCTTGACCATGTGTTGTCTAAACAAGATAAAAGATCATATTAATCCATTAGTATTTAAGTAAAAGAAAATGTATTAAACTTGCATTGATCTAACACACACAAAAAATGTTTTAAACATTTAGTATTTTACGTATGTTGTATAAAAATGGTTAAGATAATTATTTATATACTCATGATATGTCGAAAACTAAGAATATTATACTTAATAATATAAATAGTTTTTCGCAAATAAAATAAATGATAATATCGAAGTAGTAAGTTAATATGTCATTAACCTCACACATACAACTAGTATTAGAATAAATGAAACACATTCCTTAATTTTTTATTTTCTTTTTAAAAGGAGTGATCGTGAGGGTCAAGAAAGATTTCGAGTACATATCAATTCATTATTCAAATTATGATTGATATCATCATCGAATCTAATTGACAAATTTTCGAGTATGGACATGAAATAGGAGTAATTATTTGTCTAGCTTCAAGATAACATCAAAATCTAACAAAATATATTATCTTGAATCTACATACTCGATCACACTCGGTTGTTATGAAAATAATGACTTCCTCTCAAGATGAAAATAATATGCATCGGATCATAACTCACACTTGTGTTGAAGATGCCATATTGAGTCTTCTTGTCCAATGGTTGTATTCCAAACATTAAACTAATATGTTTAAAAGAAGCATAAAATACACAACTAAGTAGGATTGACAACTTGGATGTTTCATCCGAAATATACAAGTAATTTACATTCCAATACAATTAGTAAATGTGTCATTTCCGAAAAACCAAACACGAGCAAACAAACAACATATGTAAACTTTGCTCATGAACGACTCAACACTCGAAATCACATGTCAAGTAAAAGTGTCACACATAATATGTGATTAATTATTATGTACGACATCAATCTTCGAGAAAATCACATCAAAAGATTGACAAAGGATGATTTATATCATATGTATCTCATTCCCTTTGTAACATGAATGGTTGTGTTACAAGAGAATACATTGCATCTTGTTAACAAATATAGGATATTAGATTTGAATAATAACCCAATACAACATGTGTCATTGCATAAACAAGTAAAATTGGTCATACACTAAAATACTTGTTTTACTAAGCATTCGTAAGAGTGATAAGTTTCCTCTTAGAAAAGCATATTTGTTGAAATATACAATATGTCTCATTTCAACCATACATCATATAATACTCACAAGATCTATTGAGGTAAGTAACCTTTACTAGATTCTTTTCTCAAGATATGCAAAGGAGTATTCTTGAAATACTCTCGATGTAGTAGATTCTACATTGTATCACATTAAGGCATCTCAGGACCTTGCACTAAATGATCCCAACATCTTCAAAGCAAATGACTGTGATGCTTTTGACTCTGATGTGGATGATGAACCAACTGCTCAAACTATGTTCATGGCTAATCTATCCTCTGTTGTCTCATCACCTCAACAAGCTGGTCCCTCCAATGCATTTGTGATTTCTGAGGTACTAAAGCTTTATGACACATATAACGTGGTAGATGAACATAAGATTCCCAATGAAGTACAACAGACAGATGTTGTTGAATCGGATACTGTTGACATGGGAAATAGTAATATTATTCCATATGAATAATATGTGATTCACAACAACGTGTCTGATGTACCAGGTGGTGCATCTTCTGTTAAAAATATTGCTTGTGTTGTAGATAATGCTTGTGAGTGGCATGAGAACACTGTGTTTGTCGCTGATGACACCTTGACCACTAGACTAAACATATATAAAGATCAGGTAGCCATATATGAACAACGTGCTAAATTTGAACTAACTGAACGTGAGCAGAAAATGGAAAGTCAAATGTGTACACTTATAACAGAACGTAATGTAAGGGAAGAAACATTGAAACAAGAGTTGAATTCTTTGAAAAAACAACTGGATCAGACTGTTAAACAAAAACAGGAGGCCCAAGAGCATTTAAATAAACTAAAACAAGATTTCAAAGAAAAAGAAACAAAACTCTTAAATGATTTCTCCAGACTTAAAATGTTGAAGAATAAGCTTGAAAACAAGTTATACACACAAGACCAGACCAGAAAAACTGCTCAAATGATTCAAAAGCACAAAAAGTTGTGTGATAAGCATAGTGAAAGTAATGTAGGTGAACCCAAATTAGCTCTCCTTAGGAATGCTAAAGTAGCCCAACCTGCCTTATATGATGCAAATGTGATGATTATGGTTGGTCATGCCCCTCCTGATGTTTCATCATTAGAAGACAGTAATGAGATAGAAGTGAGAAATAGAGAAAGAATGACTGAGAAAATGAAGGATCCCAAATGTATAGCCAATCGAATCATAGTCAAACCCCATGATTATTATGAGGAGAATCGATTGACTGTGTTTGCACCTCAAAGGAAGTTAACGCATGAACAAATATTTTGGTCTTTAGACATAGAAAAGAGAAAGGACGATGAACTTAACGACAAAACTCAATCCCTTAGGAAAATTGCGGTTGCAACAGTGTATCCTCCCAATACACCTAGGCATTTAGTTCCCTTAACTTTTCCCACAGAATGTAAAACCTTAATTAGCATATATGTATTGTGTCAACTATTTGCTGATTTTGATAAAACATGTAAGAAGAGAATTACACCAACAGGAATTACTGAGGGAGAAAGGGGTTTTGAACAAACAAAAAGGTGTTACTTAACTGAGGTCATTCCATTCTTTAAACTACTCAAAGAACATTTTGAAGGGATGCAAAAAACCCTTAAAACTGAAGTTAATGAGATGAAAGTAGTGTTTAAAGATATCGAAAATGAGGTAGCTCAAAATGCGATAGAACTTAAGAGTTGTGAGATTGAGAGAAAGAATATTCTCATCACCAATGAGAATTTGATTGCTAGATGTATTGCACAGGATATATTTTATACTCCTACTGATGCTACATTAACTGCCTGTCAATTTCGTGAGTATTCTATTGCATTGAATGTTACCCATAATCGTGTTGTTGAGCTTGAGGGGGATAATTTGAAATTGCAAGAAAAAATTCAAAATGATGACCATGATAACATGGTCAAGCGTTTTTCAAAACTAGAGGTTGATCATCTTAATGTGCAATTAAAATATCAACATTTAGAAGAGAGATGTATACTATCAAATGCCAAGACATCTTTGGATGCTCCTGAATTTGATACATATTTTGAATTAAGCAAACGCGATGAAAAAATTCAAGCTCACACTAACACGATTCGACAATTGAGGGCCCAAATTGCCCAACCAATGTCTAACAAAAGTGAAGCAATTGGCACCAATAAACCATCGTCTTTAGATTCTCAGAATTTTCACTATCAAGACACCATCAATAAGTTACACTATGAAAATGAGTGTTTTCGAACTGAAAATTCAAAAATCAAACAGCATTACAAAGAGTTATATGACTCAGTTAAAGTCACACGAAACTGTCACAATGATAAGATAACTTCTTTGTTAAATGAAATCGAGAATCTTAAGACTCAGGTGAAAGGGAAAATGCCAATTATCACTTGTGAAAATGTTGTTCCAAAGGTTTCTGCTTGTAGTAAGTATGCTGTTGATGTTGTGCCTATTCCATTTCCCCTTAGGAACAATAGGTATGCCCATCAAGTATATCTCAATCACCTTAAGGATAGTCTTGATACACTTCGTGAGATAGTTGAAGAGGATAGGATAGATAAACCACTTAATAGTGCAGTTGTAGATGCTTGCTTCCTCACAAAACGGTCTCAGGAGCTTTGATTCGCTGGAATCAAGTCGTATTTATTTCCAAGGAATACAATGGAAGTTGTATTCCCGGGTCGTTATCCCCAACGAAGGCGTGAATGGAATTCGTGTTCTCGAATCGTGATTGCGTGTGCTAAATGGTGAGAATAAAAGGGATTTTGGTTTTCTAAGCTACGATAAGTGAACATTAATTAAAAACTATTTAAAAGGCAAGAAAAACAATTTAAGAAAAACAAACGTGATTAAAAACGTGAATTTAAGAAAACGGGAACTAAGAACGAATCTAAAAACGTCAAAACGATGAAATATTAACTCTACGGGTACAAATCTATTTTTCCTACGTACTAAATGACAAAAGAAAATTTTACAAAAAAGAAAAATATTTTTCTGACTTTTTAATTATTTAATATGAATTAAAAACTAATTTAAACTAATAAAATGATTTAAAAATAGAAAATGAAAACAGAAAAATCTAGAAAATTCTGAGTAAATCTAAAATTAAATTTTAAATCTAGGAAAAATAAAATCAGAAACTTATTGAACCCTAATAAGCAGATTGGGCCAATAAGCAGATTGGGAAAAAGCTAAAAATAAGCTAATAATTACTAAAAATTACCAAAAGCTTAGAAACAGTTCTAACAACTAATTTAAGCATAAAACAACTGAAAAACCACAAATAAGCAGAAGGAATAAGCAATTAAGCAGCTGAACAGATTCAAGAATAAGACAAAAAAAGCAATTTAATACCCCTACTTGCAGATCAAATAAGCACTTCAATTAAGCTGGAAAATGAAAACTAAAGGGGGCAAAAGCTACCTAGTACTACTGGCTAACTACAAACCAAAAATGCCCAAAATTTAACAACAATAGCTACCTTAAAATTGGCCTAGATCAGGTGGGAGAAAAACAAAAATACTGAGTGCAGGTTCAGGGCAGGCCAAGGTGGGAACTTGCAGATAGAAAATAAGCTATCTAATAAGCTAAACATGCTAATAAAACCCAGAACCTAGAAGCTTATACTACTAACTCTTTAAAAACCAAAATTCAGGTTCATAGCTTAATTAAATAAGCCAGAAATTAGCCTACATCAGTACCTGAAACTGTGCAGGTCTGCACAGTTTAGCAGGAATGAATTTTTGGCTTTTTCTTTTGCAATTTTTGACCAATTCTATCCCAACCTAGAAAACTGATTTTATCAATTAATAGGAACTCAAAAATGCTAAAATAAGGATTCAAATAAGCTCGGCTTTTCCTGAGCTTATTAAGGCAGTTAAGTACCTAGAATTTAACCCACAAACTTAAAATCTCAAAACAACTTATCCAAGCTAAACACCAATCAGAAACAACCAAATTAACCTCAATTTAGCTTAATCAAAACTAAGCATCATGGCAAATGAACAGTTACCTAACTATATAATCAGAACCTACTGAACCAAACACCCCTTATTAATCCTGAAGTTGCATTTTAACACTACACCTAGCTGATTTAAGCTACAATTTTATCTAAACTATGATCATCTAGGTTATTAAGAATCTAAGAAACAGAAAACACATACAAATAAGCAGTAGATTAAGCTGGAATGAATTAAGCAGTAAATAAGCTAAAAAGTTAGAATTGGAACTCACAACTGTTTCTGCTGAATATGAATGATCACAAGAACTAATAACAACCCAAGCTTATTAAATAAGCCAAAAATACCCAAATAAGCTGATCAAGTCAGCTTATCTTTCAAATTGAGCTTATTTGACTTTCATAGTTGACTTTTTGAATTAATTGGAAATTGAAACTGATTGAACACTAGGGAATTAACCAATAAGCTAAAATGAGCAAGGATAAACTAAAACAAAAGAGAACAGAGAGCTTTTCAAGGTTTTAAGCAACAACTAAATTTTTTGAATTAACATTAAACTGAAATTACACTGAAATTGAAACAAGATTCTTGAATTTAAACTTAAACTGAATTGAAAGTTACATTTGACTGAAATTAAATTGACAAGAACACTTAACTAAATTTAACCTAAAAACTACACTACGAAATTTTGGTCTAAAAACTGTGACCCTTGATCTCTGTGTCTTCTTTCTTCTTAAATAACAATCCCAAATCATCTCTGACCTCTTCTCTCTCATTCCCAATCGCTGGATTAAATTAACTCAATCCCAATCGTTAAAAATCGTTTTGGCGGGAAAACTTGGATAAGTGGGATTATCTTTTTCTGAGCACACGTGGGACTTGGTACACATGTGAAGAAGCTAAGTGTAGGGGAAGCGTGTTTCAGAAAAAGGGAAGGAAGGGAGACAATGATGTCTGGTTTTGGGGAATGGGGAAAGTGGTATCCTGGTTTGGTGTTTAGGCGGGATTGGGTTTTCGGAAGGTATAAGGTTTGACTTGGTCAATGGTTTAGATGTTTAGCTAAAACGGGGTAAAGGGTTTATGGATTGGGCCATTGTTTTTGTTGTGGGCTTTTTAGGTTGGGTTATGGTTAGGTTTAATTAAGTTATAAGGTTAGGATAGAGTTTGGTTTAGGTTTAAAGTTTAGGGACCTATTGTGTAAAATCCGAATGTTCAGGGATCAATCTTGCAACATTCTGAAAATATGACCAAGGACCAATATTGACCCTTTTGATATTTCTGAGGGTTGACTTTGACATTTTGATCAATTTCCCGGTCCAAACTCGTAATTTCTTTCCCCGTCCTCGGCTTTTCACGCTTTTCCAATCTTGTGCTCGGTTTTGTCTGTTTTCGCCTTGTTTTCGATCCTTTTGTACCTAAAACACATAAAAACACAAACCAAGGATATTTGCAATAATATATGGTGTATTTGGCCGTTTTTAGTATTTTTATGGTCTAAAATGGGCATAAAATGATGAGTATTTACACACTCATCAATCCCCCACACTAAACTATTGCTAGTCCCTAGCAATCCAATCATATGAAGTAATGAAAGGATCAAAAGAATACCAAGTATACCCCGTTTCGAATTTTTTATTAAATGCGAGAAATTTAAACTAAAACAAAAATAAATAACATGCTTGATTTCCAAAATTGGTATCATGGAACGGGATTCACACAAAATGGGTGTCTCCAGGGAATTAAAATCGCCATCCTCTTTTTATACTCCCAACTAAGCTTAAACTCAATGTGCAAATGTTTTTGTAAAATGCTAACACTACTTATACTAATAATCTATGTAAGCCGAAACTTACTTTTCACTCCCACAATTTATTCAAGTTAGGTGACTGTGCTTATTTTCAAAATTTTGACCGCAAAAATCGACATTTATTATGGTTGCCATTCGTTTAAGTCAAATACTAATTTACCGGGAACCTCAAAAATCTAAGGATCAAAAGGGCCTTTTCCATGTAGCGGCTTTCTTCTCGGCACATCCCAAACCAGTTGGTTTTAGGTGACCAGGTTTTTGACACCCCACAGAGAATAGTACCGGAATCAGCGGAATTTCGATTTCAAAGATTTTGGATATTCCCACTACGCTAGTATTAAATACTTAAATAGATAACAACAAACGATCATTTAGAGATTAGAGATTCAAAGATGAGATCACTCCATGTAACGGCTTTCTTCTCAGCACATCCCAAACCAGTTGGTTTTAGGTGACCAGGCTTTTGACACCTCACAGAGAATAATACCGGAGCTTTCGGGTCTTTGAAATCAACAATCTACTAAATTACCGTTTAACTTTTATACAAAATTGACGAATCCAAGTTCAACTTCCGATTTAAATTTAAGAGAAAGCAAATTTACCATATTTATTAACATACACATCTTTATTTTCACCACATCAAAATTTATTGCATTTTGCAATATCATTCCATTTTTGCATTTTGCAATATCATTCCATTTTCTTATTTTTCTTTTTCATTTTTTCATTTTTTCATTTTTTTTTAACTTATATATATATTTACATATATGCTTTCTCAAAAATTAAAATAAAAAGTTGAACTCGGGCTCTATATCAAAATTGTATAAAAATTTGTTTTGCATAACAACATGATTTTAACGTTCAAACGTTTGAAAACAACACGTATTTTAGTCCAATTAAGAGCTTCTGGGAGGAAAAGCCATAGATTACTTGTATAAGCTCTAAAGAGAACCAACTACTCTATGCTTAGCATTTTTATTTGCACAAATCGTAAAACCTTAGTCTAATCGTTAAGGAAGCAGCCAGATCAACACTCTGGCAGAGTCGGGATTCCCTTTGTTCTAACCTAATCAAGACTAAACATAACACACTTTTTATTTAAAAAACGACAAAAAATTTAAAATTTTGGTCAAAAACGGGGGTACTAGGGCACTAGAAGGTACATATGTGACAAAATTCGCGAGAATTCCCCCCCACACTTAGAATTGAATATTGCCCTCAATATTCAAAGTACCGGCTATTATGCCGACACTTAGAACGTAAAAAGGTAATACTAATAGCCAAGTGTGGAACAGAAATCTCCATTTTTCACAAAAAGGTTGAAAAGATATCCCTAGATAAACCTTAGTAAAAAGATCAGATATTGGGCGGCTGGATTGAAAACAGGCGCATCAATCATCACGATCTCAGGGAAACCTGAAAATCAGAGCAAACAACACACAAAAGACAAGCACAGTGGGAATCCCCCACACTTAGTGTTAGAAAATAGAGAGAAGTCAGAAACATGGGCGTTTACCCATGCAATGCTAATGTTTTTGTTTACCGAGTCACTAGCTTGACTCGACCCCGAATTCATTTGTTCTTGGGGAAGCATGTGGAAAAGAAAATCTCCATCGGACTTTCATTCAAGATGTTTGGATAAACATTGAAGTACTTGAAAGTTCCACTCCGATGAGATATATCCGGCTCAAAAGAATGATAAATCGAGATGCCGGGGTCAAAAACTTTGTCTTCACTCCCAAACGAGTGAAGAAGAAGAGAAATCACATGATATGTGATGAAAGGGAAGAAGGTCATGATAACAATCATGATTAGGTCATCATCTTCAAAAGGAGACTTCATAATTTTCATATTATGAGTCTCATCATTTAAGCTCTTTTGTTCAAGAAATGACTCGGGTGGGAGGGTCGGGATTAAATCATCAATAAGCAAATTCTCATGATTGAGAATGCCTCCCCCCGGGTCACACAAAACATCTTTGTCTAGATCAAAGTAGAAGTGATCATACTCCGTCGGAGATATGATGGGAGTAAGTTCATCGGAGAACTCCTCATGATCAAGATCAAAGGTAAACGAATCATATTCAGGAAGAGAGAGATCAACATGAGAAGTGGTACTGCCACTACTCGTCTCTTCCGTGAAATCAAAACTAAATGATTCGTAAGCCGCGAGAGAATACTCGGGATGAGAAGTGGGACTGCCACTACTCTCCTCTTTGTCATCAAAAATAAAACTCTCATATGCGGGAAAAGCATCCATGAGCTCGGGCTCTGGAAGGATATACGGAGGTGGGACATGTGCTGTACTTTGTGTGCTAGAAATTTGCACCTCGTCCATTATTGTCTCCGTATCTGACTCATCACTTTCATAATCCGATATATCCTCAGACTCACTTGGGATTGGGATAAGGTTCTCAGCACTAGACTTTATGAATTCGTCCGATTCCTTTTCAGGAATAGTGCTAAGATGCTCATCCCCCATGATAAGAGAGTCCTTGGGTAAGAGTGATGTGATTGCAATAGACTGAGGGAGTTGAGAAACGATATTGCTAACAGGAATAGTACTCTCCTCGTCGTCTTCATCTTCGTCATCGAGCATGCACGCCTGATTAAACAAGAAACGATTGTGTGCTGCTCGTTCTATGGCGAGTAAATCCTCCATAGATTCACCATGACGATCATCTTGTGTATGCCTAACAGCCAATTTATTAAGTTCATTCCTCACATCTTCAAGTTTTTGGAATAAATCTTCGAAAGCTAAATCTTGAGGAGATGGCTGAGGCTGAGGTTGAATCATTTGATACTGTGGAGGTTGGTCGTGATAGGAATAATTGTAATTGTTACAAGGACCATGCTCATAGACAAGCGAGTTCCTCGTTTGACAATCGGAATTATAGTGCGGACCTCCACAGAATTCACAACAGTAATACTGTTGTGGTGGTGTATAATATGAAGATGTGTCAAATCCGGATGATGTCTGATAGTTATAAGGGTTCTGCTCATAGACAAGCATGTCTCCCGTTCGACAATCAAATCCCGGATGAGGACAACCTCCACAAAATTCACACAAGTATGTTTCCATCTCATGGTGTAGGGGTTGGTTAAAGAAATTGGTTGTTTCATTGTAGGGATTTTGGTCATAGACAAACCCATTTCCCGAATTTACAATGCTACAACCGTGGCAATTTCCACCATTTGGAGGTCCCCCACACCATTCACAACCATAGTTGTAAGATGAAGACATAAAAAGAATTAAACGTGTAGAGGGTGAGAAAAAGAATTAAACGAATAGAGGGGATAAGAAGAATTTTTTTTTGATTTTTAGAAACATTTGAAAAATACAAAGAGGAAAATAAATTTTGAAATAAAAATCTTTTTGGGTTTTTTTATAAGAAAATATTTACGAAGAAAACGATAACTTCTCGGGAGAAGGGTCTTCAAAACACGCAACGACAAACGAGATTTAAAAATTCGCTTCAACCTTCCCCGGCAGCGGCGCCAAAAATTGATTCGCTGGAATCAAGTCGTATTTATTTCCAAGGAATACAATGGAAGTTGTATTCCCGGGTCGTTATCCCCAACGAAGGTGTGAATGGAATTCGTGTTCTCGAATCGTGATTGCGTGTGCTGAATGGTGAGAATAAAAGGGATTTTGGTTTTCTACGCTACGATAAGTGAACATTAATTAAAAACGATTTAAAAGGCGAGAAAAACAATTTAAGAAAAACAAACGTGATTAAAAACGCGAATTAAAGAAAACGGGAACTAAGAATGAATCTAAAAACGTCAAAACGATGAAATATTAACTCTACGGGTATAAATCTATTTTTCCTACGTACTAAATGACAAAAGAAAATTTTACAAAAAAGAAAAATATTTTTCTGACTTTTTAATTATTTAATATGAATTAAAAACTAATTTAAACTAATAAAATGATTTAAAAATAGAAAATGAAAACAGAAAAATCTGGAAAATTCTGAGTAAATCTAAAATTAAATTTTAAATCTAGGAAAAATAAAATCATAAACTTATTGAACCCTAATAAGCAGATTGGGCCAATAAGCAGATTGGGAAAAAGCTAAAAATAAGCTAATAATTACTAAAAATTACCAAAAGCTTAGAAACAGTTCTAACAACTAATTTAAGCATAAAACAACTGAAAAACCACAAATAAGCAGAAGGAATAAGCAATTAAGCAGCTGAACAGATTCAAGAATAAGACAGAAAAAGCAGTTAAATACCCCGACTTGCAGATCAAATAAGCTGGAAAATGAAAACTAAAGGGGACAAAAGCTACCTAGTACTACTGGCTAACTACAAACCAAAAATGCCCAAAATTTAACAACAATAGCTACCTTAAAATTGGCCTAGATCAGGTGGGAGAAAAACAAAAATACTGAGTGCAGGTTCAGGGCAGGCTAAGGTGGGAACTTGCAGATAGAAAATAAGCTATCTAATAAGCTAAACATGCTAATAAAACCCAGAACCTAGAAGCTTATACTACTAACTCTTTAAAAACCAAAATTCAGGTTCATAGCTTAATTAAATAAGCCAAAAATTAGCCTACATCAGTACCTGAAACTGTGCAGGTCTGCACAGTTTAGCAGGAATGAATTTTTGGCTTTTTCTTTTGCAATTTTTGACCAATTCTATCCCAACCTAGAAAACTGATTTTATCAATTAATAGGAACTCAAAAATGCTAAAATAAGGAATCAAATAAGCTCGGCTTTTCCTGAGCTTATTAAGGCAGTTAAGTACCTAGAATTTAACCCACAAACTTAAAATCTCAAAACAACTTATCCAAGCTAAACACCAATCAGAAACAACCAAATTAACCTCAATTTAGCTTAATCAAAACTAAGCATCATGGCAAATGAACAGTTACTTAACTATATAATCAGAACCTACTGAACCAAACACCCCTTATTAATCCTGAAGTTGCATTTTAACACTACACCTAGCTGATTTAAGCTACAATTTTATCTAAACTATGATCATCTAGGTTATTAAGAATCTAAGAAACAGAAAACACATACAAATAAGCAGTAGATTAAGCTGGAATGAATTAAGCAGTAAATAAGCTAAAAAGTTAGAATTGGAACTCACAACTGTTTCTGCTGAATATGAATGATCACAAGAACTAATAACAACCCAAGCTTATTAAATAAGCCAAAAATACCCAAATAAGCTGATCAAGTCAGCTTATCCTTCAAATTGAGCTTATTTGACTTTCATAGTTGACTTTTTGAATTAATTGGAAATTGAAACTGATTGAACACTAGGGAATTAACCAATAAGCTAAAATGAGCAAGGATAAACTAAAACAAAAGAGAACAGAGAGCTTTTCAAGGTTTTAAACAACAACTAAATTTTTTGAATTAACATTAAACTGAAATTACACTGAAATTGAAACAAGATTCTTGAATTTAAACTTAAACTGAATTGAAAGTTACATTTGACTGAAATTAAATTGACAAGAACACTTAACTAAATTTAACCTAAAAACTACACTACGAAATTTTGGTCTAAAAACTGTGACCCTTGATCTCTGTGTCTTCTTTCTTCTTAAATAACAATCCCAAATCATCTCTGACCTCTTCTCTCTCATTCCCAATCGCTGGATTAAATTAACTCAATCCCAATCGTTAAAAATCATTTTGGCGGGAAAACTTGGATAAGTGGGATTATCTTTTTCTGAGCACACGTGGGACTTGGTACACATGTGAAGAAGCTAAGTGTAGGGGAAGCGTGTTTCAGAAAAAGGGAAGGAAGGGAGACAATGATGTCTGGTTTTGGGGAATGGGGAAAGTGGTATCCTGGTTTGGTGTTTAGGCGAGATTGGGTTTTCGGAAGGTATAAGGTTTGACTTGGTCAATGGTTTGGGTGTTTAGCTAAAACGGGGTAAAGGGTTTATGGATTGGGCCATTGTTTTTGTTGTGGGCTTTTTAGGTTGGGTTATGGTTAGGTTTAATTAAGTTATAAGGTTAGGATAGAGTTTGGTTTAGGTTTAGAGTTTAGGGACCTATTGTGTAAAATCTGAAAGTTCAGGGATCAATCTTGCAACATTCTGAAAATATGACCAAGGACCAATATTGACCCTTTTGATATTTCTGAGGGTTGACTTTGACATTTTGATCAATTTCCCGGTCCAAACTCGTAATTTCTTTCCCCGTCCTCGGCTTTTCACGCTTTTCCAATCTTCTGCTCGGTTTTGTCTGTTTTTGCCTTGTTTTCGATCCTTTTGTACCTGAAACACATAAAAACACAAACCAAGGATATTTGCAATAATATATGGTGTATTTGGCCGTTTTTAGTATTTTTATGGTCTAAAATGGGCATAAAATGATGAGTATTTACACACTCATCAAGCTTTTAGAGTATGTTATTGGCACAGATCCTAAGAATGATAACAAAAGAGATAGACTTGTTGCATCATCATCTACGACTAAGAACAAGCATGTAACCTTTGATCTACCACTGAGAACATCAGAACCCAGCACATCATAATCAGGAAAGCAAATGACAGTAAAACAAACTAATGTTCCCATCATTACTTCTACAGGAGTAAACGGTGACACCAAAGCTAGCGGGTCAAAGCCTAGAGGCAATGCAAGGAAAGATAGGACTGCGCCGGCTAAGAGTGGTCACGAGAAGAAAGTAGAAGCCCAACCTAGGAACAATAAGTTTGCAATGAATGGAATGAATCGTGTTGATTCTAGTATTAAAAGTACTGTAATTAATTCGAATTCTAATTCTGTCTGTAAAACATGTAACGAATGTTTAATTTCTGGTAATCATGATGATTGTGTTGTGTCATTTCTGATGTCTCCTGCACTACCCCAAGTTAAGAATGTTAGGAAAACTGAAATAAGTAAGAAAATTTGGAAAGCACTCACTTTAGGAGATCAGTGCCCCTTAACTAGATTGAATAACCATAAAGTTGTGAAGGTTAAGGAATGGAAACCAACTGGTCGAATTTTGCCTTTAGTGATACAATGCCCTGCTACTAGGTCAATTGCTACTTCTAGTGTAGTTTCCAATGTAAATACAGTAGCATCTGTGAATCCTGTAGTTCCAGAATTTGTGTGTGCTAACCAAACGGACCCCAGCTGCACGTGGGGATCCACATTTTTCAGTTATCCATCGTTGTCTGTTTTCAAATGCAGGTCGTACAAATCGTCCTTTGGTATTTGGACTCAGGCTGCTCAAAACATATGACTGGGGATCGCTCACGGCTCAAGAATTTCGTGAAAAAGTTTATCGGGATAGTTAGATTCGGGAACGACCATTTTAGAGCAATTATGGGTTACGGAGATTATGTGTTTGGTGACAGTGTAATTTCTCGGGTATACTATGTGGAAGGACTAGGACATAAATTATTTTCTGTTGGGAAATTTTGTGATTCCGATCTTGAAGTTGCTTTCAGAAAACACACTTGTTTCGTCAGAGAGTTGGATGGTGTTGATCTACTTAAAGGCAGTCGTGGCACCAATTTATACACCATCTCTATTGAAGAAATGATGAGGTCCTCTCCTATTTGCTTGCTTTCAAAGGCCTCAAAGACTAAATCTTGGCTTTGGCACCGTCGTTTAAACCATTTAAACTTCGGCACCATAAATGACCTTTCCCGCAAGGATCTTGTACGAGGCATGCCTAGATTAAAGTTTGAGAAAGATCATCTGTGTTCTGCATGTTAACTGGGCAAAAGCAAGAAGCATACTCACAAACCCAAAACTATCAATACCATCATGGAAGTTCTTCACACCCTTCACATGGATCTATGCGGACCAATAAGAGTGCAGAGTATCAATGGAAATAAATATGTTCTTGTGGTGGTCGACGACTACTCACAGTTTACTTGGGTAAAGTTTTTGAGAACCAAGGATGAAACTCCAGAGGTTATCATTAAACTAATCAAGCAGTTACAAGTAAGGCTGAACAAAACTGTCAGAATCATCCGGACGGACAATGGAACTGAGTTTGTAAACTAACAACTCAGTCAATTTTATGAAAGTATTGGCATAACTCATCAGAAAAGTGTTGCACGCTGATGCGTGCGATGTGTCGTTGCGGTTTAGCAGTATTAATGCCTACTCAAGTTTTAAATTTATATTTAGCCGACTTATCAATAACACACACACTTAACGAGCAGTGTACCCGGTCAGTATGAATATAATGGTAAGTAGAGTGTCGATCACTAAGAGTGGAACGTATTATCTAGTTATTCTAATCAGTATTTTAATAAATTAAGTTAGCTATACAACCTAATCTAACGCAAGGGGGTTCAGCCTGAGAGACTGGCACGATTTGGTTGCAATTAAATAATAAACTAAACCAATAGGCACGAATCAGCGAATAGCACACACGTACACAGATAAATACTTAAGACAATAAGAAGACTGTCCTGATAGATAAGTAGTTTGTCACTTGTTTTATTTCTAGTTTTATATGAAGTGTATAGTTCGATGCAACACACCGAGATTAAGTCCTTTCTCGTTGGTTCTAATCTTATCGGCGAGTAAACCCTTAATGATTACTTATGACTATCCAATTTATCTTTCTTCCTACTTTTCTACAGACGATAGAATGCATAGGCGATCTAATAAATAGGCGAGGGCAGAGGCATGGCGACCCGATCAACGCTCAGCTAGACACAGAGGTTATCAATGCACTAATAAAAGTCACCAAAGACATCAACATATAAACTTTAATTAATGAGAAAGCAGTTTTAAGGAGAGGCAATCTTTCCGTTGTCACATTACACAAGCCACCAAACTTGATGAATTAAAGTTTACTAACACAATAAAACAAAACTACTTAATGAATTAAACACATGCAGCACCTTCTTACAGCTCTTGTATCTTCGTTTGGGTGTGTCTTGTGCTGCCTATTCGTCTGAATTCGTCCTAGGTTTCTGTACTTCGGTCTTCTGTCGAAACTTCGGAACTCTTAAATCGTCTGGTCTTTGGGGTATTTATAGTTTCTGTCTGAGGGTAAGATGCGGCGCATCTAGTAAGTAGATGCGGCGCATTGACTTAACTTCGCGTGGGGTCCAAGATTATAATATTCAAGAATATTCGTAGACCGCCAGAAGATGCGGCGTAACTTCATTTATAGATGTGGCGCATGTCCTCTTGTATCTTGGATCGTATCTGGTGAAATATAGATAGTGATGCGCCGTATGTAATAAGCAAGATGCGGCGCATCTGGAGCAGAATGTCTTGATCTTGTACATTTCAGTAGACTCTTAACTTCTTGCATGTTTTGCTCCATAATTAGTCCAAAATCACTAAGTTTCACCAAATGCTTGTTTTTATCTGAGAATTACAAAAGTAAACGATTAAGTATCAATCCTCATACATAATATAATAAAACAAGTCAAATTAATAGGATAAATGATGGTAATAAAATGTACTTATTTGAGTTCATCAAATATCCCCCCACTTGAACTTTACTTGTCCCCAAGTAAACCTTAGAATTAATCTTATGAAAATGTATCCTAAAAGATATTAGGATTTATTTTTATACTTAAGCATGTATTCGTTTTTGTCATAATCACACAACTAAACACTTAACGAATTAGAAGTTAAATAAAATAATTTGATAAAAGCAAATCTAATCGTTTAACTGTCCAGTCGTGACGAATATTTTATCATAAGCTTGGCAAGTATACACATCTCCCCCACTAAAGCCAAGGAATAACATGTCTAAAGCGGTAAAAAGGGTTTTGAGGTTTAAGGGTTAATTATTCTTAATCTCTATCGATCTCAAATTCCAGAAAAGGCAACAAAATCACAAATACATGATCGAATCCACGAACACGATACTTGCAATTGCTCAAATCCTTAACTCGAATAGGCTAAAGATAGGTCCAAACTTCACCAATAATAATATATCAAAAAGGGTGACAAAAAATCATAAATACATAGCCGAATCCACGACTACGATACTTAAGATTGCTCAAATCCCTAATTTCAATAAATCAAAGGTTTGGTTGGATAAAGAATAATACAGGGTATGGATAATATTTGGGATATAAATTGTTGTAAAATGAAAAATAAACAAAACAAATAAATTAAAATCCTAAGTGTGGTTAATCACTATCCCAACCATCCCATGAATAAGACTCATATCATAGAATAACTCACGCTTTAACACTTGAAACACACGCTTTAGGTAGACACGAATTATACTCAACAAGATCTTAATCAAAGAATAAACCTTAATTGGTGTTCCCATAACTGCCAACTCCCATTCAATCCATAGATATAATATACAACAACTAGTGGTGATATCGACCACTTAATACAAAACTTTACATAAGTTGGTTAAATCAAACATCCAACTTTTCTTTTTCTTTTTCTTTTCTATTTTTTCGATTTTTTTTTTTTTTTTTTTTTTTTTTTTTTTTTTTTTTTTTTTTTTTTTTAAACATAAACATAGATGTGTAAAATTTCACCACATCACTATAATGATAATTCTGGATAATTTTTTCATACTTTCATGACTTCAGAAATAACGGTAATAGTGAAAGTAGCAAACACACAAAAAATAAACTCAAAGATATACAATATTTACTTTCACTCCAATTGCATTGTGCAATTTCCCGACCTAACCATAGATAATGAATTACGCACGCGAACACAGGTAATGTAAGGAAACACACTTTGCCTATAGCAATTAACCAACCACGGATTCTAATCTACAGGGTAGGCTAAGGTGTAAGGGTGTAACGAAACATTTTAACAAAGGTGTAAGAAACGAAAGGAATGACTCTGAGTGTTTTTCTAGGGGTATCTTACTCTAAAAGTGAGAGTAACAAAAGGGTTTATACGGGGGTTAACTAACCAGTGTAGTTAGCTAATAACACATAACATATAATGGCTATTTGGGTGTAATCCTAGAAATTTTACCAATTTAGACTAGTCATTCCAATTATATAAATAATACTTATTATGGTGGTCTCGAATAGTATACAAGCCAAGTTCTAAAGTTTACAAGTCACCGGCACACTCATAGATTTGTGAATTTTGAAAAAAATCACAATTTTTGAAAATAACGTCATGTGTGCAGCAATGCAACTTAGACTTTAAACAAAAACATGCTAAAAATTTTAATTTTCTGATATATTAAGCACATTTTAAGCATATTTTGAAAAGTTTAGGACAAGTAAGTGTTAAGTGTTCTAATTCTCCAATCCCCCCACTTAAGTTAAACAACGTCCTTGTTGTTTGTATAAAAGGTTAAAAACTGGAAAATAAAAGAATTAGAACAGAAAAACTCCCCTGAGATTTGCTCGGTATGATCCTCCATTTGTATAAGAGCAAAAATCATCTTTCTTGTGGATTAGAACGTTTAGGCTTCATAATTGATGTATCCACAGGAAATGCAGGAATCTATAATACCACCAACACTTTAAAACACACCTAAGTTAAGAAAGGTTCAACTTGCATAACACATTAGTAGTTAGTTAAAAATAAAACATAAAAAAATAAAAATGAAAATCATCAGGTCAGTCGATGCGCCGTATCTTATGGAAGAAGATACGCCGTATCGAGCCTGGAATAAATACGGATCAGAATAGAAGATGCGCCGCATCCTTAACCAGGGATGCGCCGCATTAAAATAAACTGATAAAAAGTTTTAAAGTCGAAAAGTAAAAAAAAAATGCAGAAAAATAAAGATATGACCATTGCAGGAGATGCGTCGCATCTCAGAATTTAGATGCGCCGTATCCTCTGCGGCCTGACTGACTCGACACAAAAACAGAATAATAAAAATTTCTCCGGGTTGTCTCCCGGTCAGCACTTGTCTTTATTCCAGAGTCTTCAAGTTAGACTCACGTTCAGCTCTTCATTTAGTCCTTGTCACGGTCCATCCTTCTTCCTTCATCCGAAAGACGTTCCCGTATAGCTTTGCGACGTTTTCTTCCGTTCGGCTTAATCTTCTATAACTCTTGGTCTTCGTCGCAAAATACTCTTCATCTGGTCCCAAAGAATATTTGATGATTTTAAATTTTTCAGAAATAATCATGGGTGGCTCATTATAAGGGATCCCAAGTAGTTGACACTTTCTTTTGGTGAATTCTTCCTCGTCTTTATCAACAAACTTAAAGTAAGGATCCTTAATCAAATAGTCATCTAGTTCATCAATTAATGACTCATTGCTATCATCTTGAATTGCCTCCCATTCTCTTTCCAATTCCCATTGTAGCCGTCGACTAAGCTTCGTGTAATCATCAAATTGTTCATGCACCCATTCCCAGAAAGTAGTATTTGATGTTCCCTTAAGTCCTTTCAAGTATTCAATTCTACCCTTTTCTTGCAAAGCCTCCGCTTTTTGTGGGCAATCTTCAACATTATCGTACCACTCATAATCTTCAAAGGTTACATCTTTTCCAACCCGTTTCATCCCAATAATACTTCCCCATTACAGGTTCCGTCACTCTTATAATCACAGGTCGGCCAAACACTACTCCCATCCTTGAAAACGAAAGGTGTACATGTGTGATTAATGTGCTCAAATTCCCATGGTTTATCCCAAACCCATGGTATTTCGTCGTTCCATTCGTAGTACCAGGTGTTTTTGAAATCATCATAAGTCTTGAATCCTGGTAGATCTCCAGTTAGCACATCATTGTCGACTCGAAGAAGGTAGTTAAATTCCTTGAACTGCTTGCACAAGGGTGTCTCATAATCGAACACATCAATGTCAATTCTGAATAATTCTTCAATGCCCTCATTGATTGTTGAATCATGAAGTGACGACCCATAGTCGCTTTCTACTTCTTCGTCTTCACCTCTTATCCAATATACCCATAATGCATCCTTAGTAGCTCGATCCATGCTCTTATGGTTATTAAACTTACTAGCCAACCACTCTGAAAAATCAACATCGTTAGGATCATGGTCAACGTCAAAGCAAGCTTTTCCAATCATATTCCTCCTTAACTCCACGAACTCGTTAAATTGCTCCTTAAAACTACGTGTCAACCATGAAGTCATAATCCGCTTGACTTCATTTGCAGGGGCAAATTGCGGACTACCATATTTAAGTTCAAGCCAATCATTGAGGGAGAGGTCCATCAATCTTACCAACCTGCCATGAAATAGTAACTCCGCCACAGCATAAATTCTTTCATCGTCCAGATAGTTCTCATTTAATCCCCAGTACTGTTCGGAATAAGGCATGTAAGAGATTTGGGTATTGCCTCCACCACAGCTTTTGTTGCTTGAGTCCATGTATGCAAGATAGAATTTCTCATCATCTTCTTCGATAGTAGTCCAGTTCAATCCTTTGGATTCAATGATAGGCCATAAGAGCAACAGTTCATCTCCAGTGTACCTCACAAATACATCATAAGAGAATACCCCTTTGTCAATGTTGCATAAACGCATGAATTCCTTAAAAACAGCTTCAAGAGGGGTCTCCCAAGAGAATAAATCCGTATCAATCTCGAGTACATTGAAGTTGACATTATCATAAACTTCCATGGATGAGTTCGAAAGCAAGAGCTCCATAGCAAGATATCCGTTATTCGATATATCTTCCATAGCAAAATCTGTCATCACAAGTAAAATCATCAGCAGGATTTGTTCGCTAGAAGAGAAATTAATGAATATAGAAACGGATATAAGAATACAAATAGCTGATATCTGCAGACGATGCGCCGTATCCAAAAACTTGGATACGCCGTATCTTATAATCGTTAAAATTAAATCAGACTTTATTCAGACAATAGATACGCCGCTTAGAAATTCGAATGCGCCGTATCAATTTTAATTATCAAAAATCGATATTTATTAAAATTAAATGCGTCGTATTAACAAAAGTTAATGCGCCGTATCTTCGTTACGTTTCAAAATATAAGATTTTTGATTCAGAAGATACGCCGTATCGATAGAGATCGATGCGCCGTATCTGTTTAATAATTCGAAAACTGTTTTTAATTAAAATAATAGATACGCCGTATCTGCTGAAGCAGATGCGTCGTATGGCGTTACGTTTAGAAATTTTTTTTAATCAAAAACAGATACGCCGTATCTTGGGGAAAAGATGCGCCGTATCGAATTAATTAAACGCGTTGTATTTTATAAAAATTAAACGCAATACGCCGTATCTGAGAGATAAGATGCGCCGTATCGTTCGATTTAGCTCAGTACAACGATAGCAGAATACAAAAAATACGAAAAATTAAAAACAAATAAAACACACGAAAATAAACACAAATAAAAGCAAACAAATAACACACACAAAACAGAAAATATGCAAAATAGTACAATGAATGCAAATTAATCTAATACACAACAGAATTAGCGGTTAGATAAAAAAAAAATTAAAAACCTAATTAAAATACTAATCAAATTAACAGATAATAACAATTCACTCCCCGGCAACGGCGCCAAAAACTTGATGCGTGCGATGTGTCGTTGCGGTTTAGCAGTATTAATGCCTACTCAAGTTTTAAATTTATATTTAGCCGACTTATCAATAACACACACACTTAACGAGCAGTGTACCCGGTCAGTATGAATATAATGGTAAGTAGAGTGTCGATCACTAAGAGTGGAACGTATTATCTAGTTATTCTAATCAGTATTTTAATAAATTAAGTTAGCTATACAACCTAATCTAACGCAAGGGGGTTCAGCCTGAGAGACTGGCACGATTTGGTTGCAATTAAATAATAAACTAAACCAATAGGCACGAATCAGCGAATAGCACACACGTACACAGATAAATACTTGAGACAATAAGAAGACTGTCCTGATAGATAAGTAGTTTATCACTTGTTTTATTGCTAGTTTTATATAAAGTGTATAGTTCGATGCAACGCACCGAGATTAAGTCCTTTCTCGTTGGTTCTAATCTTATCGGCGAGTAAACCCTTAATGATTACTTATGACTATCCTATTTATCTTTCTTCCTACTTTTCTACAGACGATAGAATGCATAGGCGATCTAATAAATAGGCGAGGGCAGAGGCATGGCGACCCGATCAAGGCTCAGCTAGACACAGAGGTTATCAATGCACTAATAAAAGTCACCAAAGACATCAACATATAAACTTTAATTAATGAGAAAGCAGTTTTAAGGGAGTGCAATCTTTCCGTTGTCACATTACACAAGCCACCAATCTTGATGAATTAAAGTTTACTAACACAATAAAACAAAACTACTTAATGAATTAAACACATGCAGCACCTTCTTACAGCTCTTGTATCTTCGTTTGGGTGTGTCTTGTGCTGCCTATTCGTCTGAATTCGTCCTAGGTTTCTGTACTTCGGTCTTCTGTCGAAACTTCGAAACTCTTAATTCGTCTGGTCTTTGGGGTATTTATAGTTTCTGTCTGAGGGTAAGATGCGGCGCATCTAGTAAGTAGATGCGGCGCATTGACTTAACTTCGCGTGGGGTCCAAGATTATAATATTCATGAATATTCGTAGACCGCCAAAAGATGCGGCGTAACTTCATTTATAGATGCGGCGCATGTCCTCTTGTATCTTGGATCGTATCTGGTGAAATATTGATAGTGATGCGCCGTATGTAATAAGCAAGATGCGGCGCATCTGGAGCAGAATGTCTTGATCTTGTACATTTCAGTAGACTCTTAACTTCTTGCATGTTTTGCTCCATAATTAGTCCAAAATCACTAAGTTTCACCAAATGCTTGTTTTTATCTGAGAATTACAAAAGTAAACGATTAAGTATCAATCCTCATACATAATATAATAAAACAAGTCAAATTAATAGGATAAATGATGGTAATAAAATGTACTTATTTGAGTTCATCACACGCACTCCTCTGCAAAACGGCGTTGTTGAAAGACGAAATTGTACTCTTGTGGAAGCTGCTAGAACTATGCTAATATACTCTAAGGCTCCGATGTTTCTTTGGGCAGAAGCAATTGCTACTGCATGTTACACCCAAAACCGTTCCTTGATACACACTCTTCACAACAAAACTCCTTACGAGCTGATACATGGCAATAAACCAGATCTTTCCTTTCTTCGAGTGTTCGGTGCTCTGTGCTATCCGAAAAATGACGGTCAAGATTTGGGAAAGCTAAAGGCTAAAGCAGACGTAGGATTCTTCGTTGGGTATGCACCAGATCGCAAGGGATATAGAATCTACAACAAAAGAACCCGACAAATCATGGAAACGATTCACATGACATGCGATGAGCTGACTGAGCAAACGGCTCCTGAACAAACCGGTTTTGGACCCGCACCTAATCTATTGACACCTGGACCAATTAGTTCAGGTCTTGTACATAATCCCACGCCTGCATTTCCTTATGTACCTCCCACCAGTGAAGAGCTGAATAAGTTATTTGATTCGATGTTTGACGAATACTTTGAGCCACCAACGGTTAATACTACAACGGAAGCTCCACTTGTACCTCCTGTTGCTGATGCTCAAATTCAACAAAACTCAGAAGGTCCATCGGTATCTGTCTCAATAAGTCAAGATGCACCATCTGCCAGTCAATCGCCCTCATCATCAAATATTCAATCTTCTTCGGTACAACAAGGTTCTGCAGAAGACAATTCTTTTGACGTGAATCCTTTTGCTCCTGTTTACGATGTTCCATTTGAAAATGTATTTGCTCGAGAGTCTTCCACTGATACATCTTCTTCAGGAGATCACAACACGGAAACATTAGTTCAATACCCTCAACTACATGATCATCTCAGAAAATGGACCAATGATCATCCAATTGACAACATCATTGGTAATCCTTCCCGTCCGGTATCCACGCGAAAGCAACTTGCTACTGATGCACTGTGGTGTTTCTTCAATTCCGTACTATCTAAAGTCGAGTCAAAAGACTTCAAAGAAGCCATGTCCAAAGACTGTTGGTTTAATGCTATGCAAGATGAAATTCATGAATTTGATCGACTTGAAGTATGTGAATTAGTGCCTCCTCCAGAGTGTGCAATGATTATTGCTCTAAAGTGGATCTTCAAAGTGAAACTCGATGAGCACGGTGATGTTCTGAAGAATAAGGCACGTCTTGTTGCAAAGGGGTATAGACAAGAGGAGGGCATAGACTTTGAAGAATCATTTGCTCCGGTTGCCCGAATTGAAGCCATCAGAATCTTCCTCGCTAATTCTGCCAGTCAGAATATGATAGTCTACCAGATGGATGTTAAGATAGCATTCTTAAATGGTGACTTGAAAGAGGAAGTCTATGTGAGTCAACCTGAAGGATTTGTGGACCCTGATCATCCTACTCATGTCTATCGCTTGAAGAAGGCCCTCTATGGCTTGAAGCAGGCACCTAGGGCGTGGTATGATACGTTGTCCAAGTTTCTTCTGGCAAACAGATTCTCCAAAGGTGTTGTTGATCCTACTCTTTTCACCAGGAAGTCGGGCAAACATCTACTTCACGTTCAGATATATGTAGATGACATTATCTTTGCCTCTTCTGATCCTAGTGAATGTGATCGGTTTTCAAAAGAGATGAGTTCTAAGTTCCAAATGTCAATGATGGGATAAATGTCGTTCTTCTTAGGTTTGCAAATTTCTCAAAGTCCTGGAGGCATCTTCATTAATCAATCCAAATATGCATACGAAATATTGAAGAAGTTTGGATTTGATTCAAGTGATCCTGTTGACACTCCTATGGTTGAGAGATCAAAGTTGGATGAAGACCTCTCTGGGATCCCGGTTGATCAAACTAAGTTTAGAAGCATGATTGGATCCTTAATGTACCTCACCGCTAGTAGGCCAGATCTCTTGTTCGCAGTATGTATGTGTGCTCGGTACCAGTCCAAGCCCACCAAAAAGCATCTGGAAGCGGTAAAAAGGGTCTTCAGATATCTTTAAGGCACTGTTCACATGGGTCTCTAGTATCTTAAGAAAACCGCAATGGAACTCATGGCGTATGCAGATGCTGACCATGCAGGGTGTCAAGATACTCGTTGAAGTACTTCGGGAGGTGCTCAGTTTTTGGGGGAAAAGCTGGTTAGTTGGTCTTCTAAAAAGCAAATGAGTACATCTATATCTTCCACAGAGGCTGAATACATTGCCATGTCTGCACGCTGTGCTCAAATCCAATGGATGAGATCACAACTATCGGACTATGGTTTTGCATACAACAAGATTCCTCTGTATTGTGACAACAAATGTGCTATCGCTCTTTGCTGCAACAATGTCCAACACTCCCGATCAAAGCACATCGATATCAGGCATCACTTCATAAGGGAACAGGTTGAGAAAGGGATTGTTGAACTCTACTTCGTGAGGACAGAGTTTCAGCTGGCTGATATCTTCACTAAGGCGCTTCCGAGAGAACGGTTTCAATTTATTCTCCCGCGACTTGGCATAAAGGGTTTGACTCCAGAAACACTCAAGGGTCTTCAAGAAGAAAATGAGGAGTAAAGGATTTGCTTCACATATCCTTGTATATATTTGTATATATCTTAAAACAAAAAGAAAATAGAAAATTATAAAACCTATAAAAACCCTAAAAATCAGAAAAACAAACAATACCAAAAATAGTTCTTCTAGGCATGTCTTCTGTTTATCGATAACATTTACGGTCCTAGAAATGTCATTCAATAATGACACGGGTCTTTAAATGAAGCTCGAACAGAAGTTATATTAACTGGTTAAAACATGTCTAATCGGCTTGCAGTTACTTCAGACTGCAACCCGTGCATTATTATGGGGAAAGCATGTCGCCAAAAAGACGGCTGTTCCTCCAACTGGGTGATGTTCACCTGGGCATGGATTACTTTATATCCATGTTTCTTCGATTTGATGTACGTTTCAGTGCATCATTCCTCGTATAAGAAGAGAAGTCTTCTTTACATCGCAAGTACTTTCCAATCTATGATTCTTCAGGAAAGTATTTGTATGAAAACTTGGTGGTACCATGATTTTTGAATATCAATCAAAATTGAATTTTTCATAAAAAATCTATCACTCAATCAATGACTATGATTTTCAAAATTCTATATCATCAAAACATGTTACTTTGTACCAAATAAGCAGTGAATTTTATGAAACTTGTTGCTATGTGTCAGTGTATGATTTTTGTTAAATTCAAAATCTTCCAAACTAATCATACCTGACACTAACATTCTCCCTCATTGATTGAGGGGGAGCATCGTAATGTTCCATTATCAGAATATATGTTAAACCTGACCACATTTTCTCCCAAATTTTCTAAACATATTTAAATCAATTGGGATCACAAATCTCAAATGGTTTGAAATTTTTGATCGGGGGAGAGAATGTGATTTAAATATGAAAATCTGATAAAAAATGTGATCTTTTGGACTCAAGTGTAGGCTCTCCCATATGTGCTAAACTCTTTCGTATATCGATGCATATATTGAGGGGGAGCAAATGATTTGTGATGGCAATTGTGAAAGAATACCAAAGACCGACCATTTTACTTTATGTACTGGAGTTATAAGGATGGTGAGGTTAGGTATTAGTTCCCATGATCCAGCCGGAACCGGAGGGATCTTCCCAGGGACAATCCTCTAGTTAGAATAGAAGTCCTTAGGAATGATTAAAAAGGAGAAAAGTGAATAAGGGAAAAGTGCCGATTGAGATGGAGCTAGTACTGGAACAAACCCAACAAGGTGCTAGTAATGAAGTCTTGGTAAACGCTGAAGGGATTGAAGAATGAAAAAGAAATGTAAAAATAAAGGGTGAAAAGAAAGAAGCCCTCCTTACACCTTAGGCAGAAACCGGGTCAATACATATGCTATCAGAATCACTTAGTTGAATGCTGACATTGAAGACAAAGTATCATGGACCCAGTGATACGCTGCACAATCCTCCCTAGCCACTCAAGGTCCCTCAAAGGACTCTTGTTTCACTTGTCACGGAGATCAATACATTACTATCGTCTCTCTCACTCCGAGTTAGACGATATTGAAAAGGTGGCAGTCCTCTCCAGCCTCCGATCACTAAATCAAAACGCACTATTGAGTCTAGAGCCAAGAGATCATCAATAAATCTCATTAGGACACACTTCCAATATGCTTGCTGTTTCATACACCGTGAAAAGCAAGAAAATATATTTGAAGAGTCCTACGCATTATCCTAGTGGTATTGCCAGAACATCCGAGTGATACGTAAAGTATTCACAATGAAGATGGAAATCCTTCTAGAGCCAACATCAAACAAGCTCTTGGTGGGTGACATGTGAGATCCTTCATGGATCAAACTTGTGACAACTGGAAAGAAACGATGAGGCGATTCTCATTTGAATCAAACTTGTTCCAGGAAATGGATTGACGGAAACTTTTGGAAAACCTTTCAATGTGCTCACCAACTGAATTTCGAGCACATTGATTATGAAAATTTTCAAACAAAAGTGTTTATGACAGAAATGTGATTCAATGTATAAAGCCCTCGTCGTGTTGCATAAAGTGTTTATCCAGTGACACGCGAGTGATTTTCATAATCAATTTCTCATCAATCAGTGGGTATTCAATTCACTGATTCACTCTACCGTGCTGTCTGCTTTGAGACGTTCCGGTATGAGAACATGCTTTGTAGGGTGATTCCTATGGTAACTCTTTGGATGATTCTCTACAACAAGCTGGAAATTCCTGTCAAGGAGAATCTTCTTTAAAGGAGATTCTACTTGATCACAGGTCGGTCCTTACGGAACCGAAGGTTAATGCAACCACACCGAACGAATGACAAAGCCATATTCGTTCTCCAACTTTATTGCTAACTGTTTTATTTCAGATTCATATAAAGATGGTGATGGTGGTTCCTGATTCCAGTAGAGACGTGTCAATCCACACTCCATGCTCACGCTTACAAATCATTATCAAAGACATCATGATAGTTGAAAGACCTACAACACAGCTTCCGCAACTCTGATAAAAGCTATCATGATCCATAAAAGTGTGAGCATGCGAGTCCAACGGTCGCAACATATCACATGGAGGCAATATTACAATGGATGAGCTTGGAGATTTACAGTGACTGATGGTCTCAAAGAATGCTCAAAGATCACAACATCACATGAAGACGATGCTGCAAATCAAGATGACTTGAAGAAGTATGTTGGATGATAAGCTCAAAGAATCCTCAAAGATTATCCAAGACAAGATCAGTCATCAAGAGTTTACTGCTGAAAGTGCAAAGTTTCATGACTTTGAAGAATCAAGACTACGAGCTAGGAATTTACAATCATGTAATAGAATGCTAGAATTCATAATATTATTTCCGGGGTGACCTCCCTTAGGGGGAGATTGTTAGGAATATAAATATCCATGTGAAGACTCGGTCACCCCGAGTATCTGTTAGCATTAACTAGCTCATAGGATTATTAGTATTATTATTATTAGTTTAGTTACAATTAGTATTTGTGGAGTGGGTCGGGTCTTTACCCACTGTCAGCTCACTCTACAGCCCACTCGGGGCACTTATGTTAGTAACTATAAATACCCCTCTCCACCTAGGGAGAGGGTTGGAACTTCTTCACTTTCAATCTAATATTCACACAGTTTTCTCTCACTAAGTTCCCAGATCTACTCTCTCTCTCTCTCTCTCTAACTCTACCATGGATTTGTTCTTCCATAATCCAAGACCTCTCGAATCCCACAATAATCAACATATAATCGATCCTACAAAGGACTTACGAGTTACTACTTAAGTGATTAGTAGTTCCTTTCATCCTCGTGTGAATATACACTTCTTAAGACCAAGTATATTCATTTCCGGTAGTTCCTCTTATCCTCATAGGTTTGTCACTGTGTTTTGTCGTCAAGCTCACCTCATATATAATGAGGATTGAACTTTATCCATTGGTTTTAGGGTAGAAAACCAACATATCATTCTATCTCGGCAAGAGTCCGTTGATACTCTCTTTCTTCCGAATAATGGGCAATATGCCTATACGAAGATTGATATTTTTTAGTCTCTTCTTTTTCATTGTCAATCTTGATCACTTACCAATGTGCAGTGATCTTATAACAACAATGGATGTTCATCCCAAAAATCTCATCAATCACCCTAAAAACACCAAACCTCAATCAACTTTAAGCCATCCTTATGTTCCAAATCGAGTCTCACCCACACATCTACCACCGTTGTGTCAGTTAAATACTTCATTCTTTTAGATCCCAAACCCTGTTGCGAATTAGCACCATAGGCCTTGCTTTACACCTTTCAAAACCCCGTGAAACACTCGCGTGCGAAGCACATCAAAATCCGTAAATTAGCGAAACATCTCAAACGCGAACCATTCAACTATCTACGTCTAGGTCTAGGAATGATGGAACACACTCCGTGAATTTCATAATTTACGTGTGTTCAAGAACATCTTCCGAATTTCGTCTTATGACTATCTAAATATTTCATTGGAAATATTAAAGTCATCCTTCATATCCCTCTAATGACTACTTATGTATTTTCTTGGAAATATTAAAGTCATCTCTTCTCGTCTAGTCTCGTTCATCTCGTAAAAAAATTTATTAGGTATAAATTCTCTCCTCGTGTCAAAAAGTCTCACTAAATCAGCGAGATTTATTCGTAAAATCCTCTTAAATTCCAATGACAACTTAAATATTTCATCAGAAATATTTAAAGTATATTTAATTTGCGAAATGCAATTAAATGCCATCTCTTGTTCTCGATCAACGTTCATCGAATCCTGTTAGATTCATTTATAAAAGAATTTATCTGGTATAAATTCCTTTAATCTAAGGTCCAGAAAAATCACAACATATGTGGAATTTCTTTGTCGAAAATCAAATTCTGGGTCAAAACTGACCTCAGCAGGTCACGGTACCCTTAAATAGGGGACGGTACCGCTAAATTTAACGGTACCGTCGGACCGTTGTCTGCCGAGATTGTTTATTTTGTTTTGAATTCTCACAGTTTTAAAAACACAATCAAAACCCACTCGCTGTAGTCTTGAACCAGAACCGTCTCCTATCGGAATAGATTCTACCTATCTTCGGATTCCTTAGCTTTTTCCCCTTTCACTTCCGCATGGTACTAAACACATCATATGTTTGGTTACTTCCGTATCCATCATCTTCTCAACTTATCTACAATTCTCAACCTTCGTTCTACACTACCAATGCTTCCGAATTCCACTCATCTTCCACACACCAGCGAAGAACCGCAAGGATAAGTTGAGATAACCTGTCTTCATCAACATAGTTTCTTCTATCAAAGATAACCTCACTAGAACCTATCACTAACTCCACAACCTTGAAGATTCTATCTTCTTAACCCTTAGCACATTTTCACGTAATCACATGCCTCATCATATGAATGTTCTATGAATATTCACAATGATTGAGAAGAGCTACGTAACTTCAAATGTGAAGTTTATTGCATGCTATCCACCACTTGTCATGACGATACTAAGCTCATCGCTTCCGTTAACGTTTGTTTTCCTCTTTATTTTTTTCTTTTTCCAACACATCTTGTCCGGATGGTCATCGATTAAGGGGGAGCGAAAACACACTCATATAGTCTTTCACCAAACACTCTCAAGAACACACAAATGTGGTTCTTATTCCCTAGAATTCTCTACTAAAACACTCACCTCCTAAGTACCCACTACTTAGCAAAACCTCAGTCACAAAACCACAATCGGTTCTAGCTTCCTAACCTCTACTCTTTGTGACCACCTAGATATTTGTTCTATATAAACACCTTTAACCCTCACATCAAACCTCACATTAATATCAATCATCATCACACTCAACCTTTACAACTAAACTTCACTCTTGACAGTGATATTTAGTTTAAGAACCTTCAACCCATTGATCATTACACTCAAACCTCACAACTATCCTTCACTCTTGATAGTGATAGTTAGTTCAAAAACCTTCAATTCTCACAATCATTATACCCAATGTGTATAAACTACACAATCACACAAAATCCTTCATACACCAAATCATCTCTAACTCACAACTAGGATCATCTAAAACTAGAATTCTAGAACTTCGTTACCTCAACCCTGTTAGAGATATTCGCCCACAATCCTGTTAGGATCACATGCACATTTTCTTTTTCTCCTTTGAAATATATCATGCATCTCATTGTCAGTGCAAACGATATATTAATCTAAACCGTCTTTTCCCACCTTTTCTGAAAGGTCAAATCCAACACCTCCCATCTTATGGAATCATTTCCATTTGCATCTAGGTGCATATCGTTCTCATTTTCATTTTTTTGGTATATCTTCTATCGAGTCTACTTTATGGCATGACTTGTTATAATAGTAATCATTTAGAGTATGTCTTATCAACAAACTATCATTAACACCAATCATCTTAGGTAGATGATTATGTTGTTCAAAAGGTTTGTTAGAATTTGCCTTCCCAATGACAACTTGGAAGAAGTCATTTTATGTGTCAGTCAACGAACGAATCTCGTTCTTGTTTGTGTGATTGATTGAACAATTACACCTTAGGTTGTCGGCCAAGTTGTGACTCTCTAGTGTCATTGAATTGCATTACGCATTCACATCTTTGTGTCGCTCAACTTTCTTGGGCTTTCTTCTTGGTTTTTATCCTTTTGCCACACTTTCATCACGTGTCTAACTTCTTGCATACTTTGATATGCTCATTAAACTCATTTTTTTGTAGCTACATTTTAACATAGTTTAACCCTTGCATGTCTTGCTATGTGTATTCTATCCTTATAATGTTGCTCCTATTCTTTTATATATTATGCTGCACGAAGCTAACCCTTGATGTAGGAAAAGCCTTTGTAAGAATTTGATCCATGGATTCACTAGAAACAAAGGTAAAAATAGAAGGGAAACAATTACCATAGGGGAGCATTGAGCTAGGGGGAGCTCGGGAGTATTTGAATACATAGCATGGAGTCTTTTTAACAGTGGTGATAGAAGACTTCACTGGGATGATGCAAGCTCGCCTTTTTGGGAAGAAAGGAAAGTAGTGTAATAAGGGGAGTAGGGAGAGAATTCAAGGGAGAGCTCAAGGAAACTACCTTTTTGCTTCGACAAAAGGGGGAGAAGGAAGTGTAAACAGGTAACTTTTACATTTTACTATGTGTCGCGGTTTACATATTTGTCATCATCAAAAAGGGGGAGATTGTTAGTGCAAATATTACGATATTTAAACTAAACGGTTTTTTTCGGTTTTAATAATGACAAACATGTAACTTGTAATGCATAACGTAAAATGCACAAGTTACTTGTAAACCCAAATCATCAGTGCATACTTACATCAACATCTCTCGACGTCTCAAGTATGCCTCAACAGAGTCGTTGATTTCCATCCCGACGTAAATCACTCAAGGTATGAACAAACAAATTTAAACTTGACGGATAACCAAAGAAATAAATTTTTTGTTCTAAACTTCACGTTTTTAATGCGACAAAACATTTTTCCAAAAATACATTTTACAAATTATTTTTGAATTAAAAATAAATGTTTTATTTTGAAAAATTAGTTTATAAATCCCCACAACTATTTTTCCCTCCAAATCAGCTCCAAACTTCCCCAAATAAACCTTCACCACTAAAAACGAAAAATGGAGCGTCCCTTGTCTAGCACGGTACCACTAAATTTAGTGGTACCATCGGGTATTTAGTGGCACCGTCCGTATGTAACGGCTAGTTTTTTCTTTGCCTATAAATAGTGGACCATTTTACACTTCCGACTTGATTTTTCCAGTTAGTTTTCTCTGGTATAATCCTCTCTTATTTAGATCACTTTCTTTGATCATTTAGTGAGTTTTAGTTTGTTTTAGAGTGATCCAATCATCCATTCAAGTAATCACCTTTATTCCTCTATTAGTGCAAGAAAAGAACACATCGTATAACAAAGATACAAAGTGTTATAGTGTTAGTGTAGTGCACTCGTAACATTCGTTACGTACTTGTTGTATCTTGATATACATCAAGTTGTCTCTCGTCTTGTTTAGTTAGCTCGTGTGGATCATTGTGATCTTGTAGAGATCGGAGAGATCTTGTGTAGCTTGTGTTGATAGTGAGTAGATCAGGTAGATCGTGTGAAGATAAAGTAGATCGGGTAGATCGTGAGTAGATCGAGTATAGATCATGTGGATCTTGTAGCTTGTGTGATTTGTGAAGATCAGGTAGATCGTGAGTGAGATTGGTACTAACTAGATTAGAACTCGAAATTTAGCTTAATGTCAGAAAATAATGTAAGCGACGCGGTTTATGTGTTTAGGCCTCAAAACACAAGGTTTGTTATGTTGGGCCATGAAACATAACAGATTTGGTTGTACCCGAAGAAGAACTCGACATCTAGCTTAGTGTCGGAAAATATTGTAAGCGGCGTTGTATGGTTTTCTCCGCCAAGAAGGGAGCTTGTTGATTAGTGAAGTAACTCTCGAGTTGGGTACTCGGGGAGTGGAGTAGGGTGAAGAGGAGCTTCGTGACCGAACCGCTATAAATCACCGTGTCCGGTTTGCGCTTTCTTTACTTATCTCTTTACGTTTATTCTTGCATTTACCGCTTTACATTTATACTTTGCATTGCATTTATATTTGTGTGGTTTGTTGCTTATATCATATTAGTTGTGTTTGTGTCATGGCATGTTATTACTAATATGTCTAAGTTTGTGTTAATTTGACATGCCTTACTTGTTGCTTTATATTATCTCTAGTTCTTGTAAGACTTGTGTTGACACTTTTCATATTATGTCATACTTGATCGGGTGTTTGATACAAAAGTTTTTAAGTTTTAAATGGAAACGTATTCACCCCCTCTACGGTTTCCGCAAAGTCTCCTTAAGATAAAACATAATATATCAAAACATAATATAGTTAATATAAAATATTGTCCCAAAACTATAGATCGGACGGGAACAAAAATTATTTTCAGCATCAATGGAAAGTAATCATCAGTTTCATAAGGCTCAATTCTGCAATTTAAACAATCCCAATCATCTATCCTCCTCAGGTGCGTGGCTTTTTTAATTTGATGGAGCATTTTTCTCATCGGTAACAGACAAAGCATCCTAAAAGCATGTATAACATTGTAAAAATTAGAATAAGACGCAATGATATTTCAATGTATATCAACAAATGTTAAAAGTTTTTCACCATATTTTTTTGATAAGTATACCTTAAGGTGTGGATTATTTTTATGAAGCTCAGGTACAACATGATGATCATCCGTCATTTTAAGAACATTGTACACGTGCCGGTCCTTCTCGATATTATAATCAGAAATTTCAACTTTAAAAGCAAACCTATTACTCACAGACTTTTCAAAAACTTGTGGGAAAGTGTTGATGTCACCGGTCTGTGTAAACATAATATATTGTTACTGATTACAAAATTAAAAGTTTAGTAGTATTATAGCACTGTAAATCATTTGTATACATGTTCTTGTATTTCTAACAACTGCCGAGCACTCATGTTTATAAGTCTGGACACTTCTCTGTCAAACATTATGAAGGCAGTACTCCCACTAACATCAGCAACTCTTGTTTGTAACCTGAACCTACAATATTGTATTTAAATGATAATATTTCATGAATTTACATGATTATAAATTTAATGAAGAATAAGTAAAACAGAAATACAGTACCTAGGCACAACAAATTTTGGATTAATTTTGCAAATCTTGCACCACAAATCATTATTTACTGAAATGAAATCAGCAACATTTGGGGCAACACCAACCACATCATTCATATTAGTAACTTTCATGTGACAATAACAGCAACTCATGTAAAACCATGATTTGTCAGTATCGAAAGATACAATAGATGCCAAAACAAAAACCTTGCGCCTCTGTCAAATAAAGGAAAAAGTAAATGTCTGGAAAATATAAGTTGTATTTAAAAAAATAACTTAAGATATTAACCTTATGTAAATCGAGTACATCTTGTATGGATGTTATGGGAAACATGTTCAAGAAAGCATCAGTGTAACATTTCTTATTGTTTTCTTTGCTTAAAGATATTCGTAAAGCTATTCTCTGTTCATCATCTTCAGTCAGTAGCCTTTGTAAATGTTGTGAGTGAAAATCACTCTTTTATCATACCACTTAATCACTAGATCGAATGGCACATAAGAACTAGAAGAAGAGAATAATATAGATGGGGAATATGAGAAGTAGAGATGAGATAGAGAGGGAAGAGATTGGTGGCAGTAGAGAATATAAACTGGAAATGTGTATATTAGATTTAGAGAGAAAATACAAGTATACACACATACTCTCTCAAAGCACACCTTGCTAAATGAGAGAGTGTTTTGCTTATATGTGTTGTCTGCCAATCCAAAAGCATTGGATGGGCTTTTCACAATGGACCATATGTGTAAGCTTATATATTGCACTACACATATAATTAAGATGCTATCAATACTAATGCTATAAGCCCACTCTACTTAATACATATTATACATGATACTAAAGTTCAAAGCTACAAATGACCATCACTTCCAAAGTAGCATAAATTAAATGCTAACAGTAAAAATGAACAAACGGGTGGCATGATAACCATTATGAATGCTTATTGTGGAAAACGTAGTGGGGGTAAATACGTTCCCGTTTAAAAACTTAAATCTTTTCGTATCAAACACCCGATCAAGTGTGACTTAATATGAAATGTGTCAACTCTAGTCTTACAAGAACTAGAGATATTATAAAGCAACAAATAAGGCATGTCTCAATAACACAAGCTTAGACATATTATAAATAACATGCCATGACACAAACACAACTAACACATTATAAGCAATAAACCACACAAATATAAATGCAATGCAAAATATAAATGTAGAGCGGTAAATGCAAAAATAAACGTAAAGATATAAGTAAGGAAAGCGCAAACCAGACACGGTGATTTATAGTGGTTCGGTCACGAAGCTCCTCTTCGCCTTACTCCACTCCCCGAGTACCCAACTCGAGAGTTACTTCACTAATCTACAAGCTCCCTTCTTGGCGGAGAAAACCATACAACGTCGCTTACAATATTTTCCGAAACTAAGCTAGATGTCGAGTTCTTCTTCGGGTACAACCAAACCCGTTATGTTTTATGGCCCAACATAACAAACCTTGTGTTTTGAGGCCTAAACACATAAACCGCGTCGCTTACATTATTTTCCGACATTAAGCTAAATGCCGAGTACTAATCTAGCTAGTACCAATCTCACTCACAATCTACCCGATCCTCACAAATCACACAAGCTAAAAGATCCACATGATCTACATTCGATCTACCCGATCTACTCACGATCTACCCAATCTACCTGATCTACCTTATTGTCACATGATCTACTCGATCTACTCAGTATCAACACAAGCTACGCAAGATCTCTCCGATCTCTACAAGATCACAATGATCCACACGAACTAACTAAAAAAGTTGATAGACAACTTGATGTATATCAAGATACAACAAGTACGTAACGAATGTTACGAGTGCATTACACTAACACTATAACACTTTGTATCTTTGTAATATAGTGTGTTCTTCTCTTGTACTAATAGAGGAATGAAGGTGATCACTTGAATGGATGATTGGATCACTTTAAAACAAACTAAAACTCACTAAATGATCAAAGAAAGTGATCTAAATAAGAGAGGATTAGACCAGAGAAAAACTAACTAGAAAAATCAAGTTGGAAGTGTAAAATGGTCCACTATTTATAGGCAAAGAAAAAACTAGCCGTTACAGACAGACAGTACCACTAAATACTAGACGGTACCACTAAATTTAGTGGTATCGTGGTACCGTGCCAGACAAGGGACGCTCCAGTTTTTGCTTTTAGTGGTGAATGTTTTATTTGGGGAAGTTTGGAGCTGTTTTGGGGGGAAAATAGCTGTTGGCATTTTTAAACTAATTTTTCAATATAAAACATTTTTTTAATTCAAAAATAATTTGTAAATGCATTTTTGAAAAAATGTTTTGTCACATTAAAAAAGTGAAGTTTAGAGAAAAATATAATCCTTTGATCATTAGTCAAGTTGTAGATTTGTTTGTTCATACCTTGAGTGATTTACGTCGGGATGGAAATCTACGACTCTTCTGAAGTATACTTGAGACGTCGAGAGATATTGATGTAAGTATGCATTGATGATTTGTGTTTACAAGTAACTTGCGCATTTTACGTTATGCATTACAAGTTACATGTTTGTCACTATTAAAACCGAAGAAACCGTTTAGTTTAAATATCGTAATATTTGCACTAACAATCTCCCCCTTTTTGATGATGACAAATATGTAAACCGTAACACACAGTAAAATGTAAAGGTTACCTGTTTACACAGTCCCTTCTCCCCCTTTTGTAGAAGCAAAAAGGTAGTTGCCCCGAGCTCTCAACTTCTATCATTCAATGTAACACCCCCAAAATCATAATATTGCGGAAGCATACACTTTGGGTGCTACTAAATCGATAATCACAACACAAGATATAGAGAACGGATTTAAAATCCGTTTTAATATACATTAAATTTTCAAAGTCATGTTGTCTTACATAAAATCCGTTTCAAATGAAAATGTAGCCCATTAAACAAAGCGGTTCAAATTTCAGAGTTAACGCAATACTAAAAACATTTCCAACAATTATTATGACCATCGCCATGCCCTGCCTTCAGTAAACACACCTCAGTTTCCTGAGAAAAACATGCTAAAAGTCAGCTAATGCTGGTGAGTTCATAGGTTTAAAGTAAATAACACATATGGACCATAACAATATTCAGCAACAATTCAGCAATAACACACTATCCTGCTATGCAAACACTAAGCCTCATCTAACCGAACTATGACATCGCAGCATGCCAAGCTGGCATTAGCTAGAAAGGGGTGCCCGCGAGTGTTAATCCCCAGACACTCGACCTATTTTCATATGGTATACGTTCGCCTTGACTATGCCGAGCCAACCGAACGGGGGTGTCATCCCCAATAGATCTATTTATATCAAACGGCTTCCTTAGACAGGAATTAACGGTTGATGATAGTGGGTGCAATGGGATTCAGCTAAACTTAGGTTTCTGCATACAAGTGTGTATAAAAACAAAATCATTTTTTCTGGTCCATGAAAACAGTTTTGCGTGTTTCTCACCCCAAGCTTGTAAAACAAATCGTATAAAAATATGGGGCCATAAACTCACCTTAAGTAATAGCAACCTGCTAATCAATCAATAAAATAGTGCAACCGCTCCGACACGCAACCTAAATCAGTACGGTAAGCCTTAGCGAAATATTCGTGTCCTATATGTCTTTACTTTTTTTGAAAAGTTTACGCGTGAACAGTGCTCGTGTATTTCTTGCTTGCTGTGCGGTAAAATATATTTCAAAATGATTTATCGTATATATCTCTTGGTGGTGGCTCATGGTGAAAGTGTACGGTGGGAACATGTGCGACGGAACATTCGTACTAGTATTCATCGTTAAATTCCGCAAGTACTATATATATATATATATATATATATATATATATATATATATATATATATATATATATATATATATATATATATATATATATATATATTAGGTTAAGTTTAATGATCATGTATTTAACTAATTAGGGTTATAATTAATTAAATAGGTTTTGAGAAATAAATAAAATAATAGTGTTAGTGGAGTAATATTATATTATAAATATTGTTTATTATTTATAATATAATTTTAATTATAAGAAATTTAGAAACATTGTTAAGCATTTTAGATAAATTTAAATAAGTTAAGTATTTTTATCAAAATACTCTAAGTGTTAGAATTTTAGAAAATTTTATCGTTATAACTATCGTTATCGTCACGTTTAGTTATTAATAATAGATTTCGACACAAAGTCAATATTTAGTCAATATGCCATCAAAAGTCAACAAAAGTCAATATTTATAAGGATTTGGTCAAAATTTCATTTTTCACCCTTTTGGAGACTAACGCGTCTCAAAACAAGTCCAAACTAGTTTTAAGTATATATGTCGTATCGTTAAGTAATAATATTCGTAGTGAGTCGAAAAATATTTCAAAAGTCATTTTTGTCATCCGGCATACTCATTGGGCCGAAATTTATTAAATAAGCCCAATAGTTCATATTTAGTCCAAACCATTTAGCCTTTTTAAATTACGACATATATATCGTTAGTTTGCTAAAAATAATTTTAACACATTCGTCACCACATTTGGTCAAAAGAAGTCAAACGCGCATAGAAATGCTCATCTTAAAAATAATAATTAACCATTTAATATTAATTAACAATGTGAAAATTACCATTTTTCACAGTCTCCACAGCTTATCGGGAAATCCGTCCCGGATTTCAATTTACGTTACTCGTTGGGTTCGAAAAGAGATGACGATATTTTCGCTTGATTTCAACCTCTCGCTCCCAAGTGTACTCGGGGCCTCTGCGAGAGTTCCAACGGACCTCACAATTGGGATACGACTCTGCTTTAGCCGTTTAACTTCCCGGTCCATGATTTCAATCGGCTCTTCGATGAAATTTAGTTTCTCGTCAAGTTGAATTTCATCCAAAGGAATGACGGCGTTATCATCAGATAAGCACTTTTTTAGGTTGCTGACATGAAAAAAGTCATGCACAGCGCTGAGCTCGGATGGCAGTTCGAGTCGGTAGGCTACCGGCCCGATCCTGGCAAGAATTTCGAAAGGTCCAATATAGCGAGGGTTCAGCTTACCACGCTTGCCGAATCTTATCACGCCTTTCCATGGCGAGACTTTTAACATCACTTTGTCACCCACTTGGAACTCAAGGGGTTTTCGCCTCTTGTCGGCATAACTCTTTTGACGGTCACGAGCCGCTTGCATTCGGCTCTTGATCTGCACGATCTTTTCAGTAGTCTCGTGGACTAGGTCTGGTCCGGTAAGTTGACTTTCTCCGACCTCAGCCCAACATATCGGCGATCTGCACTTACGACCATAAAGTGCCTCATACGGTGCAGCCTTAATGCTGGTGTGATAGCTGTTGTTGTAGAAAAACTCGGCTAAAGGCAAATGTCTATCCCATCCGTTCCCGAAGTCAATCACACAGGCTCTCAGCATGTCCTCTAATGTGTGCATGGTCCTTTCACTCTGACCATCAGTCTGAGGATGATAAGCTGTACTCATGTCAAGGTCGGTTCCAAATGCGTCCTGAAGCGACCTCCAAAAATTAGACGTGAATCGACTGTCTCGATCAGAGATAATAGAAAAAGGCACACCATGCCTTGCGACAATTTCCTTCACATACAGTCGCACGAGTTTATCCATGTTGTCATTCTCCTTTATAGGAAGGAAATGAGCTGATTTAGTGAGACGGTCAACGATTACCCAAATCGTGTCATAACCGCTCGACGTCTTAGGCAGTTTGGTGATAAAATCCATAGTGATACGCTCCCATTTCCATTCTGGGATCTCAGGTTGAACAAGTAGACCGGATGGTGTCTGGTGTTCAGCCTTGACCTTCAAGCACGTTAAACACTTACTGACGTACTCAGCTATATCGACCTTCATGTTTGGCAACCAATACAACTTCTTCAGATCTAAATACATCTTGTCGGATCCTGGGTGGATGGAGTACTTGGATTTGTGGGATTCGTGCATAATCAAATCACGAATTCCTCCATATAGCGGGATCCAACACCTGTCCCCATAACACAGAACTCCATCAGATCTTTTTATGAAGCCATTCTCACTTTCTGGCATTCCATAAATTTTCTCACGCGGTCGGTTTTCATCCTTGAGCGCCTCACCCTGAGCCTCAAGAATTTTCGCTGGAAGCGGTGAACTGATCGTCATCCCTAACGATCTGAATCTGAGGGGTTTGATCTGCTCTTTTCTGCTGAGGGCGTTGGCAACTACATTTGCCTTGCCTGGATGGTAACGGATCTCACAATCATAGTCGCTATGCAATTCCAACCATCGGCGCTGTCTCATGTTCAGCTCCTTCTGGTTCAAGATATGTTGTAGTCTCTTGTGGTCAGTATGTACCACGCACTTAGTACCATAAAGATAGTGCCTCCAAATTCTCAGTGCAAACACGACTGATCCTAACTCTAGGTCATGGGTTGTGTAGTTTTTCTCATGGGTTTTCAGCTGTCGAGAAGCGTATGCTATCACCTTCTCTCTCTGCATCAGCATAGCTCCCAAACCCTTGTGTGATGCGTCACAATACACAACGAAATCTTCACTACCCTCGGGTAAAGCCAAAATAGGTGCACTACACAATCTTTCCTTAAGGAGTTGAAAAGCTTCTTCCTCCTTATCTCCCCAGTCGCTTCTCACATTATTTTGAGTCAGTTTCGTCAACGGCTTAGCTATCTTGGAAAAACCCTCAATAAACCTTCGGTAATAATCGGCAAGTCCTAAAAAATGTCGTATTTCAGTAGGCGTTGTGGGCGTTGCCCAATCCTTTATTGCCTCAATCTTAGCGGGATCCACGTGAATGCCCTGTCTATCTATCACGTAACCTAGAAACTGCATAGTCGATATCTAGAATTCACACTTCGAAAAATTGGCGTATAACTCCTCCTTTCTCAATAATTCCAGAATTAGGTTGAGATGCTCCTCATGCTCTTTCTCATTCTTGGAATATATTAGGATATCATCAATGAATACTATTACGAATTTATCCAAATACGGCTTACACACCTGATTCATGAGGTCCATGAATACAGCTGGTGTATTTGTCAAGCCGAAAGGCATAACTTGGAATTCGTAATGGCCATATCAGGTTCAGAATGCGGTCTTCGGGATATCCTCTTCCCGGACTCGAAGTTGGTGATAACCTGATCTCAGGTCTATCTTCGAATAAACCGATGAACCTTGCAACTGATCAAACAAATCATCGATTCTTGGGAGTGGGTACCTATTCTTAATGGTTAGCTTATTCAGCTCCTGATAGTCAATACACATCCTGAAGGATCCATCGTTCTTCTTAACAAACAAGACAGGAGCTCCCCAAGGCGAAGAACTTGGTCTGATAAAACCTTTTCCAAACAGTTCAGCTAACTGATCAGACAACTCCTGTAACTCTGTAGGTGCTAACCGATAGGGTGCTCGCGCTACAAGCGCGACTCCTAGCACCAAATCGATTTGAAATTCGATTTGTCTGGCCGGTGGGAGTCCAGGTAGGTCTACTGGAAAAACTTTCGGGAAATCCCTTACGATTGACACGTCTTCCAATTGTTTCTCTCTGGGCTCCTTTTCCTTCTTTTTTGTAACATGAGCTAGAAAGAGGTGGCATCCTTTCTCAATGTACTTCTGCACCTTTGTACACGAGATGATGCTCAATCTCGACGAATGCGCACGATCACTCCGATCTCCTTCAATTATCAGAACTTTGTTCCCATAGGGTATTCTGATGATCTTCTCATCACAGATGATGACGGCATGATATTTCGATAGCCAATCCATCCCTATGATGACGTCAAAACTACCCAACTCTACTGGCATAAGGTCTATGTTGAATGGGCAGTTTAATAAGTTTAGAGTGCAACCCCTTATAATGGTACCTACTCTTTCTAGGTTTCCGTTTGCTAATTCTACGTCGAAGACATTATCTAAGATGGTTGGGGCTATATCAATTAAAGGACTAAAAGCGGTCGACACAAAACTTCTATCTGCTCCCGTATCGAATAGTACTGAAGCATAGCGATTATTTTAAAAGAAACGTACCCGTCACCACGTTCGGGTCGTCCTAGGCTTCCCTTCTGCCCACATCATAAACTCTTCCACGAGTTCCTCCTTCATTGCCCTGATTTCCATTGTTGACCACTGCTACTTGGTTGCCTGGTCCACCACCATTTCCTTGGTTCCGGGGCTTGTTGCACTCATTCCGGTAATGACCCTTTTCACCGCACCCAAAGCTGGTGACTTTCGCCCTACGGTTGTGGGGTGGTGCTGCTTGAGCGGTGGCTAGGGGCCTTGCCCTACAGTTCTTTGCCAAGTGTCCAACTCTCTGGCAGTTGTTACATTTCACTGTGCACGTTCCCTTGTAATGTAGCTTGCAGCGGTTACAAAAAGGTGCGTTCTTGTCATACCCCTTCTTATCACTTGAACCAGCTGCATAAGCTTTGGCTACATTCTACTTTTTGTTCTGAGAGTTGCTGTTACTACTCTTCGAGTGATCTTCCCACTTCCTTTTGTGGTCAGTACTCTTTTCTGGAACATCCTCCAGTTCCTGATCCATCAACTTGTTTGCTATCTCCATGGTCTCATGAAGATCTGCAGCTCTCGAGGTAGTCACATCACCTCTTATGGACTTCGATAAACCACCGATATACCTTTCAATCAATCTTGCCTCAGTCTGAACCATTTCAGGACATAGCAAAGCTAGCTCCTGAAATCTCTGGTTGTAAGCAGCCATATTGTTGTTTTGCACCTTCAAATTCCAAAACTCTATCTCCAACTTCTTGACCTCATTTCGTGGGCAATGTTTCCTAATCACTAGTTCCTTAAAGTCTTCCCACGGCATGGCATAAGCAACATCCATGTTAACATATTTCATGTAGTTGTTCCACCAGGTCAGAGCGGCATCCATGAAAGTGAAAGATGCTTACTTGACCCTGTCGTCATCGTTACAACCACTGATGCGAAACACGGTTTTTAGCTTCTCAATCCATCTAGTCAAGCCAACGGCTCTCTCTGTTCCTCCAAATCCTCCAACCATGGTCACTGGCCTAGACATTCTGGTGTTGGTGGTCGAATTGTTTGCAGCTGCGAGAGCGGCAGCCACACGATCAGCAACAAGCTGATCCAGAGTTGCTTGATTCACCACTGGCGTATTTTCCGCGGCCCTGGTTGGGGCGGCGTTCTTAGCAACTTGGCCCTGTGCGGCTCTTTTCGGGGCGACATTCTCAGTAGTCCTTCCCCTTACTGACCTTGTGGGGTGGGTGTGTTGGCGGTTTGTCCTCGTGTGACTCTGGTTGACTTTCGTTTGGGTGCCATTTATTTGCATCACAAAAAGATGGCGATAAATGAGATTTTGTTTTTGGAAGGAAAGAATCATATGAATATATGGATAGTGCAAACAGAATGCAAGAATAAAGTCAACCACAGAGGAAAAACGAATAATCGGATAGGAAAACCAAGCTTGTTATACATATATCAAAAGGATAAGGTTTACAAAATTACAAGCATGGTTAAAAGTTAGTCTTGGAATACTAAAGAAATACTAGTCAACCTAACGAATACATCATCCACTACAACTATTCTAAGCTCGGTTACTATCTAGGCGTAACTGCTCAAAAGCTAAAGTCAACCCTCCAATGGTAGTCTCCAACTGGCCAATACGATCTCTCAATTCTTGATTCTCTCTCATCACTGCTCCAATAGTGTACTCTGCAGTCATAATCCTCTGCCACTGAGTACGATCAACACCTCTTGCTCGTCTCAACATTCCCTGCATCCTGCTCTGGCCTCTGCCTAAGCCAATAGCCCTAAAAATCCAAATTCCTAAGCTCTCTACCATGCAACCTCTCCAAAGCATCCAACCTAGCTCTCAATCCAATCATCACCCGCCGATCAGAGTACATCTCCTCAAATAACACACAAGCAGCCCTATCAACAGTCCCAATCCTCCTCTCCACACTCTGAATACGATCGGACTGCTCTAACCTAACCTCTCCAAAGCATCCAACCTAGCTCTCAATCCAATCATCACCCGCCGATCAGAGTACATCTCCTCAAATAACTCACAAGCAGCCCTATCAACAGTCCCAATCCTCCTCTCCACACTCTGAATACGATCGGACTGCTCCAACCTCCCAATCTGGTCTGAGTGCACATCAAGTAAACTGGCCTAATTTGCCAGCTGAATCCATATCTGCTCCATCTCAGTGGGTTCCTCGAGCTCTGCAAGTGGAGAAACCACTGGTGATGGAAGTGGAGTAGGCATCGGAGATGGAGGCATGAACGAAGGAGATGACGGTGTGTACTCTGGGCTTGCTGCACGTACACCCATGCTGACATCACAAGCAATATCCATCCGCTGACCATCACTCACACCCTGAATCTGTACATCCCTGGAACTCTGTCCAACCTCAAATATACCCTGCACATCCTCCATGATGCCCTTACCATCCCGCGGCATCATCACCTGATCCAAATCCATAGGGGCATCTCTGTCCCTGTCATCATCTGCACAAATAGGAGTGTGCTCAGTAGGTGCAGTCACAGCTGGAGTAGGCTCATCCTGAACCTGCTCTGGATCCTCCACTGGATCCTCATCCTCCTCTGAATAAGTCTCAACCAATCTCCTAAGTCTCTGGCTAGGTGGGGAATGGTCTGGCGATGATATGGTGATTCAGTAGGGGTACCCATGTAGCCATAGCGGGTCCTACTGAGTGAAGAAGATAACACAGATGATAACTGGAGGCGACGTCCACGGACTCGCCTATACGAAGCCCGACGTCTGATGGGTGGGGTATCCTGAACATGCTGGGTGAAAGTGTATAGCTGGGCTGGGGATGAGCGGTGTGCTGTGGTGTATCTGGGTAAATATGGTGAGGTAGACACTGGAGTGGTGTGTACATGCTGAGCTGGAATGGGTGGCTGAGTAGCGGCTCGGACAACCTCCATAAACGGGTCATCCGCGAATGGAACTGGCTGTCGCATCGGAGAAGTGTGTCCAGCAGCAGCTACCTCGGAGTGTGTGCCGAAAGGGAGAGACATAGTCTGTGACAAATATGGTGCGACATGTGTAAGTATATAGAAAATACTTATATCATATATGCTTAATAAAATACTCAAATAGCACATCATAACACTTAATCAAATAAAGAAAATAATGCTCAAATCATAGCAAGCTAAACTGGCAGGCATCTGGCGGTCATAAGGAAAAGTTTTTCATAAATCGGTTATAGTTTAAGGTTTTTATAAACCTCGTTCTCTATAACCTAGGCTCTGAATACCAATCTGTAACACCCCCAAAATCATAATATTGCGGAAGCATACACTTTGGGTGCTACTAAATCGATAATCACAACACAAGATATAGAGAACGGATTAAAAATCCGTTTTAAAATACATTACATTTTCAAAGTCATATTGTCTTACATAAAATCCGTTTCAAATGAAAATGTAGCCCATTAAACAAAGCGGTCCAAAACTCAGAGTTAACGCAATACTAAAAACATTTCCAACAATTATTATGACCATCGCCATGCCCTGCCTTCAGTAAACACACCTCAGTTTCTTGAGAAAAACATGCTAAAAGACAGCTAATGCTGGTGAGTTCCCAGGTTTAAAGTAAATAACACATATGGACCATCGCAATATTCAGCAACAATTCAACATTAACACACTATCCTGTTATGCAAACACCAAGCCTCATCTAACCGAACTATGACATCGTAGCATGCCAAGCTGGCATTAGCTAGAAAAGGGGAGCCCGCGAGTGTTAATCCCCAGACACTCGACCTATTTTCATATGGTATACTTTCGCCTTGACTATGCCGAGCCAACCGAACGGGGGTGTCATCCCCAATAGATCTATTTGTATCAAACGGCTTCCTAGACATGAATTAACGGTTGATGATAGTGGGCGCAATGGGATTCAACTAAACTTAGGTTTCTGCATACAAGTGTGTATAAAAACAAAATCCATTTTTCTGGTCCATGAAAACAGTTTTGCATATTTCTCACCCCAAGCTTATAAAACAAATCGTATAAAAATATGGGGCTATAAACTCACCTTAAGAATAATAGCAACCTGCTAATCAATCAACAAAATAGTGCAACCGCTCCGACACGCAACCTAAATCAGTATGGTAAGCCTTAGCGAAATATTCGTGTCTTATATGTCTTTACTTTATTTGAAAAGTTTACGCTGTGAACAGTGCTCGTGTATTTCTTACTTGCTGTGCGGTAAAATATATTTCAAAATGATTTATCGTATATATCTCTTGGTGGTGGCTCATGGTGAAAGTGTACGGTGGGAACACGTGCGACGGAACATCCGTACTAGTATTCATCGTTAAATTCCGCGAGTACTATATATATATATATATATATATATATATATATATATATATATATATATATATATATATATATATATATATATATATATATATATATATATATTATGTTAAGTTTAATGATCATTTATTTAACTAATTAGGGTTATAATTAATTAAATATGTTTTGAGAAATAAATAAAATAATAGTGTTATTGGAGGAATATTATATTATAAATATTGTTTATTATTTATAATATAATTTTAATTATAAGAAATTTAGAAACATTGTTAAGCATTTTAGAAAAATTTAAATGAGTTAAGTATTTTTATCAAAATACTCTAAGTGTTAGAATTTTAGAAAATTTGAGCATGTCCCATTTGTTTATTCAAACGTTTTCATTTTCTTATGTGTTGCAATTTCCCAAATAATTTGCGTTGTTAACTGTATGTGCAAAATTTGTCCGTAATATATATATTGGTCGTTTCAAGTATTTTTATCGTTATAACTATCGTTATCGTCACATTTAGTTATTAATAATAGATTTCGACACAAAGTCAATATTTAGTCAATATGCCATCAAAAGTCAACAAAAGTCAATATTTATAAGGATTTGGTCAAAATTTTATTTTTCACCCTTTTGGAGACTAACGCGTCTCAAAACAAGTCCAAACTAGTTTTAAGTATATATGTCGTATCGTTAAGTAATAATATTCGTAGTGAGTCGAAAAATATTTCAAAAGTCATTTTTGTCATCCGGCATACTCATTGGGCCAAAATTTATTGAATAAGCCCAATAGTTCATATTTAGTCCAAACCATTTAGCCTTTTTAATTTACGACATATATATCGTTAGTTTGCTAAAAATAATTTTAACACATTCGTCACCACATTTGGTCAAAAGAAGTCAACTGTGACGAGTTGGGTTGGGCTTGGCCCAACTGCCACCGAAAGCGCATAAGCTCAAAATTATTAATTCTAGTCCAAGGCCCTTTTTAATTAAAATATATATATCGTCGCGTTTCTAAAAATCATTTAACACGTTCGTTAATCCGTTTGGTCAAAAAAGTCAAAAGTGACCATCTTCATGTTGGGCTCGGCCCAACAGTCCACGTATAACATTTTTAGCCCAAAATTTATATTTAGTCCATTTTTGATAATTAGTAAATATTAGTTACGTAACGTATTTTAATTATATCAATTAAGCTCTTATAAATAAGCTATTAAGTCAAAAAGTCAAACATGACCAAATTTAATTGTATTCGACCCATTTTCATATTTTTATAAGCTAAACTTAATTAGTTATGGCTTATTCAATAAGCTACTCAAAATAAACTTTTAAGCATTAATTCCACCATTTCACCACTTGAGCCAAAATTTTATGTTTTTCAAAACCCCAATAGTTTTGTAATTTTATTCTAGCCGATTTATATGTATAACCATAAAAATGTATATATTGCCTTAATCTCGCGTAATTAACATTAATCACATTGGTATCATCAAACTAGCACCATATGCAACAAGATTTACCACACAAGCAAGAAATACTCTAATTTGTTCAAAAACCTTATATAAGTCGAGCACTATATGCAATATAACAAGCCCTAGCTTTTTCCATTTTAACAAAATGTATACATTTAACCATTTTTAACATCATTAGACATCAAATGTACATGAATTTAACAAGATTAGAAAAGTTGTGATGATTCCTTACAATGCTCTAGTGTTAACGTGGGGTAGAGAAGACCAAGAACAACCCAAACTTCACCAAATTTACCTAAACCACGTTCCAAATAACCCGAAACTCTTGAATATACACTCTAATTTATTTGAACTTCAAAGAAAAATGATGGATCTTGGGGATTTTGTTTGAGCCGTGTATATTGATGAAGAAAAATGATCAAGGAATGTTGGTGAGAGTATTATGGATAAGTGTTTTGTTGTGAGTAACATTTAGGGTAATAAGTAATATTTATAAGATAAAAATGAAATTAGTGTGTAGTTTTTGGCACCTAGTGGTGAAGTATTACCTAAGGCCGGGTATGGACAAGTATTAGGGGGAGGGAAAATATTTTTACCTCTCGTTGGTGTATCGTGTGTCGGTTTGAGCTTAAACGTGACTGTAAAGTCCCGGTTTGACCTTTTTGGACACGTATACGTAAAATAAAGTTTTTATCCACGTTTTTGTCAGAAATGTAATAAAATATTATTACTGACTCAAAAACATATTTATTTGACTGCTACCATGTGTACTGTGCTGTCGGTACGCGTGTGCGGTTTCTTTTCAGAAAAATGTGAGAAAGCTCTCAGTTAATTACGAAACTTGTCAGTAATTATCAGAAATAGAATAATTTATGCTTACTGACAAAAATATACTTTTTCTGCAATGACTGTAAGCTACAGTATGCGGGACAACTCCCTAAAATGCTCAAAAATACTCAGAAACATGCAAACGCGCATAGAAATGCTCAGCTTAAAAATAATAAATAACCATTTAATATTAATTAACAACGTAAAAATTACCATTTGTCACATTCAACTTCTCCCCCTTATTACAATACCTTCTTTTCTCCCCAGAAAGGCTAGCTTGCATCATCCCAGTGAAGTCATCTATCACCACTGTTAGAAGGACTCCGTGCTATGTATTCAAATACTCCTGAGTTCCCCCTAGCTCAATGCTCCCCTATGGTAATTATATCCCCTTCTATATTAACCTTTGTTTCTAGCGAATCCATGGATCAAATACTTACAAAGGCTTTTTCTACATCAAGAGTTAGCTTCGTGCAACATAATATATAAAAGAATAAAAGCAACATTATATGGATAGAATACAGATAGCAAGATGTTGGGAACATGTTTCAAGTATTAAAAGTCTTAGTCATATTGAGTTAATTGGTTGCGAAATATGGTTTCTAAGTATGTAATAGCCCACGGCTCATTAGGAGCCCATGGGTCGGCTATTTTAGCTAAATTGTTTCTAGAAGCATCTAAGCACATTACGCCCTAGTTGTTTGCCTATAAATAGAAGGCAAGGGTGGTCATTTCATTTGTTGGTTTTCATTTCATTGTGCGGAAGCTCTGCTACTCTTATGTATGAAATATAATCATCCGTCTCTTATTCTCTTTATCTCATCTCTTATCTCTCGTTGCTACTTAATCTATTGTTATTAGTTTATACGTAGCTTAGTTGTAGTTGTGTTCGTGGTTAGTAGTAGATTAGATCTTGTGTTATATCGTTATAGGGACCATCAAGTGGTATCATACGCGAAAGGATTATTAGGAGTGTGTTATCGAGTAGATTACATCGTTATTTAATCAGTTTTTCGTTTGGTTTAAGTGTTTAACATCATTTCGTTCTAGTTTAATTCGTATAATCACTTGTTTAGTTCGTTTCTATTCGTACAATTTCACCAATCTTTTGGTTTTTCACCTTTCGAGTCTCAAATTTCTACATAATTTACGCTTTGATTAACGTTTGAAACCTAAAACAATCGGGTTAATTACTGTTTCTTAAGTATTAACGTAATTTACAAAAGTTGGTGGAAAAAGAGGGTTTATCGAATTTGTGAAAAAGAGGGTTTATCGAAATTGTGCAAAAGAGGGTTTATCGCAATTATCTTCAAGGGTTTATCGAAATTCCAGCAGCCTTCGGATTTATCGAAATTGGAACTCAGTATTTTCCTTACTTGTATAAGTTTGTGAAAATACTTCGACTTGGTGGTTATTCTCCTATCTTGTATAAGATTTTGAGAAAGTGATCGAAATTGTAATTTAGATAAATCTATCGAAATTGCAAAATCTATCGCAATTCTGTTAACTTATCGAAATTGCCTTTTCTATCGCAATTAAGATAACTTATCGAAATTGTAAGATTTATCGCAATTAGAAAGTTTATCGCAATTATCAATTTTATCGCAATTGCAGGAATTATCGAAATTGGACTTCTTATCGCAATTGGTCTTCTTATCGCAAATTGGATTCTTATCGAAATTGAGCAACGTGAACAATGTTTATCGAAATTGTGGTGAACAGTAATTATCGAAATTGAACAAAAACTTCACTTAACCAAAAACAAATCTCATAACTCACAACACACATCTTAATTATCTACACGATCAACAACAACACAAGGATGTCTCAACCACCATACAATTACAACTTCTACAATCAACAACAGCAACAGTACCGTCAACAACCATTTCAGCAGCAATATCCTCAGCAACAGTATCAACCATCATACCAACCACAGTATCAACAACATCAAATGTTCATGCATCAACATCAATTCCCTCAGCAGCAACAACTTCTTCCACAACCAATGCAGAACTACCAACCATCTTCCAGAGAACCACATTTGTTTACCAAAATGTGTGAAGCCATAAGTAGTCAGCAATCAAGGCATGAAGCAGGTTCTTTTGACACACTACCTATGCTCACACTAGGAAACTACGCGCAGTGGTCCAATCGTTTTCTACGCTTCATCGAACTAAGGAAACCTCACAGGAAGTATCTCAAAAAGGTCATCATTGATGGACCGTATCCAACACCTACAACAACCATTCTAGCTGATCCAACTCAAGTACCTCCAAGAGAAGCAACCACAACCCCTGTTCCTCTAGCTCAACAAACTGCAGAACAAGTCTTACAACAAGAGGCCAATGAGCTAGCTATGTCTTGTATACTCCAAGGGATTCCCAATCCCATATTCAGGAGTATTGATGCCCAAAAGACAGCTAAGGACATGTGGGAGCACGTCCATCTTCTTATGGAAGGCACTGAACTGAATCAAGAGGACTTGGAATCAAAGTTGTACATAGAGTATACACATTTCATGATCGTACCTGAGGAATCCTTGGAATCATACTATCATCGTTTCACCAACATCATTAATGATCTGGATCGCCACAATATCATCTTACCAAAGATTGTTATCAACTCCAAGTTTTTGGGATGTCTCAGCCCAGATTGGCAGAAGTACGTCACGTTTGTTCGACAAGCCAAAGAGATCAATGACGTGTCTTATGGGTTATTGTATGATTACCTAAAACAACACCAATCTGAAGTTGATAAAGAACATGCAGCACGTGGAGGATTCTCACCAGCACCTAATCCAAACTCACTTGCTTTCATGGCACAATCACATTTTGCACCAAACCAGGAGTTTGTTCCACCACCACCACCTTAATCAGGGTTTACACCACCACCGTCAAATCAAATTATCCCTTATGAAGCACCTGAACAATACCCTGATAATCAACTTGTTCCATTCGACAACACTGATTACAGCATGTACTCCAATGTTGAAACTGATGAAGATGATGCCTTTAATTCTTTAAATGAGGGGTTTGCATTAATCTCCCGTGCATTCAGCAAATTCTCCAACAGGTCAAACAATCGTCTGAGGACATCATCAAACACCAGAAATCAAGCAATAGTTAACAGTGGACGGGTTGAGATTCAGAATCGGTCTTCAGGAAGGTTTGGCTCAGGAAACATGGGGAATTCTGGTGGGCAACGATTCAGTTCAGGAGGAGGTAGTCGAAACAGCATGGGTAACAATCAGAGAAGGAATCAGTTTGCTGACAAAGGGAAAGGGATTGCTAATACATCCATCACTTGCTATAATTGTGGGGGAAATGGTCATATGGCTAATGCATGCCCCAAGCCGAGAACAATGGGTAGTGTATATCATAAAGAAGTTCTTCTCATGGCATTGAAGGATAAAAAGGCCAGTGGTATTTTGACAGAGAAGGAGTAGATTTTTATGGCTAATGCATACTCCGATGACGAAATGGAGGATCTGGAGGCTAATGCTGCAGTCATGTTAATGGCCAACATGCAGGAGATGAACATGATCGAGACAGGCCCGGTATAGGACACCGATGGCTTATCTCAGGTATCTGATGCAGATTTTCTTATTCATGAAATAGCCTAACCATCTGCATCTTCATCTGCACAAGAAATATTTGTTCAAAATGATTTATCATTTTCATCTCAAGAAAATGATCAAATAAACACAGTGGTTACCTTTGATGATGATCAAATTAACCCAGTGGTTTTGTTTGATGATTCTTTTGATGATGACAATCATGATCATCTTGAACAAAATGATCTTATGCAAGATTCGGATCCAGAACTCATGACCTTATTGCTTGCCACCTAATCACAATTAAATGCACATAAATCCCAGATGGACAAATGCAATGACATTAACAAAAACTTAAATGCCAAAGTTGCACTGTTAACCAAGGATCTTGAGTGCTACAAGCAACAACTTTCAAACTTTGAAAACAAAGAAAAACGTGAGAAAAGTTTTGAGTCTGCATTCCAAGAGTCATACGTAAAAGCACAAAATTTGGAACATCAAATTCGTGAATTGACAATTTCCAAGAATGAAATAATTTCACAAAAGGAACAAGAAATATTTGGTTTTCAAAAACAGGTTGACATTCTCCAAACGAAAATTTCTAAAACCAAAACAGAATTGTCAACTTGTCAAGCAAATTTTTCTGATCACAAAGAAGCTTCAAGGAAACGTGTCGATTCATATCTTGAAGAAATTGTGACATTGGAAGGCAAACTTAAGGATTTTCAAAACGTTGTTTATAAAGCGGGTAATTCTGTAACAGCTCTTCGAAATCAAACTGTCAAACCAAATCCTCGTGGATATGGATTTGCAATCGGATGTGATCAACCTCGTTTTTTAAACAAAGCACTCAAGGCAAACCCTAAGTTGTATAGTGCCGAATTGTTGTTTGATGATACTTTTCAACGTGTGGTTGTTTATAGTACTGAAGAGGAAGAAGAACATGATATCGAGTGTCGATCAAAGATGAGTCATGTAAAATATAACAAACCATATGATTATTCAAAAGCACCTCATATTAAAGAATCTTTTGTACCTCAGAAAGAGAAATCTGTACAAACGTGCTCTTTAGCTGAAATAAATACTTCATCTGAAGTTGGTCCAGTTACCACTGTTGCACAAATCAATGGTCCTTTACCAAGTCAAGGTGTTAATGAACAAATGCCAAAGGAATGTCGCATTCTTAAGTATTTCAAAACATTTATGAAGGACATTCAACTTTTGGAAAATGCAATTGAAAGAAATTCTGAGATCAAAATCTCCACTTTTCTATCTCCTTATGAGAAAGAAAAGCGAGAAGTTTTTCAAAAACAATTCTTGCCACTTGCTAATCACTTGAGACTTTGTGCAACTCAGTGGGAACAGGATCTCCAGTCAGAAGTTGTATCAATGATGAGTATTTTCAAAGCAAAAGATGTCAAAATTGCAAAACAAAAAGGTCAAAAGAAAGCTTTAGAAAAAGATGTTGATCGACTCTTGACGAATGTTCTCAGTTTGGATGTGCTATCTGTGATAATGAATTCTATCTATTTGTCATGTCATGAATTGCTTGTTGATGATCACTGTGTTGAACTTGAGACAATGAGAATTGAGATTGATAATCTGAGAAAAGAAAATGAGAGACTCAGACAAATCAATGATGATGTGGAAACCAAATGTGCAAAAGAAATTTTCAAACTACACCAAAGACTGCAATGGTGTCAGACTCAAAGTATTAACTTTGAGTTAGCATTACAAAGTCAAAAAGAATCTTTGTCTTCTCAAAATGTTTGTGTTTCAACACTTCAAAATCTTGAAAAAGAAAATGAGGTTTTAAAACATCAAATTTTAGAATATGAAAAAGATATTGCTGAAGTTTGTGATAATAGAAATGACACTGTTCGGTTAAATAGAAAGTTGGAATCAAAAATTCAAGAACAAAACCACATTATCATTGAAATGAAAGAGAAACTCAGAACTCTTGACAAAGGGAAAGCTGTATTAAATAATGTGATTGCACCAGGAATGTACAAAGTAGACAAGGCACCTAAGAAAGCATCATCACAAATGATGCGTGGTTTTGCAACCTTACAACAGGTTTTACCTCTCGAGGGATCTCAAGAGGCTTACAACCCCACCAGGCAGTGTACCTGACCGATGTAGTATAGTGTAGTGGTAAGTACGGGGGATTGATCATTCTCCACAGGGAATAGTGTTCGTTAGGTATGAAAAATTACTCTAATAGGTCTAAGGGTGAGAGAAGATTCTTTTTGTGTTTTTATAATTTTATGAAAGCAAGTAAAATCTCGGGTTTGAAAGAGTGGGCGGAATTAGTTGCTAGTCAACTAACCCAAATAACTACGAATGCAAATAAAATAAAATAACAAAAATGAAAAGGTTGGTGAAAACTTATGTGGAGAGAAATGTGTTTTACTTAGATTTCCTTACTCCCTAACTATCTTTTACCGGTTGATTAGTGTGTATTAGTTGCGTGGATGACGGGTGTATTCCTTAATACCATTCGTGGGGTGGCGTACGTACTTCCCCAACTCTACAAGCTCCTACTTCACTCCTATGTCGAGCCGGCTAGGAAGCTCCTAACATGGGATCACTAGAATTCACTTGTGCATTAAATACAACCATAAAAACCTTTAGTACGCATTGGTTCATGTTTCTTAAGACGTTCAAGCAAGTTACCGAATAGGAAGTTAGCCAGTTTTCTTAAGCCTAACATAGATGAACAATCATCCAATACAACTAATAACACACTAATAACCAATAATCAATAGCTAGGTTTCATTAGATCTAAGCAAACACAAGATAAATCTAGCCTAACATATTAAACAAAAGACAAGAACAAGATAGAATCAAACAACACATAGACATATTGAATGATTAATTGATAACTTATCTTCAATGTAACATGGAAGATCTCAAGGCAAAAAGCCTTGAAAAAGCTGCCAAATTCGTCTTAGGGTTTTCACACACAAAGTTCCTCAATAAGTTCCACCACTAATGACAAAAAATTGCAAAACTATATATAGACTTTCAGATCTGACGGCGTCACGTTATGGAGTGTGACGCCGTCACCTCGCCGCTTTTAGGGTTCCCGGATGACCTTCTTGACGCCGTCCCTCTTTAGCTCTCCAAAATCCGTTCTGGCTTATCAGGGGTTGACGCCGTCAGAATTAGGGGTGACGCCGTCCCTCTTTAAATTAAGCCGTGACGACCTTGATCAGATTAAAGGGTGACGCCGTCAGAATTCCCATGCAAATTTCCCTGGCTTATCATGAGTAATTTTCACATCCACCTTTTCTTGCCAAGCCATGACGCCGTCCAGGGATAATCCTGACGCCGTCAAAGGTAATTTCCAGCACAATTTTGAGACTTGGTCGTTTTCTTCACTTTTATGCTCCAAAAACGTCCAAAATGCCTCCTTTTTCCAGATTTCTTCTCAAAAGTACCTAAAATGACAAAAGGAACGATTTAGGGCAATATTTGATCAAATAAATACGATTTAGGGCTTAAATGACCCCTTAAAAGCGGTACACTTTTCGCTTCATCAAATACCCTTACACTTGAGATTTGCTTGTCCTCAAGCAAATGCGCTTTTATTCTAATCAAAATACAAGTTAGGGGTCATTTAATGCTAACATAAAAGTAATTACAACAAATAATCGTTCAACTTTAATCATAATAAGCACGGAGATTACAAACTAGCACCTCACAAGTAGTGTTTAGATACTCACATCTCTCAAGTGTCATCAAAATAAATCTCATAAATGAAAACGGATAATATCTCTCACTACCTGTCATAGCAAATAGATTACCATAGGCTTGGGAAAGGATCGAAAACCTCCTCCACTAGGCGTAAGCACCTAAGATAAACTATCAAAGAGGGCTTTTAAACGGGTTATAATGTTAGGTGTAGGGAAAAGGAAAACACGGTTTTGTTGGATAAATGATATTTTACTGGTGGCGAGTTAAAGATCTTGATTAATTACATGTACTATACAATGTTGCTAAGCCAAGACTCGACTCAATCTTAAGCTAAAAACAAAATAACAAAAACATAAAATAAACATAAAATGAAACGGGATGGTAGTCCGTATGTTTTTTCTATTTTTCTTTTTCTCATTTTTTTTTGTATTTTTCTTGATTTTTGGATTTTTTTTTTTTTTTTTTTTTTTTTTTTTTTTTTTTTTATTCATACACTTTTGCCCTACCATCCAAAATAATACATCATAGGGGCATTGCATTCCCCTTACACTTGAACTTTTACATAACTTTACAAATTACTATTCTAATGACTCGAATTAAGATAATTGAAAAACTTGGAGTACTTTTAAAATATTGAGCACATATGGGGGTAATAAATGATGTTCTTCCCCATTACTCCATTACACTAGTACTTTACCCATGAGTCCCAATCGTCCCAAAACAATATGTACAAGGATATGACTCGACTTAGCAACCATGTAATCAACTAGATAATTAACTTGGGTTTACACAAATGTTGTCACAATAATGCACTAAAAATGAGTTCATACAAGGTAGGCTAAGGCGATTTGGGTGTACATTTAAGTGGGGTGTAAACAAATTCTTACTTTAAGTAAAATGCTTAAAGTTAGAAACGAAAAGATAGGCTCTGAGGGGTGTACTAGGGGTATCGTGTACTAAAAATGAGTACAACGCAAAGGGTGTGGGAGAATTACTTGACCAATGTAGCCAACGTAATTATAACAAAAACACAGGTGTAAAACAATGGGTTAATCCTAATGCCTCTTATCATGTAGTAAATCTAACTACACGAATGTAGTCTCACTTGTGGCCTCGGAATGGTCCTAACGCAAGTTCTAGAATCTAAGTGCTACCGGTACACACATCATAGCAAAATGCTTTTCCTACCAATTCTAGGGGCGAACCTCACATATTTGGGGGTGGAAAATTTTTTAGTGGTACGGTTTTGTGCTAGTCATATAACTTCCTATCCGTGAGACGCTCATTAAGATCAAAGTTTCACTCCTATATGTTGTAAAAAATTTTAAATTTGGTACTAAAATTGCCCTAACAGGTATTTATCTCAGTTTTATTACACAACTACTATTAAACAGACAAAAATCAAGCGTAAGAGCATTCTCTAATCGTACTTTTACCCCCCCCCCCCCCTTACACTTAAGATGAACATTGTCCCCAATGTTCAAATAACAAGATGTAAAAGCATAAAGTAAAAGAATGAAATCTAATACTCCCCTGATTCGCTCGGTGGATAATGAAGTAACACGGTTAGATCTTCTTCCAAAGTAATGTTGAAGCTCCATGACTAATGCATCGCCATAAGTTTGATCCAAAAACATTTCCTTGTCCAAAATAACCTGTTAAACCTGAGAAAACAAACACGAAAACCTGCATAACATCGGCGGGATAAACTCTATATATAAGGATATAATGCTTGTGGAATGATAACTTTGCAGATTCCTGGAGATTATAAGTTAAAGATTTAATAAAAACTTTTTATGAAAACAAAACTTTCTAAAATTTCCAGAAAATTAAACCTGACGCCGTCAGGTTGTAACTCCTGACGCCGTCAGAAATGATCTGACAGAATTCTCATGTTACGTTTCCGGAAAAATTTTGGAAAAACCTATACCTTACTTCCTGGAAATCCTGCAAAACATCATTATGACTCGATACAAGCATTTGACTTAAACAAATACTAATATGTATGTTAATTTATTATTATTATGATTCATGTTCATTTGTGTTATAATAAACCGATTTAGATTTCCCTTACACTTATCTTTTGCAAAATACCTTTGTATGTAGTTAAGACGAAGTTAAAAACAAGATAAAGCATTTTCACAATTAGTTTTGAACATGAATCAATAAGAATAAAAATTAAACACACATACGGAAATAAATAAAAACAAACAAACAAACAAATAAACACACAAAGCAAATAAAACTTGGGTTGCCTCCCAAGAAGCGCTTTTCTTTATTAACGAGTCTTGTAGCTAGACTCAAAGTCACGCTACCCTATGTAAGTAAGCTCGTCATCGAGGACGTCTTTAGGGTTAAGCTTGGATTGAAGTTTCCTATTGGTCCGCTTAGTACAATATATCTTTTCAAACTTCTCTCCATCCGGGTCATACAATGTCATCTTAATATGCCATGACCCATCTCCATCTTTGGGTGGTTTGTCCCAATTCCACTTATGATCATCTTCCTCACAAGTCCACTTATTCATTCCTAGGTTAATTGGCAAAACTCCTAGGAAATCAATCATCTTCCTAAAAACTAGAGAGTCTTCAAATGGATCCAATTCGGTGTCCCTAGCTAAGAGTTGCTCTACCGTATGTGTTCGGTTCACAAAGTCCTCTTCTAGGTAAAATGGGCGTTGGGGTCCTATGAAGTCTCTATCGATCCAAGGTCCATATCTAGATGGTCTCCTATTTGATTCTAACCAATGTGGTGTTGGTTCCTCACTAGTATCATAGGCATGTTTCTTAACATCATAGACTGACCAAGTATCACCTTCTCCTACCGCTATCTTAGATTCTTTACAATCAATCATAGCACTAGCGGTCGCCAAAAATCCTCTACCTATCAACAAGGGGCATGTAGGGTCGCTAACCATATCAAGGACATGGAAATCGGCTAAAATGGTTAGTTTTCCAATGTGTACTAACACGTCCTTAACTACTCCAACTGGGTAAGCAACACTTCCATCCGCTAAGCCTATTATCACCTCGGTTTCCTCAAGTTTTCCTAGTTTTAGAGAGGTGTAGAGAGGTAACGGAAGTAGGTTAAGGCTTGATCCAAGATCGGCTAATGTGTCATAAGCCTCCGAATTACCGATCTTGCAAGGTAGAACAAATAAGCCCGGATCATCTAACTTCTTAGGTAGCTTGTTTTGAACAAAGGCGGTCCCTTTTTCGCCTAACTTGAGCTTCTTCTCATCCAACACATCAATAACCGGACTTTCAAGGTGGAGCTCCTTGAATTCTTCGTCAAGGTTTTGAGTGGGAGGTGTTTCAACTATGACTTGGGTTTGTTTGAAACACGTGCTCATGGAATTTACCGAATAATATTGTGGACAAGAACTAGGAGACGTAACCGATGAAACGGCGTTGACGTTTAGTTTCGGGTTCTTGACCGTGTTGCTAGGGAGTGCTCCCATTTCTCGGTCATTGAGGGCTTTCAACAAAGTGTCAATCTTATTGGTCATCTCGCTTTGTTTTTGTTTGAAATCGGCTTCAAACTTGGCTAAACGAGCTTCTTAAGATGCCATAAATTGAGACATCAATCCTTCAAAGTTATCGGTACTACCATTGCCGGAAGGATTGTTGTTGAAAGTACGGTTCGAGTTGGAACCGCTTGATTGGAAACGATTAGGTGGGTTGGAAGAATTGGTTTGTTGTGCGTTTTGGTTTTGTTTCCACCTAAGGTTTGGGTGATTTTTCCATGAGGGGTTGTATGCATCACCGTAGGGGTTTGGCTCGGGTTTGAAAGTGTACCACTTGTCTCCCGCTCCGTCGGTGCGCGAGGATGCGTAGTCCACAAAAGCTTGTTCGGGGAGTTCCATGCAATCATGAGTGTCGTGGGGACCACTACATAATTCACATGAAGAAGTGATTTTGTTCACTTGGCTTGAAGGTTTAGGAGCCTCGTAGGATTTCATGAGAAACTTGACTTGGTCTTCAAGTTCTATGATCCTACGGTCGGAAGTGCTTGAATTGTTCGAAGGCAAAGATATTGCCTTGACCGTTTTATTCAAATCACGGGGATCACTCCAACTTTCGTTGTCATAAAGAGCAAGATCTTCTAGGAGAACCCATGATTGTTCCGCACTTAGATCACGTAGCTTACCACGCGCCGATTGGTCAATGATTTGCCTTATGGAGAGATTGATATGGTCATAGAAGATTTGGACTTGGAGCCAAAGTTCTATGCCATGGTGGGGGACTTTTTGGAGTAAGTCCTTGAATCGAGTCCATGCCTCGTAGAGGGTTTCGCCTTGATGTTGTTGGAACATCAAGATATCATTCCTTAGCTTGGTAGTTCTTCCCGGTGGGAAAAACTGAGCAAGGAAACGAGTAGTGAGATCATCCCAAGAGGTGATGGATCCTGCGGGTTGACGCTCTAGCCATTGACTAGCTTGGTCCCGCAGAGAGAATTGAAAGAGACGCAGTCGGGTCGTCTCTCGAGTGGCAACATCAAGGTCTATAGAATCAAAGATTTTGAGAAAGTCCTTGAGATGTTGATTAGGATCTTCAGAACGAAGTCCATGGAATACGCATCCGCTTTGCACCAACTGGATGGTGTTGGATCGCAAGGGTGTGACATTGGCTCCTTGAGTGAGCTCAATGGTGTTTCGATAGCCATGGTGGCTAGCACGGGAGTACTCTCCTAAAGTACGGGCTCTAGGAGGTGGTGGTTGTTGTGGTAGGTTGTTGGGATCGAGGATATTACCACCTTCCATGATGTCGGATGGTAATGGTTACGAACAAAGAAACGAAGAAAAAAGATAGACTAAAGAAAACTAGAAAAATAAAATAAAAATCTCACTAGAAAGGAATCTAGTGAGTAGACCTATAAAATAAAAATTCAACCTAAACAATAACTATTCCCCGGCAGCGGCGCCAAAAAACTTGATGCGTGGTTTTGCAACCTTACAACAGGTTTTACCTCTCGAGGGATCTCAAGAGGCTTACAACCCCACCAGGCAGTATACCTGACCGATGTAGTATAGTGTAGTGGTAAGTACGGGGGATTGATCGTTCTCCATAGGGAATAGTGTTCGTTAGGTATGAAAAATTACTCTAATAGGTCTAAGGGTGAGAGAAGATTCTTTTTGTTTTTTTATAATTTTATGAAAGCAAGTAAAATCTCGGGTTTGAAAGAGTGGGCGGAATTAGTTGCTAGTCAACTAACCCAAATAACTACGAATGCAAATAAAATAAAATAACAAAAATGAAAAGGTTGGTGAAAACTTATGTGGAGAGAAATGTGTTTACTTAGATTTCCTTACTCCCTAACTATCTTTTACCGGTTGATTAGTGTGTATTAGTTGCGTGGATGACGGGTGTATTCCTTAATACAATTCGTGGGGTGGCGTACGTACTTCCCCAACTCTACAAGCTCCTACTTCACTCCTATGTCGAGCCGGCTAGGAAGCTCCTAACATGGGATCACTAGAATTCACTTGTGCATTAAATACAACCATAAAAACCTTTAGTACGCATTGGTTCATGTTTCTTAAGACGTTCAAGCAAGTTACCGAATAGGAAGTTAGCCAGTTTTCTTAAGCCTAACATAGATGAACAATCATCCAATACAACTAATAACACACTAATAACCAATAATCAATAGCTAGGTTTCATTAGATCTAAGCAAACACAAGATAAATCTAGCCTAACATGTTAAACAAAAGACAAGAACAAGATAGAATCAAACAACACATAGACATATTGAATGATTAATTGATAACTTATCTTCAATGTAACATGGAAGATCTCAAGGCAAAAAGCCTTGAAAAAGCTGCCAAATTCGTCTTAGGGTTTTCACACACAAAGTTCCTCAATAAGTTCCACCACTAATGACAAAAAATTGCAAAACTATATATAGACTTTCAGATCTGACGGCGTCACGTTATGGAGTGTGACGCCGTCACCTCGCCGCTTTTAGGGTTCCCGGATGACCTTCTTGACGCCGTCCCTCTTTAGCTCTCCAAAATCCATTCTGGCTTATCAGGGGTTGACGCCGTCAGAATTAGGGGTGACGCCGTCCCTCTTTAAATTAAGCCGTGACGACCTTGATCAGATTAAAGGGTGACGCCGTCAGAATTCCCATGCAAATTTCCCTGGCTTATCATGAGTAATTTTCACATCTACCTTTTCTTGCCAAGCCATGACGCCGTCCAGGGATAATCCTGACGCCGTCAAAGGTAATTTCCAGCACAATTTTGAGACTTGGTCGTTTTCTTCACTTTTATGCTCCAAAAACGTCCAAAATGCCTCCTTTTTCCAGATTTCTTCTCAAAAGTACCTAAAATGACAAAAGGAACGATTTAGGGCAATATTTGATCAAATAAATACGATTTAGGGCTTAAATGACCCCTTAAAAGCGGTACACTTTTCGCTTCATCAACAAACTACTAATGTGAATACTTCAACCTCCACAGGATTAGGCACCACATCTAAGGCTAGCAGCTCAAAGACCACCAAGAGTCAAAAGAAAAGTCAAAAGAAGATTAGAGTTTGGCAACCTAAGAGTGGATTATCTAAGAAGGCATAAGTAGAAGTTAATGCTAGTAGTTTGAATAAGACACATATTACGTCTAGTTTGGAATCTAGCTTGTCTAAGTGTCATTCTGAATCTGATGTAATGAATGTTGAATCTTTGAATGTTTCTAATGCTATTATGGTTGATGCTTATTGTGTATTCTGTCGCACTAGTATGTTGTCTGGAAATCATCAGAAATGCATTGCTAAGACCCTTTTGTCAAGAAAACAGAAACGTACTTCTGGCAATTCCTATAGGCCCATAACCGCTGCTAAGTCCATATTAGGAAAACCGCCACAAGTAGTTTCTGAGACCACCGTTGACAAGCCCGTAGTTGCCACTAAGAAGAAAGCACATTCACTAAGAAGAAAGCACAAACTAGTTGGACGTGGCAGCGTTGGTTACAATATAAACCTAGTTTTACATGGGTTCCAAAGATGCTTAAAACATGTATTACTAACCCAACGGGATCTACCGGTTCCAACTCTGCAGGTAATTCAAATTGTGTTATGGATTGTTGATAGCGGGTGTTCCCGGCACATGACAGGGAATTTAAAGCTTCTAGTAAACTTCGTTGCGAAGTTCATAGGCACTGTCAGGTTCGGGAATGATCATTTCGCAGCTATCATGGGATACGGTGATTATGTCAATGGGAACATTGAAATTAGCAGGGTATATTACGTTGAGGGCCTAGGTCATAATTTGTTCTCAGTCGGACAATTTTGTGATGGTGATCTAGAAGTGGCATTTAGGGAGAAAACTTGTTTCATTCGAGATCTTGAAGGGAATGACCTCATGAAAGGGAAACGTGGCACCAGTCTGTATACCATTTCCTTCGAAGGCATGACAGCTTCCTCTCCGATATGCTTACTATCCAAGGCACATCCCACAAAAGCTTGGCTATGGGACAAACGGATGTCTCACCTGAACTTCAAAACTGTGACCGAGCTTGCTCGTAAAAAGTTGGTAGACGGTCTTCCAAAATTCAGATACGCTAAATATCATCTGTGTCCCGCTTGTAAACAAGGAAAAAGTACTCGTGCTCACTTTCCTCCTAAACCCGAGCACAGTACTGATCACGTACCTCAACTATTGCATATGGATTTGTGTGGCCCTATGCGTGTTCAAACTATTAATGGGAAGCGGTACATACTAGTAATCGTCGATGATTATTCAAGATGGACTTGGACTTATTTTCTTCGCAGTAAAGATCAAGCACCGTCCATGATCATCACCTTTCTCACAAAGATTCAAGTTCAGTTACGCAACACCGTCAGAAAAATTCGAACAGACAATGGAACTGAATTCAAGAATCAGACTCTTAGGGAGTATTATGAGAAAGTGGGTATTGAACATCAAACATCCATTGCTCGCAGCCCCGAACAGAACGGTGTGGTCGAAAGGCGAAACCGAACTTTAGTGGAAGCAACTAGAACAATGTTAATCAATGCTCAGTTACCGGATTACCTATGGGCCGAAGCCGTTTCAACTGCCTGCTACACCCAAAATAGATGCATGATCACCAAAAGGCATACTAAGACACCATATGAAATTGTTCACGCAGAGAAAACCAAACATCAATTACTTTCATGTCTTTGGAGCTCTCTGCTATCCAAAGAATGATCGTGATGACCTCGGAAAATTGAAGGCCAAAGCGGATATAGGGATTTTTGTCGGTTATTGTGAAAATTCCAAGGGATTCAGAATTTTGAACCGTCGCACCCGGGAGATTCAGGAGACTATCCATGCTAATTTCGATGAGCTTACAGAAATGGCTTCTGAGCAAAACAGCTTAGGACCCAAAACCAACCTTCTCAACTTTCCCGATCCTTCAGTTGCACGCTTCTCTCTAAACCGCAAAGATCTAGAAGACTTGTTTGCTCCATTGTTTGATGACACTCTGGTTTGTCGTGCTCCTGATGTATCTACAAGCTCCGCTGCACAACCACTTGTCAATAATCTACAACCTGATACACCAGTAACTACAACCACCACAGTTGCTGAAGATGCACCTCAACCTGACACCTCATCATCAATAGATCAAACACCGTCTACTTCTGCGTCTACAGCTGAAGGACCCCCCCAACATTCTTCTGAAATACCCACTCCAGCAGATTATGACGGGAATGCATTCTTTAATCCATTTGCGCCGGCTCCCACCATTCGTGATATCGCAGAGTCGTCCACACGCAATTTGGAACCGTCAAATCTGCACCATACCTATCAACATTACCCATCAACACACAAATGGACAAAGGATCATCCCCTTGTAAATGTGATTGGCAACCCAAAAAACCCTGTCATGACACGACAACGACTCCATACAGACGGTGAAACTTGCATTTATGCACTCACCGTTTGTCAGTCCGAACCCAAAAACATTAAAGAAGCCCTTACCTACGACAACTGGATTGAATCTATGCAAGAAGAATTGGATCAATTCAAGAGGTTGGAAGCTTGGGAATTAGTCGAGAGACCAGATGGGGTTTACGTCGTCGGTTTAAAGTGGATCTGGAAAAATAAGCTAGATGCGGATGGTACAGTTATTCGTAACAAGTCCCGCTTGGTCGCCAAAGGGTTCAGTCAGGAAGAAGGAATCGACTTCGAAGAATCATTTGTACCAGTGGCTCATCTTGAGGCTGTTAGAATGTTCCTGGCGTACGCTGCTCACAAGAACATCACGGTATACCAGATGGACGTGAAGACAGCATTTCTCAACGGTCAACTCCGGGAAGAGGTGTACATTTCACAACCAGAGGGCTTCGTCGATCAAGAGCATCCAAACCATATCTACAGACTCAAGAAAGCCCTCTACGGCCTTAAACAAGCCCCGAGGGCATGGTACGACAAACTTTCTGCATTCTTATTAGCCAATCATTTTACTAAAGGATCTGTTGACCCGACTTTATTTATACAAAAACACGGGGAGGATATTCTCATTGTTCAAATTTATGTAGATGATATCATTTTTGGATCAACTCATAAAAAATATTCAAACGCTTTTGCAAGACTTATGAAAAAAAACTTTGAGATGTCCATGATGGGTGAACTAAAGTTCTTTCTAGGACTGCAAGTTCATCAATCACCCCGTGGTATATTTTTAAGTCAGTCCAAATATGCACAGGAAATATTGAAAAAGCATGGCATGAATACTTGTGACACCTATAATACCCCTATGTCTTCCTCATCCCCAAAGCTAGATGCTGACATCCATGGCACACCCATTGATCCTACGAAATACCGTAGTATGATTGGGTCTCTCATGTATCTCACCGCTAGCCGGCCGGATGTTGTATTTGCCACATACTTATGCTCCCGTTACCAGTCTCGACCCACTGAACGTCATTTGTCTGCTGTTAAGCGGATCCTTTGATACATAAAGGGAACCATTCGCTTGGGGATCTGGTATCCGAAGGATTCCGAGTTTGAACTTGTTGTTTTTTCAGACGCTGACCATGCAGGTTGTTTAGACACGAGAAAAAGTACGTCTGGGGGAGTACAATTTTTAGGTGACAAGCTCGTCTCTTGGCAGTCCAAGAAGCAAGACTGTACATCACTGTCGTCTACAGAATCAGAATACGTCACCATGTCTGCCTGCTGCGCTCAAGTCATTTGGATGCGATCTCAGTTGATGGACTACGGATACGTGTTTAACAAGATTCCGATGTACTGCGACTCCAAGAGTGCCATTGCTATTTTATGCAACACGGTTCAACACTGCAAATCGAAGCATATTGCTCTCCGATATCATTTTATCAAGGAGCATGTGGAAATGGGTACAATTGAATTATACTTTGTGGGTACTGAACACCAATTGGCGGATTTGTTCACCAAAGCCTTGCCTCATGCAAGATTTGTGGAACTGGTTCATCAAATTCGTATGCGATGTTTGACTCCTGATGACTTAAACAATTTTCTTACTCAAAATTAAGGAGTCAATCATCAAACTATCTTTGTACATATTTTTTAATAAAAACACAAAAAGATTTTTCAATTTTCTTTTAAAAAAAATGCAAGTACAAATCCTTTCATCAACATTTTGTTCATTTTAAACCGTTAACAATTTTTTTTTTTTGAACAAGTGTTGAGGGGGAGACAGATATTAAACTTTCAAAAATTTGTACTTGCATAATTTTCTAAAAATTGTTGCTCTAAAAAGAAATGATGGTGATATTATAGGAATTAAAGTTGTTAGGGCCAATATTGCTAAGTTCAAATACTTAGAGTTAGCTAGTTAGGACTTTGACTGGAAAATATAAGGTTAAGGGACCAAAAGTGTGCAAGTGACAAAGTTAAATAAGTCAAATAAAAGGTTGAATAATTGACCGCACTTAATACGATCACTTATTCATCTGACATATTCACCCACCAAAGTTAATACATCCAACCACCAAGATCAACGGCTGACATCAAACCTGCTAATCCATTCAAGATTTTGCAAATTTGTGAGTGTTTAAATGTTTAATATATGATTATAAGCAACGGATTCGAAGGATTTTGCAATCCAACGGTCAAATTTGTCACAATCGAATGCGTTAGATCTAGGGTTTATGAGAAATTGTAGAAATTTGATTCTGAGTGTTTATGTTGTATTTGTTTGGTGTGTTAGTATCGGAATGAGTGCCTTAACATAATGCATATGCATAATTAAACCCAGAAACAATAATCTTGCATGTTCTTAGTTTAGGGTTTAAGCGAACGATTTGGGGAAAACTGAGTGGATGTGTTTGAGTGTAATTAAACCATCAAAGTAGTGTTATTATGCCTCGAATTGAATGTTTGTACCTTTAATTTACACCCAGAAACATCACAAGTGTGAAATTTGATTGGTAGGGTTTAAGGACACGTTCAGTTTGAATCTTGAGTTTTTGTGGATAAAAAATGTTATAACTTGAACACTAGACTCAGAAACATCATTGAAAGCTATTGGAACAAATGTGTGATTCAAAGTTAACAAAATTTTTTCGTCTACAGTTGTTATCGAAAATCCTTGTATAAGGGTTTATCAAAATTGCCAATAATTATCGCAAATGTGATTTTTATCGCAAATGCAATACTTATCGCAAATGCAATACTTATCGCAAATGCAGTACTTATCGCAAATGCATTAATTATCGCAAATGTGATGTTATCGCAAATGTGATTTCTATAGGAATTGAACAAATTCCTTAGACATTTTCAAGTCTATCGAAATTGGACAAAATCTATAGAAATTGGCAATATTGATATAATTTGATAATTGCTATAGTTAAACATGTAAAATCAATCTTTGCAACAAAAGGATCACATGTGTAACATTAAGCTTAAATATTTTCTAACTATCATGTATCCTGCATATTTGTGCTCGATTGATGCTTCAGCATTCTTCAATGACTGCACCTCAACAACAACCACTCCCAATGCTCACAAAAGCTGAAGTTCTTCCTCGTGGATACAAGAAAGATTTTGGGAACAACAACGCGAGGGTAGATTTTGAGAAGATAAAATGTCCTGAACCAAGCTGCCAAATTGCTGTGGAAGTACTCAAAGAACATGAATATAGGAGCTTACTGGACAGTTCTGACAACATTCCTGAATTATATATTCATCAGTTGTGGAATACTTTGGAGCTGGACACAAAACTGAGATACTTCACATGCACACTGGACCGCAAAAAGCTCAAAATCACACCAAATCACCTTCGCAGAGCATTTGGCTTACCCGAACCACCAGAACCAGCTAACAAATATTGGCCTACACCATCCGAAGATGAAGTCCTTAAATTCCTCATCGACATTGGATATGATGTCCAACCGGATACACCATTGACCAAGATCTCAAAAGTCAACGCAAAACACATCCCTCAACCCTAGAGAACCATGTAGTACATAGTGGTTCATTCTGTCTCAGGGAGGGACAGTGGTCATGAACATCCGCGGTTATCTCACCTTCAACTCTTCTGGGGTTTAGTGAATCAGCAAAGGATTGACTATGCTGAACTTATCTGGCAAGATATGACATTTCAAATGATGAAATCATTCACCACAGTTCCTTTTGTACGATACACCAAAGTGCTCATCAGTCTGTTGCTGGATGAAAACAAAGACATCTCTCCTCGTGTTGGTGATCTAGAGATGCATCTGCTCAGAATGGATAGGACTATCATCTCTATCTACTTTCCCAAGGATAGTTCACACAAGCAAGGGACTAGACTGCCAGAGTCCCTGATGACAGATAATGTAAAGAATACTCAAGCCTACAAAGACTATGACAGAGCATTCAGACTTGGTCGCGTAGGATTCTTAAAGCTTGGTGCAGAAGCATACACTTTCGCTTAGGAAGAAAGGATTCTTAGGCTCTGAATACCAATCTGTAACACCCCCAAAATCATAATATTGCGGAAGCATACACTTTGGGTGCTACTAAATCGATAATCATAACACAAGATATAGAGAACGGATTAAAAATCCGTTTTAAAATACATTACATTTTCAAAGTCATGTTGTCTTACATAAAATCTGTTTCAAATGAAAAACTAGCCCATTAAACAAAGCGGTCCAAATTTCAGAGTTAACGCAATACTAAAACATTTCCAACAATTATTATGACCATCGCCATGCCCTGCCTTCAGTAAACACACATCAGTTTCCTGAGAAAAACATGCTAAAAGACAGCTAATGCTGGTGAGTTCACAGGTTTAAAGTAAATAACACATATGGACCATAGCAATATTCAGCAACAATTCAACATTAACACACTATCCTGTTATGCAAACACTAAGCCGGTGGGAACACGTGCGACGGAACATCCGTACTATTATTCATCGTTAAATTCCGCAAGTACTATATATATAGATATATATATATATATATATATATATATATATATATATATATATATATATATATATATATATATATATATATATATATATATTATGTTAAGTTTAATGATCATGTATTTAACTAATTAGGGTTATAATTAATTAAATAGGTTTTGAGAAATAAATAAAATAATAGTGTTAGTGGAGGAATATTATATTATAAATATTGTTTATTATTTATAATATAATTTTAGTTATAAGAAATTTAGAAACATTGTTAAGCATTTTAGAAAAATTTAAATGAGTTAAATATTTTTATCAAAATACTCTAAGTGTTATAATTTTAGAAAATTTGGGCATGTCCCATTTGTTTATTCAAACGTTTCCATTTTCTCATGTGTTGCAATTTCTCAAATAATTCGCGTTGTTAACTATATGTGCAAAATTTGTCCGTAATATATATATTGGTCGTTTCAAGTATTTTTATCGTTATAACTATCGTTATCGTCACATTTAGTTATTAATAATAGATTTCGACACAAAGTCAATATTTAGTCAATATGCCATCAAAAGTCAACAAAAGTCAATATTTATAAGGATTTGGTCAAAATTTTATTTTTCACCCTTTTGGAGACTAACGCGTCTCAAAACAAGTCCAAACTAGTTTTAAGTATATACGTCGTATCGTTAAGTAATAATATTCGTAGTGAGTCGAAAAATATTTCAAAAGTCATTTTTGTCATCCGGCATACTCATTGGGCCAAAATTTATTAAATAAGCCCAATAGTTCATATTTAGTCCAAACCATTTAGCCTTTTTAATTTACGATATATATCTCGTTAGTTTGCTAAAAATAATTTTAACACATTCGTCACCACATTTGGTCAAAAGAATTCAACTGTGACGAGTTGGGTTGGGCTTGGCCCAACTACCACCGAAAGCCCATAAGCTCAAAATTATTAATTCTAGTCCAAGGCCCTTTTTAATTAAAATATATATATATCGTCGCGTTTCTAAAAATCATTTAACACGTTCGTTAATCCGTTTGGTCAAAAAAGTCAAAAGTGACCATCTTCATGTTGGGCTCGGCCCAACAGTCCACGTATAACATTTTTAGCCCAAAATTTATATTTAGTCCATTTTTGATAATTAGTAAATATTAGTTACGTAACGTATTTTAATTATATCAATTAAGCTCTTATAAATAAGCTATAAGGTCAAAAAGTCAAACATGACCAAATTTAATTGTATTCGACCCATATATCACTATTCGACCCATTTTCACATTTTTATAAGCTAAACTTAATTAGTTATGGCTTATTCAATAAGCTACTCAAAATAAACTTTTAAGCATTAATTCCACCATTTCACCACTTGAGCCAAAATTTTATGTTTTTCAAAACCCCAATAATTTTGTAATTTTATTCTAGCCGATTTATATGTATAACCATAAAAATGTATATATTGCCTTAATCTCGCGTAATTAACATTAATCACATTTGTATCATCAAACTAGCACCATATGCAACAAGATTTACCGCACAAGCAAGAAATACTCTAATTTGTTCAAAAACCTTATATAAGTCGAGCACTATATGCAATATAACAAGCCCTAGCTTTTTCCATTTTAACAAAATGTATACATTTAACCATTTTTAACATCATTAGACATCAAATGTACATGAATTTAACAAGATTAGAAAAGTTGTGATGATTCCTTACAATGCTCTAGTGTTAACGTGGGGTAGAGAAGACCAAGAACAACCCAAACTTCACCAAATTTACCCAAACCACGTTCCAAATAACCCGAAACTCTTGAATATACACTCTAATTTATTTGAACTTCAAAGAAAAATGATGGATCTTGGGGATTTTGTTTGAGCCGTGTATATTGATGAAGAAAAATGATCAAGGAATGTTGGTGAGAGTATTATGGATAAGTGTTTTGTTGTGAGTAACATTTAGGGTAATAAGTAATATTTATAAGATAAAAATAAAATTAGTGGGTAGTTTTTGGCACCTAGTGGTGAAGCATTACCTAAGGCCGGGTATGGACAAGTATTAGGGGGAGGGAAAATATTTTTACCTCTCGTTGGTGTATCGTGTGTCGGTTTGAGCTTAAACGTGACCGTAAAGTCCCGGTTTGACCTTTTTGGACACGTATATGATCCGTGCTAAAACGTATATATATTATGCAACGACGGATACTCGTGAATAAATACAAATCACCCCTTTGTGAAAAAGGATACTTGCAAAAACTCACGTTCGTGTGTAGTGTGAAACCAGGTAAGTGATTACCCGGATCGTTTCCCAACGAGGTATGAATGGGCAAACTGTTGAAAGTTAGGATTAGAGTGACTGATGATTAGATATGAGATTTTGCTTTTTTATATTTAATTAAAAAATGAGAAACAAATATATAAGAGAAAATTAAACGCGAATTAATAAACTAAAAACGCGTAACGGGGAATCTAAAATGGCTAAAAAAGTGAATTCTATAAAATTAAAACCTAAAAGTGTAAAATTACTTAAAACTTATTTTAAAACTAAAATTATATTTTTTATACTTTATATTTAATTATTATTAATTATTTAATTACTTTTTTAAACTATTTAAATTTATAATAAATACTAAATGAACAAAGAAAAATCTAAAACTTTTTCTATAAATATTATTAAGTGAAAATAAGCTAAGAAAATTATAAAAATGAAAATTGCTTAATTAAAAATTTAAAAAGATAAAATCTATTAAATAGAAACTATCACTTATTTTATATTTTATTTTTCTTAAGGTCTACAGATATGATTATATTTTTCCTAGATTCTACTTAATAAAATAAAATTTTGAAAATTAAAATTATATTTTTCTGATTATTATTCTATTTATTATGATTTAATTACTAATAGAAACTAATTAAAAAGATTAAAAATATCAAATGACTTAGGAAAAATCTGAAAAATTCAGGTTAAGTCTAAAATAATATTCTTAATGTAGGAAAATTAAAATCAAAAGTTCACTAAACCCTGATAAGCAGTTGGGCAGATAAGCAGTTGGGCAAATAAGCTAAAAATAAGCTAATAAGCTCAAAACTTTACCAAAGGCTCAGAACAAGTTTAACATACTATATCAAGCACAAAACAACTTAAAAACACAGATAAGCACAAGAAATGAGCAAGATAAGCATATTGGCATTTGCAAAACTTACACAGAAAACTCAGGAAAATGGCCAATTTGCAGGGCAGATTAAGCAATCAATAAGCTGATAAGTGAGAACTTTTATGGGGGCAAAAGATTGCTAGTACTATGAGCTATTTAAAAACACAAAAAGCAAGGCCACAGCTTATCTAGATAGGCCAGAAATGAGTTGAGATCAGCAGCTTTAGCAACTCAGTATACACTGAGTCTGCTGTGTGCAGAGTTGTGCAGAAGTGTGCACAAGTGTGCAAACCAATTCAACTCTATTGGTATCTTCTAATATGACTTAAAGGACTTAAGAACTGCCAAGGTTGAGGTCAGAATAAGCTTCTGGCTTATAATGGCTTATTTGGACTTATAAAGGGCTGAAATTTGCATAGGTATTGAAAAACTTGATTTTCTATTGAACTAGCTGATCAAACCTTAGAAACAGCTTATATATGATGAATTAAGCTTGATCAAAGTTGGACTAAGTGCAAATCTACAGTAACAAGCTTGTTGACCTAGTTGACTACTTATGCCAAACAGCCCTTTATGGGACTGTTTTGTATTTTTGAACTGAAAATGGTGCTTTTAAGATAAGATTCTGAACAAACTGAGTTTAACTAACTTATGTGAGTACTAATTGATATTTAAAAACTGAAATAAGCTAATAATTAAGCTATGTCTATTTAAGGTCTATTTTTGGCTTTTATATGTTTTTAAAGTAAAATAAAGACAATGGCTATTTAAATATGATCTACTGATGAAATATAACTGAAATATATCTAAGAACTACTAATAAGCTGGAAATAACAATGACAAGCTATGAATAAGCTATTCTACAGTAAAATAGTAAATAAAGCAAAAATGAGAAAATAAGCTTACAACTGAGAAGCTTATGGAACTAAGAACTAATGATCAGAACCAATCTAGCTTGTCAGAAACAAGCTAGAAAACCCAGAAAAACCTTTCTGAATAGCTTGTACCACCAGAAGCTTATTTTCAGTTTATGTTGACCATCTGTTGACTTTCTTCCTTCTTTGAAATTTAAGCAGCTTATAACTAATATAAGCTTACACAAAGCTATGAAAAGCTTTTATAAGCTTATAGAAAGGGTAATTATGGCTTTTGAGTAGCTTTTAACAACTTAGATAATTTAATTCGAATTACAGTAAAACTTGAAATTGTGAAGTAACTGAAATTTAAGCCAAGATATATCTAAATTGGAACCAAATGACTGTAAATTGATTATATTGAGTACTGGAAATGAAAAATACAATAAGTAAAAGACTTGGAAATAAAAATGAGTTACACTAAATTAACTACTAATTTCTAATCTATTACAAAGCCCTATAAATACTAAATATTGCTGGGAAACTCCTTGTCGACATCTCTGATCAATCCTGCACCCTTGGATGGCTTCAAATCAATCTCAGCTGTTCAAATGAAAATTGGCGCCAAAAGTCTCACAAGTGGTTTCGAGAAGGTTTTTGGTAATTAAAGAAATTTGGGAGGATGTGGAGGTGGAAGGGAGTGGTTAGACAGCTGGGGTGATGAGGTGGGGGGTTGAGGTGTAAAGGTGATGGCGGTTTTGGAGGTGGTTTTGGTTTGGCGGGGTTTAAGTGAGGGAGACGGGTTTGACTAAGTCAAACCCTGGTATTGGATACTGGGTTTAGTAAAAAAGGAATGGGCCGTGTTTTTTATGGTTTGGGCCTGGGTTTATTGTAGCAGCTGGGCTTTAGGTTTGTAGCTTGGTCCGTTTGGTTTGTAGTTAAACACAAGGACCATTTTTGTATTTCTGAAAATGAGGGACTGAAAATGTAACTCTTTCAAAGTTTATCACAAGGACTAATCTTGCCAAGTTTCAATAGTACGAGGACCATAAAAGATAATTTTCTATTTTTGAAAACCGGTGGACTTGTTTTGACAACTTTTGAAAGTTCAGGGACCTTTTATGTCATTTTTAAAAGTTGAAGGACCTGTTTTGCAATTTCTTTAAAACTTTCATCCAAGGACCATTATTGTAAAAGTTAAATAGTTCAGGGACCTTGAATGATATTTTTAACACCAGGGACTATTTTTGCCAATTTCTGAAACTTTAGGGACTGAAACTGACAATTATGCAAACTATGTTCGTTTTTCAACTGTTTTTAATACTTTTGAACTTGCAACACATAAAAACACAATCAAATGATATTTTCTGTATTTTGAAGCATATTTGCATGTTTTTAAATGTTTTTGTAGTCTAAATGTGACAGAAATGATGAGTATTTAGACACTCATCAGTATACATAAAATAAAGTTTTTATCCACGTTTTTGTCAGAAATGTAATAAAATATTATTACTGACTCAAAAACATATTTATTTGACTGATACCATGTGTACTGTGCTGTCGGTACGCGTGTGCGGTTGCTTTTCAAAAAATGTGAGAAAGCTCTCTGTTAATTACGAAACTTGTCAGTAATTATCAGAAATAGAATAATTTATGCTTACTGACAAAAATATACTTTTTCTGCAGTGACTGCAAGCTACAGTATGCAGGACATCTCCCTAAAATGCTCAAAAATACTCAGAAACATGCAAACGCGCATAGAAATGCTCAGCTTAAAAATAATAAATAACCATTTAATATTAATTAACAAAGTAAAAATTACCATTTGTCACATTCAACTTCCCCCCCTTATTACAATACCTTCTTTTCTCCCTAGAAAGGCTAGCTTGCATCATCCCAGTGAAGTCATCTAGCACCACTGTTAGAAGGACTCCGTGCTATGTATTCAAATACTCCTGAGTTTCCCCTAGCTCAATGCTCCCCTATGGTAATTGTATCCCCTTCTATATTAAATTTTGTTTCTAGCGAATCCATGAATCAAATTATTACAAAGGCTTTTCCTACATCAATGGTTAGCCTCTTGCAACATAATATATAAAAGAATAGAAGCAACATTATATGGATAGAATACAGATAGCAAGATGTTGGGAACATGTTCCAAGTATTAAAAGTCTTAGTCATATTGAGTTAATTGGTTGCGAAATATGGGTTCTAAGTATGTAATAGCCCACGGCTCATTAGGAGCCCATGGGCCGGCTATTTTAGCTAAATTGTTTCTAGAAGCATCTAAGCACATGACGCCCTAGTTTTTTGCCTATAAATAGAATGCAAGGGTGGTCATTTCATTTGTTGGTTTTCATTTGATTGTGCGGAAGCTCTGCTACTCTTATGTATGAAATATAATCATCCGTCTCTTATTCTCTTTATCTCATCTCTTATCTCTCGTTGCTACTTAATCTATTGCTATTAGTTTATACGTAGCTTAGTTGTAGTTGTGTTCGTGGTTAGTAGTAGATTAGATATTGTGTTATATCGTTATAGGGACCATCACAAGAAATGCAAGGGTTAAACTAGGTTAAAAGCTACTTAGGGAGATGAAAGAAATGAGTATATTAACATATGCTAGAGGTTAGACACGTGATGAGAATGTGACAAGAGGATTAAAACAAAGAAGAAAGCCCTAGAAATTTGTGCGAAGAAAGAAAAATGAGTGCGTATTGCAATTCAAAGACACTTGAGTGTCACAACCCGACCGACAACGTAAGGTTGAAATTTTTCAATCAGTTACACTAATATGAACGAGATTCGTTCGTTGACTGACACACAAAATGACTTCTTCCAAGTTGTCTTTGGGAAGGCGAGTTCTAACAAACCTTTTGAACGACATAATCATCTACCTAAGATGATTGGTGTTAAGGATAATTTGTTGAAAATACATACTCTAAATAATGTAGATATATGACATTACTATTATGAAAAGTCATGCAATAAAGTAGACTTGATGGAAGTTATACAAAAAAAAAAGAATGAGAACGACACGTACTAAAATATTAGTGGTAATAACTCCATACGATGGGAAATTGTTGGATTTGACCTTTGAGAAAAGGTGGACAAAGACAGTTTAGATTAATATATCGTTTGCACTGACAATGAGATGCATGATATATTTCAAAGGAGAAAAAGAAAGTGTGCATGTGATCCTATTGTGGGTGAATATCTCTAAAGGGGTTGAGGTAATGAAGTTCTAGAGTTCTAGTTTTGGATGATCCTAGTTTTGAGTTAGAGATAATTTGGTGTATGAAGGATTTCGTGTGATTGTGTAGTTGTACACATTTGGTATAATGATTTTGAGGATTGAAGGTTATTGAACTAACTATCACTATCAAGAGTGAAGAATAGTTGTAAGGTTTGAGTGTAATGATCGATGGGTTGAAGGTTCTTAAACTAAATATCACTGTCAAGTGTGAAGTTTAGTTATAAGGCTTAAGTGTGATGATGAATGATATTATTGTGAGGTTAGATGTGAAGAATTCTAGGGAATAAGAACCACATTTTTGTGTTCTTAAGAGTGTTTGGTGAAGGACTATATGTGTACGAATGTGTTTAAGCCCCCCCCCTAATTGTTGGCCATTCGGACAAGATGTTTTGAGAGACGAATTAAAACTAAAGAGGAAAACAAACATTGATGGAAGCGATGAGCTTAGTAACGTTATGACAAGTGGTGGATAGCATACAATAAACTTCACCTTTGAAGTCACGTAGCTCTTCTAAATCATTATGAATATTCATAGAACATTCATATGATGAGGCATGTGATTACGTGGAAATGTGCTAAGGGTTAAGAAGATAGAATCTTCAAGGTTGTGGAGTTAGTGATAAGGTTCTAGTAGGGTTATCTTTGATAGAAGAAATTATTTTGATGAAGAAGGGTTATCTCAACTTATCCTAGTGGTTCTTCGCTTGAAGTGTGTGGAAGATGAGTGGGATGCAGAAGTATTGTTAGTGTAGAACGAAGGTTGAGAATTGTAGGTAAGTTGAGAAGATGACGGATACGGAAGTAACCAAACATATGGTGTGTTTAGTACCATGCGGAAGTGAAAGGGGAAAAAGCTAAGGAATCAGAAAATAGGCAGAATCTATTCAGATAGAAGACGGTTCTAGTTCAAGACTACAACGAGTGGGTTTTGATAGTGCTTTTGAAACTGTGAGAATTGAAAACAAAATAAACTGTCTCAGCAAATAACGGTCCAACGGTACCGTTAAATTCAGCGGTATCGTCCCTTATGTAAGGGTACTGTGACCTGCTGAGGTCAGTTTTGACCCATAATTTGATTTTCGACAAAGAAATTTCACATATGTTGTGATTTTTCTAGACCTTAGATTAAAGGAATTTATACCAAATAAATTCTTTTATGAATGAATCCAACGAGATTCGATGAACGTTGATCGAGAATGAGAGATGACATTTAATTGCATTTCGCAAATTAAATATGCTTTAAATATTTCGGATGAAATATTTAAGTTGTCATTGGAAGATTGAGAGGATTTGACTCTAATCTAGAGACGTTTTAGGCACACATAAATCTAAGATTTGAGAGGATCTAACGAATAAATCTCGCTGATTTAGTGAGACTTTTAGACATGATGAAAGAATCTATACCTAATAAATTCTGCTAGGATCCTGGACACACGATTAAGGTGGTTAAACCTTGTAACTTTGTGTGTATGATATGTTGTGTTAAAATGATTAAGTGCGCGGAATTCACTCAACCAAACTTAGAAGGTTATGTATGTTATGGAAATGGAATTGTTATGTTTGTTAGTTAGCAATGAACACATGAAGATTATCACCGAACGATTCAATATTATTAATGATAATAATACGAGTGATCTTGAGATATCACTAGGGTTACAACCTTGAATCTTATGTTTTTATCACTTGTGATATTGATGTGTTTGTTCTAGTTCTAACAGTTATGAGTTCTAAGTTAAGCACATCTACATGAACACACTAAACTTACTTGACTAAGATCTTCTTTTATAGTCCAAGAAGAACTTTACATATTGCTTAAAGTCTTAGCCGACTTACTTGGTTAACTTATCTTGAGTGTCAGTACATAAGATACAACATGTATCTGTGTACACAACTTGTTAACTAAGCACATGGGGTAAGATATTATCTACCGTATATTGTTGACCAAAATACAATAAATATCTTTTCAATCTTATCCACTCAGCAGCAGAATGTTCACTATCAGCAGCAATGAGTTATCACTAGCAGCAGGAACAAGTATCATTAGCAGCAGGATCAACAGCAGCAGAATACTAAGCCTAGCAGCAGAATCATTTATCACTAGCAGCAGGATCAAATGTTCTAGTAGCAGGAACAACATTAACAGCAGGAACCATAATGCACTAGCAGCAGAATCACACTTAACGTTTTTCTTTGAATAGAATCCGATATTTAACTTCTTGAATATTTAATTCCCAACAATCCTCCCCTAAACATGTGAATCCATTTCAACATGTTTCTGAATTAAATCATGTATTGTGAAGATCTTTCAAACACTTCTGTTCTTCAAGACTAAATATCTTCTCAGTAATTCATCTGCTTTGTTCTTCTGTGACTTTAACAATATCAAAACATTGAACCAATCTTGGACTAAAAGATGGTGCAATTTCCTTGGATGGAGGAATTATAAGAGGCAATGATGCTGTGTATCTTTCATGCTTGTTTCAACAAGTGAAATCATCTATCAGCATGCCTTTGAAATTGAAATTGAAACTTTTCTCCGTTTGACCTAGATAGAATTTCTCCTTTGGAATGTTCTTGTCATTTTCAACCTCCACATCATCTTGTATGCTCTTGTCTTCTCCTTCCTTTTATTGGATTATCTTCCTTTTCTGGGCTATTATTTCCTCCCCTGAGATTGTTACCTCCCCTGAGATACAAATAACTTTTGTTTCCTCCCCTTTTTTGGAAGATCTCACTATGTACCAAAATATATCTTTCATTATCATCTGATCTATCATATAGAACTTGTTGTCAGACAATGTTGTACATGAAGCCATCAATTCCTTAAGAGTTTAAGTTACTGTCCTCATCACTTCTAGGTGTGTTAACTCCTATGAGAGGTGAATCAGTGGACATTTTGATTCATGATCCATCAATGAATGGTTTTTGTGAATCCTTTAAAAATCCTTGTTTAAGAAATTATTTGACTTAGTAGTATGTTCATGATTTTAGAATTGAAAAATCATACTACTTTCAACCATTTTGAAGGGATCAAGTGTATAAGAGACACTTAATCAACATTTCGGTTTAAAGCAACCTCTGGTTGCATGAGAACCAATATTTTTCAGTTATAAATAACTGCCTGTGTGCAGATAAACTCATTCAAAGAGCTTTCCTGACAGGGTTTCCAGCTCATAGTAATTGTTACCTCCAACACAAGTGTTAGATTCACTTTTACTAGCTGTTCTTTCTATCAGATGTCCTCAGACTTGCACATTATACTTAAAAGTATAAAATGATAGAAAGTGAGTTGCATCAGTTACTATCTGATCAACTAAGTCATCAATTCAATGTGAAATATCATAACTAGATTTCAAGAAAGTAGTTTTAAGGAGTTTTAAATTCCCAAACTCAGTCCATCATAAACCTATTATGGTAGCAGCCAATATCAGCATTGTGTTGCTTCCATTTCACTTGAAATTTCCTTTGTGTTCACATATTCATACCTGAAATTGTTAGTCTAAAATCAAAAGAACAAAATACAAAGTACTTGTCTTGCATTAGAATAATCATAAGACCAACTGTATGAATAACACAATTTAAATTTGTACTAATAGCACAAACTTTTTGTAATAACAGCAGTATTAGATAAATCAGCAGCAACAACAAAAATTTATTTACAAAAACACATTATATTGAAAATTCAAAGATTTAGCATTCCAATACTTGCTACCAAATACTGAAACCTTGAAACATCAAAAGCTTTTGTTAGCAGATCTGCAAAGTTGTGTTCTGAAGCAACTTTAAGAACTTGAATTAACCTTTTCTCATTGCAGTCTCTTATAAAGTGATGTCTAATTTCAATGTGTTTTGTTTTAGAATGTTGCACTGGATTTTTAATAATACAAATTGTACTACTATTATCAATATGAATAACAGTGTTTAAGAAATTGTACCCATAATCAAGAAGTTTGTTTTGAAGCCATAGAACTTGACTAGAGCAACTTGCAGCAGCTATATATTCAGCTTCAGTTGTTGAATTTGCCACACTTGTTTGCTTCTTACACTGCCATGAGACAAGTCTACACCCAAGGAATTGACATCCTCCAGTTGTTGACTTTCTGTCCAAGCTAGCACCAACATAATCACTATTCGAATATGCTACCAAGTCAAAAGGAGATTCTCTAGAATACCATATACCCAACCTTGGTTGACCTTTGAGATATCTAAAAATTCTCTTGACTGCAGTTAAATGAGAAACCTTTGGAGTAACTTGAAATCTTGCACAAACACAAACAGGGAACATGATATCAGGTCTAGATGATGTAAGGTACATCAAAGAGCCTATCATAGATCTGTAAGTGTGTACATCTACACTCTCTCCATCTTCATCTTTCAGAAGGTGCTTCTCTGAGTCCATTGGTGTGCTTGCTATTTTTGAATCAGCAAATTGAAATTTTCTAAGTATCTCTGCAACATAATTGTCTTGATTAATAAATATGCCTTCAGATGATTGCTTAACTTGCAAACCCAAAAAGAATGTAAGTTCCCCCATGGAACTCATCTGAAACATATCTTTCATAATGTAACACCCCATAAATTTTTAAATAGCAGCGGAAGACTTAAACGGGGTATTACCAACTAGATCACAGTCATAAGTATAGATTTTTGATAAAAAGGGAAAGTTTATATCATTCAATGAAAACTCAATATTCAGAGATTACATATTTGTTATCAAAAAGGGTAGTAGTTCACAAAAGTGATGATGAGTTTGAAAAGAATGATATAGTTATATGAAATAAAGGTGGGTCTTTTCTCCATGCCCATGCCAACTCCGTGCTTGAGATTTCTTTAATTACCTGAGATAAACATGCTTAAAATGTCAACACAAAGGTTGAGTGAATTCACAGTGTTTTATTTGTAATAGTTTGAACACAAGGTAAATAATAGTGAAAACAATGATATTGCAGGGGTAATAATCAAATAGATAAATATTGCTCTAAGCCTCATGAAACTCAAACCTTAATGTGTAGGTGTAATAATAAATAATATCCCAATTATAGCAATAATATGGGTGATATATGCCCTAGTGTAGGAGTTTTGCCATAATCAAATTCGAATAAAGTGCATTTGTCTATCAATCCGGCTAACACTATGGCTATCTATCCGGCTAGTACAAATGGGATGTCAACTTCCAATAGATCTATTCACAGAATTCGCGTTCACTCGCAAGTGATTAATGGTTCATGATAAAGGGACTTTTAAATTGGCGGGGTAATAACTTAGGCAAATATTACTTAGCAATATCAATCAGGAAAGCATACAGAAAAATACTTGTGTTCGGTTTTATAGCATGTATCTCCCCACGGGATTTGAAAACATAGTAAAAAGTGGGACTATGAACTCACCTCAGTAGTGTAGTAAACGGGTAGTGAATCAAATAGTGAAATGAATAGCTCCCAACTTGCGACCTAGAATAATGTGATATATTTAGAATATTATTAACCATTTGATTTTAATATGGGAAAATGGTGAATGTGAGACTATATGTGAGATCGTGACGTATTCAGGTGACGTGGTCGTTTAGGGTAATCAAAATGGTGACTTCAAGATGTTACGTTAAATACTCGTGGGAAATTGTGAAGTTAGAAATGTGGAATAATATAAGTATATTACTTTTGTACATTTGCACAGTTATCCTTATGTTTATAAAATTGACGCATTTAACCCTCGAAGATTAAATAATTATAAGTTTTAATCCAAAATATATATTTACACATTAACCCTTGACTTCCTCGTTAATTACAAAACTGCCCCTTTTAGTAATACTTTATCTTTCGGATTTTTACACAATTGGTCCCTAAACCACGAAACTTTTACAAAACTAGTCCAAGCGTTAAATGTTGCATTTTAGATCATAACTTTCTGAATTTACAGCTTCAGTCCCTCGACTTATATTAAAAATATCATTTTCATATTTAATCCTCCTTTTATCAAAAGTTACGCTTTGTACCCTTCCAAAACATATTCGTTGCAAAAATAGTCCAATGTTTATATTTCGAAAGTGTTATACTTTCTTAGCTCGTCTAGGCTTACTGTATCTCATTCGAATACATTTTGTAAATCATAGTACTCGTTTTTAATACACGACATAATCACAGTTTGTAAAATTAGTTTAGAAAACAAAATAATTTGGTTTGGGCTTATAAGCCCGACGTGGCCTAATGTGGTTTTAAAAAGAAAAGGTTGTAGCGTTCGACTGTGGGAAGAAATGGGGGTTGTATCGTGTGGCTTTAAGGTCGTTTCTTGTGCATGTTTAGCTATCTTGTTTCACCTCTTAGTTAGGATTCGAATGGTGATGATTTTTATATGTGTTGTACGTGTAGAACAAGAGTTAACGAGACAATCCTAGGCGTACATGTGACTTGTGTTATGTTTGTGTGTTGGTATCTTAACGTGTGTTTTCGTATTCATGTTGTTATATTACGTTGTGATGTGTAGTGAAGTGTGTAAACGAAAGAGTAATAAGAACGAAGGGATAGAAGTGATGAATACTTACAACACCAAGGATGGTGGGACCTTCGAGTGAAGGTGATGACTAACGAGGCTTCGAAAAAAACTTAACCCAAATCCTTCCAATGATACCTACGATCAAGCTATAACCCAAGATGATTCGAAAACCTTGCTTCCTTGCTCTTCTTCATTCGACAGTAAACAAGTGGGACGAGAGTGGTATTGTTTTGCTTTGTGTAATGACAAGTTAAGAGTATTGTGTGTTATACTTCATATGAGGAATTTGTTAAGGGTGTGTCGTGTTTATATGGGGTTCGACCCTAATGCATAGAGTTTGACCTTTGCCTCTAGGTACATCACTAGGTAGTCACCTCATTTGGAGCCTCAAGGTGGTATACAATTATACAAGGGGAGGGAATCCGGTTTTGGTGGTGTGATGGGGTATCAAAGGACAATGTACACAATCTTTAGTTGATCATGCATGGGAAAAGAGAAGATTAGTGGTGATAAAAACCATAAAAGTTGACTTACTAGTGGTTAATGTGTTTAACCAAAGGGTGGTGAGATTAGGGGGGAGACATTAAGTACAAGTGATAGGATTGGTATCTTAGTTATGTTAACTAAGTTTGTTAAGAGTGGGTTCGGTTGGGTTTTAACGAGGGGGGCAACAAAAGGGAAGTGAAATGTTATAAGTTGGGTTTGTTTGGGTCGTTCCTCAGTAAGCAAAAGAGAAAGAATGGGATTTGGTAATTGCTTGTGTTATTTGATCCATGTGTGTGGGCTCGTGGCTTGATCCAAGAGAGGAGAAAGAAAAAGAGTGGGGCGTGGGCTTGTGGGAGTGATCCGGCCCAAAAGAAGAAAAGAAAAAGGGAATGAAGTGGGCTTGAGGGTATTCGGCCCATGTGTAATGAAAGAAAGAAAATGTGTTAAGTGTAAGTAGTAATGTATTTGGTGAAATGATTAGTGATTTTCGTGTATTCGTTCGTTAATACAATCGGTGTAGTAATTTGTAATATTCGTGTAATTTTTATGGTTGGTACGCAAGTGAGCTATTCAGGGGCATTCAAGTTCATTGGGGTATTCTGGTGATCGATGTCATATGCACATACATATATCTTATAAAAAAAATATAACCCGTATAAAAGGTTATTAGATAATAATGGGAAATTAATTTGTGATTAATATTATTAATGACATGGGATTTTTACGAGGTATTACACATAAGCTTCTCAAATTCTAAACACATATCTTTCCTAGTAGATCCAAAGATAATGTCATCCACATACACCTGCACTAACAGAAGATCCTTCTTGTGCTGTTTGATGAACAGTGTCTGATCAATATTTCCTCTTTGAAATCCATTTTCTAATAAGTAGGAAGCTAGTGTTGCATACCAAGCTCTTGGTGCCTGATGAAGGCCATATAGAGCTTTTACTACTCTGTACACTTTATTTGGATGTAATGGGTCAATGAAGCCTGGAGGTTGTGAAACATACACCTCTTCTTCAATTTTACCATATAAAAATGCACTCTTGACATCCATTTGGTAGACTGTGAAGCCTAAAAATGAAGCATAAGCTAAGAAAAGCCTAATTGCCTCAATCCTTGCTACAGGAGCATAAACCTCATCATAGTCTATTCCTTCTTCTTGTGTGTACCCTTGCGCTACTAATCTAGCTTTATTCTTAATCACTATTCCCCTATCATCCCTTTTGTTCTTAAAAACCCATCTAGTGCCAATTACCTTCACACCTGTAGGTAAATCAACTAGCACCCATACCTTTTGAATCTTGAACTGAAGAAGCTCTTCTTGCATAGCCTCTAACCAGCTTGAATCATCTAGGGCTTTCAGAATGGTCTTTGGTTCAGCTTGTAAAAGAAAACATACAAACAAGAATGAGTTTGAAAGCTCATGCTGTTTTGAAGCATAAAGGGCATCAAGAAGCCCTTGTTGGTCTGAAGACTTCAATTGTTGTCTTGTCTTCACACCAGATTGTATATCTCCAATCACATGTTCCAGGGAGTGGACTTTGTGAATTCTTGTTTGTGGTGTAGTAGGAACTTGATAAGATGATGGAAGATTGTTGAAATCCACCTCATTATCTGAGAATTCTGCATCTTTCATTTCTGAAGGGCCAACAGCAGAGTCATTTGGCCGAACAGCAGAATCAGTAAGCTTAGCAGCAGAATCACCAGCAGAAACAGATATACTACCAGCAGCAACAGAAATACTACCAGCAGAAACATTTTATCGTTCCTGTGTTCCATCTTCTTTGCTTTCATCTTCAACACCTTCTTTAGCCTTGCCAGAAGAAGATTCATCAGTTGTTGAAGTTGATTCCACAATTGTACTTGACCATATTGGCATGATCACATCATTTTGATCTTTCTCTAACACTGCCTCATTTGTTGTATTAGAACCTGCAAAATCATTAGTTTCTGCAACAAAAGGCACATAATTCATTGAATTGGTTAGATACTCTAGATCAAATAGCCATTTTGGTCCTTGACCTTCTACATTGGATTTGTTTTCTAAAAACTCCACATGTAGGTTTTCCTCTACTATTTCTGTTCTTGTGTTGTAAACTCTAAATGCTTTGCTATTAAGAGAATAACCAACAAAGAATCCTTCATCTGCTTTACCATCGAATTTTCCTAAATGGTCTAAGGTATTGAGAATTGTCACATGACATCCAAAAGGTCTAAGAAATCCTATTGAAGGAGTTTCTACCATTAAAAAGCTCATATGATGTCTTATTGTGAGGTTGCACAACTAAAACTCTATTTTGAACATAGCAAGCAGTGTTGACTGCCTTTGCCCAAAAAGTTATAGGTAGCTTAGAATCAGCTAACATTGTTCTAGCAGCTTCAATTAGTGTTCTATTCTTTCTTTCAGTTACTCCATTCTGTTGTGGAGTTCTAGCAACACTAAATTCTCTCCTAATACCTTTTTGTTTGCAGAAATCATCCATAACTCTATTCTTAAACTCTGTCCCATTATCACATCTAATGACTTTCACTTTCTTGCTTACTTGGTTTTCTATCTGTGTAATGAAGTCCTTAAGGATGCTTGATGTCTCATCCTTAGTGGCTAAAAAGAAAACCCATGTAAATCTACTATAGTCATCAGTAATAACTAGACAATATCTTTTATGCATTATGCTCATTACTGAAACAGGTCCAAATAAGTCCATATGTAGCATAAACAAAGACTGATTGATAGAGTTAAAAATCTTGGGCTTATAAGTGGCTTTGTGTTGTTTGCCTTTTAGACAAGCAATGCATGTTTGATCATTTTCAAATCTTTTGTGAGGTAAACCTCTTACCAAACCATTCTTAACAATTTTATTTATGGTTTTGAAGTTAATATGAACAAGCCTTCTATGCCATAACATTGATTCATCCAATGTGGCCTTTGCAACAAGACAAGTTAAATTCTTTTTAAGAATAATGTTCTTCATGTCTACACTGTACATATTGCCCTTTCTAGGAATTCTAAGAAGTACTTGACTTTCATCAGGCATCTTAAAATCAGGAGAAAGTACAAGACATTCAGTCTCACGGAAAAGAACATTGTTCTTTTTGTCACACATTTGTGAAACACTAAAAAGATTATAATTTAGCTCTTTTACATAGTACACATCTTCAAAATCTAAATTTCCGGTTTTGATTGTACCTTTACCAGAAATTTTGCCACGAACACCCCCTCCAAAGGTAACATATCCTCCATTGAATGATTGAAAATCTGAAAGATAAGACATGTTGACTGTCATGTGCCTTGAACATCCACTATCTGAAAATCCTTGATCTTCTTCCTGATCATTTGAATGTTCCTGCACACAAATAAGAGTGTTAGTTTCTTTTGGGGATCCAAGCCATTACTGACTTGGATCTGCCTCTTGCATCAATATAATTTAATCTTTTAAGGACAGTTGATGCAACATTGGATTTTAGAATCCAACATGCTGAGGCCATAACAGCATTTGCCCTGATTCCCTTAGCAGCAGGAACTGATTTCTTAGCAGCAGGAACTGCTAACTTTTCAATTCTACCCTTTGGTTTCCAAACTTGTTTTTGGACCACTGCTTTTGTTTGAATGGGCCTTAGAACAGTTGTTGGTGCATATTTGAAAAATGTTTTTGCACCCTTAGCTGTTGATTTTGGGTTAATAGTCATAAATGGTCGAGCAGCAGAATGAACTTGTTTAGCAGCAGGAACCATATGTCTAGCAGCAGGATCTGAGTTTGAGCCAGACTTGTTTTTGACTACTCTGGGGTTTGTTTTCTTAGAACTAGAGTGAAAGTGAGATTTAGGTGTTTGCCTTTTGAGGTTCACTCTATTGTTTTCATACCCAGCTACCCATTGGTTGCAGAAAGCTGCAAGATGGTCAAAACTACCACATGTGTAACAAGCTTTATTATAAAAAGCAAAGTCATCACCTAATTGGTTAGACTTGAGGTTGTTCCAATTCCTTTGGTTACCTCTGGGCTTGTTGGTGGTTCTATATTGCTCACAATATCTAACTGGTTGCCTAACATGCTTAATGTTTGATTTAGGCCTATCAGTATTGTGTTTGACTATCTTAGGAACACTTGTTCCAACTTTCTTAACCAAGACAGGTTTAGACATAACCTGTTCTTCTTCATCATCACTATCAGTTGTGCAATCCTCAACAACTATAGTTTCTCCTTTCTTAACAAAGGACACCTTGTCCTGATAAAGTAAAGTTTTATCTAAACTTTTACTTATCTTTTCTACCTTAAGACTCTTACTAGCCTTAGAACCATATTCCATGATTGGTTCTTGAAACTCAGCTAAACCTGTATGTGCTAGGTCAACACCTGGAGGTGAAGGAACACCTCTATATGGTGGAGGGACAGTTTTATAACCTAAGCCTGAATTAGCTTTATCAATTACCTGAGCTTCCCAAATCTTATTCATTCCTTCTGAGGCATGAGCTAAAGCATCTATAGTTATCTTAACATTTTCAGTTTTATTATTGGCTTCAGATAACTGTCTACTTTGATCATTAAGTAATTCATCTCTAAATGCTATTCCTCTTTTTAAAGCATTTAAGTCATTAGTAAACGTAGATTCATTCTTTTTAAAATGTTGGATTTGTTTTTCTAAAACTCCTACACACCTCTTATGATTAGCTAAATTATGAAGGGCATCAATTAACTCTTCTCTAAAAGCATCAAATCTCTTTTTAATGTCTTCATAATTTTTAAGATTAGGACATGAATTAGTACAAGTAGGAATGGCATCTACCTCTGAATCAGAAAAGGCCATTAGAGCAATCTCATCGACAACAAGAGCAGCATTTGGTGGTGCATCCTCTTCATTAGCCATAGAGCTCCAATCATATCCAATACCATCAATAGCCAGCATAGCCTTTGGCTCTTCCACCAGTACTTCCTTCTTCCTCTCTTGCTTATACCATGTTTTCCTATTATCCTGCTTCCTTGGGCTTCTACATTCTTTAGCAAAGTGTCCCAACCTATGACAGTTAAAACATTCCACTTTCTTCTTATCGAACCCAGCAGTATCATTACCATTTAAGGTAATTTGCTTCCCAGTTTTTTGCCAAAACTTCTTAGCCCTCATGCTAAGTAAAGCAACTTGCCACTTAATATCCATCTCTTCCAAATCATCACCATCTACCTGCTCAAGGTCTTCATGATTTAGAGGAGAACCACTAGATTGACTGGTTATAAAGGCATAAAATGTTGGATCTCCAAGTCCAGCAACATCCTTTTGTAAACTAGCAGAAGGACCACCATAAGTAGCATTAGAAACACTTTCAACTTCATCTACCTCTTCTGAATGACTAACACTAGGAACTGATAAGAGTGCAGCATTCCCAGAACTAGTACTATAGTTTCCACCCATCTTTAGACTTTGTTCAACAATATTAAAGTTGTTGAACAAATCATTAAGTTTCATTGTTTCAATTTCTGGTTTGTTCATCCAGACAATAACATGAGTATGGAATTCATCAGGTAGACTTTTCAAGAACTTCATGTTGAGATCTTCCTTCTCTGTCTCAACACCCAACACAGCTAACTAACTGACAAGCTTGTGTAGTCTTGAAAATAGCTTATCAAGAGACTCATTACTAAAAGCAGTAAAGTTTTTAAATTGTTGCTTTAGTAATGTCTTCTGTGTCTTTTTGGTAGTTTCATTACCACCAAACCATGCACAAATCTCTTCAAAAAGAGTTTTTGCATCAAGATATTTGCTAAAAGATAGCATCTGCTCACCAGGAATGGTCATAAGCAACAAGTTTCTTGCTTTCTGATCATTTCTATTTTGTATCTTTTCATCATTGGAAACTGGTCTAGTATTTCTTTTTCTAACTGTTTTCCCTTCAACAAGAACATCTGAATAGCCTAGAGTGAAGGAATCACCATACTGAATTATATCCCAAAGAGCATAATCTTGAACCATAAAATATTGCTCAACTCTCATCCTCCATAACTCAAACTCATTCGGTTTGATCATGGGCAACTTTGCAGCAACATTGGTTTGAACATCTTGTACATCCATTTCTGTTTCTTTTAAAAACAACTATATCAGCCTTGCTCTGATACCACTTGCTAGGATCCTGGACACACGATTAAGGTGGTTAAACCTTGTGACTTTGTGTGTATGATATGTTGTGTTAAAATGATTAAGTGCGCGGAATTCACTCAACCAAACTTAGAAGGTTGTGTATGTTATGGAAATGGAATTGTTATGTTTGTTAGTTAGCAATGAACACATGAAGATTATCACCAAACGATTCAATATTATTAATGATAATAATACGAGTGATCTTGAAATATCACTAGGGTTACAACCTTGAATCTTATGTTTTTATCACTTGTGATATTGATGTGTTTGTTCTAGTTCTAACAGTTATGAGTTCTAAGTTAAGCACATCTACATGAACACACTAAACTTACTTGACTAAGATCTTCTTTTATAGTCCAAGAAGATCTTTACATATTGCTTAAAGTCTTAGCCGACTTACTTGGTTAACTTATCTTGAGTGTCAGTACATAAGATACAACAAGTATCTGTGTACACAAATTGTTAACTAAGCACATGGGATAAGATATTATCTACCGTATATTGTTGACCAAAATACAATAAATATCTTTTCAATCTTATCCACTCAGCAGCAGAATGTTCACTATCAGCAGCAATGAGTTATCGATAGCAGTAGGAACAAGTATCATTAGCAGCAGGATCAACAACAACAGAATGCTAAGCCTAGCAGCAGAATCATTTATCACTAGCAGCATGATCAAATTTTCTATCAGCAGGAACAATATTAACAGCAGGAACCATAATGCACTAGCAGCAGAATCACACTTAACGTTTTTCTTTGAATAGAATCCGATATTTAACTTCTTGAATATTTAATTCCCAACAAATTCTTTGAGGGATAAATCCAACGGGATTTGACACAAGATTATTGACAATCCGAGATGACTTTAATATTTCCAAGGAAATACTTAAATAGTCATTAGACGTGACTCGAAGGATGACTTCAACATTTCCAATGAAATATTTAAATAGTCATTAGATGACACTTAGGGGATGTTTTGAACACATGTAAATTATGAAATTTACGTAATGTGTTCCATCATTCCTAGACTTAAGCGTAAGTAGTTGAATGGTTCATGTTTGATAGGTTTGCACGTTTCGTCCTTGTGGTACATTAAGTGCAAAGATCGTCCTTATTTTGCACTGTTACGTGCACTTTTGGTCCTTCAACAGTGAAATTTGGCAAACCACAAGGACGATTTTTGCAATGATGGAGGACCAAAAGTGCACGTAACAGTGCAAAATAAGGACAATTTTTGCACATAATGAACCATAAGGACGAAACGTGCAATTTGGCCAAACCACTAGGACAATTTTTGCAATTTACTCAATAATTCTTTGAAACTCAAAAATAAATTTACAAAAGCGATCTTTTCTTCAGATGGAAAGTTGTTGCAAAACCTCTCTATAAATGTAAATGTATTCATGGAAGAAACGCAATATGTCCTGCATGCGTTACTGTTAATATTTTCCCCTCAATAACATGATATAATAATCTGGTAATCACCAAACGTGTTGCTTTGCACAACCCTTTTTTCTGATCAATGTTACTTAGAAGCATGACAAGGACGCCTATTCCCTCCGTGTCCATTGGAACCAATATAGTTTTATTGTCAAGCCATTCCAGATTTTCCATGTCCGATTGCTTCAATAAAGCAACATACAAAGTTAAAGAGCATCCACAAAGGTTAGTAAAAAAGATATGGACAACAAAAAATATTTAATATATGCAACTGATATTGATATTGAAAAAATTCAGATGCATATGGATTATCGACATTGATAAATACATCAACATTATACGTTGTGGTACATGGCATATTGGAAATAAATAAAAACATAAGAAACAAATAAATATATCGATAATTTGTTTTACAAACAAACTATAAATCAATATACACATCTTTCCCTAAAAAATGAAATCAAATAACGCAAATTTACATGTGGCCACAAAACAAAAACAAAAAAATAAAAATAAAATACTAACGAACAATGACCAATCAGAATCAGGATTTCATACCTAGGATATTTTTAATAATTATGATGACCATGAAATCTACAACAGAAACCTGCGATAAGAAATGTAGGCAAAAGGATTAGATGACCAATGAAAGATGTGCACCCACATTGGGCGAGTATATATAGGCTCAGGATTAGGGTTTCGTAACCGTGACCCAATAGATAACATAATTCAAATATAGTAAGATATCGGAGAGGATAAACATCATTTTTAAAACCTTCTAGAACGTGCCTCTCATATTGCCAAAGACTCTACGGCACCAAAGTTTCAGAAAACACACCCGGTTCTCAAAGGTTTTTTTATTCGCGTTTTCGACACGTCTATGTTTCGGGAGCCTTTTCAGAAAACACTTATAACGTAGCGACTTTCTCTCAATTAGAAACCCAATTAACCAATGAGAGGGCTCGATTTCAAAACCAAGCCCTCTCATTGGTTAATCGAATCCCTCGATTTGGCCGAAAGTGAGTTATCATATTACATAAAAGATGTAGGTCGCAAAATGTTACTCCGTAATAATTTAGAAAAAAATTGGTGGCTTATAGGACCGTATCTATAGCTACCAAACATCATCGGACAACTATATATGAAACGATTTGTATATTAGTTAACAAACAAGCAGAGTTGCCCACGCGTTGCTGCGGGGCTTTTATTATTATTATTATTATTATTATTATTATTAATTATTATGTTGTATATGTTTTGTAGTTTGTTAAACTTATTTTGAATAAGTACATTAAACTCTTTATATATTTAATGGCCCAGCCCAGGCTTGTGCGGTTGAGGTTGTTGTATATTTAATAAATGATAGTATATTGATAGTGGGTAATTAAGCTAGAAGATGGTTAACAGTAAATTGGCAACTCCCTTTAAACGAATGTGAAATGAACATATATGTTAAGAATACTGTGAGGCAATTTTTTTTAACTATTTCTCAGCCAATAGGGTTTCTGATTAAGAGTTTTAATTGTTGTCATTTATGTAACATCAAAGTTGAGGTTTAGTATATATTATAATGTGCACATTAAAGTGTTTCTATATTTTGAATAAACATATTAAATTTTTTTTTGTATATGTTTTGTGGTTTGTTATGGTTTTAATAATTTTTTTAGACGTTACGACTATGTTTTTTTTTTTTTTTTTTTTTTTTTTTTTTTTTTTAAAGGCATTTTTTTTTAAGGCATTTTTTCCAACGTATATTTTGTGTTAATACAAATAGCGTCCCAAAAACGTTATTTATATTCTTTGATCTTTCATTAGTTTTGTTAATGACAAATATAAGGAATATCTTTTAGCAAATAATAAATACTAGCTTAGTCTCTTAAGTACACATTTTACACTTCACATATTAACTTAGAATTACAAGTTTAGTAACTTGTTTCCTTAAAAGGAAACTTTAATTCATAAACTATGCCATGACATCATTGTATGCATCACATACAATATCTTTGATATATCTTGGTTAGATATGCAAGCAACATAGTTGACATTTGAAGATCTTGGATGATATGGTAAGATACAACTAAGATATGGTAAGAGACAACTATTACATAGCTGTCACATCCCACGGATCCAAGTGTTATAAGGGACGGATCCCTTTTGAGGGATCCGCCAGATCCGTGAGCTGAAGATCAGCTTGCCTATAAATAGGAAGCTGATCATTTGGCTCTATCATCACTCATATAGCTTAAACACATATATTTATTCAGTACATATCTTACTAACATCATTCATAGTTGCATTTCACTTTGATCTTCCATTTTGTAGAAAGGAGATCAAGCATTCAAGGATCTACAGAACCGTAATCCTTTAGTTGCATTACTGTGTGATCTTGTAGTTTGTTTCACACATCATATCTATCATTTGTAATCAGTGAGTGTGGTTAGTACTTTAGTCCTTAAAGTACAAAGAGTGTAGGGAGTGGTTGTACCCTTGTAAAGAACTCGACATCTAGCTTAGTGTCGGTAAAGTAATTAGGCGACGTCAGGTTGGTTCTACCTTGTGAAAGAACCCGGTGTTTAGCTTAGTACCGGAAAAGGAAGTAAGCGACGTGTAAAGGTTTTCTCCGCCTAGGAAAGGAGTTTGTTTCTTAGTGAAAGATAAACTCTCGAGTAGGAAACTCGGGGAGTGGAGTAGGGCAAGGAATAGAGTTCTTGTAGCCGAACCACTATAAACAACTGTGTCGTGTGGTTTGATCTTTCCTCTCTTTATCTTTTGTTTATATTGTGTGATTATTTATTTGTGATTGTTTCCTTTGAATTAACATATAGTAACAAAGTAAATAAAACTTTAAAAACGGTAAAAACTATTCAACCCCCCTTCTAGTTTTCCACAATTGGCATCAAGAGCTACGTTACTTAAGATCTTTAAAATATATTGTATTTTAAAACTTAAAACGATCCATGGATTTTGAAAACTTTAAAGAAGGGCAATCTATGCAGAGACCACCTCTATTTGAACCAAATTGTTTTATTTATTGGAAAAATCGCTTTGAGACTTATGTAAAGTCAAAGGATATAGATCTATGGTATATTATAGTTGATGGTGATTACAAGCCTATTAGTAATGATATTTCGGGTGGTCGGGATGAAGGAGCTTCTCTTACTCGTCACAGTGATGAGCAAAAGAAACTAATTGCCAAAAATAACGAAGCCAAAATGATGCTTTATAATGCCTTACCTAAGAAAGAATATGAAAGAGTTTTTATGTGTAAAACGGCTAAGGATATTTGGCAATCTCTTATTATCACACATCAAGGGAACTCACAAGTAAAAGATAACAAAATTGATCTTCTTGTTCAACAATACGAACAATTTGTTATCTCTGAAGATGAGACCATTGATAGTGCGTTTGCTAAGTTCAATACTATTATTACATCACTTAAAGCACTTGACGAATCTTTTTCTAGCAAGAATTTTGTCAGGAAATTTCTAAGAGCACTCCATCCGAAATGGAGAGCAAAAGTGACAGCTATTGAAGAATCTAAGGATCTCTCAAGCATGACACTGGATGAGCTCATAGGAAACCTAAAAGTTCACGAAATGATTATGGAAAAAGACTCGGAAATTGTCAAAGGCAAAAAGGAGAAGATTAAGTCTATTGCCTTGAAAGCCAAAGTCGAGTCAAGTGATGATGAGTCTTGTTCAAACAGTGATGATGAAGAATATGCCATGGCCGTGAGGGATTTCAAGAAATTCTTCAGGAGACGAGGAAAGTTTGTAAAACCACCTCGTGATGAAAAGAAATTCTCTCGGAAAGATCGTGACGATAAGAAAGGTAAGGATGATAGGAAATGCTATAGGTGTGGTGACTCCAGTCACTTAATAGGAGAATGTCCAAAGCCTCCAAAGACCAAGTCTCAAAGAGCCTTCGTTAGTGGAGCTTGGAGCGATAGTGAAGGAGATGATGATGATGAGCCTAAGAACAACGAAATTGCACTTATGGCCGATGACACAGAAGAGGTACATTCTGATTCATACTCCTTTATAGATGATGAAACCTTAGAAGTAGAATATAACAAACTGTGTGATGTCACTTTAAAAATCATAAACAAAAACAAGTTTTTGAAAACAAAGACAACACTTTTAGAAAATGAAATATATTGGCTTAAAGAAAAAGCAATAAGAATTGAAAAAGGTAAAGTTAGTAAAGAAACATGTGTGTCTTGTCAAGAACTAAAACTTGAACTAGAAACCTTAAGAACCACACAGGAAGATTTAATCAAACAAAATTCAAAGTTTAAAAGGTTTGATAAAAACATAAGTTGTGTAGATGAAATAATGAAAATGCAAAAGCTACCTCATGATAAAACAGGACTAGGCTTTATGAAACTAGGAACCTTAAGTGATTATAAGGAACAGACTGTGAATAAAACTGATTCAACCAAGTTGGACACCCACGGATCCGACGGATCCAAAAATTTGGATCCGCCAGGTATATCCAAGGGATCCGCGGGTACAGAAATTGAACAGAAGGTTCACAAAGTCGACCGTTCCGAGTTTGTTAAAGTTACTAAGAAACCTAACAGTAGCATAACCAATAATAAACACAAACCAGCAGTATCTTTAGGAAGAGGTCAAGCTAGAAATGAATATAGAGTTAAAACGGATCAACAAAGACCTCAGATGAGTTTTCCCAAACACCCCTTTCCAAAGAGTATAGTTAATTCACAACACACTTATCAAAATAATTGGAACCAAAACATGTCTAGAAACTTTCATGGTCCTAATTATATGCCGTGGAACAATTGTCCACCTTTTCAGTACATAAACCATGATAATGTCATGTTTAACCCAAACGGACCCATGAGATATTGGGGACCAAATGCTTGAGTCTTTTATGAACTTAGGTATGCTTGAAAGTTGATCTTGAACCTGATGAGTGGATCAAAGATAGTGGGTGCTCAAGACACATGACGGGAAACAAAAATCTTTTCTCAACCTACCAAGTGTATGACGGAGGTAATGTCACATTCGGTAGCAAGCTTAAAAGTAAAATCATCGGAAAAGGTACAATCTCTCATGACTCTCTATCTATTGATGATGTTGCTCATGTAGATAATTTAGGATTTAATCTACTTAGTATAAGTCAATTATGCCGCAAAAAGTATAACGTCCTTTTCAGTGAAAATGGAAGTAAAATACTTAAAGATGGCATAACCGTAGGAAAAGGTGTTTTAAAGAATAATGTCTATGTTATGAAATTAGATAAAACACCTAAAGATAAGTTATGTCTTACCTCCTTGGACGAAAACTCAACTCTATGGCATCGACGCTTAGGTCATGCAAATATGAGGCTTATTCAATCCTTGTCTTCCAAAGAACTCGTTAGGAACCTACCCAAGTTGAAATATGACCAACACTTTTGTGATGCTTGCAAAATTGGGAAACAAATACATAGTAGCCATAAGGCTAAAAACATGGTATCTACATCTAGATGCCTAGAGTTATTACATATGGATTTGTTTGGCCCGTCGGCTATACAAAGTTATGGAGGAAATTTTTACACTTTAGTCATAGTAGATGATTACTCTAGATATACATGGACAAAGTTTTTGAAAACTAAAAATGAGGCATTTGATAAATTTGAAATTCTAAGCAAGAAAATTCAAAATCAAATAGGAAGTAATATAGTATCTATTAGAACTGACCATGGTCGAGAATTTGACAATGAAATTCAATTTGGAAATTTTTGTGATAATAATGGAATAACTCATAATTTCTCGGCTCCTCGTACACCTCAATCTAATGGTGTAGTAGAACGTAAAAATAGAACAATTCAAGAAATGAGTAGGACTATGTTAAATGAACAAAACATACCACAAAAGTTTTGGTGTCACGCTGTAGATACTTCTACATATATCCTAAATAGAGTTTTAATTAGACAATTCTTAAATAAAACTCCCTATGAAATTTATCGAGGCAAAAAGCCTACATTAGGATATTTTAGAGTTTTTGGAAGCAAGTGCTTCATTTTAAACACAAAAGACTATCTCACCAAGTTCGACCCAAAGTCGTATGAAGGTGTTTTTCTTGGATACTCACAAAACAGTAAAGCATACATAGTATTAAACAAGGAAACATCAAGAGTCGAGGAATCATTGAACGTAACATTCAACGAAAGTCCACCTCCCTCTAAGACATCACCTTTGGTAGATGATGACTTAGTTGAAAGTCAAATGGTTAATACTATAGAAAACATTGAAAATGATAATGAACCCGTAAAAGGAGAAATAGTCAATATTAAAGAAACTAAAAGTCATCCATTAGAAAACGTCATAGGAAAACTTAATGAAAGAACATTAAGATCCAAAGCTCAAAATGAAAGTAATTATTTTTGCTTTATTTCAACTATTGAACCTAAAAATATTGAAGAGGCAATAAAAGATGAATCTTGGGTAATTGCTATGCAAGAAGAACTTAATCAATTTATTAGAAATGATGTTTGGACTTTGGTACCTCCACCTAAAAACCAAACCATAATAGGTACCAAATGGGTCTTTAGAAATAAAATGGATGAAAAGGGTATTATATCTAGAAACAAAGCTAGGCTAGTAGCTCAAGGTTACAATCAACAAGAAGGTATAGATTACGATGAAACCTTTGCACCAGTAGCTAGACTTGAGTCTATTAGGATATTACTTGCATATGCATGTGCACATGATTTTAAGTTATTTCAAATGGATGTCAAAAGTGCTTTCTTAAATGGTCTTATTAATGAAGAAGTATATGTTGCACAACCTCCCGGCTTTGCCGACTTTGAAAAACCAAATTATGTTTTCAAACTTAAGAAAGCTTTATACGGACTTAAGCAAGCACCAAAAGCTTGGTATGATCGACTTAAGACTTTCCTAGTTGACCATAAGTATACCATGGGCCTAGTAGATAATACTCTCTTCACCAAGAAAAAGGGATCACATATTATTATAGTCCAAATATATGTGGATGACATTATATTCGGTTCAACTTGTCAAGAGTTATGCGACGATTTCTCAAAAATCATGCATGACGAGTTTGAAATGAGTATGATGGGGGAACTAAACTTTTTCTTAGGTCTCCAAATTAAACAATTAGAAGATGGGATATTCTTCAACCAATCAAAGTATATCAAAGATATGCTTAAGAAGTTTGGTCTTGAAGACTCAAAACCCATGAGAACACCCATGTCCTCCGAAACCAAACTCACTAGGGATGAAGAAAATGAATCCGTAGATAGCACTAAATATAGAGGAATGATTGGTAGTTTACTCTATCTTACGGCTAGTAGGCCTGACATTATGTTTAGTGTTTGTCTATGTGCACGTTTTCAAGAAGATCCAAAAACATCCCATCTTGAAGCCGTTAAAAGAATATTTAAGTACATCAAAGGTACTACACACTTAGGATTATGGTATCCCAAAGGTACGGGTGTAGAAACCATAGTGTATACCGACTCAGATCATGCTGGTGACTATGTTGATAGGAAAAGTACTAGTGGTATTTGTACTTTTGTAGGATATTGTCTCACATCATGGTTCGCTAAGAAACAAACTGCCCTCGCAATCTCAACAACAGAAGCAGAGTATGTGTCTGCAGGAAAGGCGTGTCAACAAGCACTGTGGATGAAACAAGCTCTCGTCGACTATGGAATTGAACTCAACAACATTCCCATTCTTTGCGACAACAAAGGTGCTATCGATTTAAGCAAAAATCCAGTCCAACACGCTAGAACCAAACATATTGAAATACGCCATCACTTCCTTCGCGACAATGTACAAAAGGGAATCATCTCAATTGAGAAAGTTTCCTCAGAGGACAACATTGCCGATATCCTCACTAAACCACTTAAACGTGAACCTTTCAACTATCTTAGACTTGGATTAGGATTAATGGAACCTAGTGATTAGGAGAAACATTAGTATAGACATTAGTTTAGCCTCACACGACACTAAACCAAAACATGTGTTCTGAATCCGCGGATCCAATCGTCAACAAAGACGGATCCTTTGTTTGGGATCCGCCGGATCCGCCACATGCTAAGTCCAGTTTATTATTTAATAAACAAGAACAACTACTATTCATTCCTCACTCCAAAACATATCACCTTACTATAACTCGACACACACTTAATCTCCATCATATTTTGGACCATTTTCTTCCACTAATTTGTGTTTCTAACATCACTGTAAGTATTCTTATCACATTTATACTCCTGATCTGCGTCTAGGATTTCCATTTCATGCACAAAACCAAACTTGGGGTATATGCATAATTCTTGAAAAATCATGAAGCATATTTATTGCATTATACTTAAAAACATGTTTTTCTTAGTTAGGAATTGCATCTCATAGCACATTGTCTTAATTTAACAAAAACCCCATGAAAATTTTTCACTTAAATCTTCTAACGACTAGGTAAAAAAAATTTTTCTTACATTGTTCATACAAATGCAAAAACGTTATCTTTTAGACTTCACTTGCATAATGTCTCTTGAATGCTAAAGGGAATACATAACTAATATGTATTTTCGGGTACATTCAACCGTAGCTACATTGAAATAGGAGTGTTTGGGTTATCTCTCGTTTTATAAACAAAACTTGCATAAACTAATTTTTCTTGCATCAAAAGGAGTCGAGATAACCGCACCTCCACATCGTCCCCATGTAGGCACACACTAGGAATCTTACACTTTCTTTAATCATTTTAACTAAAATTATGTAACTTTTTGTAATTAGGAAAATCATGCCTCCCGCAACCAACTACGATCACAAGAAAACCGTTAACTACTTACCCAAAGTCCACAAAACCAAGGGTCTAACCGATGCCCAAATCGAAATTTTCAAAGTCTTAGAGAAAAAGTATGTTCATGAGGGTAGAGCCGTAGATGCATCATTTTATGAAGGCACTCAACTTAGGGAACAATTAGCCGCAATTCAATTTGATTCTCTTTTAGACATAGACGAGCCAATCATTCCTAGGTTCATACTTGAGTTCTATGCTAGTGTAGGTCTTACCTCGAGTGATGAAGGTTACTTAAGTCTTCATTTTACTCTAAATGGAAATCTTGTCAACATCCCTCTTGATCAATTTGGTGAGGTCTTAGGAATTCCAAGTCAAGGTACATGTATTTACTCGGACAAATGGTCCTTAACAATCTTAGACTCCAATCTCGATAGGACGGCACGATATGCCACTCCTCTCCAATCAAAAGAAGTGATTAGGGACCATCTCTTCATTCCTAAGAACAACCCCACAAGAATGTATCGTGGTCGTGAAGTTGCTAGAGATCCATTCGCAATGGAACTTAATGAACTAAGACCCGAATTCAAGAAGATGGAGGATGTGTTAAGGGCAAATGTGATGTGCACCATAGGAAACCGTGATCATATCAATGCTTGTTTATGTCACATGATGTACAACATCTCTACTCGTCAACCCTTCAATCTTGCCTATTATGTTGCCAAACGAATGTGTGACATTCCGGTTCAAAGCAAGATTGCAATGCCTTATGGTATGCTCTTAACCCGACTTTATAGAGCCTTTGCACCCGCTCGTCCAAACCATCTAGGCTTTGTTCCGGATTACAATGAAATTGAACACACCTTCGTTCCTTTGAGTGATTTTAGGGTTAGTGTTGATAAGGGCAAACGTCCTCGTGTTCCAACATCATCCTCATCATCTTCCATGAGTGAAGATGATGGTATGCCAAATTCTAGGATTCCTCCACCCGAATACTTGAGCCATCTTCCTCCAATTCCACATGAATCCGCTGAGTATCGAAACATCAAAGGAATGGTGAAGAATCTGGGGCGTTGGATGATGAAATTACACAAGGGGATGAAGAAGTTGAAGAAGAAGCTGAGTTAATGGAGTGTTTTGGTTTTAAATAATGTTGGATATTGTGTTGTTAAAATTCTATGTGTCTTGAATTTATCTGATAATACTTATTGTGTATGTGTAATAACTAACACTTGCAGGTAGATAACCATCATGGTTATCAATTTTCCGGGTGATTGCCTATGTTTGGCATAACACCTAAAACGGTAAGTTTCTAAGTATGGATTAAACTATGTGCAATCATGTGTTAATGTTATCATATTTAGTTGTTTTGCTATACATATTAGATGTTAAGTAAGGTCTAGGTGAATTTTCGGGTTTTCGTCGAAAAACGCGAAATATGACATATGTTCTGTTTACTTTCTTAGTTTTAGGCCTACGGATCCCGCGGATCCCAAAACAGGGTTCCGCCAAGGCTTATCGTTGGATCCGCCATCCGCCTACCTGCGGATTTGGCGGATCCCAGAAAATGGTTCCGCCTTTTATCCACTTTGGATCCGCAGGTTTCCCAGCAAAATTCTAAAACTTTTTCGACTCATCCCGATTCTTAAATCTTAGTGTTTAGTATCATTTAGGATTCATGTACTAATCATAATTCATCTTAGAATCATTTAGGAATTCTTAGAAACTTAGGAACAAAATTTCCCACCAAAATTTAAATCTTTAAACTTTAGGTGTGAGTTACCAAACCAATACAAAGAAGGAACCCTTTTTAGGGATCCGTCAAATCCGTGGACATATCAAATCATAGATTTTCCACTATCCTCTTGTATTAACTGCATATCCAAAACATATTACTCAACCAAAGCTCAATGGATTGACTTCATTGATATGACCTGCACAATTTTCTGTTCCAAATCATTTAGAACCCACATTCTCTATTGGATTCACATCAAATCCAAACACACAGACTCACAAACCTTCTGTCTATAAATTAGCACTTTAGGATCATCACTTCACACCCCAACCATTTCCTCTCCTGTACATCTTAGCTATCATACTTCACCATGACCAAGTCACACAACTCTTCCACATCTAGAACTACAAGAAGAACAGCCCGCATCAGTGTCAAACCTTGTTGTTTTATCAACTTAGCAAACTCCTCATCTGAGGAAAATTCTCCTCTCAATATATCATCACCCATTGCTAGTGAAAATTTCCTTACACTCTCCACCCCAACACCATCACATGTTGTTATAAAAACACCACCACCAACCGTTACTCCAATAGCCACTACTCCACCACCGGCTCCATCACAGACTGTTAAATCACCATCACCACCAAAATCACCTAAACTCCAACCCTTGGAATTATTTAGAACTCCTCCTACATCACCACATCTTGATGACTTAGAAGAACTTTCACCAAAATTACCCAATCTTCCACCCATGACCTTTGAAGGTCAACAACCCATGCTTTTTCACCCGGTTTACCCGGATATCCATGGCCCTCTATACCATGATGCCCAATCATCCCAACCTCAACCACAAACTCTATCACCCACATCCACTCTAGTTGCCATTGACGAGGCAATGTGGATGAATATGCCTCAAACCCAAGAAGAGATTAGTGAAGAGCTCAATCGTCTCTACACTCTCTCGGGTATGGTTGACCATCGCCTTCATGAAGCAATGGACATCCAAAACATCCTTATGAACTCCCTCCAAACACCACAACAACCATCCAACAACAACAACACCCAACCACCATCACCACCACCACCACACAACTTGGACCCTAGTCTTCCGCCCGGCTTCTCAAGTCATGATTGCGCACATTGTGAGAGAACGGCTCACTTGGCCCAAAGGACCAACATCTTGGTCCATGAGCTTCAAAACGAGATGAGGTTCATCTTGAACCATGTTCTTGAACGTTTGAACGCAATCTCTCATCCTTCTCAATAGGAGCTCTTTAGATTAGTTGTTTGGATTTTTCTTTTTAAGTTGTTTGTTTAGGACTTTTTATTTTTTAGGATGTCTTCTTATTTGTAACATCATTTCTCCATTGTGACTTTTGTCACAAAATTTTCAATTTATATGAATATGATGTTTTATGCTTATGAGTGATCAACATATTGCATATTATCATTATCATTATGAACTAACATTCCTATATTGCATACATTATATCTTGCATATGATTGCTTTAGGTACTAATTAACATCAGACACTTAGTTTGACTTTTTAAAGTCAAAACATATTGAAAGGCTTGTTTGGAAGAACACTTAACAAGCATTCTACTTTCATAACTAACACTTCATTTGCAGCATATCATACCCTTCAATAGTATACGTTGGTACTCGAGTAGTGAGGAGTATACATCGAGGGGGAGCATCTCATAAGCATCTCATATACTAACCGTTTGTTTTGTAGATTCTTGCATCATTTACTTGATTACTCCATTTAGGGGGAGTATAAAACAAGGGGGAGCTCTTAAAGTTCTCAAAAACGCATTCCGCTTCGCTACTCTTTTTGTTTCGACAAAAAGGGGGAGAAAGGACTAAGTTTGCATCAACTGTGAATTATCACAGTACATACATTTTTTACAAAACTTTTCTTTAATAAACAAACTTAATATATATTTTTAAGAACTCATGCTATATTTATTCTCTTGCTCAAAAATATACTTTATGTTTTGTCATCAACAAAAAGGGGGAGATTGTTAATACAAATAGCGTCCCAAAAACGTTATTTATATTCTTTGATCTTTCATTAGTTTTGTTAATGACAAATATAAGGAATATCTTTTAGCAAATAATAAATACTAGCTTAGTCTCTTAAGTACACATTTTACACTTCACATATTAACTTAGAATTACAAGTTTAGTAACTTGTTTCCTTAAAAGGAAACTTTAATTCATAAACTATGCCATGACATCATTGTATGCATCACATACAATATCTTTGATATATCTTGGTTAGATATGCAAGCAACATAGTTGACATTTGAAGATCTTGGATGATATGGTAAGATACAACTAAGATATGGTAAGAGACAACTATTACATAGCTGTCACATCCCATGGATCCAAGTGTTATAAGGGACGGATCCCTTTTGAGGGATCCGCCGGATCCGTGAGCTGAAGATCAGCTTGCCTATAAATAGGAAGCTGATCATTTGGCTCTATCATCACTCATATAGCTTAAACACATATATTTATTCAGTACATATCTTACTAACATCATTCATAGTTGCATTTCACTTTGATCTTCCATTTTGTAGAAAGGAGATCAAGCATTCAAGGATCTACAGAACCGTAATCCTTTAGTTGCATTACTGTGTGATCTTGTAGTTTGTTTCACACATCATATCTATCATTTGTAATCAGTGAGTGTGGTTAGTACTTTAGTCCTTAAAGTACAAAGAGTGTAGGGAGTGGTTGTACCCTTGTAAAGAACTCGACATCTAGCTTAGTGTCGGTAAAGTAATTAGGCGACGTCAGGTTGGTTCTACCTTGTGAAAGAACCCGGTGTTTAGCTTAGTACCGGAAAAGGAAGTAAGCGACGTGTAAAGGTTTTCTCCGCCTAGGAAAGGAGTTTGTTTCTTAGTGAAAGATAAACTCTCGAGTAGGAAACTCGGGGAGTGGAGTAGGGCAAGGAATAGAGTTCTTGTAGCCGAACCACTATAAACAACTGTGTCGTGTGGTTTGATCTTTCCTCTCTTTATCTTTTGTTTATATTGTGTGATTATTTATTTGTGATTGTTTCCTTTGAATTAACATATAGTAACAAAGTAAATAAAACTTTAAAAACGGTAAAAACTATTCAACCCCCCTTCTAGTTTTCCACATTTTGGTTTTTGATGTTTGTTAAAATAAATAAGGTTTGGTGAATACAAAAGGAAATGAGGTATTGGAAAGTGATAACGCTCATTTTGTACATGTTTTTATCGCGTTATTTGTATGTTTTTGCATATTATTTAGTTATGTTTATGATCATTTTACGCTTAAAAGTTGTTAAGATGTGTTCAAGTCTAGGTACAAGGAAATATTAAAGGAATGACAAAGAAAAGCTAAAAAATCAAGTAAACATTGAAGAAAAGCTCGTCAACAAAGATATTGATTCATGATATGATTATTTCCGTTGTACATGAGAAGGATAAAAAGATGAAATCAAGATTAAGTGCTAAAAAGTGTGTTAAAATTTGAAGTTAGATGCAAGCTCAAAGTTGAAATTCATGTGCAAGAATCAATCTCAACCCAAGGTTCATAATTCTCAACTTAAGGTTGAAGCTGTGATTCAAACCCAAGGTTCATAAAACTCAACCTGAGGTTCAAGCAGACATCCCAGCCGCAGGTTCAAGATCCAAACCGTGGGTTGAGAAATTTCTGAGATGAAGAGTTGCATTAACTCTTAGTTTTAACTACCATTATGACTAGAGTCCGATCATTGCCCTCTCTTTTATGGATATTCAAGGCTTAAATTAGTTTTTGGGGAAGAATTCAAGTATAAATAAAGCCCTAAGCACCCCATAATTCATACAACACTTACAATCAAGCCTTACACCATAAGGACTTGATCACATTACTTACTAAACCCAAAAGAGCTCAACAATCTCTGCCATTCTCAAGAAGATCCCAAGTAGAAACAAAAGAAGAGTTGGAGATACTTACTAGAAGAGGTGGAAGATTCCCTTGTTCAATTGGAGGCCCTAAGGAGTCCTAAAACTCTTTTCTTACTCATTGTAATCTTACTTTTGGGTAATTTTCTTTACTTTAATTAATCATGTTGAACCGTTTGATGTTGAATGAAATGTTATGTTTGATGATGACGCTTGTTATGGAATCATTTGTGATGCTTGTTTGGGAATGATTTGACTTTCGTATAAATGTTGGATGTTTAGTCGGTTAGAAAAAGTGATTATTTTCATGAGTTTGTTTAATTATAATTCGTGTTCTAAAACTTGTTGGTTAAACATTATTGGATTTAAGGGATGAAAAGATTTCTAATATTGTTTGATTCCAAGAAGTTGGTGCACAAATGGATTGGTATTTGATAATTGACGACTATTAAGTATGCAAGTTTTAAATGAATTCGAAAATATTTAATCACGAGATTGGGTTGAAAAGACTCGTAAGAACTAATTTAACTAATCATCTTTTTCATACATTTGATCACAAAAAGAGCTAGCGTAATGGGATGAGAGTAGGCCGAAAGGACTCACCCGCGAAACTAATAGAAACATGGATTTTCTTGATATTACCCATTGATTAGAGATCCTTGTGAAAATTGACATGTGCCTTCTAAGTTTCACCCAAACATGTTCAACATTCTATCACGATTAGTCATTGTTCCTAAACAAGTATTTGTTTGTTTGATTGATTTGATTTGAAACCATTGTTTGTTTAATTACTTTAAAGTACTTTAGAGCGTGACAATCTTGAGTACTCTTTCTATTTGCTACTATCTAAATTGCTTAAACCTAAACAAGTAGTCTCTTGGGACGATCCTTATTTACCTCAAACCGTACTACAATCGAACGAGTATACTTGCTCGTATGTGTTTCCTAAATAAACGGTAAAAAGGTATTTTATAAATTTAAAATTTGAGTGAAATTAGGATATAATATATACACCTTATTGAAACGCATCAAGTTTTTGGCGCCGCTGCCGGGGACTTGCTTTGCACTTGTTTGTTCGTTTGACTGTCTTCTTGTTTGATATATTGTTTGTTTGCTTGCATGATAATTCCGGCATCGTCACCATCAAGTTTTTGGCGCCGCTGCCGGGGACTACTCCTTTTTAGTTTAGTTTAGTTTAGGTTAGTTTAGTTGTAAATAGTAGCATAAAGTTTGTTCTTGTTATTGCATGATTTTAGAGTTTATTTCATGTTTGTTTTTTGTGATTGTTTGGGTTATTTGGTTAATGATTGTTAAGTGTTTGCTTTGTCCTATTTGCAAACCGGGCGGCTCGACTGTGAACCGCCGGATCAACCTTTCGAAAAAAAAATTTCCACTTGAACCGCCGGTCCAAATCTCGACCGCGGCGGTTCATGCTCTCGGTAAAACATTTGCAAATTCAAACCGCCGGTTCAAATATGAACCGCGGCGGTTTGACCCCTCGGTAAAAATTTTCACATACCAAACCGCCGGTTTGGGTGTGAACCGTGTAAAAAAAATTTTCTTTATTACTTTTTTGTTTTATTTAAATAGTTATTTGGTATATTAGATTTGTTTTAGATTTTAGTTTGATTTTTTTTTCCGAATAACTTAGTTGTTTTTTTTACTAACCCCTAACGTTTGTTTTGGATGTGTTGTCTATGAATGTTTAGCTTATTTTTAGTTATGGATTCACCTAGCGAAGTTTTGGCTTATTTGGACAAATTGGAAATGAAATTGATGGATGATGGAGATGTTATGGCTAGGATGGAGAAAATGGTTGATTTTGAAAAGGTGAAGTTGCAAGCGAAAGGAAAAGAAGTTGAACGTATTGAATATGAACCGGAAAAACCTCGGGTGATAACTTTCACTCGTGCTAAGTTGAGAGAATATGACAAACCAAGTATGAGGTATTCCACACCTTGTGGAATAGAAGGATTAGGAGCTTGGGATGCGGAATGTAACATTGGACAAAGTGATAGTTATGTGACCTTTGCTTTTTATGAAAAGTTTGGAAATGGGAAATATGAAGTAGACAAGTATAATAGGAGGATAGCACGGGATGTGAAAATTGACATTCATGGCTATACCTTTGCTTTGGATTTGATTATTGATGAGTATGAAGATACTACGGATCCTTCCATTGTGTTTGGGAGAAATTTCTTGATAGCAACAAAGTGCACCATTGATTTTGGTTTAGGGGAAATGCAAGTCAAGGTTGGAGAATTACAAGATGATAAAGATGTTAATTGGTTAATTGAACAAATGGAAGAAGTTTGTGACAATGAAGATGGTATTCTTGGGAGCATGGAAATGGTTAAGATGGGAAAAGCTACTCGTTTAAAACAAAAATACCCACCTTTTAAAGGTCTTATACCTTCACCGTCATCATTACCACAACCTACCACACTAGTCAAAGGAGAAAGTTCTTCTAACCAAACACCCTTACCAAAAGAAATACCCACAAAAGAACCCATTGATGAAGCAAAATGTGTTGAGGAGATTACTACAAAGTTCAAGGAATTGCTAAATGAAAAAGCAATACTACATGTGTTGCAACACTATGCTCATTATAGGAAGTTGTTGGATGAAATTTCAGTGGAGAAAATGAAACTTGATAAGAAGAATGAAATTGAAGAAGAAGAAGAAGAGGAGAAGGTGATGGAGAAAGGCTTGCCTAAAAAGAAATAAGATCCGGGGAAGTACCTTATTCCACTAAAAGTGAATGGAACCATTGCAATAAATGCCTTGGCCGATACGGGGGCGAGTGTTAGTATAATGCCTTATAAGCTTTACAAGATTATGGAGTTGGGAAGAGCTTGTCCTTCCAATGATGTTTTGTTGATGGCAGATAATACCATGGCAAAAGCTTATGGTAAATTGAAGAATGTGAGATTACAAATAGGATTCCAAACATATTTGTGTGACTTTTTGATTTTGCATGTACCTATTGATAAAGAGACACCCATGTTGGTTGGACGCCCAGTCTTGAGTACGATTGGAGCAATAATTGATAATGGCAAAGGAACGATGGAAATTGATGATGGAGTGGCTAGAAGGATTTACCACGCCAAGAAAAGAAACAAAGTTCTAGCAGATGAAGAATCAGATGATGAAGAAGATTGGTTGGATGCATTTGATATTAGCCATGACAATGAAGGTAACCCAAAATATGGAAAAACAGCCCCATCGTTTGAACATATTGAAGATGATATGGAGAGAGCATTGGCTATGGAGAATTACTTCAATCCTTTCAAGAACATTATTGTGTACAAAAAGATGGTTGATTTCCTTGGCTCTATGCCAATTAAGCTTAAAAATATTGAGTGGACATCGGATGGGTATAGAAAATATCAAAAGGTTGAAGGAGATAATGATTGGCACACTAAAATAGAGATTACTAGCCCGGGTGGACGCCGTTTCACTCGTGAGTTCAAAACAAAGGAAACTGATAGAGTTCTTTCGGGGAAATTTCATTCGGAGGATATTCTAAGGTTTGGGAATTATTTTGATTAAAGGAAGAATGTGGAAGAATAAAGAAGCTTATTGCTAAGCTTTTGCTCATTTTGTCTCTAATGAGTTCTATCATGTTTACTTATCGTTTATTGATCTTATTATGTTTTGCACTTCTTTATTAGTTGAGTGTGTTTTAGCTTTTAAGCTTTATAAGTTATGATTAATAAGAAGTATTTAAGTTTGAGTTTAGTTGTTTTTTTTTTTTAATTTATGTAGTTTGTATCAATTAAGTTCAATGGAATGTTGGAAGTGTTTTTTAGTTGTGGTGATTATTGAAAATGACCAAAGAATAAAAGAACGTTTTTGTTTTGAAACGGGTTTTGTACTAAAATTTTTACAAACCAACGGTTGAAAACCAAGCCCACGGTTGAAGTACCCAACCTACGGTTGAGTTTTCATTTGTGCCAAAAAAAAAAAAAAAAAAAAAAAAAAAAAAAAAAAAAACACCACAAGTCACAACCATTCTCATCATTCCAAGATTGAAGTTTAGTTATCAAATTGAGATTCTAGCAATCCTATGGCATCAAAAAGGGTAAGTAACACCATCCAATTACTTTGCATTGTTCTTAATTCGAATTTGATTTTTAGGGTTTTTAATTGGGCGAATTTGATAGAGTTCGAATTAATTGAAATTACTTGATGGGTTTACTAGAGGATTGATGTAAGGATTGATTGGAAGTAGAATTAGATGAATTGATTAAGTATTGAAAGAGAATTTGATGTTCTAAGATCTAGGGTTTATGTATGTCGAATTTTGAGGATTTTTAATCAAGATTGATTGGGTTTATTGTGGTATATGGTTAAGAATTAGTGTTTGTATGCTATTTGATTAATTATATGGACCACTACTTTGTTTGAATTTGATTTTGATTCTAAGATTCTTGAGGTTGAGAAGTGAAGAAGTTATGAGTTTAAGCACTTAGAATCAACACTAATAAGCAAATGGAGGAAGGAGTAAAATGTGGATAAGTTGGAAACTTAAAAAAAAAAAAAAAACTGCTGCTGCAAACCACCGGCTGGAAATTCCAACCGCCGGTTCAAATATGAACCGTGGCGGTTGAACTCTCGGTAAAAAAAATGCAAAGACTGAACCGCCGGTTCAAGAGTGAACCGCGGCGGTTCGAGTCTCGGTAAATTAAGTCACCAAGCCAAACCGCCGGTTTAAAAAGTGAACCGCGGCGGTTCAGCCCTCGTTAAAATATATATATATATATATTATATATATATATATATATATATATATATATATATATATATATATATATATATATATATATATATATTTTTTTTTTTTTTTTTTTTTTTGCTAATGTATCTTACGTTTTAACCTTTAGCTCCAACATTTCTCGTGTGCTTGTTTTGTTTGTTTTGTAGAAATGTGTTCGACAAGAAAAGGAAAACCCATTGGTTACTTTGCACATGAGACACGGTCATCAAGCAAGGGAATTTACCCTCATGCCGATAACAATTGAACATTTGAGGTGGAGTAAGCTAAGTAAAGAAGCAAAAGCTTGTTACAATATCCAAGTGGCAAAGTTGCAAAGAAAAGAGATTGCGGTACCAAAGTTAGTGAGTTGGACATTGATGAGAGAATATAACCTTAATAAGACTCTTAAGAAGTTATGGGAGGTTAATACGGAGTCTGAAAACGGAATTTTTGAAGATTTTAGTTTGGAGTACGCGATTAGTATTGATGTAGAGCTAATTTATAGAGAATGGTGTTTAGAGTTCTTTTCTACAATCTATTTCAACCAAGAAGTGAGCAACATTATGGAGGAAAAATGTATTTGGTTTAGGTTGTGTGGGAACGATCATGCACTAACTTTGCCGGAATTTGGGCAATTACTTGGATTGTACGATGAGAATGACCTTGAACATGAAGATTTTGAGGAACACCTTTCTAAGTTGGAAAAAGAACCACCCAAGTATGATGGTAAAAAGATATGGAGAGAGATCGGAGATCCCAACAGTGGGAGACTGAAGGAATCGGAAATACATTCACCGATGGCGAGGCTTTTACACAAGGTTATTGTGAACTCGTTTGTGCACAGAGGAAGTAGTCAAGATAAAGTCCATGGACCGGACTTGTGGATAATTGAGATGATTATGGATCCAAATAGGAAGATGAATGTGGTATGGACTTTGGCGGTTTACTTGTCAAAGAGAGCAACTATTATTTCTGAGAGCAGTTTTATAAATGGGGGCCATTATGTGACGAAGATTGGAAGAAGTTTGGGATATGATACGTCTAGTGAATTGAACAAGTTAACGGTGATAAATGAGTGTGAAAAGCTTGATAAAAAGAATTTGAAAGAGTTGCTTGATGATGATAGAATGTGTTTGGTTGATCAAATTGTGAATCTGATTCGTAACCCACCACCACCACCACAACAACCTCAACAACAAAATATTGGAGAATCTTCGGGGTTGAATTCGAGTTGGGGTGATTGGCATGCAAATTTGCCACAAGTAGAGAGAAGAGAAGTATAGAGGGATATGAGCTTGATGAGGATTGGACACCAAATGGACTATTGTGCACCAATTCTCACATACCTTGGACAGCATAGTAAACCACCTTATTCATTCCCAATGACGTACGCACCACCTAGTGTTCCACCTTACCCATACCCATACACACCTTATCCATCGGAACATGTACCTTACCCAACGTCTAGCGCATATCAAGGAAATGATGGGTACAATGTCAACCAGGAGGGTTTTGCGGGGTATTATTCTACTAATGCAGGAACACAAGGTTATGAAGCTGGAACATCATCGGGTGGATTTGGATTTGGAACGTTGGTTGACTATCCAGGTGACGATATGGAAGATGAATGATTATGATTATCATTCGAGATTATGATGTGTGATGAACAATTTCTCTATTTCATTCGTACTTTATTATTATTATGTTATGTAGGATTATAATTGTTCTTATGTTTTAGAACTATGTCTATCTTTATGTCGATTAGGATTTTAAAGTATTTTGGTTATTAGTATTTTTGCATATTGTTTTTGTATTTTTGTGTTTGTTGATTTTTCAGGTTTGAGATACCATGAAATCATTGCTCGTTCATATGGTTGGTACATTTTGGAGCTTGGAGTTCCCAACTCATGCGTTAAACACCAAATATGGATCTCGCATGATTTCTCGGTGATATCATTTACTATTTTATTTTCCCGATTTCCTTTACTTTGAAGTTAATTTTTCACAGTGAGGACAATGCAAAACTTAAGTGTGGGGGAGGGAAGTAAATAGTGAAAATGATCAAGTTTTTTTTTATTTTTTGTGACTATTTTGGAATTTGTTTTATTGCCCTTAAGGAAGTAGTTGTTTTTACACATAAAAGATTATATATAATTGAAACAACTTGAAATTTTCCAATAGCATAAAATGGCAATTTGAAATTATTAACGGATCTCGGTTAAGTGAAACGATCTGTTCTTAGGATTGATAACATTACTTGTGCATTTTTAGCCTATTCTACAAATATGTGAGGATTTGAGCCTATCATTCGAAGCATATATTTTATATGCTTAAATTCTATTTTCTTGCTAAGAGTGTGCCGGTGATTGAATTGATTCTAGAACTTGTGCTTGTGATACATTACGAATTCCAAAGTAAGGTCACATTCGTGTGATATAAATGAATTTAAGTGATAAGAGGCAACTTAGGATTAAACCAAATGGCTTTCCATTTACATATGTTGATATATTAGCTTGCCGTATTGGTTAGTTAACCACCATTCTATGGACCCATTTGTTAGTGCTCAATTTTAGCACTAGATACCCTTAGAACACCCCTTTGAGCCTTTCTTTTCATTTTTGTTACATCCAGAAAAATAGAAAAAGATTTTGCACCTTTAAACTTTAGCTTTACTTTTTTTTAGTCAAGTCAAATCGATGAATTACTTGTTTTTAATCAGAAGAAATTTTTGATCATTATGAGCTTACACTTTGTATTTCGGATATACCTTTCTGACTAAGACGAAGGTAGCTACTTCTTATTTGTATCTTTTTAAGGTATATGCTCATCCAAAGTGTGGGGGAAGATGTTATGTATGAAAGAAAAGAGATTAAAAAAAATAGAGAAGAAGAGAAGGAAAAAGAGATATAAATAGCCAATGTGCTATAATTATGAAGATGAAGAACTTTTGAATATTAGCCAATGTGCTAAGACATGATATGAATGGTGATCGATGAATGAAATAAAGGTGAAAGGAAAGATTTGTTATGGAGGCTATAATCATTTGGGGATACATGGTTCGATTGTTTTTGCAGCAAGTAATTTTGGTATTCGACTTGATTATTGTTTATTATTATATCCACCAAAATAATCCCATGTCTTATCCTAACCCTTTTTGCTTTGTGAAGATATCGATTGTATGAATATTCTAGTGACCATCCGGTTTTTGAATAGTTGAAAAACGTTGCTAGCGAGCTAGTGCGTATTTTGGCGACCATCCGTTATGCAAGTAACGTTGTTAGCGAACCAAGGTACAAACTAGTGACCATCCGTTGTTCAACTAATCGAGAATTCGTTGTTAGCGATCTATTATATTTGTACAGTAGTTATTTGAGCATAAGTTGATATTAACCCTTAGCCTAACATTTCAGCCCGAATAAAAGTCCTCTTTGATAAATTAATTTATTACTTACATGATTTGGATTAGTTTTGATACTTGTACAAGCCTATGGTATGAAATGAAATCACGACCGAGCAATTGAGTGAAATACACCCCAAACAAAAGAAATTAGTGTGAGTGAATAAAAATTATTCTTTTCTTTTCGTGAGGAGCTTAGTTGTGTTATCTAGCTTGGTCGAGTATGTCGTTTAAATATCACATATAAAAAGTTAAAATCACTTTTTGACCTTTTGCCTTGGTAATAAGGGAGATTAGTGAAATTTCTAGTTAACCATGGTTTTTGGCTATTGGAAACCAACTTTTCAAAAGATTACTTTGCTTGAGGGCAAGCAAAACTTAAGTGTGGGAGATTTGATAACGCTCATTTTGTACATGTTTTTATCGCGTTATTTTTATGTTTTTGCATATTATATAGTTATGTTTATGATCATTTTATGCTTAAAAGTTGTTAAGATGTGTTCAAGTCTAGGTACAAGGAAATATTAAAGGAATGACGAAGAAAAGCTACAAAATCAAGTAAATATTGAAGAAAAGCTCGTCAACAAAGATATTGATTCATGGTATGATTATTTCCGTTGTACATGAGAAGGATGAAAAGATGAAGTCAAGATTAAGTGATAAAAAGTGTGTTAAAAGTTGAAGTTATATGCTGGCTCAAAGTTGAAATTCATGTGCAAGAATCAATCTCAACCCAAGGTTCATAATTCTCAACCCAAGGTTGAAGCTGTGATTCAAACCCAAGGTTCATAAAACTCAACCTGAGGTTCAAGCAGACATCCCAGCCGCAGGTTCAAGATCCAAACCGTGGGTTGAGAAATTTCTGAGATGAAGAGTTGCATTAACTTTTAGTTTTTAACTACCATTATGACTAGAGTCCGATCATTGCCCTCTCTTTTATGGATATTCAAGGCTTAAATTAGTTTTTGGGAAAGAATTCAAGTATAAATAAAGCCCTAAGCACCCCATAATTCATACAACACTTACAATCAAGCCTTACACCATAAGGACTTGATCACATTACTTACTAAACCCAAAAGAGCTCAACAATCTCTGCCATTCTCAAGAAGATCCCAAGTAGAAACAAAAGGAGAGTTGGAGATACTTACTAGAAGAGGTGGAAGATTCCCTTGTTCAATTGGAGGCCCTAAGGAGTGCTACAACTCTTTTATTACTCATTGTAATCTTACTTTTGGGTAATTTTCTTTACTTTAATTAATCATGTTGAACCGTTTGATGTTGAATGAAATGTTATGTTTGATGATGACGCTTGTTATGGAATAATTTGTGATGCTTGTTTGGGAATGATGTGACTTTCGTATGAATGTTGGATGTTTAATCGGTTAGAAAAAGTGATTATTTTCATGAGTTTGTTTAAATATAATTCGTGTTCTAAAACTTGTTGGTTAAACATTATTGGATTTAAGGGATGAAAAGATTTCTAATATTGTTTGATTCCAAGAAGTTGGTGCACAAATGGATTGGTATTTGATAATTGACGACTATTAAGTATGCAAGTTTTAAATGAATTCGGAAATATTTAATCACGAGATTGGGTTGAAAAGACTCGTAAGAACTAATTTAACTAATCATCTTTTTCATACATTTGATCACAAAAAGAGTTAGCGTAATGGGATGAGAGTAGGCCGAAAGGACTCACACGTGAAACTAGTAGAAACATGGATTTTCTTGATATTACCCATTGATTAGAGATCCTTGTGAAAATTGACATGTGCCTTCTAAGTTTCACCCAAACATGTTCAACATTCTATCACGATTAGTCATTGTTCCTAAACAAGTATTTGTTTGTTTGATTGATTTGATTTGAAACCATTGTTTGTTTAATTACTTTAAAGTGCTTTAGAGCGTGACAATCTTGAGTACTCTTTCTATTTGCTACTATCTAAATTGCTTAAACCTAAACAAGTAGTCTCTTGGGACGATCCTTATTTACCACAAACCGTACTACAATCGAACGAGTATACTTGCTCGTATGTGTTTCCTAAATAAACGGTAAAAAGGTATTTTATAAATTTAAAATTTGAGTGAAATTAGGATATAATATATACACCTTATTGAAACGCATCAGAAAGGCATATAGCACAATTTGGGGAAAAAATCTTGGATTAATAGTGTCGCCTTTCATGTTTATGTCGAAACTTTATAAAAGAATACTACAGAACCTTTGTTTGGTTTGCAGATTTGGGCATATTTCGTTCTAATCATACCAATTAACACTAAGATCAGAGTTGAAGTAGCAGATCCAATTTACTGGTAACCGATTGCGAGATAAAATTTCAATTTGAAGTTTTCATTTCTATGAAAGAAGAAAAAGTGGTTGAGGTATTGATGTTTTAAAAGGTCGATTGGTATCGAAATCGAAACCATATGTGGGTAGTGAAAGAAACCAGTAAATTCGAATGAGGGTATTTTAATTTTTTCATTGGTTTTGTGTTTCAAGATCCTTTTAGCTGCTGTTTCATATTTGAAGTAAGTGTGATTCCAAAAGATTTGGTGATACTGTGTGGTTAGAATATGCAGAATGATTCTAGGCATGAGTGTCAATTAGAAAGTGGTGTTTCATATGTTTGTTTTTACTGTGTTAAAAAATGCGACTGGAAAAATAATTGTTGCACCAAATATAGGTTTGACTACCATTGAACAGGAATGTTATGGTTACATGAATGTTGGTAGTAGTTATACAAAACATAGACTGAAGCATCTGTTCAAAGCACAAACCTAGTTTAACAGAATTGATGCTAGTACTTGTAGGTATTTACATATGTCATCAGGCATGGGTAGTTCTAGTAATGATACTTACTTACATAGTTAACCGTTCGTAGGCTGCACTTTAGACGTGTGCAGTTAAGTAGCAAAAGAGTAGATAGGCTAAAGTTTAGAAGGTATCACTTACGCAGCAACACAGTGTCCGTGCACCTTTCATATTATGGCTTCTTTTTTTTACTGTCTGTTGCTTCTTCTGTGAAGAGTGGTCGTTTGGCTATTTTTTGAGCAGTACTTGAGCTTGTGTCTGTTTTCGATCTTGTTTGCATTCCTGAGTATACTGGTGGTGGTGTTGCTTGCATTCCTGAGTATCCTAGTTGTGTTGTCGCCATGTCTGTAAAAGGAAAATAAATAAATATATATATATATATATATATATATATATATATATATATATATATATATATATATATATATATATATATATATATAAAGTGAAAATAAAAGAAGCAAATAATTAATGTACAGTTTAAGATTAAATTTTTAGTTTAATTAGTTATTTGGTAAGTATGAAAAGCTTATTATCTGTTTGCTTTTCTTCTGTTGTTAGGTTCTTGCGCGTCGGTTCCTGAATAATTGTTGCCGTTATTTCTGAAACATAGTTGTTTAGACCCAATGGTATTTTTGTTCTTGGTCTGTCGTGCATACTGGTGTATGCTGGGTTTGTTGTTTCCATTTCTATAGTAATTTCAAAAAATTTAAGTCAGTATCGTAGATCATATTTAATGTGTCATGGTAAGTTATATTGGTTGTCGAAGTTGGTTACCTTTTGGATATTCTCCTTGGTCTATAGGCTTCTGTTGTTGTTCCATAATGGTTACACTGGCTGTTGCTGGAATGGTGTCAATAACAGCTAAAGCTCTTGGTGATGCTTGGGGAACTGTAATGTAAAAATTAGGTTGTTTTGTCATTAGTTTTTTTAGATGTGTAAATTTTATAAGTTGTGTATTGGGCTGTGTTGGTAAATGTATATGTTTACCTGAAGGTTGCTCTTCGATTTGTTTTGTCATTCCTGTTTTATCAAATATTTCGTCGACGACAAATTCAACGGATCCTTCTCTGCAACTTGGATTATAATGAAACTGAACTGTATGTTTTGTTCCGACAATCGCTTCTTATTCTTCTGGAAAATGGTGTTGGTCAGTATTCTGATTTGCTGCAACCAAAGTTGCACAATCATCAACAAATTCATCTGCCTTAGGTGTATAGAATATAAATTATGTTGTTGCACTGCCGTCTGTTATAACTGCTCTGAAATTGTATCTGTATGCATGAATTGGGTTAGTAAGTGAGTGCAGAAAAAATGTATGTGGTATATCTGTTATCTGATTACCTGTAGTTAGGAGCTGGTATAACTCCATGTTGTTTGCATTCGAAGTTTCTATTGATTTTTGTAGCTTTGAAAGTGCAAAAAGTGCATGAAGTGTAGTACCAGCCTCTGTCTTTATTCAGTTCCATTATTGTCGCTTCAAAACTAAATCGGACTCCCTAATAAAGAGTGAAAAATGATATGTCATATATAGGTGTTTTATGCAACAGATGGTAAACTCTAAATGGAAATTTGTTGTTATAACGGACCTTGTAGGTATCTGGATTATGTGTAAGCAGTATTGCAAATGGGATGCGGTTTTTCTTTCTTTCTTGGTCAATGTCTTGTAAACTGTACCTGGTAACACATAAGGGTGGTTTTTCTTGATAAAGTGCTCTGTACCTGTTGCATATGCATATTGGTTTAAGTAAAAACATTTAGAAGTAAGGCGCGTATAATAATTGGTAAGGATATATGAATATTACTCTGCTATATATTGTTGAAGCTGGGGTATCTTAGGATTTATGTAATAGTATGTTGCCACTGTTGACGATAGCTGTAGATCTGTAAATATCAAACAGTTAGATATATAATGTTTGTTACATTGACTTATAAATAAGCCGTTTTTTTTATATGAATGTAACTAAAAGTACCTCTGTTTTGATATCTTGAAACCCGGCATGAGCTTACAGCTATTATTATTGGCCTTTCAATTTTTTCAATAGCTTCTTTTTCAAATTTGTCGACAAGCTCGTCCCATAATGTCAACTCAATGGAGTTGCGACTGTTGATGTAAATAAGTGCATATGTATGTTATGCATTTAATCTATTTTATTTGTTTATTTATTTATTTATTTATTTTTTTGTTTTTTTTAAAGCTCGTCCCATAATGTCAACTCAATGGAGTTGCGACTGTTCATGTAAGTAATTGGATAAAATGAGGACTGTTGATGTAAATAATTGCACAAAATGCCTTACTTCAGATTCTGTATTTCCACTTTGCGCAGCCTTGTTTGAGTTCTGTTAGGATTTCCAATGTCGCGTGGTTCTCCGGCTGTAATGTAACATCCAATATAATCTGCACATTTATACATGGTTATAGATATATGTATTTTTTTTTATTATGGTAAATGAAGCTGTTTAAAGTTGTTTATTGGTACCTGTAAGAACTGGATATGGTTTTTTTTCCTTTGTCGCATGGGTCAAAGACTTTGTTAGGCAACTGATTGTAGGATACAAAGTTGAAGTAGTGATCTGGGAAGGATTCAGATGGTATAGGGTCCAATTTGGTCAGCCTGTTAAATGAAATTGAGGTTTTGTTATCAAGAGTTTGCTGCCAGTTGTCTATTTTAATACACTGAAACTCTGCTGCATGGTATGCAAGTCCAGGTATAAAAATAGGTCTGAAATGGTGTATGTCGGCAGCTAGCATGTTGGCCTGTATTGCAGTTCCCTAGGTTTATAAAGTATTGTTAGAATAAAGTAAACGTAGTACTGTTTTCATAATATTAAGTATGTAAATTACCTGTCTGTCTAATAAGATTGCCCGATAACCTTTTTCAATTGTATCTGGAGGATCTCGAGCGGTCCATGCACGGTATACTTTGAACTAAATTATTTTCTCTCTGTCTCCAGGTTTAAGGTATTCTATTGGTGTTAGTTCCATGCTGCAATCACCAAGTAGTTAAAATATTAGAAGAATAAACTAAAAAAAATAAAAAAAAAAATATATATATATATATATATATATATATATATATATATATATATATATATATATATATATATATATATATATTATATATAGGGTCCGGTTCTAGGGAAAAGTGTAATTAGATAGAAAAATGAGAAAAAAAAGTTATAGGGTAGGATTTGAAATATCTCAAACTTCAGGGTAAGTTTTGAAACCCACCCCCACCCCTACCCCCCCCCCCCCCCCCCCCGGAAAAAAAAAATTTTCACGCCAAAATTTTTTTTTTTTCAAGGCCAAAAAATTTCCCGCCAAAATTTTATAACTATGATGCATCTTTTTATTTTAGTGCATCTCAGTTATAAAATTTAGTTATAACTATGATGCACCAAAATTTATAACGGTGATGCACCAAAATAAAAGGTGCATCATAATTATAAAATTTTGGAGGGAAAATTTTTGGCCTGGAAAAAAGAATTTTTTTTTTCTGCCCCCAAAAAACACATTTTTATTTTGGTGCATCACAGTTATAAAATTTGGTGCATCATAGTTATAACTAAAATTTATAACTGTGATGCACCAAAATAAAAATCACGGTTATAAAATTTTGGCGGGAAAATTTTTGACTTGGAAAAAAAATTTGGCCACAAAAAAAAAAAAAAAAAAAAAATTTGGCGGGATTTTTTTTCCCCGGGGAGGGTGGGGTGCGAATATACAAAACCTCCCTTAAAGAATGAAGGAAAATACAATAAGGTCCCTGTAGTTTTGTGTGAAAAAAAGGAGGGGAAGGAGAGGGTGATTTGCACTATTTTCTCACTTTTCCACAAATGTGGCTTTTTTCCTAGAACCAATATATATATATATATATATATATAAGAATAAACAGTATCTGTTTTTAAGTGTATTGAATGCAATTTAGTATATATATATATATATATATATATATATATATATATATATATATATATATATATATATATATATATATAAAGGAAAAAAGGTAAGTTAATGCAAAGCGAGATTAACGTTAACGTTCATGTTTAGTATATTGTGCAATATAATAGTGGCTACTTAAACCTCGGTCTCAGCAATTGCGTTAAGAAAGTCTTTATATACTATGTTTTTTGTTGTGTTGGGTGGGTGGTCAGTGTGTGTTTTTGTAAGGATATTGAGACCAGTGGCCGTTGTAGCTCGTGAGACTGCAACATTAAGTTGCCCATGTGCGAATATAGGTTCAGGTAGGTAAACTCCGATCTTGCTTAGAGACTGCCCCTGGCTTTTGTTGATTGTCATTGCGTAGCAAACCTTGACGGGAAACTGTTTCCTTTTGAAAATAAAAGGCATTTTTGTATCCATGGCTTTCAGCGTAATTCGGGGAAGAAAAACTTTTTCTCCAATCCTGTTGCCTGTGATGATTTCTGCTTGTATTAGGTTTGACAATAGATGTGTCACAACCATTCTTGTTCCATTGCATAGTCCACATCCTAAATCGACATTGCGAAGTAGCATAATTGGAGTTCCAATTTTGAGTAACAGCTTGTTTGGTGGGAAACCGGGAAATTTGAGTGTGTTTAGAAATTCTGGTGGATAGAGTAATTCATTTGCAGCACCGTCTTTTCCAAGAGGAATAGCCTCATCAGAACTTATGTAAGTTGTGGTTTCTCCTTTCACCAATGACAGAATTTATGTGTTAATTGCATCCGCTGTTTCATTCTTAGGACATACGATTGCTTTTTTCTGTAAAATTTCTGCAGTGGGTGATTCCAATGTTTGTTCGTCATAGATGAAGTTAATAAGCATTCGTAAACCCTCGTCGGTATCTGGTATTAGGTATTCTTCAAGTATTGTCACCCAAGCGGCATTCTCCGCATCTTCTTCATCAGGGCTTCCTATTTTACCATCTCCTATGTGTAGTAGCCACGAAGAAAATTGTGTCATTTTGTTTCTTTCATTATCATCAAGTTCCCTCTGTAAAAGCCTCATGTTTTGTGTCAGCCTGCATACTTTAAAATGGCGCCAAAGGTATGAAGAAGTTATTGATGCAGCAAGTATATCTGACTTTCTGCCCTTCTTTTTTACCGGTAATGTTTGTCTAAAGTCGCCACCTAGCATTACTGATTTGCCACCAAACAGTTTATATGGGTTGCTCAGAACATCTTTAAGAGTTCGATCAAGTGCTTTAAAGCATATTTGATCATTCATTGGGGCTTCATCCCAGACGATCAAGTCTGTGTCTTATAGTAGTTGTGCAAGTAGCCTTTTTTTTGACATGACACATCGATTCATCTGTCAATTCAATAGGCACTTTGAATCTTGAATAGGCTGTGCGGCCAAATGGAAGCAACAAAGAAGCAATTCCAGACGATGCAACTGCTAATACTATCTTTCCTTCTGAACGCAGCTTGTTAATTATTGTCTTCCACAAAAAAGTTTTTTCCTATTCCTCCATGGCCATATACGAAAACTAACTGTTGGTTATTGTTAGTGCATGAACTAACAATAAGATCATAGATTATGTGTTGCTCTGAATTTAGTTTTTTAAATAGCAAGTGCAACTTCTTCTTAAACTCGTCCCGATTGTAATTTTTTTCTTCCATCAATAGCCTGTTGTTTAACTCGTCTAACATGCCTTTTGGAGGCAATTGAAGACCGAAATCTGTCACTGATTTGGAACAGCTGTTGAATATCATTTCCAATTCATATAGAACATATCCTTTCAATTCTGGATCATTGAGATGGAGATTTTTTATGTGAGTCATGTCTGATGCTTTTGCTGGAATATCATCAATCATTAGTGTCCAATGCTTCTCCCATAATTTGTTGGTGTCTGCGACGTCGCAATACAGCAAGATGTGAGCGAATAGCTTTCGTAAATCTGAAGCTGTTGCTGAAATAGCTGCTTCTGCCAATGCTATCTCTCATTCTCTATCGTCCTTGAGTAGCCCCATAGCCTGGCATGCGGCGCGGTATGTAGGGAAAACTGTGTTCTTTACTTTGCGGACGTCAGAAAATGATCGACAACCTTTCTGATGACATAGAAGCATTCTGAAATAGAAAAGTTCTCCTGCAGCAGGATGAACGTACGCAAGTCTTCCAATTGTTGATCGTGGACTATTTTTTCTATGCCTCCATGTTTTTGAAATTTCATACCAGACGAAGTCAGAAGGGAAATCTAAGTACGTAAGATGTCGTCCTTCTTCGTATGAATTATTGAATGTAAACCACTCAGTAAGTGTTGTCAATGTTCTTCCATCGTCACTGACAACATATCCCAAAGGTTCTTTGTCACGAAAACTTACCTTTTGCATACCTTCTAGATGAACAGCAAGAATTTGGACTGTTGGTTCTCGATGATGTATCAAAAAGTTAAATATTCTCCAGCAAGCTTCATGAGGACATATAAAGCGACCGTCAATGAAATTTTTGATTTCGTCAACATTGATCCTTGGAGCATTTGCTGATGTTGATGCATGACCTAATGCTCTTCCAATTCGTGCTGCAATTCTGTCGCTTCCTTTTGATATGTATTTGAATAAGTACTTTATCAACATGCTCCATCCACAATATTCAACATTTATATGTGCATGAACCATGAGACATAGCTGTCTATTGTATGGAACAACATACGTGTTATCCAGGTTTACTTTATTTCTCATCACGTAAGCTATGGTTTTCCTTCTTTGGTAATGTACATGACCATTTTTTCAAAAAATGTTTTGTCATTGTATTTTTTTGGAAAGTTCTTTGTTCATGTACCTTTGTCTGTACATGGAGCACTTGGGTTAGCTGCTCCACATGGACCATGTATCATCATTTCAGACACAACCTTATACCCTTCCGGATCTGTTGTCTTTTCAGGTAATTCTGCACAAATAAATTTGTCCACATCTTCAGGTGCTTGTATTTTGTCTTTTGAATGTAGCCATAGTAGAGTGTGACAATGTGGTAGCCCACGTTTCTGGAATTCAATTATGTATAAGACTGCAGTAATTATCATGGAAAAAGAAAGTTAGTTACTTAAACTTACCAAGTTTTTATTTATTTATTTATTTATTTATTTTAATAATTGCAGCGATAAGTTGTACATACCTCCAGTAATATGTCCAAATAGGATACCTTCTTTTAAAACTCGCACAAAATCCTGCACCTTTTGTTCGAACACCTGGACAATAATGTCAGCCTTGTCAGATGGTGAAAGTAGAGGAAACTATTCCATGTGTCTGCGGATTTCTGGCTAGTTTACATTACATGTGAACGTAATGAAAAACTGTGGATTCCCTAGGACTCGGCAAATGCCAAGAGCATCAAGGTAATGGCTGTACATATACCTTGGCCCGCCAGTGAAACTTGAAGGAAGGATTATACGTTGACCTATGTCGGCACCACAGCGATCGCCTTTCGAAATTGCATCATAAATGCCTGATAAGTACTCGCTTCTAATGTTATTTTGTTTTGCTCTTACAAAATCAAGGCGATCTTGTTCGATTGCACAATATACTGATACATCATATTGCTGAAATAACCTTCCTCCTTTGAATATTAACCCATAAAGATGCGGCCTTTCATGTAACTGGTAAGCGTAATACGTATTCATAGACATTTTTTTTTCTTTCACCATTCACATTACGTGTGTGTAACTTCAATTTCGTGTTGTATCCTGGTTCACCATATACAAAAAGAAGCGGAAATTGTAACGACATATATGTTGAATGTAGCTTGTTAATTCTTTGAGGACCTACACCTTTTTTGTGTATGATTACATCGTAATCTGTATTGGTATTTGGTCCATCTTCAAAAATTATAGCACCCAGGATGTCCGCAGTTGGCAATTGGTATTTGATTTGTCGTTTTAAGTATATTTTTCCAAAGGAAAATCCAACGGATGTATTTTCCCCGGGTCGTGTCCCAACGAAGGTCGAATTCGAGTTCTCGTAACGGTGTCGAATAAGTGTGGTGAATGTGTGTAAAGAGAGTTATGATTGATGATTTTATACTACGAATAATGAAATAACAAACGGAAACAACTAATTAAACTAAAGGAACAATTAAGCTAAGCATGTAATATTAAAAACGAAAATCGAATTTAAAAACGAACGCGACGAAATTTAAAACGTAATTAAAAAGTGAATTTCTAAAATTTAAATCCTAAAAATATAAAATGATTTTTCCTAAACTCTAAATATAAAAAGAAAATTTTGGAAAAAAGAAAAATATTTTTTTGACTTTTTATGAATTTTTTATGAATTAAAAACTAAATTAAAAGATTTAAATGATTTAAAAATATTAAAACAAATGAGAAAAATCTGGAAAATTCTGAGTAATTCTAAAACTAAGTTAACTATTTAGGAAAAATAAATTCAGAAAGTATCTAACTCCTAATAAGCTGAACAGACCAATAAGCAGTTTTGCAAATAAGCTAAAAATAAGCTAAAGAGTTCCAGAAATTATCAAAGTCTCAAAAACAGATCATCATACATATATAAGCTCAAATCAATAGAAAAAACACCAATAAGCTCAATGATAAGCAGAAAAGCAGATGGAACAGTAGTAATGATAGGAAAAGTAGTAGTGGACAACAAGCCAATTTGCAGCTTGTGCATAAGCTAGGCAGAAGCTTAATTGGGAAATACAGAAGCAGAAGCTCAAAGTTCATATCTCATACTGCTTAACTTCCAAAAACGCCCAAAATATAACACCAATTGCTACTCTTAATCAAGCTCTTAAATATATGGTATAGGAAACTTTTTTAAAAAGTGCAGGCCTAAGCAGTGCAATAGTGGCTATTTGCAGACTTGGTAAAAGCTATAGAATAAGCACTAAATTGCAAATCAAGCTCAATCCCCAAAATTTGATACTACTGACTAGCTATAAACTAGAAATGAGGCAGAGGGAATAATAGGATCAACAGATTCAGACAAATCTAAAACTGGAAACAGGTTCTAAAGTGCAGATCTGCACTTTGCTTTCTGTTGCAGCAGAAGCAGATTTTTGGCCAAAACTTTTTCACTTCTTGATCAAACTTAACCAACTTCTAGATTACCACTTTGACAACTATAAGGGAAATAAGTATGCAAGAAATAAAGGCTAGAATAAGCTCAGCTTATACTGAGCTTGTTGTGGCAGTTTAAAGTCTAAATATGCACCTATGGGTTCAAATCTTCCAAATCACCTCTAATCAACTTATAACCCTACACTATCAGCTTGTATTACCTATTTTAAGCAAATTTAAAATTCCTAAATGAGCACGGTAACAGTACCAAGCTTATCTACCCTTATCTTTCACTAAACCAAACACTCCCTTAAATCCTACTTTTGCAATTTTACACTAGAAACTGAAAGTTTAAGCTAAACTACTGATCTTTTGTGTTACTGATAATCTAAGAAGCAGACATAAATGACAAATAAGCAGTTATATAAGCTAACTAAAATTAAGTAGAAAATAAGCTAGAATATTAGAATTGAAACTCACAAGTGAACTCTACTGAATAAGGATGAATCTCATGAACCAATCACAACCCAGGCTTATCCAATAAGCCAGAAAATACCTAATAAGCTCCTCAAAACAGCTTATCCTTCCAGAAGTGCTTATTTGACCAGCTTGTTGACTTTTTGACTTTTTAAGATAAAAATAGATTTGAACTAACCAATCACTCACAATAAGCTATAGAGCTTATATGAGCTTATGAAAATTAGAAAACAGCTTATTGAAGCTGGGATTACACTACTTTTGGATTTTTGAAGTATTTTTCAAATATTTTTGAATTTTGTGGATAAAATGAACAAATGTGAAAAATGTAAATTGAACTAAGCTGAGATTAATGAAAAAAAAAACTGAATAAACAATAATAAGCTAATGAGAACTTAAAGAGACACAAATTTAAGAACAATCAAACTAACTTTTCATTAATAAAACTTTGAGATTACAAGACTGAAATTGAAATTACAGCTGAAATGGAAATGATTACACTAAGGAAAGCAGTAAATTTGACACGAAAATAAAGTGGTAACAATTTTCTAAAACATAAAAATTGGACAACTTGACTGTGATGAGAGGGTCTCTATTTATAGCCATGAGTTGAACCTTCCAGGCTTGACATGCTGGTAATCCGTGTGATCAATGAGCCCTTTTCCACCCTTAGATCAAATCCCAATCCTCTGAGCCGTCTGATTGAATCCTATGAGGTGTCTCGACCAATAGCAGCTTTCCACGTACCCACTCGTGCGCTCTCTGCTCTTATCTGACATTCCTGACATTTCTAGAAGCCCAATGATTGGACTTAATTGCCCTTAATTTCAGTAAAATCGTACGGGGTAATTCTAGGGTTCTAAGGGTACAGTAATTTCTGGGTTAGTGAATAATTTGGGGCGCGGGTGTTTTGAGAGGGATTTAATATATTTGTTTGACCTGAGGTGTTTTATTATTTTGACCGGGTTTAGGGTAGAGTGGGTCGGGTTAGGGGTTAAAGTGGTGGACCGGGCTGGGTATAAGGTGTGTGGGCTGGACTATGTATTGGATTTGGGATAAGTAAAATCCGGATATAAAGGAAATGGATTTAAGGTTTGTGTGAAGTGAAATATTAAGGACCAATTTTGTATTTTCTGAATTTTCAAGGGACTGATTTTGCTAATTTTCCAAAGTTGATCTAAGGGTTGTTTTTGACATTTGGTGAAACTCTAAGGGCTAATTTTTACTTTTGACCAAACATGTCTCTCCCGGCTTTGGTTCTGAGTCTTTTCCAAATCCCGTGCTCGTTTTCTCGGGTTTTCCGTGTCTTTTGTCGTTTTTCCTCGATATCCGCCCCTGCACATACAAAAACACAAAATCTTTTGGCATTATGGTCGGGTTTTTGGTCATTTTGGTCCGGTTTTGGTCGAGAAAAGGTATGTGAATAAGCACATACCAGTATTCGCGAGCTCCATCGACATTATAAAGATGAATTTTGAAATCAGGTACACTTTCTTGATCACATATGTCACGTGCTGTTCTGAACAATGCTACCAACTGATTGTGTTCGTCTAGAATTTGTATAAGTTGTCGAACAATTTCAGGTTTCAAAGTGCCTGACCTTGTTGCACCAAAAGCCATTAGTCTGTTGTCGACTTCATTTTTGGTATCGTATATGTATAACTGCAAAAACTTAGGGGTTTCATTGTTTGCTAGACACAGTGTTCCGATCCAATGGTATATTTGACCTGAAATTTTAAAGACATAATGGCCTCTTCCATCATTCACACGATCATCTATCTTAGCACCAAATGATTTCATACTAAACATTTGGTTATAGGCGCGTATGCTTTCCATAAAATGCTTGTCCTTCAGTAATTCTTTTATAGAATCCGGTGGATCAATTTGTTCTTGCACACGCACTTTTCCTTCCCCACAGCAACCACTATACCGAACCCTTTGCTGTGTAGAACTTTTGAGCCTTTCACCATACCAAAATCTAGCACCACAATGCTCGCATGACCAGTCACAGTCTCCAGTATCAATGTAGAAGTTTGTAACGCCTATAAACAAAAAATTGTTACCAAATTGAGGTAAAGTAAGGTTTTTTTTTCACCGTGCAATAAGAGTACGAATGTATGAATTTAAAAGTTACCTACATGTCTAATTGATGATGGATTAGTTCTATTATAAGTGTTTGGCCGTTGTCTTTTGCACCTTTGCTGTTCGATTATATTAGAAGTACACTCAGAGTATTGTACAGGCTGATCATCAAATTCACCCTCATTATTTGGACAGGGTTGTATATCGGGTTCCATAGTAGTGTTGTCAATATTATTTGTGACCGTACATCTTCTTTTTATGTTGCGATTTCTATTGATGTATGGTTGGTTACTCGTTTGAGGCCCAAATCTTCTTTTTAATTTATAAGGCGATCCATCTGCAGGGCAATTTAAAATATTGTATAAGTGTAAACGTACATTTATAAACTGTTATTGATGGTATACAAATGGTTATTTCACTACTGATGTATTGTTTACAGGTTGCGTACCTACATGTTTAGTTTGTGTATGAAGAGGAAGCATTCTGATATTACATGTTGATGAAGCGAAAAGTGTACCGCTTTTAGGGGGTCATTTAAGCCCTAAATCGTATTTATTTGATCAAATATTGCCCTAAATCGTTCCTTTTGTCATTTTAGGTACTTTGGAGAAGAAATCTGGAAAAGGAAGCATTTTGGACGTTTTTGGAGCATAAAAGTGAAGAAAACGACAAAGTCTCTAAATCTGCTAGAAAAGTACCTGTGACGGCGTCAAGCCCTAGTGTGACGCCGTCAACCCTTGATAAGCCAGAGAGGATTTTGGAAGATTAAAAGGGGACGGCGTCAAGAAGGCCGTCAACCCTTGACGCGCCAGAGAGGATTTTGGAGGAATAAAGAGGACGGCGTCAAGAAGGCCATCAAGAAACCCTAACCGCGGTGAGGTGACGGCGTCACGCTCTATATCGTGACGCCGTCAGATCTGTTTTCCTATATATATTTTCATAATTTTTAGTCATTAGTGTGCAACTTTGTGAGGAGAAACCCTAAGACGATTTTTCTGCCATTTTTAAGGGTTTTATACCCTTGGATCTCCCATATTTAATTGAAGATAAGTAATCAATTAATCATTCAATATGTCTATGTGTTGTTTGATTATATCTTGTTCTTGTCTTTTATTTAACATGCTAGGCTAGATTTATCTTGTGTTTGCTTAGATCTAATGAAACCTAACTATTGATTATTGGTTGTTGGTGTGTTATTAATTGTATTGGATGATTGTTTATCGATGTTAGGCTTAAGAAAACTGGCTAACCTCCTATACGGTAACTTGCTTGAACGTCTTAAGAAACATGAACCAATTCGTACTAAGGTTTTTATGGTTGTATTTAATGCATGAGCGAATTCTAGTGATTCCATGTTAGGAGCTTCTTAGCCGGCTCGACATAGGAGCGAAGTAGGAGCTTATAGAGTTGGGGAAGTACGTACGCCACCCCACAATTGGTATTAAGGAATACACCCGTCATCCACGCAATTAATACACACTAATCAACCGGTAAAAGATAGTTAGGGAGTAAGGAAATCTAAGTAAACACATTTCTCTCCATATAAGTTCCACAACCTTTTATTTTCAGTCATTTTATTTTATTTGCAATTGTAGTTATTTGGGTTAGTTGACTAGCAACTAATTCCGCCCACTCCTTCAAACCCGAGATTTTACTTGCTTTCATAAAAAAAATATAAAAATACAAAAAGAATCTTCCCTCACCCTTAGACCTATTAGAGTAGTTTTTCAATCCTAACGACACTATTCCCCTAGAGAACGATCAATCCCCCGGTACTTGCCACTACACTATACTACATCGGTCAGGTACACTGCCTGGTGGGGATTGCAAGCCTCTTGAGATCCCTCGAGAGGTAAAACCTGTTGTAAGGTCGCAAAACCACGCATCAAGTTTTTGGCGCCGCTGCCGGGGAATAGTTATTGTTTAGGTTGAATTTTTATTTTATTAGGTCTACTCACTAGATTCCTTTCTAGTGAGATTTTTATTTTTCTAGGTTTTCTTTAGTCTATCTATTTTCTTCGTGCTTTTGTTCGTATAAGATTTTCATTGACTATTCAGTTTGCCATTATGGAAAACGCGAATCCACCCCTTACACCTGACGAAGTGGCTTTGTTGCGTAGCCAAATTGAGGATGAGATTAGTGAGCTCAGAGAGCTCAATAGAATGATTGATATAGAGCTTGATTATGCCTTTAACAACCTAGAAACCGCCATATACTCAGATAATTACTTAGAACGTAATAATCTTACGGTTGAGGAGTTGATTGAGAAACTTGATGAAGTAAAGGTAGATCCTAGGTTGGATGATTATTTCAATGAATACCCCACTAAGGAGGAGATTGCTTACTATAACAACCTAGTTGATAACCCTCGACCACCTTTTGTTAGAATTGACCCAAAGATTAAGAGGGGTGATCCCGGGAATGTGAAGATACCATGTATGATTGGGTACCAATACGTTGAGCATGCTTACATTGACTGTGAATCCCCAACCAACGTGATGTCCTCAGGCCTTTATAGCCACATCATAAACACACCACTTAAGCCTAGGAAAGACCCCAAGTGCCCCGGCGGAGTTTGCAACTTCGTTGGAAGGATTAAGGACATGCATATCCTTGTTGGGAATTTTACCTTTGCCACCGACTTCATGATCTTAGAAGATTTGGCAAGTGTTGTTGACTGCCGCCTATCTCACGTGGTGTTAGGTAAGCCGTTTATTGAAGCATCCAATTTAAAGTATGATCGTTTAAGAGGCACGGTTCAGTTTTCTAATCACATAGATAGGATCACATATAGGATGCCTTATCGGGTAAATGAATTTCGTTTTGTGCCTCGATTTGACAAGGACAACATTGGTGCGATTGAGGATATCAATGATGAGGATAAAGAGAAAGGCATGGACTATGTTTGGAATAAGAGAAGCCTTTATTATAAAGATTGCTTGAACCTAGGACCTAAATACAAAGTTGATATGGAGGTTGTTAGGATGATTAGAGGGGCAATTGAGAAGCAAAACGGAAAAACGTAGAACCCGTGACTTTGAGTCTAGCTACAAGACTCGTTAATAAAGAAAAGCGCTTCTTGGGAGGCAACCCAAGCTTTATTTGCTTTGTGTGTTTATTTATTTGTTTGTTTGATTTTATTTGCTTCCGTATGTATGTTTAATTTTTATTATTATTGATTCATGTTCAAAACTAAATTGTGAAAATGCTTTATCTTGTTTTTAACTTCGTCTTAACTACATATAAAGGTATTTTGCAAAAGTTAAGTGTAAGGGAAATCCAAATCGGTTTATTAGAACAAATGAACATGAATCATAACAATATTAAATTAACATACATATTAGTAATTGTTTGAGTCAAATGCTTGTATCGAGTCATAATGATATTTTGCAGGATTTCCAGGAAGTAAGGTATAAGTTTTTCCAGAAATTTTCTGGAAACTTAACATGAGAATTCTGTCAGATCATTTCTGACGGCGTCAGGCCTTACAACCTGACGGCGTCAGGTTTTAATTTTCTGAAATTTTTGAAAGTTTTGTTTTTCTACCGGAATCATAAAAAGTTTTTATTAAATCTCTAACTTATAAACTCCAGGAATCTGCAAAATAATCATTCCACAAGCATTATATCCTTATACAGATTTATCCCGCCGATGTTATGCAGGTTTTCGTGTTTGTTTTCTCAGGTTTAACAGGTTATTTTGGACAAGGAGATGTATGTGGAATCAAGCTTTTGGCGATGCTTTAGTCTTGGAGCTTCTACATTCTCTTGGAAGAAGATCTAACCATGTTACCTCTTTATCCACCGAGCGAATCAGGGGAGTATTTGATTTCATTCTTTTACCTTATTTACTTTTACATCTTGTTATTTGAACATTGGGGACAATGTTCATCTTAAGTGTAAGGGGGGGTAAAAGTACGATACTTTAGAGAATGCTATTACGCTTGATTTTTCGTTTGCTTAATGGTAGATGTGTAATAAAACTGAGATAAATACTTGTTAGGGCAATTTTAGTGCCAAATTTAAATTTTTTTTACAACATATAGGAGTGAAACTTTGGTCTTAATGAGCGTCTCACAGATAGGAGTTATATGACTAGCACAAAACCGTACCACTAAAAAATTTTCCACCCCCAAATATGTGAGGTTCGCCCCTAGAATTGGTAGGAAAAGCATTTATGCTATGATGTGTGTACCGGTAGTACTTAGATTCTAGAACTTGCGTTAGGACCATTCAGAGGCCACAAGTGAGACTACATTCGTGTAGTTAGATTTACTACATGATAAGAGGCATTAGGATTAACCCATTGTTTTACACCTGTGTTTTTGTTATAATTACATTGACTACATTGGTCAAGTAATTCTCCCACACCCTTTGCGTTGTACTATTTTTAGTACACGATACCCCTAGTACACCCCTCAGAGCCTATCTTTTCGTTTCTAACTTTAAGCATTTTACTTAAAGTAAGAATTTGTTTACACCCCACTTAAATGTACACCCAAATCGCCTTAGCCTACCGTGTATGCACTCATTTTTAGTTCATTATTGTGACAACATTTGTTTAAACCCCAAGTTAATTATCTAATTGATTACATGGTTGCTAAGTCGAGTCATATCCTTGTACATATTGTTTTGGGACGATTGGGACTCATGGGTAAAGTACTAGTGTAATGGAGTAATGGGGAAGAACAACATTATTGCCCCCATATGTGCTAAATATTTTAAAAAGTACTCCAAGTGTTTCGATTATCTTAATTCGAGTCATTAGAATAGTTAATTGTAAAGTTATGTAAAAGTTCAAGTGTAAGGGGGATACAACCCCCCTACGATGTATTATTTTGGATGGTAGGGCAAGAGCGTATGCAAAAAAAAAAAAAAAAAAAAAAAAAAAAAAAAAAAAAAAAAAAGTAGAAAAAACATACGGACTACCATCCCGTTTCATTTTATGTTTATTTTATCTTTTTGTTATTTTCTTTCATTAGCTTAAGTCGAGTCTAGTCTTGGCTTAGCAACGCCATATTGTACATGTAATTAATCAAGATCTTTAACTCGCCACCAGTAAAATATCCTTTATCCAACAAAACCGTGTTTATCATATCCCTACACCTAACGTTATAACCCGTTTAAAAAGCCCTCTTTGATAGTTTATCTTTGGTGCTTACACCTAGTGGAGGAGGTTTTTGATCCTTTCCCAAGCCTATGGTAATCTATTTGCTATGGCAGGTAGTGAGAGATATTATTCATTTTCATTTATGAGATATACTTTTATGACACCTGAGAGATGTGAGTATCTAAACACTACTTGTGAGGTGCTAGTCTGTAATCTCCGTGCTTATTATGATTAAAGTGGAACGACTATTTGTTGTAATTACTTTTATATTAGCGTTAAATGACCCCTAACTTGTATTTTGATTAGAATAAAAGCGCAATTACTTGAGGACAAGCAAATCTCAAGTGTAAGGGTATTTGATGAAGCGAAAAGTGTACCGCTTTTAGGGGGTCATTTAAGCCCTAAATCGTATTTATTTGATCAAATATTGCCCTAAATCGTTCCTTTTGTCATTTTAGGTACTTTGGAGAAGAAATCTGGAAAAGGAAGCATTTTGGACGTTTTTGGAGCATAAAAGTGAAGAAAACGACAAAGTCTCTAAATCTGCTGGAAAAGTACCTGTGACGGCGTCAAGCCCTAGTGTGACGCCGTCAACCCTTGATAAGCCAGAGAGGATTTTGGAAGATTAAAGGGGGACGGCGTCAAGAAGGCCGTCAACCCTTGACGCGCCAGAGAGGATTTTGGAGGATTAAAAGGGGACGGCGTCAAGAAGGCCATCAAGAAACCCTAACCGCGGCGAGGTGACGGCGTCACGCTCTATAACGTGACGCCGTCAGATCTGTTTTCCTATATATATTTTCATAATTTTTAGTCATTAGTGTGCAACTTTGTGAGGAGAAACCCTAAGACGATTTTTCTGCCATTTTTAAGGGTTTTATACCCTTGGATCTCCCATGTTTAATTGAAGATAAGTAATCAATTAATCATTCAATATGTCTATGTGTTGTTTGATTATATCTTGTTCTTGTCTTTTATTTAACATGCTAGGCTAGATTTATCTTGTGTTTGCTTAGATCTAATGAAACCTAACTATTGATTATTGGTTGTTGGTGTGTTATTAATTGTATTGGATGATTGTTTATCGATGTTAGGCTTAAGAAAACTGGCTAACCTCCTATACGGTAACTTGCTTGAACGTCTTAAGAAACATGAACCAATGCGTACTAAGGTTTTTATGGTTGTATTTAATGCATGAGCGAATTCTAGTGATCCCATGTTAGGAGCTTCTTAGCCGGCTCGACATAGGAGTGAAGTAGGAGCTTATAGAGTTGGGGAAGTACGTACGCCACCCCACAATTGGTATTAAGGAATACACCCGTCATCCACGCAATTAATACACACTAATCAACCGGTAAAAGATAGTTAGGGAGTAAGGAAATCTAAGTAAACACATTTCTCTCCATATAAGTTCCACAACCTTTTATTTTCAGTCATTTTATTTTATTTGCAATTGTAGTTATTTGGGTTAGTTGACTAGCAACTAATTCCGCCCACTCCTTCAAACCCGAGATTTTACTTGCTTTCATAAAAAAAATATAAAAATACAAAAAGAATATTCCCTCACCCTTAGACCTATTAGAGTAGTTTTTCAATCCTAACGACACTATTCCCCTAGAGAACGATCAATCCCCCGGTACTTGCCACTACACTATACTACATCGGTCAGGTACACTGCCTGGTGGGGATTGCAAGCCTCTTGAGATCCCTCGAGAGGTAAAACCTGTTGTAAGGTCGCAAAACCACGCATCACATGTTATACCCCGTGCCCGCTTAGACCAAAAATTTCAACTTTATACGCGGAAATGCTTGACTTTTACGGACTTTCTGTCACTCTTTTGACAACTGACAAAAATTAGTACTCATTCAGGACATGAGACTATTTTAAATGAAAGTACACTCAATTACCTTCAAAACGACGGGTGACACGACCCGTGACGACTTACAGTTTAAAAGATATGATTTTTCAAAGTTTACCGAAATTTGCCAAAAAATCTGAACCGCCGGCTGGGATTTCCCAACCGCCGGTTCAGGGCCCAAAACAGGTCTGAACCGCGGCGGTTCAGACTCTGCTGATCACCGAAACATTTTTTCAAGTTCCGCGCTTGGAAACCCGACCTCCCGAACTCGTTATCGAACCAAACTTTCCAGATTTACTTAGTATATCAATGGGCTCATTTTCATACAAAAACATTTACCGAACGACTTCCCGAAATGGTACTTTACAAATGAGACGGGTTATGCAAATAACCCGTTTTGACCCATATTCACTACAAACAACCCATACGACTTCCGTTTTACACCAAACTTTACCAAAAGCATTAAATTAACATAACAAACATGTTTCAAGGGTACTTGACCCGTCTACAACCCAAAATGGGTATTTTCACACATAATCCAAACGTCCCTTTTACTTTGACTTACCAAACGACTACCAAATCGTTATACAACTCTTGACATACAATTTGCCATACGGCTACACTTTAACAACCCATAAGAGACTAACGGGGGTACAAACTTACACATGAGCCCGGTATCTACCTAAGCTCTACATTCTTACCAATCTACCCATATCGCATAACCAAGCCTTAACCCATATATCCAAATCATCCATATAAGCACGCCAACCTACAAAACGGTTAGACAACTAAACCGTAAGCATAATGGCTTAGCAAGTAAAACGATAATAACATACAATTATACTTCAATCCACATAAGTACCATATAAATAAAACACTTACTTTATGGCTTACTAATCAAGCCTCATCTAGCACATAACATCAACATATTCCATAGCATCAATCATCACACAAGCCACATTCATAGCATCACATAATCATAACTCAAGTCCATATACTTAACATAATCATACATAACACATTTATGTTAGAAATCCATATAACTCATGTCATCATCATTTTACTTACCTTATTCCAAGCTACATAACATCAAGAACATCATCGTCATCACAATCCTCCATCATCATCATCATCCTTCATAATTAACCAAAACCTAATCAACATAACAAGGGTTATCAAAACCCATCAAACATACTTATCTTACTTTCTACATCATCATATGATCATATCTTGATCATATGATGAAAACCCACTTAATCCATAATCTATAACTTCAATAACATCAAGAACATATATACTTACTTGTGGAGGATCATAGCTAGGAGAGACCATAATCATGGAGCCTTCATCTTCTTCATCTTAAGTCATTATCTAGTTTTTCCCTCCCTTTCTCCTCTCACTAGAACCGGACTACAACTCTATTTAAAATGATGGAGAAAAGTCTAGAATAAACTAGTTATAACTAGTTAGGTGGCATCTTTGGGCTAATGGAAAGAATGGCCCCTCAAGTCCCTTTCCTTCTATTTTAGCCACAACTAACTTTATAACATAATTGACTTATGACAACATAAGTCCCTTAAGTCTATTCCCTTTCTATTCTTGCCACATAATACTTTTATAATCTTATAATACATGCTTTGACTATCATATTGACTATCGGGTTAGACCATTGCGCAACAAATGTTGACTGGCCAATCACCTAAGGCCTTTAGTCCTCTTTCATTTAGGGTGGGGTCCCAACACCCAGGAAACGGGTGTAACAATTCTATCCCCCTTATTTAGATTTCGTCCCCGAAATCTCTTGTCTATTTCTATCCAAAACCAAAATCACAACATATACATGACCTTACTCTCATGCTATTTAAGCCATTTCCTTGCAACGATCTAAATGATCGTGCAAATTCTAACTTACTATTCATAAACATAACTTACAATCCACTATAACAACTCTTCTTATCGCAATCTTGTCTAAAATTTCCAACAATGACTACTTGTCATCCGGAAACATCTACCACTTTGACTTTATATAAGTCAAACTTTAACACTATAAACACGACATACGCACATGCACTAACATGACATAACATCTTATACCGGCCAATTCCGCATTTTACATAATACCAACACATATCAATATAAAAAACCGGCAACTTAATTCAAAATATACAAAGTACCATACAAACGGCACCTTCAAAAATCTACCACACGCATCACTTAAGCAATCTTTCTTATTAACTATCGGAAAAGCTCACCAATTAACTTATCAATTTAATGCACAATTCATTTTAGACGTCTATCTTAAGGTTTCACACATGACCTTAATGCCGCTAAAAGTTTTATTCATATCTATCTTTTCTTATGACGTCTAACATGTTTTAGTTTTTACTTTCTTATATTACTATCCGTACTCATGTCATATCGGCTACACATAAGTCCACTCATTTATAACTCTTTATTTACATAAAAAGGCGTCCTAATCTATGTAAGTAAGGAATTATAAACTTATGGTTCGGCGATTTACAATTCTTCATTTAAATGAAAAGGCGTCCCAATCCATTTAAATCAAGAAACCATAAACCGTCCTACTTATACGCTTCCGACATAACACTCGTACTTGTTTTACTTTCCATCTTTTCTAGCCTTGGATCCAATCTCACTAACTTTCATCCATGCCATAAAGGCAAGCTATCATCCATGCCATAAAGGCAAGCTAGGCCATCTCAAAGGATGCCAAACACATGCCATGAAGGCAAGCTAACAATCCATGCCATAAAGGCAAGCTGGGCTATCCCGAAGGATACCATAACATCCATGCCATAAAGGCAAGCTGGGCTATCCCGAAGGATACCATAACATCCATGCCATAAAGGCAAGCTGGGCTATCCCGAAGGATACCATACCATAACATCCATGCCATGAAGGCAAGCTGGGCTATCCCGAAGGATATCATAACATCCATGCCATAAAGGCAAGCTGGGCTATCCTGAAGGATACCATAACATCCATGCCATAAAGGCAAGCTGGGCTATCCTGAAGGATACCATAACTAGAGCATTGGATCCAAGCTATATCTGTCTTATCATCTTTACTCATTTTATCTTTCATGTACTGTTATAATTAGGCACACACTATCATTTTCTCAATTCTCATTGCCTTACGCAATTTCAATATTCACTATCACGCTCACTATCATCTAGACAAGTTTCTATACAACACTTGTCGATTTATTATCTTTGCAATTTCACAATGCAACTTATCATTCATCCGTCAACCCCAAGTTGACTCATACACTCACTATGTGCCATCTTTATTTAGACAATTTATATGTAATGCTTATCCATTACAACTTACACATCTCTACGTGTTCTTACAACACACTTTTACTAATACCCGTCAACCCCTTGTTGACCATATTCCCAAATTAGACTATCACTTCATTTAGTCTATCCAAATCTTACGCATATAAACCTTACATAGGTTTATTCTTTAACACTATCACAAATCTCATCATACACATTTCAATATATAAATTAGCATGATTATATTCATGTTTTACAATTCTTTCTAGCACACTTCAATTCACTTACGACTTCTAGCGCAATCTATATCTCTATCATCACTTCTACTCATTTATTACTAGCACATTTTAATTAACATGTTTTATATGCAACATGATCTCGTCACGCTTTAGCTATGCACTTCAACTTTCTCATTTTAGTTACTCATGTAAGAATTCATGCCTTCAAGCATATAATCATCATAATATCAATCATGTCTTTTTAATCATCAAACTACAATCATACTTCATTATTCATTTCTTACTTAAGATTACGCTTCCAAAGCATCTATGCTTTTTCAAATAATTATCATGCTTCTTAACTTATTTCACATATCAATGTGTTCTTTTTAATTTTACCGACCACAACTAGGTCAACACATAACATGCATTCCAATGCATCTATCTCAACTCATACACTTCTATGCAATTGTGCTCTCAAGCATACCACATAAAACTTAAACGTATAATAAACTACCATAGACTTAACATCACATAAGCAATCATATCATAACACTTAACACTTATCCGGCAAGTGTTAAAACATTCATAATCAAGATTAAATCATGAAGTCTACGGCATCATATATTACATCGCATAATCAATCTATGTTTAAGCATCGCATTCTAACTAGCCGCAAGCACTAGTCTACCTTATAACTAAGGCATCACAAAACTATAATTCACTTACTAACCCATCTCTAATACCGCTTAGCATTCCATCACTATAGCTCTATCATACATTCATATAATCGCAATACAAGCACCGGCACCAACCGAGGTGCACGGCTAACTAATCATATAAACATCTCAAGTTCCCATGGACTTGTATCTCATACACAACAACACTATTATAAGCATGCATCATCTATCATCAATAGGCTCAACTAACATAAAACATAATTCGTCTAACACATAGCAATTAATTTCCGCGCAACTAACACTTACGTCAAATGCTTCTACGAGTGGTTTAAGTCTAGGCAACCTAAAGGAAACCTAATTCACTTAAATCGAGGCTCTGATACCAATTTGTTACACCCCGTGCCCGCTTAGACCAAAAATTTCAACTTTATACGCGGAAACGCTTGACTTTTACGGACATTCTGTCACTCTTTTGACAACTGACAAAAATCGGTACTCATTCAGGACTTGAGACTATTTTAAATGAAAGTACACTCAATTACCTTCAAAACGACGGGTGACACGACCCGTGACGACTTACGATTTAAAAGATATGATTTTTCAAAGTTTACCGAAATCTGCCGAAAAATCTGAACCGCCGGCTGGGATTTCCCAACCGCCGGTTCAGGGCCCAAAACCGGTCTGAACCCGACCTCCCGAACTCGTTATCGAACCAAACTTTCCAGATTTACTTAGTATATCAATGGGCTCATTTTCATACAAAAACATTTACCGAACGACTTCCCGAAAGGGTACTTTACAAATGAGACGGGTTATGCAAATAACCCGTTTTGACCCATTTTCGCTACAAACAACCCATACGACTTCCGTTTTACACCAAACTTTACCAAAAATATTAAATTAACATAAAAAACATGTTTCAAGGGTACTTGACCCGTCTACAACCCAAAATGGGTATTTTCACACATAATCCAAACACCCCTTTTACTTTGACTTACCAAACGACTACCAAATCGTCATACAACTCTTGACAGGGTATGAGAAGAAAAAAAATTGTAGCATTAGTTGTAGTATACCTGGGTATGAGAAAAAGAGGTATGGAAACACTAATTTCGCAGGAGTTACTGACTTTTTAAGTGAAATTGAAAAAATAAATTGTCATCCCAATGAAATTCCACCAATGGCCTGCACACATGAGAATGTTCAAAGACCAGTTACATATTATAGGAATGTAGAAAAAAAAGGATACCATGAAAATAAAGATGCCAGTGGTTCAGCAAGCAGCTGTGGGATCGATTCTGTTCAGAAAACTAATAAGGCAATTGCACCGTTGCAATATGGTATAAACCAAACGGGTACACAGATTCAACAGAGCTCAAACAAACAAATACCATCTAACATGTTACATCATCTATTGCAACAAAGAAAAGAGAACATCGAGATACAACAGGGTTCATTGAAATATCCAAATGCAGAGTCCCGTCATAATATGCCACCTAATGCTACAGGTCAGTTTTACAATTGTCATTTTTATAAGTAAATAAATTAGTTAAAAATGTACAACCTACTACATATGCCTTTTGTTTTGCAGAATTTATAAAAGGGAAGGCGCTGTGTGAACAAGAAATTCATGCAATAAACTTGCAAAGAACGAATTCAAACAGTACATTGGGAATCTGGGGCAATATTAACAACTGCCAGCCTGAATGTATGATAACTAAATCAACAATAGTTAACCAGCAAAACCAAATGAAAGGTAACGGTTACTATCATCATACACAGATATTAATTGATATAAACAGTTGGAATTAACAAATATTAGACCCGTATTGCAGATACAGGTACACAGTCAGAAACGGTTTACTATCCACCTTTCGTACACCAGTTTTTGGGATCCAATATTAATACCAACAAGAGAAAGCAAATCCTCGGTGGAAAAGAAACTGTTGCAGCTTCAAAGAAAACGAAAGGTAAATTGTCTTTTTTGTGTTTTTTCCTTTTTTTTTCATTCAGATTTGCACCCTTAGTTTTTAACATCTAAAGTTTGTGTAGTCTTATCAGCAAACAACGAGGCATATGCGTTATGTGATCTATCTTGCAATGTACAAAATCAATGTGTTGGCCAGAAGTCAGAAATGCTTATGCAGAATGCAAATACCTTATAGTCTATTCACAGTTGCGAGCTCTAAAGGGCCATTGTTTGTCCGGGAGCTACAAATGCAGGTATGCAACCTGAAAATAATACATCATGCGTTTAGCAACCATTCGTCTATCGTTAACAACAATTTATAAATGTAGTGTTACACTGACACACTATTGTACATTGTATTCTAGATGAATTGTCTCCTAAATTAAAAAGAAAATGTCAGTCTCAAGTGACTGACGGAACTTCCAGAAATACAAAATTCAATTTGAAAAAAGGACGGCTTATCACAGATAGTATTGCCAATACTGCTATGGAAGCAGATATACAATCCTCTCGAAATAATCAAGGTGACATTTAAAATATGGATTAATTTCTTAATTTCATTTTATAGTATTTATAACATGTTAACTGTCCATTGTAATACCTAAAACTTGGTTTCAGGCTTAGGAGCAAAAAATTAGGCGCCCGTGTTACATTGTCTCTCTTGCAATGCGCAGATTCCATATGCTATTCAGAGTTCAGACCCGGCTATGGAAGCAGCTATACGATGTTGTCGAAATGACCAAGGTGACCTTTAAAATATGGATTAGTTTCTTAATTTTATTCTATAGTATATATTATAATATATCTGCTAGTCATAAGACTTAAGTTTGATCAACCACCTCGGAATTTCGTATAGAATCCTAGATTAACAAATTGCTACGTCTAAATCAATTGTACTCGTAATTCTCGAATCGGATGATAGATTTCGTAATTATAGTTCTTTGTTTTAATTCTGGATGGAAGAAATTTAAGGAAATAATACGTGATGACGCTCAAATCATTTGAAAGCAAGATGTAAATTCCACAAAAGGTGTAGATTAGCGAGAACACCTTGATTTTGGGTGTTTTTTGGTAACGGCCATTGTCCACCACACAAGAAATAGCTTCGACAACCCTCCTGGCCTAGAGGAGCACCACCTGGAGTGAGACGAGCCGAGACTCAAACCCTAATCTCTTATTCCACAAAGTCTCTTCAGTGTGCCCAAAGATTTTGTGAAAGTGAGTACCTATCTGAAGCAAATGCTAAGGATGAGACTCGAACCCGGGTATATTGACTCAAGCATAAGAGCTCCACCCATTGAACTAATGCTCCGGTGGTAAAAGCAAGATGTAAATGAGGCACCAAACTACTATAAGTATAAGTAAATAATATCATCAATAACATTTATGGATGTTGACTTATTATGTAGTCTCCAAAAAAAATATATTTTAATCATAGATAATTTATCAAATGTCATCTGGAAATAATGATGAATATTATGATGGTATGGGTCTACATATTTTGATAACTATGATTAGTGTGAGACAATCGAAACTAATTTATTTATTTAATTAATTAGTTTAATTAGGGGTCGAATCAAACTCATATCTTACAGATTACTTAGCTTCATACAATTTGTTAAGTGAAATGATATCGATCCAACAATAATTCATTCAATTTTTAGCTTCATGGGGTTTGGTGTATGCAGTCTCAATTCATTTAGAAAATTTGAATTTATAAGGATGGATGTCAATAAATGGACCAAAACCAAAAACCTAACAACCACCAACCATTTGTGGAATTTATGAAGACTAGTGTACAATACGATGAAGGATTATTATGGGCTTTGGCAATGTACTTTTCAAGCTAGTTAAATTCTGGATAAGATTTATATTTCTTTGTATTTGATATTAGAGTAAACTACATTTTTGGTCCTCGTGGTTTACCGGGTATAACGGTTTTGGTCCAATAGTTTCAAACGTAACGGATCATGTCCCATTTTGTCTGACCCGTAACGGGTTTAGTCCATTTTCACTAACACCGTCACTTTGACCAATATTGACTGTTAAAAATGAGGATATATTCGTCTTTTCATCCCCCACCCACTAAAATTAAAAACCTGCTACTAGTACTATCCTATCCAACAGACCAACACCACACAAACATTATCTATAATCTTCATCAAACAAAAATCCACCAACACAAATCCTCCAACCAAAAAATCCTATCCAACATCAAACTCTCGATCAAAAATCCACCAACCCAAACAAACGCACCACACTTATCTTCCAAATCCTCGATCTAAACTCACAAATCCTAAACCCAGACACATCAACAATCTTAATAACAGCAGCGGCCATGATTGATTTCCTTTTATTCGAAGCAAACGAAGATCACAAGGTTGCGGCTTCTTTAAAGTGGGGTGAAAAAGTGTAGTAAGGAAGATGATTAAATGTTTGAATTGGGTTGAAGATAGAAGATGAAGAGGTGAAAGTGTTTTTATTTGTGTGGTTTGGTGGGTTATTATTTGTGTATGTTTAAAGTGGGGTGAATTGATTTGTGGGTTTCTATGGTGATGGTGTTGGCGATTTTGTAGGAGATGGTGGTGCCGGAATTTAAAGGAGGTGGCCAGAAGTAGTTTTGAAGGAGATGGTGGTGCCGGTGGGGTTCTATAGTTTTGAAAGAGATGGTGGTGCCATAATTAAATTCTCAATCCATTTCACGGGGTATCAAAATTGTAATCAATAGTTTGTCATTTGCACTCACATATATACATATACTGATATACATATGTATATGTGATTAAAGCAGTTTTCTTTTACTTACAATTACTATTATTTTTTCAGTGGAAAGACAAGCACAGATTAATGTTGCTGAAGGAAAAAAGACCTCGGTGATGTTGGAAGCCCAGGGTAAGTTGGGATATAAACTAAGAAGCGTAAATTTAGATCTATTAGATAGATACCATCAGCCTCATGTCAACACTCAATTGTATGCCGTACAACTCTTAAATGTAAGACCATATGTGTCGAGCCTTGTGGCTTTGCTGGATATAGATTTTATCTTATGTCGAAACATTTCGACCATACCAAGATTTTATCGTATTTACAAGATCTAAAAATGGTTCATTGGATGTGGTGGTGGTGATGTTGGTGATACGTGGGGATGGTGATGGTGATGTTGGATAAGGTTTGAAGCTGTTGTGGTTATGGTGGTTTGGGTTAAAGAAGAAGAAAATGAGGTGGTCTTGTGGTGGTGGTTATGGTGGTTGTGGTGGTGGTGGTGATGGTGATGGTGATGTTGGATAAGGTTTGAAGCTGCTGAGATAAAGATGGGTTTTGTTTCTTGAGTTCATCTCATAAGTCTGTTTTGTTGTTTTTGTTTTTTGTGTTTTTGTTTTTGGTGATGTGAATTGTTATGAATTTAGGCTTTAGCTATAAAGTTTGTGAATTTGAGATGATTTAGTGAAATTTGTGAATTTGATCTGATATTTGTTTTTGTTTGCTTTGAATTTTTGCTAAGAACTCAAATTGTGCAGTGAATGAAGAAGAAGAAGAAAGGGCACTTTTGTCATTGTACATAATCATCCGAGGGTATTTTAGTCATTTCACGGTTTTTTAACTGGTCAAACTAACGGTCAACAAAAAATGGACCAAACCCGTTACGGGTCAGCGAAAATGGACGAAACCCGTTACGTTTGAAACTATTGGACCAAAATCGTTATACCCGGTAAACCACGAGGACCAAAAATGTAGTTTACTCTTGATATTATATGCTTTGGTCTTGTTATGTTATACACTATCCGTCTTATATTAAATGTTCAGTTTTGACTTTTGAAGTCTTTCTGTTTCAACTTTAACTTTAAACATTTTTGTTTGTGTTATATAATATTTGATGAAAATTATAACGATAAAAATACATTTACAACTCAATACGTTCATATATTTTGTATCAAATATTATATAACACAAATAAAAAGATTTAAAGTTAAAGTTGAAAAAAGATATACTTCCAAAAGTCAAACTAGAAATGGAACGGAGGGAGTAAGGGTGATGATACGCTAACACCCTTGTAGGGGGTGTGTTTGACTTTTCTGTGTTGTCGCCGCTTGTACTGTCTGCTTTATCGCTTGTACCTTTTGACTAAAATAAGAGGGCCCCACCCACTAGGGGGTGTTACCCTAGTAGATGGCAATGGAACGGACGGAGTAATAGTATTTGTGGGGTTTTAGTAAAAGTAAACAAGAAAAGTAAGTGCCATACCATTGATGGCAAATAAATGATGTTACCAACTAAAGTTGAAGATTACCTATTGTTAAGGAGACTCATGAGTTGTTCCAACTTCCAAGTAGCTGATTCTAGGTTGAAATATGACAATTCTTTTATAACATATGGGAATTATTTTATCCTTTTTCTGTTTTCTTTATAGATATATTCAACAACTCCATATGAGTCTTAGCAGTTAAAACCAAAACATTCATGATAGTATGACACCTCTAAAGAGCGTGTGCTAATGGTACCATAAAAAAATTGGGTTGTTATTGTACTTTTGTGAACATCCAACATTTGGCCAACTAAAGTGTCGTTTGTTTTTTCCTAATAAATATTTTTTTCCTCTTTTCATTTTTTTTGTTTGCGGGAGGGCAGATGTTTATGTTTGTTTTTTTGCAGACATAAGTGTTTCTTTTCACTTCTTTCCTCTTCTAAATTTCAGACATTATCTTTCACTTTTTACCTCTTCTTTCACAAACCCTACATCTCCTTCTCAATATCCGTTTTTGTACGTTTTCGTCGGTTTTTATACGCTTGTTTACGTTTTCGTCCGTTTTTTCCGTTTTCATCCGTTTTCATTTGTTATTTTACGTTTTCGTCAGTTTTTTTACGTTTTAGTCCGATTTCGTTCGTTTTTAACGTTTTCGTCCGTTTTTTTACGTTTTCGTCCGTTTCTTTACGTCGTCGACCATTTTTTTTTTTTTTTGGTCATTTTTTTAAGTTTTTGTCTGTTTTTTTACGTTTTCGTTCGTTTTCTAATGTTTTCGTCCGTTTTCTTACGTTTTCGCCCCCTTTTTTACGTTTTCGTCTGTTTTTACGTTTTTGTCTATTTTTTTTTACGTCCAGTCCGTTTTCGTCCCTTTTTTATGTTTTCGTCAATTTTTTTACGTTTTCGACCGTTTTTAACGTTTTTTCAGTTCTTATACGTTTTCGTACATTTGTTACGTTTTTTTTTTTTTATCTTTTTTTACGTTTTTGACCTTGTTTTACGTTTTCGTCTTTTTTTTACGTTTTCGTCTGTTTTTTACCTTTTAGTCCGTTTTCTTCATTTTTTTTACGTTTTCGTTCGCATTTTTTACGTTTTCGTCCATTTTTTTACGTTTTCGATCGTTTTTTTACGTTTTTGTCCTTTTTTTAGGTTTGCGACCGGTTTTTACACGTTTCCATCCATTTTTTTACGTTTTTGATCGTTTTCTTACGTTTTCATCTGTTTCGTCCGTTTTCTTACGTAATAAATGTACAATAACGTACAAAAACATAAAAATACTTACGAAATCATATGAAAATGGACGAAAACATAAAAAATGAATGAAAACGTAATAAAACAGACGAAAACGTAAAAACATTGATGAAAATGTAAAAAACACGGACGAAAACGTCAAAAAACAGACGAAAACGTCAAAAAACAGACGAAAACGTAAAAAGACATACGAAAACGTAAAAACGGATGAAAACGTAGAAAAATAGACGAAAACGTAAAAAACAGATGAAAACGTAAAAAAGTCAAAGCGTAAAAAAACAGACAAAAACGTAAAAAAAATAGGAAAACGTAAAAAAACAGACGAAAACGTAAAAAGGCAGACGAAAAACTAAAAAAATGTGAAAAACGCACGAAAAATAAAAAACAGCCTAAAACGTAAAAAACGGTCGAAAACGTTAAAAAATTGATGAAAACGTAAAAAAAAACATAAATAAACAGATGAAAACGTAATAAAACGGACGAAAATGTAAAAAAAAAACGGATGAGAACGTAGAAAAACAGACGAAAACGTAAAAAAACAGATGAAAACGTAAAAAAAAGGGGCGAAAACCTAAAAAACGGATGACAACGTAGAAAAAGAGACGAAAACGTAAAAAAACAGACGAAAACGTAAAAAAAGGGTCGAAAGCGTGGAAAACGTACCAAAACGTAAAAAAAAAGGAACAAAAACGTATAAAATGGATGATAACATATAAAACTGACGAAAACTTATCTTTGACACTCCGTTTTTTAAGCGATTGCTTATTTCACACTCAACATTTTAGTATCATTTGACAAAAGGGTTTATATTCTCTAATCAAAAAAAAAAAAAAAAAAAAAAAAAAAAAAAAAAAAAAAAAAACCTTTCAATAGCACAAAAAACAAACAGTCTTTTACCATGCAGATGAAGACTTTAGATGTGCCTCTTCTTTTGCAGGCATGGTTTGCAGATAAAGAGGTAAAAGCTATTAAAACAAATCACACCAAATCCATCTTACAATCCACTGACAATAGCATTAGAACACTTGAACTGTATCTTTAAGATAGATTGCTAAAGGGGCATACTAACGGTACCGGGGGACAAGGGTGGCAGGGCCTTGTCCCCCACTTTTTGTCCCTCTTTTTTTTCTGCACAGCACAGTTTTTGTCAGTTTCTGTTCCGTATTTTTGACAGTTTTAAGCGTTTGACATATTAAACTTTATATTTTCTGTTCCGCACTTTCAGGTTTATAGCTTTTTGATATAAACAAAATTATAAAAATAAAAAAAAAAATAAAAAAAATAAAAAAAAAAAAAAAAAAAAGGGCCTACAAATGTAGACCCGGTTTGTTTAAAAAAATAGGCACGGTACTTATAACCCACCCCTTGCTAAACCCTCATAAACTGTAAACCAAAAGCTTCAACTGTTGATGTTTGGGTTAAAAAGGCCCAGTTGTGGACCTTCCTGTCTTCATCGACACAAGTAAAACAATTAGAATAAACAAAGCCCATTTCGCCCATAATGTTTAAAAAATAAAAATAGGCCGATCCGCCCCAGTTAAGACATTTGGCTATGATTTGGTACCTCTAAACAATACCACCGATAGTTCCATAAAATGACCCAAAAACAAAATAGCTGATTTGTACCAAGAGTAGACAATAGCTCATTTGTACCAAGAGTAGACAATGGCGAAATATACATACAGTAAAACCTCTATAAATTAATAGTGTTGGGACCGGGATATTTTATTAATTTAGCGAGATATTATTATATCGATAAATTAATAATTTATTAATTTAAAGATGTTTTACGTATGGCCATTAAATTTTCAAGTCTAATACACTAGCTAGTTACAATGTATACTCATTAGAGACGAAAAATAAATTTGAAAAAAGTTCTAGTTAACATTTTATGGATTCACATTCACACTTTATGAAAACAAAATTAACACTTTTGTTGCAATACAAGAAGACGCCGCACCAACTCTTTAAGCAATAAAAAGATTCTAAGATAAACTCAATATAGATTTGAAGGTCAACAAAAAAAAAGTGATTATGGATTATTTTTTACTAAACAATCTTAGGATTTTGAAGTGTATCACACACACATATATACATATAGAATTTTTAGTAATTATTAATTTATAGTTTCGTTGGGACTAATATATATACACTGGATTTTCAAAAAAAGTCTTATCTTATTATTTTATCGATTGGGGTTCAAATTTGTACTGGTCCCAATTTGGGACTGGACGAATTATTAATTTTATCGAGGTTATTAATTTAACGAGTATTAATTTACAGAGGTTTTACTGTAATTCTGTTTCTTGAATTTATAGTTGTTTCAATGGCACCTATACGTTTGCTCAACAAATGTAATATGATTAAATGTGATCTCATGTAAAAAATTCTTAGAAGGGTGATACTATGAATACCTTCTGGCTCACATTTGATCACATCTTCACCCTTCTTTTATATTTTCCGTTTTGTAATTTCAGTTTCGTAGTTTCAAAATAAAAACATTATTAGAATTATTATTATTATTATTTTTGTTATTATTATTTAAAAAAAAAAGGGGGGGGGGGGGACCTAATATCCCATCCGTTTAGAGTGGAGGGAGTGGAGCTCGGGTTAAGCAGCGAGTTGGGCGGGTTGAGAGGGAACACCGCCGCCGCCTTTGCGGGTTGGCCATTCGGGCTGCGTTTGCGAGTAATTAACTCGCTTCGAGTTGAATGAAGGCAACGGTCATTTGACCGTTTTAGGGGCTTTTGTGAAAGTTTATTTTGGAACGTTGAGTGGAGCGGGGTAAAAAAAAAACATGTTTGGTCCCTTTTAGTTGGCTATATAAATCCGAACAACACACACCATTTTCACAACAAAAAAATTTAACAAACCACAAAACACATTCTTAAAAATATGGATCAAAGAAATAAGAAAATTGGTGCAACTTCTTCGTCGAAGGGTCGTGAACAGGGCACTCGATCTAAACCTGCTCGACCTATACAAACACAATCGGCTCCTCGACCCATACAACCACAATCGGCTCCTCGTCAACAACCACATTCGACTTCGCAACAAAACTATTATCGTCCCCAACCACCGAGTCCTCCACGACATAACTTCAACTACCCACCAATGAATCCAAACGATTACTACGTATACGAAACGGCTAACTTTAACCCGTTCGATACTTACCGAGAACAACCGGAGGCGAGCTATTCCGAAGACGAGTTTCTCGAGGTACCCGAAACGCAAATGAATTTCGGTATGGTTTTTAAATTTGTTTATTATATATTTTTATACGGTTTAATTATTTATATATTGTTTAATTATGTAATAACCCGAAAATTTCGAGTTATTAACTTTCTGTAAACCCAAAGCAATTGATTATGAACTTTAATTAAGTTATTTTATTCACCTTGGCATTCGAAATATTACTATATATTTTTTTTCTTTACTGAGAAATAACTAGTGAGATATCAAAACAAACCCTGTGGCACAACTCACGTTCCATTTTCACTGGAACCGCACGCGTACCGACACCGTGATAGTATGGCAGAAGTTTAATAGATCAAAACGAAGAATGTACAAAACAGATCATAAAAATAAATACGAACTCGGCAATAAAAACAAATAATTTATGACGACTCTAAAAATATGAACTCTCAGATTAGAGACATTTTTAAACGAAACCAGATTTGACACTGTCTAGCGAGACTCGAATATTTAAATTACCCACCTTACCTTTGGAACACTTATAAAAATATACACAACTAAATTTTAAAAACACAATACTACATTTTAAAATAAATGTTTCACCCTACTCTTAAATTAAATCCTACTCCACTAACCCTACACCCACTAAATATATCTAACTGCTAATACTTTTCTTTTCTTTCTTTGTTTTTGTCGACACCCCCAAACTCCCTCACAACACTTTTACTTTTTCTCAGCTCTTACTTTTCCACCTTCCTCCTTGTTCTGTCGCTATAACTGCTTCCCCAAAAACCCAGAAACCAAAACAATCGAACCATCACCATCCTCATAAATACCATTGACCATGAACCCTTTGTCCCTTTCACATTCACAGGCGAGCATAGAAATTAGAAACCCATAAAGAAATGATACACCGATTAGGAATGTTAGTTTGCCCGCAATCCGAAAGTGGTATGGAGCCTAACTCCGGTATTCTCCATAAATCTACACCTCCGGAGGATTATTCGAATCACACCATTATCAAACATATTAAAAACCTGAGAAGTTCTCAAGATCCTAGTTAAGGTCGTGATTCGAATTGGAGGCTGTGGTGAATCAATCTTGGAGAAGACGGATTCGGGTTATTTTCGATCTCCTCGTTAAACGGCAATAATTCTTTTGTAAGGATTCTATGTTTTCTTGTTTTGGCTTCCTTCTAATCTGGGTTTACACATATGGGCTATCTAGTTTGTTTGATATTAATAATTGAACAATCGAATCTATGTTCTACCTATGCGTTATTTTTTTTGTTAATATCGAGTGTCAAACCATTAAACTTGTATACGGTTTGAGTTTTCCTCCTTGTTGATGTTACTGAGTTGTTAATATTGAAATAGTGACCACCTCATTAGTCATATTCATCTTTGATATGACTCGGTTTGTTCTTGTTCTTGTGTGGAAATGCTTATTTTTACTTTTAGCTTAGCAACGTGCTTATTAGCTTATGATGTCAATTTTGGGATAAAATAGTTTTGAAATAAAAATTTGGTATGTGTTGTGTTCCCTTGTGTGATCGAGACCCACTGTCCACAGTGGGTAACCTCATACTTGTTCATTTTTTTTCACTCAAATTGTAATCTAAAATAGTTTGTAGTCGGTTTGGGTTACGGCAAAAACTAACAGCGATAGGCCTAGGAAAAATTGTTAAAACTTATAGGAATTAAGTGAGTCTGTATTTTGCGACATTTGGTTTTCGGGTTGACTCGAGTTGCGCCTTCTTGAGTTACAAAAATGGTGCCAAAAACTCTCGTTTTAAACTAGAGCGCTAGTCCTTTTTCTCTTTTTGTTACTGGATCTATTGCTTCTTTCTTCTTTGTCACTAGATGGGCCAAAGCCCATAATCCCTTTGTGTTTTTCTTCTCTTTGTAGCATCACACAGCCACCTTGGGCCGAAACCCATGCAACTCTATTAGAATGACAGCCCAGTTAGTTTATTTAGAAAACTTGAATTAGTTGAATGTTGTCGAAATATGGAGAGAGTGACTAAATAAAATATGGACATCCATTCGAATAAAAATTAACGACACGACTTATTATAACATATATAAATTGATAAGATTATGACAAGCGACTAAACGAAATAATAAAAACCATTATACGTCAACAATATCTACACTGTAAAGTAAATGGTTAACACGTGCAACAATAACACAAATGTTTTTAAAAACTTTTAAACTTAGTTACATTTCATTGAGTCTTAAATCAGAACTGCAAACTAAATTATGCCATACTAATCTAGGTCACGCGTTGGAGTTACTACACACCAATTGATACTATTACATCCCAGATTACTACTACTACTGAGGTGAGTTCATAGTCCCACATTTTACTATGTTTTCAAATCCCGTGGGGAGATACATGCTATAAATCTGAACACAAATATTTTTGTATGCTATCCTGATTGATATTGCTAAGTTAATATTGCCTAAGTTATTACACCGCCAATTTAAAAGTCCCTTTATCATGAACCATTAATCACTTGCGAGTGAACGCGAATTTCGTGAATAGATCTATTGGAAGTGACATCCCATTTGTACTAGCCGGATGGATAGCCATAGTGTTAGCCGGATTGATAGACAAATGCACTTTATTCGAATCTGAGTATGGCAAAACTCCTACACCAGGGCATTTATCACCCATATCATTGCTATGATTGGGATATTTATTATTACTACCCCTACACGTTAAGGTTTGCGTTTCATGAGGCTTAGTGCAATATTTATCTATTTATTACCCCTGCAATATCATTGTTTTCACTATTATTTACCTTGTGTTCAAACTATTACAAATAAAACACTGTGAATTCACTCAACCTTTGTGTTGACATTTTAAGCATGTTTATCTCAGGTAATTAAAGAAATCTCAAGCACGGAGTTGGCACGGGCATGGAGAAAAGACCCACCTTTGTTCCAAATAACTATATCATTCTTTTCAAACACATCATCACTTTTGTGAACTACTACCCCTTTTGATAACAAATATGTAATCTCTGAATATTGAGTTTTCATTGAATGACATAAAATTTCCCTTTTTATCAAAAATCTATACTTATGACTGTGATCTAGTTGGTAATACCCCGTTTAAGTCTTCCGCTGCTTCATTACGATTTTTGGGGTGTTACAGATTGGCATCAGAGCCATGGTTATAGAGAACCAAATGCTTTTCAAAAACATTGGACTATAACCGCGATTTCTAAAAGGACCATTTTAAACCTTACCACCCTATGCCCTCCGTGCCAACACTTTGCTACACTTTTGCATTGAGATTTGCTTGGCAGATTATGCATGACAAACGAATTTTATCACTATAGAAAATAGCATTGAGATTTGCTTGGCAGATTATGCATAACGAATAAATATTTATCATTTACAAATGTTATTATATTTGCATTGAGATTTCCTTGGCAGATTATGCATACCTAACGAATTAGTTTTATCACTTTCATATGTTATTATGACTAATGCATGTTATTAGTATTAGCTAACTTACACTTATTATTATTGGGATATTACAGTACCATGTCACCTCCCATCGTCATACTTTCTGACAGTGATGATGCACTACCGGCATCACCCTCTGTCCCCACTATCATTTTATCCGACTATGACACTGATAGCACTTTACCTGTTGTACCCACTGTTCCATCTGTTGTCCCATCTGGGGATGTGTCTGGAGAGACAGAGCCCTTCGAGGAGGGTGAAGTCGCTTCCACACCAGTCATCACACCTACTATCCCACTGTCATCCTCACGTGCTTATGGTCCTTTGACCCTTGACCAGTACTATGAGTCCCAGCAGTTCTTAACTGCTGATGATCACCCTGAGCCATCACTACGCCGAGTTCTTACCCATGATCACTACTCCTCAGGATCAGAGGCTGATGATGAGTCCTCCGACTCAGATTCTTCTGATTCAGCTGCATCCATTCCACCACCACCCCCGCCTGCACTGGTTCGCCGGCGCAAGCGAGTTAGAGTCCTCCAGCCTTATGAGCCAGCTCCTTTTGGGAAGAGATACAAGTACGGCCCCAACAGTTTCACCTATATTCACACTGCTCGGAAACGAGTACGTACCTCGCCAGCCCTAGTACCACCACCACCAGCTCTCATAGCTACACCACCACCCAGTTCTCCTGAGCCATCCCCATCAGTGCAACAGCCCCACTCTTATATGCTCCCGACTCCACCACCCTCGCCAGAGGATGCACCATCACCTATACCACCCCCTACTATGTTTTATACTCAGACCACCACTGTTCCCCTGTCATCTTCTATCTCATCTCCTACTGCCTCACCCATTCGGGCTCAGAGTGTTCCCCTACCCTCTTCTGAGAGAGCACACCCCGTGAGTCCTTCACCATCAGACCCCTACGTTCAGATTGCTACTAAGGCAGCAGCTTACCCTAGACCACATAGGAGAGTTGATGCCCGTAGATGGTCATTTCTGTTGGAGTGCATTCGTCATTGGAGACTTCAGGAGGGAGCCCCTAGAGCTTCGGAGTTGGGGGAGTGTTCATCAGCTGTCCTCCCAGTCACAAGAGAGCCTATCCACCACACCATCCCACTGCTGGCCGCCAGACTGGCCCGACATGAGGATCGTCTTGATGAGTTGCTGAGTTTTATCGATGATATATCTCTCGAGCGAGTCGAGAACATACAGGAGGAGGTCGAGAACCTCGTGGTCGGGAGGATTGCTATGGAGGAGGTATTTGATCTGTTTGGTACCGAGCTAGAGGAGATTAGAGAGATTGTTACTGAGTTTGGTCAGGGACTAGATGCACAGAGTCATGAGACACAACAGTTGAGAGACATTGTAGCGATGCAGCAGCAGATGATCGAGCATCAGACGGAGAGATTGGCAGTAGCTGACAGTACTATCCATGCTCTCGGAGGAGCGGTTGGAGAGTTACAGGCTAGAGAGAGAGTCAGAGACCAGAAGATGGAGGAGTTGGCTGAGACTGTTAGAGGATTGCAGCATGGACCTGGAGATGCACCCAGCACTTCATAGATTAGCCACGTATTGCTGTAGTAGTGACATCTTAACTTGCCCAGCGTGACATTAATAATTTTGTATTGTATTGTTCTTTTGGAAACAATGTATCAAATTATTAAAACTCATGGTTAGTTATGATTACTATGTACCAATATTGATCTATGTTATGGTTGCTTTCTTCATTTATGTGTTGTGATTTTCTTTTATACGTCACCATATTATTCCATGTGTGTTGTGATTGTATTCAGACATGTCGTGATGATTAATTATGATGATTTTGTTTATGAGGATGTTGTATGAGGACAATTATGACACCTCACTTGATTATATTAACCGTAAAACCTAAATATATGTTCTTGTGTCATTGATAGAACATGGCTACCCGCAACAGAACTACAGAAGCAGTCGCCGGATCGATCATGACTCCGGAGGAGATCCGCCGATTGATCACGGAAAGCGTGACCGCTGCATTAATAGCTCAAGCTGCAGCCACGACTCCTACCGGTAGTGCAACAAGGCCCACTGCCGAGAGCGAGCCAGTTGCAACCCGCAAGTGCACGTACAAGGAGTTCATGAGTTGCAAACCGTCAACCTTTAAAGGTACTGAAGGAGTGACGGAGTTAGCTCGATGGTTTGAGCGTTCAGAAACTGTCTTTACAAGAAGTGGTTGTGCCAAAAGCGACAAAGTCGCCTTTGCTACTGGCACCCTAACAGATGATGCACTATCGTGGTGGAACGCCACTGCTCATAAAATGGGTAATGATAGAGCTTACCAACTTCCTTGGGCTGAGTTTAAACAGAGGATGTTGAAGAAGTATTGTCCTCGCACTAAAATTCGAAAGATGGAAGATGAGTTTGACCGCTTGGTGGTAAAAGGATATGATCTTAGGGCTTATGATAGGAGATTCCAAGAGCTCTCCATACTATGCCCAACCAAGGTGCCGGATTTCGAAAAGACACTGGAAAGGTATGTTGAAGGATTACCCAGAAGCATAGAAGGAGATGTCACAGTGTCCAAACCACAAACACTGGAGGAAGCCATGGAGACTGCTCAGAAGTTACTAGAAAGGGAAATCAGGCGTAATCAAGCTCAGGGAAGCAACGATCACAAAAGAAAATTTGATGATCGTATAAACAATCACAGCAACAACAACTCTCACCATAACCAAAGCCACAACCGCAACAACACACAAGGCTATCAGCAAGACCGGAACCGCCACCACAACCAACAGAATCGCCAGCAGGAAACTGCTAGGGCTTACATTGCCACACCTACTGGAACTGGGGCTATGCTGGACCCGCTCCCATGTGCAACCGATGTAAGTTGCACCATCATGGACCCTGTTTCGCTAGATGTGGAAAGTGTCAGAAAACCGGCCACAAGACCCAAGACTGCAAGGCCACAGGAACTAACCTGCAACCAGTGGCCGTAGTATGCCATGGATGTGGTAAGAAGGGGCACTACAAGAACCAGTGTCCGAATCAAGTTGCCAACCCCGTCAACAATACTCGCGGGAGAGCATATATGTTGGAGGGAAGAGAAGCTCACCAAGACCTCAACAACACGACGGACTAATGAAGTTTAGAATTTAGCAGTCCCATTCCCTTATGTATTATGTTGTACTAAGTCTACGACATCCCTAGTATCCGGATTTTTAAGACTACTTTCTGTTCTAAAAACAACTTGCTGTGATAATTCCCCATCTATTGTACTTTCTATTTGATATGTGTCTAAATACACATATATTTAGTATTGATTAAACCCACAAAATGACCAAAAACACACAAATGACTCACAAAATGGTACAAATATCATGAAAATGTGTTTTTATGTGATTCAGGTACAAAAGATTGAAAAACAAGTGAAAAACACACAAAGTTTACACAATTGTCATTTTCAGTCCCTGAAGTTTCATAATTTGGCAAAACTAGTCCATGAAGGTTTAAAATGAATGAAAAGTTAACTTTAGTCCTTGGATAATCAAACATGTTCAAAATAATCCTTGGATGAAAGTTTTCACAAATTGGCAATTTTTACCCCTCAAGTTTCAAAAATGGCAAATTTAGTCCCTGGGTATTTAAAACTTGGAATTTAACATAAAATACCCTTGTACTATTCATAACTTACAATTTGGAACATTTTGATAACTTTTGGGAAATTTACAATTTCACCCCTCAAACTTTGGAAAATTACATAAAAGGTCCTCGGGTGTTTTAAATTGTAATAAATGCAAAATAGGTCCTTTGGTTTATCTAACTTGGCATAATTGGTCCTTGTCATAACTTTGGAATTGTAACAGGTTTAATCCCTCAAGAATTCAGAAATGACAACATTGGTCCCTATGTTTATCTAAAACCAAAAACCGGATCAAACATTACCCAAAACCCTTAACCCTTAAATAAAACACAACCCAACCCAGTTATATACCCCAAGCCCACAAGCCCAATCCATTAACCAACCTGACCCACCCTTTTTATTTAAACCCAGGGTCAAACAAAAGTTTGACCCGTCTTCTTCTTTCCCATACCGCCAAACCACCCTCTGCAATACCACCACCCACCTCACCTTATCCCTTCCACCTCAACCCCCCAGCTGTTTAATAATCCTCCACCACATCAAACAAGTTCCAAGGAGCATTAAATGCCCCGTAAAACCCTCACAAGCAACCAGGAAGACTTTTCCCGCCAAAAGTAAAATCAAAGGCTCAGATATGTTACAGTCATCCAAAGGCTGTGAATTAAAGTGGGAATTGACTGGGGACTCAAGTGGAACTCAAAGAATCTATAAAAGGAGAAGAAGAATGAAAGAGAAGTTACCTTGGGCTAGCCAATGGTCCGTAGATTAAGTAATTTTATTGCTTTCTTAATTTCAATGTCTTTCCTAGTTTAAATGTTGTATTTTTCATTAAATTAGTGTAATGGATCTTTATTTTCAGTTTAATGTCAAGTTTCCTTTAAAATTTCATGTTTTGCTTTAATGCTTTTAAATTTCAAGTCTTTCATTTCTGTGTTACTATGATTGATTATTTGGACTCATTAAGCAACATAAGCTCCTGACAAAGCTGTTGAAGCTTTTAGATACATATAATCAGTTCTAGTCTTTTAAATTCAAAAATAGTTAAAAAAATAGAGAAAATAGAAAATAAATTAAAAATCAGTTTGTATGGTGATTGATGCAAGGAGCAAAGTGAATTCTGGATGGCTTTGGTTTAGAAGTCTCATGGGAGACTATAGGTGTAGTATTTGGTCCTTGGTTCCTTGGATTCTCAGCTTGATCACTTGTAAGCCATTTTCTTAAGTTTCGCAATTTACTGTTTATGTGACTTATTTGCTTTAATTTCATGTTTTTCCTGTTTCTTTGATGTTTCTTAGTCTTAATCTAGTGTAATCTTAGTTTTGTATGTTTTGAAATTTGATTGTTCTTTAAAATCCATTTGAACTGTCAATATATGCATTTTTGAGAATCATAGGTTTGGACTAGTGTGACTGCTTGTTTAAGCTGAAAAAGATCCAATTTGACAAATTGTGATCACTGGATTGGAGTTAATGTGTTTATACAGTCTTGTGTTTTGAAAAGTTCAATTTCAGTTCATTTAAGGGTTGTTTGGTTTTATGGGTGAATCTGTGTTATAGGTTGTTATGGGTGTTGTTCTTGTTTGATTTGGACTCAATATGACCTAAGTAACTCAGCTAAACCTTAATCAAAGAGTTTAGCATGATAGAAAGTCAATTTGACATTTGACAGTCTCATTATGAGAACTTTGAGATTGATAGAACTTGGAATCCTGCATAAGTGTTTAATTGTTGCTAATTTTTGTTAGTTTCATGTTCCTGTATCTTATTTTAGCATAATCTATCAGTAGTTTAAGTTTAAAATTCATATTAGTCAACTTTTGTGTTCTTGTAAAAAGTCAAATTTCAGTTTTTCAGTTTTTCAATTTTTGATAGATCTTGTTAATTTTTGTGTGATCTTGTTATTAGGTTTTAGTTTAAATGCTTTTAGGGTTTTAATCTTTTGCTGCTTGTCTTCACTAAAATATTTTTTTGTTGTCTTTATTACCCTAGTTAAATTGCTTATTTGTTGCTTTGTTTTTAGCACTTTTCTGAAAAAATGCCCTGTGCAGGCCTGGTATTCCATTTTTCAAATGCTTGCACAATCTTCATTTGTTAGTTTTAGCTTTTGTAATTTATGGTTTTGTGTAGCCTTTGTGGCCATTATGTTATGTGTATGCTTGTTTTTCCATTAGTAGCTTAATTAGATAGCTTAATTACCCTCCATATCTTGTCCCACTTTCTGAAGTTTACTGAGAAATCAGTGAACTCAGGCCACCTTCATAAGCTCACAAAAAGCTATCCAGTGGACCTTAGCTTGTGATATTTGTTTCTTTTAGAAGCTTATCCACCTGAGAATAAGTCCCAATGCCTTAATTCCATGTTCTAGCTTATTTGCTAGGGCTGCACTTAGCTTTTTGTTTGTCCCACATTCCTCAGTTACACTGATGATCAGGGGAATTTAGCCAAATTCATAAGCCCCTTACAAGCTCATCTGTGGACCAAAATGGTTGAGCTTGGGCTTTTTGGAAAGCCAACCAAGCCATCTTGCAACTTCAACTCTTATTTTGGCTTTTTCAGCTTATCCCGTCAGCTTAAATTGCCATTCAAAAAAGTTGCAGGCCATATGTTTGGATCTGAGTGGATTTGGATTTGCTTATTAGCTTATTGCAAGCTTATGAGTAGAATCCAGTGCACTAGCTTGTTAATACATGTTCATTGGACTTGTATTGACCTTATTTTTCCTTTTGTTTCCTGTACATAGCTTATTTCAAGCTTATTATGAGCTTGAGTTCCAACAGTCAAGCCAAAAGCTTAACTGTTGGACTCATAAGCTCACAATTTGCTTATTTTTAGGTTTGTAACTTTTTGTTTTCATTAAACTTGTTCATAATCAGTACATATTGAGTTTCAGAAAAAGAAAAACACAAAAAGAACCACTTTTACCAATAAGTGATAGCTTCTATTTAGAAGCTTAATTTTTGGCTTATAAGCAACTTACTGTTAAGCTAATAAGCTCTTACAGAGCTTATTGCTAAGTTTTGAAAAAAATTGTCTTTATAAAAGTTGCTTACAATTAGCTGTTTTTAAGTTTTGTAAAAAGAAAAATCCAAAAAAATAAAATAATACCAAAAATGTGGGGTGTGGGATTCGACCCTGAGACCTCTTGGCTAGTATGCATGCTTAGTACCACACCCCCTTCCAACTGCTCTGGGGCACCAGTTCCGTTGGAATACATATACATTAGATACTTATAGTGGTTGCAGCTTAGATAGCTTATTTAAGCTGTTTGGCTTATTTAGGCTTATCAGAATAAGCTGTTATCACCTCTCTAATTTTTATAGTTCAGTAATATTGTAAAGTTATTAAATAAAAAATCTCAGATTTTTTAGATTAGTTTAGGTATTTATTTTGTATTTTTATTTGTAAAATAGTAATTAAATCATAGTAAATTAAATAATTGTCTAAAAAAATATAAATCTTTTTTCTAAAATTTTCTTTTGTTAAATAGAACCTGTAAAAAATATAATTGTACCCATAGTGTTAATGTTTCAATAAATTCACGTTTTAACTTGCGCACTTACGTTAGTTTTAATTAATTCGCACGTTTTTAGTTTTCTTTGACATTTTTTTAGATAGAACTTACGTTTTAGGTTTTTAGATTTTCTTATTATTATAATAATAACTTTGTAAATATAGTTATTTATTTTATTTTTATTTAATTTGCATTTAAGCCGTTAAGGCATGCAAATTCCCTCTTTGGGAATGTTTGTTTTATTTCGTTTTGTACGTTTACGTTTAATTTAATTTAAACGTACGTTTGTAAATCTTTCGCGTTTTTAGGTTTCTGATTGTACATTTTTAACGATACAGCTGTGACAGAGCTATGACTATTCACATTCCTAGTGTTAGTCAATCAGATTCCTGTTTTTGTATATTCCATATCATTTCAACACGCACATTCGTTGTATTACAGTTTACACACCTCGTTGGGACTTAACGACCCGGGGATGTACTTCTATACTCCCATGGATTTAAATTTCTTTTTCTCCCGGGCTGTCTAGGGCTCTTTTATTACGGTTGACCATTCACAAGTGGTTGGCTTGTGTGATAAAACCTGACCGTTCGGGAGGAATCAAATTTTGGCTATTCCTTTCTGATTTCCATATTATCAACAAATTTGTTATCACTCATAACATCTTTCCTTAAATTGCCATTTTGTAAACGACATTGGTTGAATCTATTTAAACACTGAGAATTATAACGACTAAACCGAACATCACATCATTGTTCCTAAATTATACATAGCCTAGCTACCTATGTCTAATTCAGGAGGGATCATGTTATGCTGGGAGCAGTTATTTATAAATCCTAAAACAAACTGATTCACCATCTACAAAAACTGAAGATTAGCAACTTTCTCTACATTCACCAAGTTCTCGACCGGAACCCTCATTGTTAAAATTTTGTTATTAACAAACTCCTTTGTCTAACGGGTAGGTTACCCCACAGATTTTTGATATTCATGAAACCCTGGTCGTACCTTTGAAAGAAATTCGACTTAACGATAAGCTAAATTCAGTCAAGGAACCAATGGAGATTTTGGATAGAGATGTCAAAACTAAGCCGTATCCCTATTGTCAAAGTTAGACGGAACTCTAAGAGAGGACCAGAGTACACCTGGGAACGCGAAGACCAAATTCGTACAAAATACCCTCACCTATTCGATAAGATAACCCCGACCACTACCACATCTTAGGATTCGGGACGAATCCTGTCTAACGGGTAGGTACTGTAATAACCCGAAAATTTTGAGTTATTAACTTTCTGTAAACCCGAAGCAATTGATTATGAACTTTAATCAAGTTATTTTATTCACCTTGGCATTTGAAATATTACTATATATTTTTTTTTCTTTACTGAGAAATAACTAGTGAGATATCAAAACGAACCCTGTGGCACAACTCACGTTCCATTTTCACTGGAACCGCACGCGTACCGACACCGTGATAGTATGGCAGAAGTTTAATAGATCAAAACGAAGAATGTACAAAACAGATCATAAAAATAAATACGAACTCGGCAATAAAAACAAATAATTTATGACGACTCTAAAAATATGAACTCTCAGATTAGAGACATTTTTAAACGAAACCAGATTTGACACTGTCTAGCGAGACTCGAATATTTAAATTACCCACCTTACCTTTGGAACACTTATAAAAATATACACAACTAAATTTTAAAAACACAATACTACATTTTAAAATAAAAGTTTCACCCTACTCTTAAATTAAATCCTACTCCACTAACCCTACACCCACTAAATATATCTAACTGCTAATACTTTTCTTTTCTTTCTTTGTTTTTGTCGACACCCCCAAACTCCCTCACAACACTTTTACTTTTTCTCAGCTCTTACTTTTCCACCTTCCTCCTTGTTCTGTCGCTATAACTGCTTCCCCAAAAACCCAGAAACCAAAACAATCGAACCATCACCATCCTCATAAATACTGTTAATACAAATAGCGTCCCAAAAACGTTATTTATATTCTTTGATCTTTCATTAGTTTTGTTAATGACAAATATAAGGAATATCTTTTAGCAAATAATAAATACTAGCTTAGTCTCTTAAGTACACACTTTACACTTCACATATTAACTTAGAATTACAAGTTTAGTAACTTGTTTCCTTAAAAGGAAACTTTAATTCATAAACTATGCCATGACATCATTGTATGCATCACATACAATATCTTTGATATATCTTGGTTAGATATGCAAGCAACATAGTTGACATTTGAAGATCTTGGATGATATGGTAAGATACAACTAAGATATGGTAAGAGACAACTATTACATAGCTGTCACATCCCACGGATCCAAGTGTTATAAGGGACGGATCCCTTTTGAGGGATCCGCCGGATCCGTGAGCTGAAGATCAGCTTGCCTATAAATAGGAAGCTGATCATTTGGCTCTCTCATCACTCATATAGCTTAAACACATATATTCATTCAGTACATATCTTACTAACATCATTCATAGTTGCATTTTACTTTGATCTTCCATTTTGTAGAAAGGAGATCAAGCATTCAAGGATCTACAGAACCGTAATCCTTTAGTTGCATTACTGTGTGATCTTGTAGTTTGTTTCACACATCATATCTATCATTTGTAATCAGTGAGTGTGGTTAGTACTTTAGTCCTTAAAGTACAAAGAGTGTAGGGAGTGGTTGTACCCTTGTAAAGAACTCGACATCTAGCTTAGTGTCGGTAAAGTAATTAGGCGACGTCAGGTTGGTTCTACCTTGTGAAAGAACCCGGTGTTTAGCTTAGTACCGGAAAAGGAAGTAAGCGACGTGTAAAGGTTTTCTCCGCCTAGGAAAGGAGTTTGTTTCTTAGTGAAAGATAAACTCTCGAGTAGGAAACTCGGGGAGTGGAGTAGGGCAAGGAATAGAGTTCTTGTAGCCGAACCACTATAAACAACTGTGTCGTGTGGTTTGATCTTTCCTCTCTTTATCTTTTGTTTATATTGTGTGATTATTTATTTGTGATTGTTTCCTTTGAATTAACATATAGTAACAAAGTAAATAAAACTTTAAAAACGGTAAAAACTATTCAACCCCCCTTCTAGTTTTCCACAATTGGTATCAAGAGCTACGTTACTTAAGATCTTTAAAATATATTGTATTTTAAAACTTAAAACGATCCATGGATTTTGAAAACTTTAAAGAAGGGCAATCTATGCAGAGACCACCTCTATTTGAACCAAATTGTTTTATTTATTGGAAAAATCGCTTTGAGACTTATGTAAAGTCAAAGGATATAGATCTATGGTATATTATAGTTGATGGTGATTACAAGCCTATTAGTAATGATATTTCGGGTGGTCGGGATGAAGGAGCTTCTCTTACTCGTCACAGTGATGAGCAAAAGAAACTAATTGCCAAAAATAACGAAGCCAAAATGATGCTTTATAATGCCTTACCTAAGAAAGAATATGAAAGAGTTTTTATGTGTAAAACGGCTAAGGATATTTGGCAATCTCTTATTATCACACATCAAGGGAACTCACAAGTAAAAGATAACAAAATTGATCTTCTTGTTCAACAATACGAACAATTTGTTATCTCTGAAGATGAGACCATTGATAGTGCGTTTGCTAAGTTCAATACTATTATTACATCACTTAAAGCACTTGACGAATCTTTTTCTAGCAAGAATTTTGTCAGGAAATTTCTAAGAGCACTCCATCCGAAATGGAGAGCAAAAGTGACAGCTATTGAAGAATCTAAGGATCTCTCAAGCATGACACTGGATGAGCTCATAGGAAACCTAAAAGTTCACGAAATGATTATGGAAAAAGACTCGGAAATTGTCAAAGGCAAAAAGGAGAAGATTAAGTCTATTGCCTTGAAAGCCAAAGTCGAGTCAAGTGATGATGAGTCTTGTTCAAACAGTGATGATGAAGAATATGCCATGGCCGTGAGGGATTTCAAGAAATTCTTCAGGAGACGAGGAAAGTTTGTAAAACCACCTCGTGATGAAAAGAAATTCTCTCGGAAAGATCGTGACGATAAGAAAGGTAAGGATGATAGGAAATGCTATAGGTGTGGTGACTCCAGTCACTTAATAGGAGAATGTCCAAAGCCTCCAAAGACCAAGTCTCAAAGAGCCTTCGTTAGTGGAGCTTGGAGCGATAGTGAAGGAGATGATGATGATGAGCCTAAGAACAACGAAATTGCACTTATGGCCGATGACACAGAAGAGGTACATTCTGATTCATACTCCTTTATAGATGATGACACCTTAGAAGTAGAATATAACAAACTGTGTGATGTCACTTTAAAAATCATAAACAAAAACAAGTTTTTGAAAACAAAGACAACACTTTTAGAAAATGAAATATATTGGCTTAAAGAAAAAGCAATAAGAATTGAAAAAGGTAAAGTTAGTAAAGAAACATGTGTGTCTTGTCAAGAACTAAAACTTGAACTAGAAACCTTAAGAACCACACAGGAAGATTTAATCAAACAAAATTCAAAGTTTAAAAGGTTTGATAAAAACATAAGTTGTGTAGATGAAATAATGAAAATGCAAAAGCTACCTCATGATAAAACAGGACTAGGCTTTATGAAACTAGGAACCTTAAGTGATTATAAGGAACAGACTGTGAATAAAACTGATTCAACCAAGTTGGACACCCACGGATCCGACGGATCCAAAAATTTGGATCCGCCAGGTATATCCAAGGGATCCGCGGGTACAGAAATTGAACAGAAGGTTCACAAAGTCGACCGTTCCGAGTTTGTTAAAGTTACTAAGAAACCTAACAGTAGCATAACCAATAATAAACACAAACCAGCAGTATCTTTAGGAAGAGGTCAAGCTAGAAATGAATATAGAGTTAAAACGGATCAACAAAGACCTCAGATGAGTTTTTCCAAACACCCCTTTCCAAAGAGTATAGTTAATTCACAACACACTTATCAAAATAATTGGAACCAAAACATGTCTAGAAACTTTCATGGTCCTAATTATATGCCGTGGAACAATTGTCCACCTTTTCAGTACATAAACCATGATAATGTCATGTTTAACCCAAACGGACCCATGAGATATTGGGGACCAAATGCTTGAGTCCTTTATGAACTTAGGTATGCTTGAAAGTTGATCTTGAACCTGATGAGTGGATCAAAGATAGTGGGTGCTCAAGACACATGACGGGAAACAAAAATCTTTTCTCAACCTACCAAGTGTATGACGGAGGTAATGTCACATTCGGTAGCAAGCTTAAAAGTAAAATCATCGGAAAAGGTACAATCTCTCATGACTCTCTATCTATTGATGATGTTGCTCATGTAGATAATTTAGGATTTAATCTACTTAGTATAAGTCAATTATGCCGCAAAAAGTATAACGTCCTTTTCAGTGAAAATGGAAGTAAAATACTTAAAGATGGCATAACCGTAGGAAAAGGTGTTTTAAAGAATAATGTCTATGTTATGAAATTAGATAAAACACCTAAAGATAAGTTATGTCTTACCTCCTTGGACGAAAACTCAACTCTATGGCATCGACGCTTAGGTCATGCAAATATGAGGCTTATTCAATCCTTGTCTTCCAAAGAACTCGTTAGGAACCTACCCAAGTTGAAATATGACCAACACTTTTGTGATGCTTGCAAAATTGGGAAACAAATACATAGTAGCCATAAGGCTAAAAACATGGTATCTACATCTAGATGCCTAGAGTTATTACATATGGATTTGTTTGGCCCGTCGGCTATACAAAGTTATGGAGGAAATTTTTACACTTTAGTCATAGTAGATGATTACTCTAGATATACATGGACAAAGTTTTTGAAAACTAAAAATGAGGCATTTGATAAATTTGAAATTCTAAGCAAGAAAATTCAAAATCAAATAGGAAGTAATATAGTATCTATTAGAACTGACCATGGTCGAGAATTTGACAATGAAATTCAATTTGGAAATTTTTGTGATAATAATGGAATAACTCATAATTTCTCGGCTCCTCGTACACCTCAATCTAATGGTGTAGTAGAACGTAAAAATAGAACAATTCAAGAAATGAGTAGAACTATGTTAAATGAACAAAACATACCACAAAAGTTTTGGTGTCACGCTGTAGATACTTCTACATATATCCTAAATAGAGTTTTAATTAGACAATTCTTAAATAAAACTCCCTATGAAATTTATCGAGGCAAAAAGCCTACATTAGGATATTTTAGAGTTTTTGGAAGCAAGTGCTTCATTTTAAACACAAAAGACTATCTCACCAAGTTCGACCCAAAGTCGTATGAAGGTGTTTTTCTTGGATACTCACAAAACAGTAAAGCATACATAGTATTAAACAAGGAAACATCAAGAGTCGAGGAATCATTGAACGTAACATTCAACGAAAGTCCACCTCCCTCTAAGACATCACCTTTGGTAGATGATGACTTAGTTGAAAGTCAAATGGTTAATACTATAGAAAACATTGAAAATGATAATGAACCCGTAAAAGGAGAAATAGTCAATATTAAAGAAACTAAAAGTCATCCATTAGAAAACGTCATAGGAAAACTTAATGAAAGAACATTAAGATCCAAAGCTCAAAATGAAAGTAATTATTTTTGCTTTATTTCAACTATTGAACCTAAAAATATTGAAGAGGCAATAAAAGATGAATCTTGGGTAATTGCTATGCAAGAAGAACTTAATCAATTTATTAGAAATGATGTTTGGACTTTGGTACCTCCACCTAAAAACCAAACCATAATAGGTACCAAATGGGTCTTTAGAAATAAAATGGATGAAAAGGGTATTATATCTAGAAACAAAGCTAGGCTAGTAGCTCAAGGTTACAATCAACAAGAAGGTATAGATTACGATGAAACCTTTGCACCAGTAGCTAGACTTGAGTCTATTAGGATATTACTTGCATATGCATGTGCACATGATTTTAAGTTATTTCAAATGGATGTCAAAAGTGCTTTCTTAAATGGTCTTATTAATGAAGAAGTATATGTTGCACAACCTCCCGGCTTTGCCGACTTTGAAAAACCAAATTATGTTTTCAAACTTAAGAAAGCTTTATACGGACTTAAGCAAGCACCAAAAGCTTGGTATGATCGACTTAAGACTTTCCTAGTTGACCATAAGTATACCATGGGCCTAGTAGATAATACTCTCTTCACCAAGAAAAAGGGATCACATATTATTATAGTCCAAATATATGTGGATGACATTATATTCGGTTCAACTTGTCAAGAGTTATGCGACGATTTCTCAAAAATCATGCATGACGAGTTTGAAATGAGTATGATGGGGGAACTAAACTTTTTCTTAGGTCTCCAAATTAAACAATTAGAAGATGGGATATTCTTCAACCAATCAAAGTATATCAAAGATATGCTTAAGAAGTTTGGTCTTGAAGACTCAAAACCCATGAGAACACCCATGTCCTCCGAAACCAAACTCACTAGGGATGAAGAAAATGAATCCGTAGATAGCACTAAATATAGAGGAATGATTGGTAGTTTACTCTATCTTACGGCTAGTAGGCCTGACATTATGTTTAGTGTTTGTCTATGTGCACGTTTTCAAGAAGATCCAAAAACATCCCATCTTGAAGCCGTTAAAAGAATATTTAAGTACATCAAAGGTACTACACACTTAGGATTATGGTATCCCAAAGGTACGGGTGTAGAAACCATAGTGTATACCGACTCAGATCATGCTGGTGACTATGTTGATAGGAAAAGTACTAGTGGTATTTGTACTTTTGTAGGATATTGTCTCACATCATGGTTCGCTAAGAAACAAACTGCCCTCGCAATCTCAACAACAGAAGCAGAGTATGTATCTGCAGGAAAGGCGTGTCAACAAGCACTGTGGATGAAACAAGCTCTCGTCGACTATGGAATTGAACTCAACAACATTCCCATTCTTTGCGACAACAAAGGTGCTATCGATTTAAGCAAAAATCCAGTCCAACACGCTAGAACCAAACATATTGAAATACGCCATCACTTCCTTCGCGACAATGTACAAAAGGGAATCATCTCAATTGAGAAAGTTTCCTCAGAGGACAACATTGCCGATATCCTCACTAAACCACTTAAACGTGAACCTTTCAACTATCTTAGACTTGGATTAGGATTAATGGAACCTAGTGATTAGGAGAAACATTAGTATAGACATTAGTTTAGCCTCACACGACACTAAACCAAAACATGTGTTCTGAATCCGCGGATCCAATCGTCAACAAAGACGGATCCTTTGTTTGGGATCCGCCGGATCCGCCACATGCTAAGTCCAGTTTATTATTTAATAAACAAGAACAACTACTATTCATTCCTCACTCCAAAACATATCACCTTACTATAACTCGACACACACTTAATCTCCATCATATTTTGGACCATTTTCTTCCACTAATTTGTGTTTCTAACATCACTGTAAGTATTCTTATCACATTTATACTCCTGATCTGCGTCTAGGATTTCCATTTCATGCACAAAACCAAACTTGGGGTATATGCATAATTCTTGAAAAATCATGAAGCATATTTATTGCATTATACTTAAAAACATGTTTTTCTTAGTTAGGAATTGCATCTCATAGCACATTGTCTTAATTTAACAAAAACCCCATGAAAATTTTTCACTTAAATCTTCTAACGACTAGGTAAAATTTTTTTTTCTTACATTGTTCATACAAATGCAAAAACGTTATCTTTTAGACTTCACTTGCATAATGTCTCTTGAATGCTAAAGGGAATACATAACTAATATGTATTTTCGAGTACATTCAACCGTAGCTACATTGAAATAGGAGTGTTTGGGTTATCTCTCGTTTTATAAACAAAACTTGCATAAACTAATTTTTCTTGCATCAAAAGGAGTCGAGATAACCGCACCTCCACATCGTCCCCATGTAGGCACACACTAGGAATCTTACACTTTCTTTAATCATTTTAACTAAAATTATGTAACTTTTTGTAATTAGGAAAATCATGCCTCCTGCAACCAACTACGATCACAAGAAAACCGTTAACTACTTACCCAAAGTCCACAAAACCAAGGGTCTAACCGATGCCCAAATCGAAATTTTCAAAGTCTTAGAGAAAAAGTATGTTCATGAGGGTAGAGCCGTAGATGCATCATTTTATGAAGGCACTCAACTTAGGGAACAATTAGCCGCAATTCAATTTGATTCTCTTTTAGACATAGACGAGCCAATCATTCCTAGGTTCATACTTGAGTTCTATGCTAGTGTAGGTCTTACCTCGAGTGATGAAGGTTACTTAAGTCTTCATTTTACTCTAAATGGAAATCTTGTCAACATCCCTCTTGATCAATTTGGTGAGGTCTTAGGAATTCCAAGTCAAGGTACATGTATTTACTCGGACAAATGGTCCTTAACAATCTTAGACTCCAATCTCGATAGGACGGCACGATATGCCACTCCTCTCCAATCAAAAGAAGTGATTAGGGACCATCTCTTCATTCCTAAGAACAACCCCACAAGAATGTATCGTGGTCGTGAAGTTGCTAGAGATCCATTCGCAATGGAACTTAATGAACTAAGACCCGAATTCAAGAAGATGGAGGATGTGTTAAGGGCAAATGTGATGTGCACCATAGGAAACCGTGATCATATCAATGCTTGTTTATGTCACATGATGTACAACATCTCTACTCGTCAACCCTTCAATCTTGCCTATTATGTTGCCAAACGAATGTGTGACATTCCGGTTCAAAGCAAGATTGCAATGCCTTATGGTATGCTCTTAACCCGACTTTATAGAGCCTTTGCACCCGCTCGTCCAAACCATCTAGGCTTTGTTCCGGATTACAATGAAATTGAACACACCTTCGTTCCTTTGAGTGATTTTAGGGTTAGTGTTGATAAGGGCAAACGTCCTCGTGTTCCAACATCATCCTCATCATCTTCCATGAGTGAAGATGATGGTATGCCAAATTCTAGGATTCCTCCACCCGAATACTTGAGCCATCTTCCTCCAATTCCACATGAATCCGCTGAGTATCGAAACATCAAAGGAATGGTGAAGAATCTGGGGCGTTGGATGATGAAATTACACAAGGGGATGAAGAAGTTGAAGAAGAAGCTGAGTTAATGGAGTGTTTGGTTTTAAACAATGTTGGATATTGTGTTGTTAAAATTCTATGTGTCTTGAATTTATCTGATAATACTTATTGTGTATGTGTAATAACTAACACTTGCAGGTAGATAACCATCATGGTTATCAATTTTCCGGGTGATTGCCTATGTTTGGCATAACACCTAAAACGGTAAGTTTCTAAGTATGGATTAAACTATGTGCAATCATGTGTTAATGTTATCATATTTAGTTGTTTTGCTATACATATTAGATGTTAAGTAAGGTCTAGGTGAATTTTCGGGTTTTCGTCGAAAAACGCGAAATATGACATATGTTCTGTTTACTTTCTTAGTTTTAGGCCTACGGATCCAGCGGATCCCAAAACATGGTTCCGCCAAGGCTTATCGTTGGATCCGCCATCCGCCTACCTGCGGATTTGGCGGATCCCAGAAAATGGTTCCGCCTTTTATCCACTTTGGATCCGCAGGTTTCCCAGCAAAATTCTAAAACCTTTTCGACTCATCCCGATTCTTAAATCTTAGTGTTTAGTATCATTTAGAATTCATGTACTAATCATAATTCATCTTAGAATCATTTAGGAATTCTTAGAAACTTAGGAACAAAATTTCCCACCAAAATTTAAATCTTTAAACTTTAGGTGTGAGTTACCAAACCAATACAAAGAAGGAACCCTTTTTAGGGATCCGTCAAATCCGTGGACATATCAAATCATAGATTTTCCACTATCCTCTTGTATTAACTGCATATCCAAAACATATTACTCAACCAAAGCTCAATGGATTGACTTCATTGATATGACCTGCACAATTTTCTGTTCCAAATCATTTAGAACCCACATTCTCTATTGGATTCACATCAAATCCAAACACACAGACTCACAAACCTTCTGTCTATAAATTAGCACTTTAGGATCATCACTTCACACCCCAACCATTTCCTCTCCTGTACATCTTAGCTATCATACTTCACCATGACCAAGTCACACAACTCTTCCACATCTAGAACTACAAGAAGAACAGCCCGCATCAGTGTCAAACCTTGTTGTTTTATCAACTTAGCAAACTCCTCATCTGAGGAAAATTCTCCTCTCAATATATCATCACCCATTGCTAGTGAAAATTTCCTTACACTCTCCACCCCAACACCATCACATGTTGTTATAAAAACACCACCACCAACCGTTACTCCAATAGCCACTACTCCACCACCGGCTCCATCACAGACTGTTAAATCACCATCACCACCAAAATCACCTAAACTCCAACCCTTGGAATTATTTAGAACTCCTCCTACATCACCACATCTTGATGACTTAGAAGAACTTTCACCAAAATTACCCAATCTTCCACCCATGACCTTTGAAGGTCAACAACCCATGCTTTTTCACCCGGTTTACCCGGATATCCATGGCCCTCTATACCATGATGCCCAATCATCCCAACCTCAACCACAAACTCTATCACCCACATCCACTCTAGTTGCCATTGACGAGGCAATATGGATGAATATGCCTCAAACCCAAGAAGAGATTAGTGAAGAGCTCAATCGTCTCTACACTCTCTCGGGTATGGTTGACCATCGCCTTCATGAAGCAATGGACATCCAAAACATCCTTATGAACTCCCTCCAAACACCACAACAACCATCCAACAACAACAACACCCAACCACCATCACCACCACCACCACACAACTTGGACCCTAGTCTTCCGCCCGGCTTCTCAAGTCATGATTGCGCACATTGTGAGAGAACGGCTCACTTGGCCCAAAGGACCAACATCTTGGTCCATGAGCTTCAAAACGAGATGAGGTTCATCTTGAACCATGTTCTTGAACGTTTGAACGCAATCTCTCATCCTTCTCAATAGGAGCTCTTTAGATTAGTTGTTTGGATTTTTCTTTTTAAGTTGTTTGTTTAGGACTTTTTATTTTTTAGGATGTCTTCTTATTTGTAACATCATTTCTCCATTGTGACTTTTGTCACAAAATTTTCAATTTATATGAATATGATGTTTTATGCTTATGAGTGATCAACATATTGCATATTATCATTATCATTATGAACTAACATTCCTATATTGCATCTTTCATAACTAACACTTCATTTGCAGCATATCATACCCTTCAATAGTATACGTTGGTACTCGAGTAGTGAGGAGTATACATCGAGGGGGAGCATCTCATAAGCATCTCATATACTAACCGTTTGTTTTGTAGATTCTTGCATCATTTACTTGATTACTCCATTTAGGGGGAGTATAAAACAAGGGGGAGCTCTTAAAGTTCTCAAAATCGCATTCCGCTTCGCTACTCTTTTTGTTTCGACAAAAAGGGGGAGAAAGGACTAAGTTTGCATCAACTGTGAATTATCACAGTACATACATTTTTTACAAAACTTTTCTTTAATAAACAAACTTAATATATATTTTTAAGAACTCATGCTATATTTATTCTCTTGCTCAAAAATATACTTTATGTTTTGTCATCAACAAAAAGGGGGAGATTGTTAATACAAATAGCGTCCCAAAAACGTTATTTATATTCTTTGATCTTTCATTAGTTTTGTTAATGACAAATATAAGGAATATCTTTTAGCAAATAATAAATACTAGCTTAGTCTCTTAAGTACACACTTTACACTTCACATATTAACTTAGAATTACAAGTTTAGTAACTTGTTTCCTTAAAAGGAAACTTTAATTCATAAACTATGCCATGACATCATTGTATGCATCACATACAATATCTTTGATATATCTTGGTTAGATATGCAAGCAACATAGTTGACATTTGAAGATCTTGGATGATATGGTAAGATACAACTAAGATATGGTAAGAGACAACTATTACATAGCTGTCACATCCCACGGATCCAAGTGTTATAAGGGACGGATCCCTTTTGAGGGATCCGCCGGATCCGTGAGCTGAAGATCAGCTTGCCTATAAATAGGAAGCTGATCATTTGGCTCTCTCATCACTCATATAGCTTAAACACATATATTCATTCAGTACATATCTTACTAACATCATTCATAGTTGCATTTCACTTTGATCTTCCATTTTGTAGAAAGGAGATCAAGCATTCAAGGATCTACAGAACCGTAATCCTTTAGTTGCATTACTGTGTGATCTTGTAGTTTGTTTCACACATCATATCTATCATTTGTAATCAGTGAGTGTGGTTAGTACTTTAGTCCTTAAAGTACAAAGAGTGTAGGGAGTGGTTGTACCCTTGTAAAGAACTCGACATCTAGCTTAGTGTCGGTAAAGTAATTAGGCGACGTCAGGTTGGTTCTACCTTGTGAAAGAACCCGTGTTTTAGCTTAGTACCGGAAAAGGAAGTAAGCGACGTGTAAAGGTTTTCTCCGCCTAGGAAAGGAGTTTGTTTCTTAGTGAAAGATAAACTCTCGAGTAGGAAACTCGGGGAGTGGAGTAGGGCAAGGAATAGAGTTCTTGTAGCCGAACCACTATAAACAACTGTGTCGTGTGGTTTGATCTTTCCTCTCTTTATCTTTTGTTTATATTGTGTGATTATTTATTTGTGATTGTTTCCTTTGAATTAACATATATTAACAAAGTAAATAAAACTTTAAAAACGGTAAAAACTATTCAACCCCCCTTCTAGTTTTCCACAAATACCATTGACCATGAACCCTTTGTCCCTTTCACATTCACGGGCGAGCATAGAAATTAGAAACCCATAAAGAAATGATACACCGATTAGGAATGTTAGTTTCCCCACAATCCGAAAGTGGTATGGAGCCTAACTCCGGTATTCTCCATAAATCTACACCTCCGGAGGATTATTCGAATCACACCATTATCAAACATATTAAAAACCTGAGAAGTTCTCAAGATCCTAGTTGAGGTCGTGATTCGAATTGGAGGCTGTGGTGGATCAATCTTGGAGAAGACGGATTCGGGTTATTTTCGATCTCCTCGTTAAACGGCAATAATTCTTTTGTAAGGATTCTATGTTTTCTTGTTTTGGCTTCCTTCTAATCTGGATTTACACATATGGGCTATCTAGTTTGTTTGATATTAATAATTGAACAATCGAATCTATGTTCTACCTATGCGTTATTTTTTTTGTTAACATCGAGTGTCAAACCATTAAACTTGTATACGGTTTGAGTTTTCCTCCTTGTTGATGTTACTGAGTTGTTAAAATATGAAATAGTGACCACCTCATTAGTCATATTCATCTTTGATATGACTCGGTTTGTTCTTGTTCTTGTGTGGAAATGCTTATTTTTACGTTTAGCTTAGCAACGTGCTTATTAGCTTATGATGTCAATTTTGGGATAAAATAGTTTTGAAATAAAAATTTGGTATGTGTTGTGTTCCCTTGTATGATCGAGACCCACTGTCCACAGTGGGTAACCTCATACTTGTTCATTTTTTTTTCACTCAAATTGTAATCTAAAATGGTTTGTAGTCGGTTTGGGTTACGGCAAAAACTAACAGCGATAGGCCTAGGAAAAATTGTTAAAACTTATAGGAATTAAGTGAGTCTGTATTTTGCGACATTTGGTTTTCGGGTTGACTCGAGTTGCGCCTTCTTGAGTTACAAAAATGGTGCCAAAAACTCTCGTTTTAAACTAGAGCGCTGGTCCTTTTTCTCTTTTTGTTACTGGATCTATTGCTTCTTTCTTCTTTGTCACTAGATGGGCCAAAGCCCATAATCCCTTTGTGTTTTTCTTCTCTTTGTAGCATCACACAGCCACCTTGGGCCGAAACCCATGCAACTCTATTAGAATGACAGCCCAGTTAGTTTATTTAGAAAACTTGAATTAGTTGAATGTTGTCGAAATATGGAGAGAGTGACTAAATAAAATATGGACATCCATTCGAATAAAAATTAACGACACGACTTATTATAACATATATAAATTGATAAGATTATGACAAGCGACTAAACGAAATAATAAAAACCATTATACGTCAACAATATCTACACTGTAAAGTAAATGGTTAACACGTGCAACAATAACACAAATGTTTTTAAAAACTTTTAAACTTAGTTACATTTCATCGCGTCTCAAATCAGAACTGCAAACTAAATTATGCCATACTAATCTAGGTCACGCGTTGAAGTTACTACACACCATTTGATTCTATTACATCACAGATTTCTACTACTACCAAGGTGAGTTCATAGTCCCACATTTTACTATGTTTTCAAATCCCGTGGGGAGATACATGCTATAAATCTGAACACAAGTATTTTTCTGTATGCTTCCCTGATTGATATTGCTAAGTTAATATTGCCTAAGTTATTACACCGCCAATTTAAAAGTCCCTTTATCATGAACCATTAATCACTTGCGAGTGAACGCGAATTTCGTGAATAGATCTATTGGAAGTGACATCCCATTTGTACTAGCCGGATGGATAGCCATAGTGTTAGCCGGATTGATAGACAAATGCACTTTATTCGAATTTGAGTATGGCAAAACTCCTACACCAGGGCATTTATCACCCATATCATTGCTATGATTGGGATATTTATTATTACTACCCCTACACGTTAAGGTTTGCGTTTCATGAGGCTTAGTGCAATATTTATCTATTTATTACCCCTGCAATATCATTGTTTTCACTATTATTTACCTTGTGTTCAAACTATTACAAATAAAACACTGTGAATTCACTCAACCTTTGTGTTGACATTTTAAGCATGTTTATCTCAGGTAATTAAAGAAATCTCAAGCACGGAGTTGGCACGGGCATGGAGAAAAGACCCACCTTTGTTCCAAATAACTATATCATTCTTTTCAAACACATCATCACTTTTGTGAACTACTACCCCTTTTGGTAACAAATATGTAATCTCTGAATATTGAGTTTTCATTGAATGACATAAAATTTCCCTTTTTATCAAAAATCTATACTTATTACTGTGATCTAGTTGGTAATACCCCGTTTAAGTCTTCCGCTGCTTCATTACGATTTTTGGGGTGTTACAAATTATTTTTATACGGTTTAATTATTTATACGGTTTAATTATTTTTATACGTTTTAATTATTTATACGATTTAATTATTTTTATACGTTTTAATTATTTATAGACGATGACGATAACGATGATGTTTGAGAAGTTCAAGAACAAGACGTTCCAAAGAAAAAATTTGCGAAAAGGGCCGAAAAAAAAGTTTGGACACCGGAGGAGGAGGAGGCTTTGGCGAAAGCTTGGGTTCACATCTCCACATGTAGAACGGTCGGGGTGGAACAAGGAAGAGATTCTTTTTGGAAGCGGATTTTGGCGCATTTCGCCACGAATGTGAAAGGCACTACTCGAAGTCATCATTCACTAACCACAAAGTGGAGGGAAATGAACGCGCTAATAAGTGTGTTCAACGGTTTATACCACCAATCGGTAAATTATATACGTTTTATTTTAATTTTATATATATATATATATATATATATATATATATATATATATATATATATATATATATATATATATATATATATATATATATATATATATATACGGTTTTAATTATATTATATATATATACATTATATTGTATATAACTTATACATTTGTATTTGTAGAGACGTCTTTGGGAGAGTGGTTGTAGCGATCTTGATATCTTCAAGAATGCCATGGATAGTTTTTAGAAAAAACAAGGCAAACCTTTTACTCATCTACGAGCTTGGGAAATTGTCAAAGACCAAGCTAAATGGTTGGAACAAAAGTGTGTCCAAGATGAGGAACCCTCTCATTCCGATAAGCGAAGAAAGTCCTCGGAATCGGTCCACTATGAGTCGGCTAGTAACGAATTTGATACCGTTTTGCCAAATCTCAATAAAGACGCAGCGCCTCCCCTAGATAGCCGTGCAAGAAAAGGAAAAAATGTTGCTAGTGAAGCCTCGTCGAAGGTTAGTGTTGCCGAGATGGTCCAAGATTACACGTCGAAGAAAGCAAGTTTGTTGGAGGAGAACGCAAGGAAACAACAAGAACTCTTGGACAAACATCTTCAAGAGAGGGAACAAAAGGCCCAATATCTTGCACAAAAGGCCTTATATCAAGATCACAAGTTCTACAACAAATCGCACCAGCACATCACCGATCCCGCAATGCTAAAGTGGACGCTTGATAAGAAGCGTGAGATAGCTGCGAAATATAACTGGCCTTGGACTTGGGGCGATTTGTAGTTTTTTATTTTTATGATTTGTAGTTTTTTATTTTTAGGATTTGTAGTTTTTTATTTTTAGGAATTGTAGTTTTTAATTTTTAGGAATTGTAGTTTTAAATTTTTAGGAATTGTATTTTTATTTTTAATCAAGTGTTTGTTTTTTTTATATAATTGTTTAGTATTGGAAGGGTTAATGTTGTAAATTTATAAATTTGAAGGACAAATTATGAATATTTAAAAAAAGATTTGGGATAGTTGAGAATGATGAGCGCCACTAAAAAAGGTTGAATGAAGGGTTGGAGGGTTGAAATGAGATGGAGGAATTTGATTTGTTAAATTTTGGGAGGGTTGAAGGGTTACACTCCCTCCACGAATTCCATGTACGTTTTAAATGATGGTATATGCCGCACATGTTACATTTATTGTGTGCACGTGTCCTCATCCCACATAGTAACCATAAAATATAAATTCGAAAAGACTATCACACTTTCTATATAAAAAACTATAAAATTGTACGGCTATGTTAAAAGACTATCACACTTTCTATATAAATTCGAAAAGACTATCACACTTTCTATACCTTGTAACTATATTTTCTGGCGAACAAATGTTATTCGGTCACACGTTTTTTCTAACAATAATTATACAAATGAATGATAATTTAAACTAAAATAACTTTAACAAATAATAATGCAAAATATTTTATATCCAAATAAACATAAGATCCAACTAAAAGAAAAAAACATAAGTAAAACTTTTATTCATTAAATTAATAAAAACATTATATACATAATTAAAAACGTAAACGTATGAAATATAAAACGTAAACATCTATTCACAAATCTTCGGATCAATACATTTCAGCTTAATAAATTTTCGGATAGACAATAAAAAGCCCAAACAAAATTACTTAAAATTTGAAATATATATGCCTTGACCCAAATGCAAATCCTAGCCCAACACCACAACCTAAACAAACGCTCTATGGTTCCCTAATTACTCTCACAAGTAGCCCTAATTCATTCCACATCAAACGCAGTCACCAAACTCTTCCAGTCTACACTTTCTCTCAACCAAATCGCAACCTCCATCTTCATATCACACCAACCAAATAATCTTTATCTCTTCAAACGCATGCCACAATTTCATACCATCTACCTTATATCTCCTTAAACAAAGCACACTCCTCTTTATATCTCCATCAAGAAATGTGGATACCATTATCATCCTTATCACTCCGTAAAAAGTTTAACAAATACTTTCCTCCTTATAACTTCAAAAAAGTACTCAGCCAAACCTTGTTACTCCTTTTCAACGAAACACAAACACTTTGCCTAGAACCGAATACCAAAACAAAATCACAACACGAAGATAACATTTCTTTCATCTCAGCTCATATTTAAGGATCTCATAAGAGGTCTCGGGTAGGTTTTTTTATTGTTGTTTTTGTTCTTGTTCAAGATCTATGATGGGCTTTGATATGTAAGGAAAACTTTAAATTTATAATAGTAGTTTCACCGTTTTTTAATAAACCAAACACACGGGTAAAGTATAACCCACGTATGTAGTATAAGATTATAGGTAAGACCAGGACGTATCTACAGGGATTTAGTTCGTTCGATTAAGTAGGAAATGATTAGTTAAAAGCAAAACAATAATTCAACAATTAGCAAAATAGTGAAATATGAAAAATTCAATGATAGGACAAATGATTGCTTGGTTGGACAGCTTATAGAATTCAATGACAATGCTTATGTTAGGAATATAAATATTCAGATGAAGGTTCGGTCACCCCGAGTATCTATTTAGCATTTACATAGCTCGTAGGCTTATTATTATTACTAGTAATATTAGTATTATTAGCTTAGTCGTATTTATATTTGTGGAGTGGGTCGGGTCTTTACCCACTGTCAGCTCACTCCACAGCCCACTAGGGGCACCAATATTAAGTACTATATATACCCCTTCCCACACATGGGAAGGGTTGGAACTCTTGTATTATTTCACACACATCTAATCTAATTTCACAAGTTTTCCCTCACCTCTCTCTACTTCATCTCTCTAACTCAAACATGGATGTGTTCTTCCACAATACAAGGCCACCCGAATCCCACAATAATCAACATGTTTCGATCCTACAATTGGTACCAGAGCCATGGTTAGTAGTTGTGTTGATTTTTGTGGTTTGTCTCACGGTTTCAAGCTGCTTTTTGAAGCTGTTTTCCTGGTTGAATTACTTGTTGAGTTCTTTGTGGTTCGTACATAATTTTAAAGCTGGTTCCACGTTTGTTTCAACATTTTTAAGTGGTAGTTCATGGCCCAAAAGTGTGGTGTGTTAATGGTCCAAAAGTGTATTCATTCGGGCTAATATAAATCTGCTAACAGTTTTTTTGTTATGTAAAACTGATAGTATACATATTCTTGTGACTTTTGTACCAAACCTGGGAATAGTTGTGGTCAATATGTGGTCTGAAAAATGTGGTCAAGAATGTCAGAATTGTTGGTCGGAATACTTGGTCGGAATCTCGCCGGATTCTTTGTTGCGATTTGTGTTTGTCATGGATGTCACGTGTTGCTATTTTGCCCATGTCAGACCTGCAGTTTGGATTGTAGCTGTAAAGGGTTGTGAAGGACAAAAGGACAAAACGCTAGAAAGCGACTGGTTTGTCCTTAGTGATTAGCGATTTGTCAGACTTGTCGGTTTGTGGAAGCAGCGATTTGTGTTCTAGCGATTTGTCATCCAGCGATTTGTGTTCTAGCGATTTTGTCTGTCCTAGCGATTTGTAATCCAACGATTTGTGTTCTAGCGATTTGTCTGAAAGTAGCGATTTGTCTGGCCTAACCTAAACCAAATGCTGCCAAAATTTCAAATGTTGTTGCGTTTTGTCTAAGATGCTTTGACCACAACACAGTGCTTTGACTCAGTTGGGTGACTTCAGCCTTAAACATCATGAGTCCAAATCGATAACAACGAACTGAACTGACCAGTAACCACATCTCATATATCAACCCACTTTAAACCAACTCAGATCCAACACTAACCTATTTCATGACTCTCATATATCTACAACAAATCAGTTAAAGCCTAAACCGAACAAGAACAAAACCACGAAGTTTCATCTCAGATTTAAATCGACAAGAAACGAAAATAAAAAGTAATTGATCTCAGGTTATCTCTTTGATTACACATCGATTTGTTCAACAAACTAAACAACAAGAGATTATCATCATAGATCGTTTTTGAAGACTACCCTTCATTTGATATCCGAATATCAAAGAAATAGATTCAAACAAAAGTGTTTGACCTCCTCCTTCATTCGGTCACAGTAAACAAACAACTAGAAAGGAGAAATTAAAATTGAATAACAGTTTGTTCACACATAATTACACCTTAAAGTATCTCATACGTGTGAACAGTAGCAAGGACACTTTTGTAATATCCAAAAATCAAAGATAGAACACAAGCAACTCGTGTTTCATTCTATCTTTTGTTCGATCAATATGAAAACGACTCACGATGAACCTTACCTGAGACCCACCGAAAAGTCAAGATTATCTTTGATTGGCTCATTCTTAGTGGGTGTTTATTAATGGATGGATGATGATTATGAGATTAGAAGCTGGGAAGAAATGGATTCGGTTTTGTGATGTTATTTGATCTTGGTTAAATGAGATTAATTGATGGTTGTGTGAAAGGATGAAGAGATGGGGGCGGATTATTTGGAGATTAGGGTTAGTGGGGATTAGGAGTGGGTGTTAAATACACTAGTAATTAGGGTTAATCAAAAGGTTGGACTGGGCTTATTTTCTATCATTTGGGCTGAAGAGTTGATTGGTAACACAAGGACGAGTCACTAATTCTTTTTTTGGCCGTGAATTCTGGACGTATTCATGAACTATTTTTTTCCAAAGGTTGGACGATTAACTTGTATTCTTGGGCTGAAGTGTTGATTGGATTTATCTCACGTGGGCTTTGGTGTACTACCACAAGGACAAATTATTCTTTTAAAGTGGTTGGCTTGGAATAAATCTTTGGGCATTATTTTGGACAACGACTTTGATTGAGCTCCAAGAATCCGTGATTGACAATCATTTTGGGTTGAGATAGGTTCGGGTTTGTTGGACATAACTACGGGATACCATTATCGGATTAGTCTAAAACGTCACAGCTTGTATTTGGGTATATAAATGATAACGTGATTACAGAGTTGTGGATTTGACAGCGTTGTCCTATTGGTGCCTACGATTTGAGTGAGCCTGCGATTTGATCTTTGCGATTTGAGTTACAGTTGACAAATTGCGATTTGTCAAGTTGCGTTTTGACTTGTTGCGATTTGACGATATTTTCGATTTGACACAAAACTGTGACTTTGATGCTTGTTGCGCGATTTGATCAAGTTGAGATTTGACTTCTTTATCTTGAATTTTGAAGATCAGTATTGCAGTTCGCTCTTGGGTATTCTGGTTGATTTCACGGTTTCTCTTGTAGATTTTAGAAAATCCCGCGAAAGATTCGATTTCTCGGTTTAAATCTCAAGAGTGGTAAAATCCCGTCAAATCAATTTTGGACAAGTAGGCGGGACATGGATTTTGACATAATAAAACTTACGAGGTTTGACTATTTTTCGGGATAAGTTTGTGCTACGAGATCTGCAGGAATTGAGAAATTATGGTAACTTGGTTGGTTTGTTAATTCACGGGTTCGTATACTTAATATCTCATACATCTCGGGGTTGGTTGGATGCACGATGATTGATGATCCTTGCTCGAGCGTATTTATGGTGATTAGACTTGGAAGTTCAAGAAGTGGATATATGCAATAAAGGATGGAAGGTTGGGTATATATCACTACCTATATTTAAGGAGTTACGTTGTTGTGCTCAATATAGGTTCTAAATCACAAATTTAGTGCAAGTATAAGTCGCGAACTTGTCCTTTATCAAGCTTCATCAAGTGATTGTTGTCTCTCAAGCTTCTAATGGGATTGTAGTACAAGATCTTCTCAAGAGGTGGTCAGACTTAAAGACAGGAGGTGGTTGTTCAGAGACGTGGTTTAACCTTTTACACATTCTAAAGTTAAACATATTTCATCAAGCGGTTTTGGCATATTATGAGCTTCAGGGAATTTATTAATCTGTTAAACCATTGATGAGGAGACAAACGAGGGGTTACTATAGTAGAGTCTTAATCACCATCTTCTTTGAAGTAGTTTTATTTGCCTCTTTCTATGTGTCTATGTTGTGCTTGTCAAATTCACAAACATCACGGAATCTCAGCTTTGGCAAAAAGTCATTGCATGCCCTTTTTGAGGGGGAGAATTAGGCGGTGTGTCCTAGCGGTTCCGTCTCCAGCGATGTGAATTTTAGCGGTTCCGGTTACAGCGGGTCAGATCGTATCGGTTCATCTCCAGCGGTTTGATTCTTAGCAGTTCCGGTTACAGCGGGTCAGATCGTAGCGATTCAGGATTCAGTGGTTCAGTCTCCAACAGTTTGAATATTAGCGGTTCCAGTTTCAGTGGTTTAGCTTTCAGCGGTTTGGATCTTAGCGATTTGCCTAAGATTTCAGCGGTTTGATACTTACTGTTGTGCAGTTTGTTCTTGAATTTATTTCTCGGTTAAATCTCAAGAACTGTAAAATCCTGTACACAGTACGACAACTATTCCATGCACTGCACCTGATAACATCCAAGCAGCTGGGTCAGACAGCTATCTTTGATTGGACTGACTATGAGTCATGGGCACTGCTAAGAATTAGCGCATGTTTCTTCTCCCTTTGACTATTCAACCGCTCAAGATGATCACGAAGGTCATTTTGGTATTCCGTAATTGAAGTTGAATTTCACGAAGGCGTTTACCTATTTTATCTTGAAATCGGGGATGGTTGGATGCATGATTTCAATGATAACTTGCTCGTGCTTAAGATGTAAGTTGAAGACTTGGGTTATCTAGTTTCCAGAAGTCGGGGTGGATGGTTGAAGACCTGGTTAACTATCACTTAAAGGAGCTACATTATTGTACTCAGTGTCACACGCAGAAGACGTTGTGGATAATCGCAAGAGGTGATGAAAGTCTCATACTTTGTCAGGATAACATTAAGTACTTAGAGATTCAACACCGTTCTTCCAACAACAATGCAGGCTTAGGTAACAAATTTGAGGAATTCTACTTCACTTACTAGATGGGTATATCGGGTTTCCTTCATCAAGTGGTCACAAATAGTTGTCTGAGTACGAGGTTGGTTAGTTGGCCAAAGTATTTAAAAGTTGTGATGTGCTCAGTAATTCTTACGGGATATTCTTAACCCAAACTGATATTAGCCAAAATCAAATCAGTCATGCCACATTCAATTCGTTCCTGTCTCACGGTTTCTTCTTGGTTTTGTAAAATCCCGCGAAAGTACTTATTTCTCGGTTTAAATCATAGATTTGTAAAATCCCGTGATAATGGGTTACGCGCTCTTGATCGTGATCGGGTTAAAACCATTATCAATGTTCAGCTAAAACATCATAAAGGGCTAGATCGGGGCATTTAAACGACAAGATGTGACTACGGCGATAATTCATTATCATTTATTTGAGGCTGAAGTGAAATTTCATGGGTGCGTGTACTTAGTATCTGAAGATATCGGGGTGGTTGGATGAAGATTCTTCGAGATCCTTGTTCGAGCGTTTAACCTTTACAATGACGAGGACTTGGATATCTAGTTATTTTTTCTTCCTCTCTATTACAAAATAACTATCACTTTAAGGAGTTACGTTGTAGTGCTCAGTGTCACACGAAGTTGTGGATATCCAAGAGGTGATGTACGTCTTATACTTGATGGTTGGTTGGTTGAAGAGTATAGAGTACTTAGGGATTCAATGTTGCACGAAGTCTCTACACCGCTCTTAGTCACACATTAGTGCAAGTTCAAGTCACAAGTTCGGGTTATGTTACTTCAGTCTCAAATTCATCATATTGGGTTATTCTCCATCAGTGGTCACGACATCAAGCCGACAAAATGATAATGGGGTTGGTAACGAGTTAGATGAGAGAAGTAGAAAAGAGAGATATGACGTCTGTACACATCAGTGCAGGCCTCGCTCTTCATCATTATGACGTCTGAACACTCAGTTCAGGCCTCGTTCTTCATTAGCTATGATGTCTGTTCATATCAGTTCAGGCCTCGTTCATCAAAGAAAAGAAAAGTGTACGCTTGAGTGCACTTTATCTTCAAAAGAAGAGGAGTCTTCTTATTTATGGCCATTCTCATCAACAAGTTTCATGCTCTTTCCGTGCTTATTCAGTCTTCAAGTGGATCGGCGCATATTGGAGTATATTTTTATTCACGTATTCAACCAAAAATTGCAGTTGACAGGCATATGCAATTTTTGAGGGGGGGAAAGGGTGAATAAACAACATGTTAGTCTTCAAGAACCGTCAAGCGGAGCCACTTACCGTTGATGGTATTCATATTCACTAGCTCAATCATCAAAAATTGCAGTTGCCAGGCATATGCAATTTTTAAGGGGGGGGGGGGAAGGGTGAATGTTATTCTACATGTTGATTGATGATTGAGTAATGGTCATACGACTCCTGAATACGTCAATTCAGGAGTCGTGCAAACCATGTTTCTCCAACACTACATCTTCCTCCTTCTATCAAGGTGTTGAAGAACATGGTCATGGAATGCTAATCGACATCTTCTCACGGGCTGGTACAATCAGTAACAAAGGGTTTCTAGTCAATGCTTCATGTACACGTCATTACGCTGCATGTACACATCATGATGATGATTCCGATTAATCGTAACCGTCATGGGGGAGAGAAATGTGTACACCAAGGACGCATAACAGGTTCACGTGATCGGGCTTAATCATCTATTCCGGTGTTGATAACCGCAGAGATGATCAGTGGTTCAACTTGTTACCTTGGTATTAACGTTTCACTGTTACGTCATGGGCTGATTAATCGTAACCATCAGGGGAGAGAGAATGTGTACATCAAGGACGCACAACAGGTTCACGTGATCAGGGCTTAATATCCAAGGATGGATACATACTATAGATGATCAGTGGTTCAACTTGTTACTTTGGTGTTATACTAAAGACTGAAGAAGGTCGAGTCGTCAGTCTATTCTACATTCTCTGTTGTGTGTTATCATCTCATGTGTATGATGCGGGCTGATGGGTTATATGTAAGGTTACTGGAAGGCATTTGGTGAGATGAAGATGGTTGGTATTCTGTTCCTCCATATTGGGCAATCTTGAAGAAGGTCGAGTCTACAGTCTACTTTACATTCTCAGCTATGTGTTAGAAGACTAAAGACGGCATGCATTTGGTTATCAAAAGACTTCTTCATATTATGGGCGTTCATCCAAAGTCTTCTTTCTATTATGGGTGTTCATCAGAAAGGTTGTCAGATTGGGGGAGAGCACTAATTAGGGGGGAGTGAAAAGCCAGAATTAATCCCTAATTAAATGTGCTCACATTGCTCTTCAGTAAGTAAAGGAATGGCAGCGGAGAAGATTCATGGAAGCTGAAGAGTAATGGTTTTTGTTCGTATCCTTGTATATATTTGCTTCATTCATTTTTGTTCATATCTTATACTATTTTGTAAATAGATATATTGAAAACCTGCTAATTGTAAATAGAGAAACGTAAATCCAGAAAATCCATAAAAATTGAAAAATAGAAAATTCCAAAAATAGTTTCACCTAGGCATGTCTTCTGTTTATCGATAACATTTACGGACTTAGAAATGTCATTCAATAATGGCACGGGTCTTTAAATGAAGCTCGAGCAGAAGTTAAAATGGATTGTTAAAACATGTCTAAATGGCTTGCTATTACTTCAGATAGCAACCCGCGCTTCAAAATGGGGAAAGCACGTCGCCAAAAAGACGGTGTTCCTCCAACTGGGTGATGTTCACCTGGGCATGGATTACTTTATATCCATGTTTCTTCGATCTGATGTACGTTTCAGTGCATCATTTCTGGTAAAGGAAGAGAAATCTTCTTTGCATACAAATAGTTTTCATTCAATGATTCTTCTGAAAATTATTTGTGAGACACTTGGTGATTATGTGTTGCTTGAAATTCTTTTAGATTTGGATTGTGCATAAAATTTGTCACTCAATCAACGACTACAAATATTTAACTAGAATACGGGTCATTGATTGAGGGGGAGAGTGAATTCAAATTTTATATCATCAAACGGGTTTCTTGATTAATTCATAACTCTTTGAAAAGGTTTTGTAGTTAATGGGGTCTTAGCTGAAGAGGAAATTGGTAAACTTTATATCAAATGGCCAAATGTGTTAGTTGCTAGAAAGTTTAGGACATTATGTGCAATTTGCTTATAGTATCCTAGCTTCATATAACTAGAAGGTTCATTTGTATTACTTTGGAATCCTCGTTTAATCCCCTAAATACTTTAAGACTCAAAACCTAAAAGAAGTTAGAAAACCCGATGTGTTTGATGTTCTTGAATACTCCTATGGCATGTGTATGATCTGAATGAATGAGTTTCAAATGTTGTTGATTCTTGTTAGTCGATTGCTGCTTAATTGTTGTTGATATTGTGCATATGGTCTCAGGATTTGCTTAGGTATATAGTTATCATGTTAGAATCATGTTCCTAAGATCCTGAGTTGAATATTGAAATCTGTGTGAATAGCCATGTTCATGATTGCTTAGTGCTCTTCATGCTAGATAGTGGTTTGATGTATTTCCTGATTGTGGTTTGATTATGAGATGAACTTGGTATTATGAGTTGGCAAGATGCTATGTGGTAGCCATTAATGAATAGTGTATTTGTATGCATGCATATCTTTGTGGATATTCTTATGCAGATTACATAGCCAAATGAATGCGCCAGTTCCCGCTCTAACCATTTGATCAGACGTTCAAACTCTATTGATTGGCTCAGAATTCACCACGAAACAACATCGGCAGCAACAACAACAAACAACACGTCATCACCACCACCACCTTCAGTGAAACAAAACAATATTTATACCGATCTTCCTAGTGGGGATCTACAATACTTGGACGTTCTTGTTGGTGGATGGATAATTGATGTTGACCAATGACTCCCTCAGAGAAGCGGATGATCACATCGTCTGCGCAAAAAGGTCAATATCATTCGTGTCATAAAAAAAAAATTCACTTTGTGCAAAATAAGCAGTGAATCTCCCTCTTAGATTAAGGGGGAGCATAGTATGTTTCCATTATCAGAAAACATTAAATCGGACACATTTTCTCCCACATTTTCTAACTTATTTAAATCAATTGGGATCACAAATCTCAAATGGTTTGAAATTTTTGATCGGGGGAGAGAATGTAATTTAAATATGAAATCTGATAAAATGTGATGTTTGGACATAAATGTAAGCTCTCTCATATGTGCTAAACTCTTTCGTATATCGATGCACATATTGAGGGGGAGCAAATGGACAAAAGGATTTGGCATCTTATGTGAGCAAGGCTCAGACTTCACAAATAAATTGACGAAACATATATTGTCATCAATCGAAAGGACATATCCTGGCCGGGTAATAATTTCAAGCTGGTCTAACCAGTGATGTAAGCGTGTCTCGAAAAGGATGTGTCTGAGTAGAGTGTACCGTTTCGAGAAACTTTCTGTGGACTTGACCAGGCCGGGTAATAATTTCAAGGTGGTCTAACCAGTGATGTAAGCGTGTCTCGAATCGGTCATGTTCACTGAAAGTTATCAATTCAAAAAAGTGCGAGCTCTACCTAACATGTGCAAATTTATAAAACAATCATTCGAGCACATGTTGAGGGGGAGCATTTGAAAAATATAAAACTCTCAAGTGTTAGCAAAAATGTGTTTCAGAATCATGAACACTTTGAGAGATTTTTCAAAGATTTGGGTTATGGCAATTGTGGAAGAACACCAAAGACCGACCATTTTATTTATTTATTGGAGTTATAAGGATGGTGAGGTTAGGTACAAGTTCCCATGATCCCGCCAGAGCTGGAGGGATCTACCCAGGGACAATCCACTAGTTAGAGTAGAAGTCCTTAGGTATGATTAAAAAGGAGAAAAGTGTGATTAAGGGAAGAGTGCCGACTGAGATGGAGCTAGTACTGGAACAAACCCAACAAGGTACTAGTAATGAAGTCTCGGTAAGCACTGAAGGGGTTGAAGAATGAAAAAGAAATGTAAAGATAAAGGGTGAAAAGAAAGAAGCCCTCCTTACACTTTAGGCAGAAACTGGGTCAATTCATATGCTGTCAGAATCACTTGGTTGATTGCTGACATTGAAGACAAAGTATAATGGACCCAGTGATACGCTGCACAACCCTCCCTAGCCACTCAAGGTCCCTCAAAGGACTCTTGTTTCAATTGTCACGGAGTTCAATACATTTCTATCGTCTCTCTCACTCCGAGTTAGATGATATTGAAAAGGTGGCAGTCCTCTCCAGCCTCCGATCACCAAATCAAAACGCACTATTGAGTCTAGAGCCACGAGATGCATTATAAGATCTCATAGGGACACGAATTATTTCTACACTGGTAGTTTAACATTAATGACACCAGATGTAAACTTATGAGTCCTACGCAGATCTTAGCAATCTGCCAGAACATTTATGAGGGAATTTACAAATGTAATTCTCAGTGATTAAATGGAAATTCCTGCCAGGGTCAACATCAAACAGCCCTGAAAGCAGGTCACTTCGGTAATTCCATGTGGATTACGCTTAGTGATCGCGGCGGTTTCAAACGGTCTACAGTCGTGGAGTGATCTCCAGCGGCTCACCTAATCGTTGATTTGCTACGGTTGATCTTTAAAACCCTCTGTGGGTTTTCGATTTAGGAACGGTCTTGGTAAGGATTAGAGAGAGTTTTCACACTATGCTGTTAACAATCTCGAAGTCCAAACCTGTAAGTACCGGTCGATTTGTTGCTAACTGTCGTATGCAGGAACTTCTGGCGGTTGTAGCTGTTGGATGCTGTAGCTGGTTGCAGAAAAGATGCCAATCCTCTACCACATGTTCACACTACATCATCATTGTAATTCAACAAAGTCATGATCAACCAAAAGACCTTCAACACAGCTTTTGCAAACTCTGATGCTGAAGATCATGACACCAAATAGTGTGAGCATGTCGGCTCGAAGATTATCACATCACGTGGAGACATACTACTGAAAGATGGCTTGAAGATACATGTTGGATGATACTTTCGAAGAATACTCAAAATCATCCAAGACAAAGGAAAAGTCATCAAAAGTTCACTGCTGGATGCACAATGATCAAAGATACAAGACTTTGAAGAATCAAAGACTACGAGCTATGAAGACAAGTTCAGAAGATAAAATGCTAGAATTCGAAATATTATTTCCGGGGTGACCTCCCTTAGGGGGAGATTGTTAGGAATATAAATATTCAGATGAAGGTTCGGTCACCCCGAGTATCTATTTAGCATTTACATAGCTCGTAGGCTTATTATTATTACTAGTAGTATTAGTATTATTAGCTTAGTCGTATTTATATTTGTGGAGTGGGTCGGGTCTTTACCCACTGTCAGCTCACTCCACAGCCCACTAGGGGCACCAATATTAGGTACTATATATACCCCTTCCCACACATGGGAAGGGTTGGAACTCTTGTATTATTTCACACACATCTAATCTAATTTCACAAGTTTTCCCTCACCTCTCTCTACTTCATCTCTCTAACTCAAACATGGATGTGTTCTTCCACAATCCAAGGCCACCCGAATCCCACAATAATCAACATGTTTCGATCCTACAGAATTCAATGACAATGCTTATGCTAGATCTCAGTTGGATAATTGATAAGGTTCACAACTTATAACTTAGCCACTTTCGTCAAAAGAGTCGTTTCATAAATTATTAGGTTCAATTCAAGATTTAGGTTTCTCTAACCAAGTAATTTTTCATAAGGCTAGTATTGTATCTTAAGTCTAGATTACTATCAATTATCCTAAGCGGATTTCTCCAACCAAAGGCTAAAAACGTAAACAAGCTTCTTGAATTGTTTATAACAAATTGGTTCTTTCGACCTTATCCAATAAGTAATACTCAATCAGTTTTGATAAACAAACATGTTGGGAATAAAATGTTCAAAGTCAAAGAGCCTGCCAAAGATGTTAAAGAGCCTGCTAGTTGATTTTGAAGAGTATGAAGATGTTCTACCAGTACCTTCTGGGTAGAAGGTACTGCTAGTTGATGAAGAGCCTGCCAAGCTTATGTCAAGTCGATTAGATATTTTGTAATAGATATTTAGTTGAATTATTAGTCTTTGTACATTGTTATACGTTATGTAGAAGTAGTTTAGTCTTCTGTGGTGTACAGAAGAATATATCAGAGTTGTACATTGGTAATTGTATTTACTTGTAGGCGCTAATATAGTCAAAGTATAGTATTATATTCTACCACTTGATCAACTTGTAATAAGGTGTCCTTATCTTATAAAAGGATATCTTAGTCACACTTCATGCATGCATCTTTACCAACAATTAACCAAAACCGAACTATCTTTCAAGTAACTTAGTTACTCAAATCACAAATCCTTTTACAATCTTAGATTCAAGATTACTTTGTAATCCCGGTGATATTTAGATCATCCGTATTATTTCATCAATAATATTGAATCGTTTTGTGTTAACCAAAGTTGTGTTCTTTGTTCATTGCATTCACACGTTTACATAAACTCACCACCTTGTGTTCTTTTAAGTGTGTTGTAGTAGATTCCGCATGCTAAACACATTCAATACATAAATATCTTTAACAAACAAAAACCTTTCCACAAGTGGTATCAGAGCGAGGCTTGATATTTACTAATTTAAAAGAACAATGGATGTTGAACATATTCAAACAAATGTTGCAGCTAAACTTCCATTACTTAAGCAAAATGAGTTTGAAATGTGGCGACTAAGGGTAGAACAATACTTTCAAGTGCAGGACTATGCACTTTGGGAGATCATTGAACAAGGCAACTCATTTAAACCCGCAATCACCACTACAACAGTAAATGATGCTCTTGTAACACACATACAAGACCAACCATCAAATGCAGATGAAAAAGTTCAGAAGAGAAATGATCTAAAAGCAAGGAGTATGTTACTGATGACTATTCCAAATGATCAGCTTCTGATCTTTAACAAATACAAAGATGCCAAAACCCTTTTTGAAGCTATTGTGGCTAGATTTGGTGGTAATGATGCTACCAAGAAAACACAGAAAACACTTCTCAAACAACAATTTGAGAACTTCACAGCCACAACCAATGAGTCTTTGGACAGTATGTTCAATAGACTTCAGAAGCTTTCAAGCCTGTTAGCCATCCATGAAGTGATGATAACTCAAGAAGACCTAAACTCAAAATTTCTTAGGAGTTTACCTTCAGAATGGTCTATGCATGTCATTGTCTGGAAGAACAAGTCAGATATTGATCAGATGAGTCTTAATGATCTCTACAACAATTTCAAAATAGTAGAGCATGAAGTAAAGAAGACTACTGGGTCAAACTCAGGAAATATGGCTTTTGTTTCATCCCCAAGCATCTCAAAGGTTGATAATGAAGAAAAAGGTAGCAGAGAAGAAGGTACTGCCAACACAACCTTTGGTACTGCTAGTACTTCTAGTAGTACCAAAACCATTTTAGATGAAACAATTGGGTGTGCTTTTCTTACATCTCAACACAATTGGTCTGTATTAACATTTGAAGATCTTCAAGAGATTCATCCTGATGATCTTGAAGAGATGGACATAAAGTGGCAACTTTCACTTTTGAGCATTAGAGCTAAGAAGTTGTTGATGAGGACTGGCAAGAAGATAATGATAAATGGAAATGAGCCTGCTAGCTATGATAAGTCAAAAGTGGAGTGTTACAACTGCCACATGAAGGGTCACTACTCTAGAGAGTGTAGAAGACCTAAGAAGCAGGATGACAAGGGTAGAGGGTTTGACAACAGGAATAAAGGAAGCTTTGAGAAGAGAGGAAACTTTGAAAGCAAGAGTAAGGTTGTTGAAGTTGCTGAGCCAAAAGCAATGGTTGCTATTGATGGCATGGGTTTTGATTGGAGTTTCATGGGTGAAGATGAGTCAACTTCTGATGAATTGGCTTTAATGGCATTCTCCACTCCTGAGGTACAAACTATCAAATGTTCTAACAATTGTGAATTTCTTAAAGAATTAGAAGTTATAAGAAAATCTTATGATGAGCTAAAAATAGAAGAAAGAAAAACCAATCAAACCTTATTTAACCATAAGTGTGGAATGGCCAAACTAGAAAAACAAATCATTCACTATAGAGAAAATGAACTCACATTTTCTGATGCTAAAACTGCTCTTAATAGACAAATATTTTTGAAAGATTCAGAAATAGAAATGTTAAGGACTGAGTGCACTAAAGTGACATTGGCTAGAGATAATATTCAACTGACTGTTACTAAATTGGAAATTGCTTCTGAGTGTACTAGGAGCATAGTAGAAAATCAGATGAATAAGAGAATAAAATCTGGGGTAGGATACAATAATTGTGCACCTCCTTATAGAGGAATTCCTTGTCCCCCAGGATCAGATCTTGCTGAATCAGGTTTGCATGAAGTCATTAACAAACCATTGGCTAAACCTGTAGTGATAAGTGAACCTTCTGAGAGTGCTAAGAATGCCTCACTCTCTAAGGTGCTCACTGAGAAGAGACCAGATGTCCTAATTATTGAAGATTGGGTATCTGATGATGATGAAGATGAGACTATTCCTATCAAAGGAATCAAAGTAGGATCATTCAGTCCTAAGAGTGTAGAAGTTAAGGCTAAGGTTAAAGCTGTTTTGAAAACAGTTGAAAGTTGTGAAAAATGTAATAACAAACCTAGGGGAAGCCAAAGAAATTGGAACAACTTTAAGTCACAACAACTAGGTGATGACTTTGTTATGTTCAATAAGGCTTGTTATTATTGTGGTAGCTTTAATCATCTTCATGCTTATTGTAATAAATGGGTTTCTGGGAGTAAATCAAAGTCTAAAACAAATGACACTCACCCCAGAAAAAGTTTTGTTAAGTCTAACACCACAAATGTTAAACATACTGTTAGACAAAATAAGCCTGTTATTGCAAAACCAACTGATAAGGGCACAAGAAACACTTTTAAATGTGTACCAAAAGTTGTGAATAGTCCTATTCAAAAGAAATCTGTGGTCAAAACACAAATCTAGACACCAAAAACCAAAGGTCCTGCTAGACCAAAAGGTCCTGCTAGACCAAATGGTACTGCCAAAATTGGTATTGCCAAAATTGGTACTGATAGACCAAAGACCACACAATGGATTAAAAGGGAAAGTGCTGTTAAGTCCTCAGCATGTTGGATTTGGAAACCAATCCAATCAAAAGGTGCATCAACAATCCTGAAAAGGTTTGACTTCATTGATGCAAGAGGCAAACCCAAGTCTGTCATGGCTTGGGTACCCCAAGGAAACTAATATGTTTATTCATGTGCAGGAACACTCATCTGATATTGGAGATCAAGGATATGTTGATAGTGGATGTTCAAGGCACATGACAGGCAACATGTCATTCCTCTCAGACTTCAAAACATTTGATGGAGGATATGTTACCTTTGGGGGAGGAATAAAAGGAAAGATCACTGGTAAAGGTACTATCAAAACCAGTAAACTAGATTTTGAAAATGTATATTTTGTGAAAGAACTTCAGTTTAATCTCCTTAGTGTCTCACAAATGTGTGACAAAAAGAACAATGTTCTATTTACTGACAATGAATGTATGGTTCTTTCTTCTGATTTTAAGATGCCTGATGAGAGTCAGATCCTTCTTAAAATTCCAAAAAGGAACAATATGTACAGTGTCAATTTAAAGAACATTGATCCTAAGGAGAGTCTAACTTGTTTGGTAGCAAAAGCCTCATTGGATGAATCTATGCTTTGGCATAGAAGGCTTGGTCATGTAAACTTTAAAACAATCAACACTATTGCAAAATATGATTTAGTAAGAGGTTTACCCAAAAAGATTTTCCAAAACGACCAAACCTGTGTTGACTGTCTAAAAGGCAAACAACATAGAGCTTCTTGTAAGCCCAAGACCCAAAACTCTATTTCTCAGGCTTTACATATGCTTCATATGGATCTCTTTGGTCCTACTAATGTGTGCAGCTTGAATGGAAAAAGATATTGTCTGGTTGTTACTGATGATTATAGCAGATTTTCATGGGTTTTCTTTTTAAGATCCAAACATGAAACTAGTGAGATACTTAAAACCTATATCACTGAGGTAGAAAACCAATCTGATAAGAAAGTCAAAGTCATCAGGTGTGACAATGGGACAGAGTTCAAGAATAGAGTTATGGATGACTTTTGCAAGGAAAAAGGCATAAAAAGAGAGTTTAGTGTAGCTAGAACACCTCAGCAAAATGGAGTAGCAGAAAGAAAGAATAGAACACTTATAGAGGCTGCTAGAACTATGTTAGTAGACTCTAAGTTGCCTATTTCATTTTGGGCTGAAGCAGTTGGTACTGCTTGTTATGTACAAAACAGGGTTCTTATGACAAAGCCACATAGAAAGACACCTTATGAACTTTTCTTTGGTAGAACACCATCTTTAAGTTTTATGAGACCTTTTGGTTGTCATGTCACTATTCTAAATACCAAAGATCATTTAGGCAAATTTGATGGAAAAGCAGATGTTGGCTATTTGATAGGGTATTCCTTGCAGAGTAAGGCCTATAGAGTGTTTAACACTTGCACTAGGCTAGTTGAAGAGAATCTTCACATAGAGTTTCAAGAGAAACTAACAAATGTGAAAGGAATTGGACCAGATTGGATGTTTGATATTGATAGGCTTTCAGAATCTATGAATTATGTGCCTGTTTCAGGTACAAATACTAATGATGATGCAGGTTTTGAAGACAATGTTGAAACTTCTAAAGATCAAGATTACATCTGGATGCCAATTTGGAAAAGTTTGGATCTATCTTCAAGTCAAGAAGTACCTTCAAAAACAACTAATGAAGGCAATGAAGATGATCAAGGAACTCAGAATCAAGAGAATCAAGAAAGTGGTGCAAATGACAATGGTACTGCTAGTTCTTCAGATGGTCCTGCTAGTTCAAGTATTGATACTGCTGAGCCATTGAATGTTCAAATAGATGATTCTTTACAAGAAGAAGTGGGGATTAGCAATCTTCCATCTACATATGAAGTTCCTAAAACACCCAACACTAGAATTCTCAAAGATCACACAACTGATGATGTGATTGGAAGCATAAATTCTGGTGTTAGAACAAGATCTCAAGTTGGTTTATCTCAAGTCTTATCTTCAGATGAAGAAGGGTTTATCTCCTCTATTTATGAAGAAAAGTATAATGATATTTCCAATATATGCCTGTTTTCATGTTTTCTATCTCAGGCTGAACCCAAAAACATAAACAAAGCTTTAGATGATGCAAGTTGGGTGGAAGCAATGCAAGAAGAGCTTCTCCAATTCAAGATTCAGAAGGTTTGGATATTGGTTGATTTGCCCAAAGGTCATAGGGCAATTGGAACCAAATGGGTGTTCAGAAACAAGAAAGATGAAAGGGGTATAGTGATCAGAAACAAAGCTAGATTGGTAGCACAAGGATATACTCAAGAAGAAGGGGTAGATTATGAAGAAGTGTTTGCTCCAGTTGCAAGACTTGAAGCAATTAGGCTTTTCTTGGCCTATGCTTCATTCATAGGCTTCACTGTCTATCAAATGGATGTTAAGAGTGCATTTTTATATGGTGAAATTGAAGAACCAGTATATGTATCTCAACCTCCAGGCTTCATTGATGCAGAGTATCCAGACAAGGTTTATAAAGTTACCAAGGCTTTGTATGGCCTACACCAAGCTCCTAGGACATGGTATGAAACATTGGCTTGTTTTCTACTAGAAAGTGGATTCCAAAGAGGCAGGATTGATCCAACCTTGTTCATCAAAAGAACAAAGAAAGACATCTTGCTAGTGCAGATTTATGTTGATGACATAATCTTTGGATCAACAAACCAAGACTTGTGTGTAGAATTTGAAAAACTTATGCATAGTAAGTTTGAAATGAGTTCCATGGGGGAACTTACTTTCTTTTTGGGTCTCCAAGTGAAACAATCCAAAGAAGGCATATTTATCAGCCAAGATAAGTATGTAGCAGAGATCCTAAGGAAATTTAATTTTGCTGATTCTAAGGTTGCAAGTACACCAATGGATCCAGACAAAGGGCTACTCAAGGATGCTGAAGGAGAAGATATGGATTTGCACAATTATAGATCTATGATTGGGTCTTTGATGTATCTTACATCATCAAGACCAGATATCATGTTTTCAGTATGTGTGTGTGCAAGGTTTCAAATACATCCCAAAATCTCTCATCTCACAGCAGTCAAAAGAATCTTTAGATATCTTAAGGGTCAACCTAGGTTGGGTCTTTGGTATCCAAGGGAATCATCTTTTGAATTGATGGTTTATTCGGATAGTGACTATGCTGGTGCAACTCTAGACAGAAAATCCACAACTGGTGGATGTCAATTTCTTGGTTGCAGACTAATCTTTTGGCAATGCAAGAAACAAACAATGGTGGCCAACTCTACAACTGAAGCAGAATATGTTGCTGGTGCAAGTTGTTGTGGGCAAGTTCTTTGGATCCAAAATCAAATGCTTGACTATGGGTACAATTTTCTTAACACCATTATTTATATTGACAATAGCAGTACTATTTGTATCATTAAAAACCCAGTTCAACACTAAAAAACAAAACATATTGAAATCAGACACCATTTCATAAGGGATTGCAATGAGAAAAGGTTAATTCAAGTTGTTAAAATTGATTCTGAAAAGAATTATGCAGACCTTCTCACCAAAGCTTTTGATTTAGGAAGATTCAAATATCTTGTAGGAGGTATTGGAATGATAAATCTTTGAAAAACATGTGTTTTTGTTCATAAAATTAACTGGTATTGGCTTTTAAAACGTGGTACTGCTAGTTAGTCAAAAGGTCCTGTTAGTTCATAATTGGTCCTGCTGATATAAAATTGCTATGTTTTGTTCATATTGATGCCTAAATGTTTAAAATTCTATAGATCAAGTGCTCTGCACTTTGTTCTTTTGGTTTGCAACTAACACATTTCAGGTTGATAACAAAACAAGAGTTCTTCCAAACAAAAAGGAGCAACAAAAGTTATATTCATTTCAGGAGAGATAACAATCTCAGGGGAGGAATTAATAGCCCAGAATGGAAGAAAAACCAATTTATGAAAGGAAAGACAAGAGCATACAAGATGATGCAAAGTTGAAAAAGAGAGAGTTAGATCACATATCTAGAAGGAATGAAGCATTTCTCAAGGAGAAAGTTCTAACTAGATCAAACTAAGAAAGGTTTCAACTCAAAGGCATGACATTAGATGATTTCACTTGTTGAACCAATCATCCAAGATACACAACATCATTGCCTTTTTAAATTTCCTCCATCCAAGGAAATTGCACCATCTTTAGGCCAATATGGATTTTGGTATTCATCTCACCAAGTTTTTACAAACTTAAGAGTTGGCTAGTCCATAAGCAAACGGCTTTTGGTAAAGACAAATCAAATCCGTTGATGGTTGATAGTTTACCAAAAACTATATGGTTGTTAACTAACCATACTTAATTGTAAATAGTTAGCTAGTCCTTAAGCAAACGGCTTTTGGTAAAGACAACTCAAATCCGTTGATAGCTGGTAGTTTGCTAAAAACTATAAGGGATTCTTATAAAACTTTCAATGGTACTGGTAGTTCAAAATTGGTACTGCTAGAGTAAAATGGTACTGCTAGATAGCCGTTGAGCCTGTCAGAAAAAGTTTTATCCGTTGGGCCTGGTAGTTAAAATTAGCCGTTGGGGTAGTTATGTAAATTACTGATGATTATATTATATTATATTTCACATATAAAAGATCTTTTTAACCGCCTTTTCATTTACTTATTATAATCTTTCTTATTGTCGGTTTAAAAGTAATTCTCACAAATCTTCTTTCATCAGTCATTCTCATAATTCACATACATCTTTCATCTTCTATCAGTACTACCATCAAATCCCACCATCATATTCAAAATTTTCATTATGACTTCCACAGTTGTTCTAAACTTTGTCCAACGTCACAATCAGTTAGCATTTTTGGAGAAGTCAGAGGATAATGCCTCATTTCATCAAGTAGTGGATTTTTTAAACAACTCCTATATCAGGTTTGCTTTACTAGTCAATCCCACTATTTATGAAACTCAAATTTTACAATTTTGGCAATCTGCTAAAATTAAAACTTCTGAAAATGGGGAACAAAGAATTAAGGCCAAAGTGGATGGTAAACATTTGACTCTTACTGAGTCATCCATAAGAAGACATCTTCATTTGGATGATTCTGATGGTATTAGTCAGTTACCAGATACTGAAATTTTTGAAAATTTAACAAGAATGGGGTATCATGCTGAGTCTAACAAACTCACTTTTCTGAAAAAGCATCTTACTCCACAATGGAGATTTTTGATTCACACAATCCTTCACTGTTTGAGCCAGAAGAAAACCTCTTGGGAGCAATTTAGTGGAAACATGGCTTCTGCTCTCATTTGCTTAGCTACAAACAGAAAATACAATTTTTCAAAACATATTTTTGAAGGGTTGATTAAAAATGTGAAAAGTGAAACAAAGTTTTTGATGTATCCAAGATTTATTGGATGCATCATTGCAAAATTAAAACATTTGTTACTTCCCACAGACTCAATTTATGACACACCAAAACTTTCTCACAAAGTATTTTCAAATATGAGAATTGGTTTTAGAGGGGAAGATATTCCACTTTTTGATGAAATGTTACCACAACATCCAGAAGAACCAACACCATCAGCTGAAACACAATCATCTAGTTCTTCACATGGTTACATTTCACCAACACATCAAACATCACCAATACCATCTCCAGTACCATCAGCAACACCACCAACATCATCACATCATGTATCACAACCCCAATCACCTCAGACAATGCAAGAACTAAAGGAGAAGGTGAAGATCTTAGAAGAAGCTCTTAAAAGTCAAAACAAGAAGTTTTCTGAGATCAACATCAAATTAGTAAAGAGGGTAAAGAAATTGGAGGATAAAGTGAAGAAGCTAAAGGGTAAAAGATCTGCAAAGGTTGTTTTATCTAGTTCTTCAAAGTCAGATGATGATAGGATAGGTCACTCTTCCAAAAAGGGGAGGATGGATAGTTCTGAAGATGAAGAAGAGGCTCAATTTGAATTCCATGATGGAACTCAAGTTTATGATGAAGAGCCTGTTGGAGCAGGGCAAGAGCCTGCTAGGCCAGAACAAGAGCCTGCTAGGATAGAGAGGCTATTGGCTATGGGGTATAAAGGGTCTGCTGAGAGAGTGTACAAGAGAAAGAGGAATTTTGAGCCTCAAGGGAATTTGTTTGTTCAGGGGAGGAATTTTGTTGCTGATGAGCAATCTTCTGCTCCATCACAAGATCCAACTCCAAAGGATAAGGGCAAAAGCATTATGATTGAAGATGAGCCAAAGTCCAAGAAGTTGAAAAGAACTCAGCAAATTCAGATGGCTTTAGGAGAAGAAGAGGCCAAAAGAGTTCATGAAGAAGAGCTAAGAGCTATTGAAGCTTCAAGAATGCTTGAAGTAATGAAAGAGCAGAAAGATGCTGAAGATGCTGCTCAGACTCTTCTTGATACTCAAATTGCTCAAGAAACCTTTGATGCTCAGATGCTATGGATTATCAATAATGATCCAATTGTGAGAGGTCAAGCAGCAATTATAGTAAATGACAAGAATCTCAATTCTGATGAGAAAACAGAAGAACTTGAATCTTTCATCAACAAGAAGTATAAAGAAGCAGCTCTGGCTGACATTTTTGAAAAGATGAAGGAAAGTCAGAAAAGAGGTTTTAAGGTGGGCCAAGCTAAGAAAGATCAGGTGATTTTTATGAAAAGATTTCTAAAAGGTCAGGCAAATTGGACTGATTATCAACTAAAGAAGAAATCTGCTGATGAAATCTTCTTCCTGTATCTTCAAGCCTACAAAAGTCTTTACTACAAAGTTCCATCTGATGTACACCCCTCAATGAAGAAGAAGGATGCTCAGAAGAAAGAAGTAGCAAAATTGGACACAGAGCAAGTAAGTAAAATGTTGATTACTTTGCCTACTATCATACATGCTGATCCAATTAGCTGTAGACGACCTATTATTGATTGGGAGATCAACCATGATAGATTAGGAAAATCATGAAAAATAACAAGGGTTGGAGGACAGTTTGCTATCTTTAAGAATTTTGAAAATTTAGTTAGAGCATGTGACAGAGCAGACTTGGAAGAATTGTGAAATCTAGTGCAGATTAGGCTAGACACAACTTCTAATTCAGATGCTAAGGAACAGGAACTATGGGTAGAATTCAATAGGATGTTTGATCCTGAACCCAAAGATGTTCATTGGAAATTTCCCTATTATGATCCTTCAACAACTTGGGAATTTCTAAGCCATAGCAATATTCATCATCTTTACACACAGAGTGGGATAGAACTCTTTATGTTGGCTGAGAAAGAGTATCCACTTAGTTATGAAGTGCTTAAAACTATGATCTCAAAGAGATTAAGATGTGACAAAGATGAAGAGAATTCAGAAATTGTTCAGAGTTTGCTGAGGAGCATATCTGAGCAATATGAAAGAAAAAGGAAGAACAGAGAGTGAAGGTTTTTGGAAGAGTTCCCTCAAATCCTCAATGTATGTATTTTATTCATCAGAAACTTGTGTATTTTAATGGAAATAACAAGTTTAGGGGAGGATTATTGGGAATAAAATGTTCAAAGTCAAAGAGCCTGCCAAAGATGTTAAAGAGCCTGCTAGTTGATTTTGAAGAGTATGAAGATGTTCTACCAGTACCTTCTGGGTAGAAGGTACTGCTAGTTGATGAAGAGCCTGCCAAGCTTATGTCAATTCGATTAGATATTTTGTAATAGATATTTAGTTGAATTATTAGTCTTTGTACATTGTTATACGTTATGTAGAAGTAGTTTAGTCTTCTGTGGTGTACAGAAGAATATATCAGAGTTGTACATTGGTAGTTGTATTTAATTGTAGGCGCTAATATAGTCAAAGTATAGTATTATATTCTACCACTTGATCAACTTGTAATAAGGTGTCCTTATCTTATAAAAGGACATCTTAGTCACACTTCATGGATGCATCTTTACCAACAATTAACCAAAACCGAACTATCTTTCAAGTAACTTAGTTACTCAAATCACAAATCCTTTTACAATCTTAGATTCAAGATTACTTTGTAATCCCGGTGATATTTAGATCATCCGTATTATTTCATCAATAATATTGAATCGTTTTGTGTTAACCAAAGTTGTGTTCTTTGTTCATTGCATTCACACGTTTACATAAACTCACCACCTTGTGTTCTTTTAAGTGTGTTGTAGTAGATTCCGCATGCTAAACACATTCAATACATAAATATCTTTAACAAACAAACCTTTCCACAAAACATGACAAGACTTAAGATAAAATAGTTCACAACTTAAACTTGAAATTGATAGAGATCAAAACATAATCATAACATCACTTTATTATATTTACATATCCAAGCAATCACAAGAGGTTTAGCCTCTCATGGCTAACAAGTTCATGATAACAGTAATGGTAGAATAGTAAACAAGAGACATACGGATTGGAATGATCAAATGGATTACACTAGTGTCACAAGCAACCCAAAATTCTACAACCAAAGAGTATATTCGACCCGTGTTTGATCCGATCTACCCCTGCTTCTTGCTCTTGCACACGTTCTTTACTTCGTACTTCTTAGGAATGATTTAGTGAAAATTAGTTGGAGAGTGGAGAGGTTCAAATGCCTGCAAATGGGCTCTTTATATAGCCTTCTGATAGGCGAAGTACCACATACTTTGATTGTAAGTGCGGCACACTTAGCTATTATCTTGGCGCCAAAGTTTCATAAATGCAGAGGAAGTACGGCGTACTTGAATTACAAAACCGGCGTACTTTTATTAATGACTGCCTCTGACTTAACTTGACCGAGCAAACAAGTGCGGCGCACATAAGAGGAAAACCGGCGCACTTGGGTAGAATTCACGGACTTATTTTGTAGACTTTATTATTTTTGGCTTTATTTACTAAAATACTTGCATTCTTGACGTTTCTTGCTCCAAAGCATCTTCGAGTGAACCTGCACACATTTCATGCTATTAAGTATCGAAAGTTCACAAGAAATGATAACAAAATATGTAATATCATGCCCGAAAATATGTATAATTAGGGCGTTATCAAGCTTATTAGTGCAGGCCTTTAAAGACCTGTTAATATCATTTTAATATTAAACATGGGATCTTTGTATTATTTTCAGTTTCAAGTCGAGTTGTATGTTTGGAGATGGGATTGACAGTTGAGACGGTTGTAGTTTGTTAAGAGTCGATGAGAATAGGATAGTCTTGTAGTTGGTTGTTGATGTTGGTTATAATTGATGACTTTTAGTTTATTGTTCTTTTGATTGACTTTGGCTTGGAAATGGCATATAATAACAGTCAAACCCGGGTCTTTGGGTATCTTCTGGTATCTCAAAGTCTCCGGTTAGTCTCACAACAATATCTGGGTTCGTAAATAATACGAAACTCGGATTGTTGAGAGACATATTTGGTTCTTGTAGTTTTTTGACTGAGATGATATTGAGAATGCGAGTTTATTTTGATGGAGATGAGATGATATTGGGACTGCGAGTTTAATTTGATGGATATGAAAGTTCAAATGGTTTCTATTGAGTTGGGTGGGGGTCTTATACCTAGTGTATGATTGTCTGTTACAAGTAGGGCTTACAAGTCAATAAAAGACATTTAATTTTCATGTGTATTCAAGAACCTATTGAAATTTGTTGTTACGTTACAAGTCAATTAAAGACATTTAATTTCACATTTGACTGCATTGAAAGCACAATGTATTGTTTGTACATTGTGTATAAAAATCTGCACAACTGGATTGTTTCAGACTTCCTTTAATAGAAATGTTTTTGGTCTTAAAATTTTTAAGACTTTCTATTATAAAAAGCCCTAAATGCTTTATTATGTAGCGTAGATACCCAATTTTTTCCCCAAAAAGCCAAAATACTCGTAAAATCCGCATTATTTGGGACCCTTTGCGAAACTTTGAAAAAATATATTTTTTTGATATTTTCTTTAAAATATCGAATTTTTTCGACTTTTTGAAAACACTAAGGGCATGTTTGGTACAAAGAAATGGGCCAAGAGAAAAGGAATTCAACAAATATCTCTTGTTTGGTACAAAGAAATGGGCCAAGAGAAATGGGCCAAGATTTCTCAGATTTCTCAAGAATTCTCTTGTTTGGTATGTTAGAGAAATAAAAAGGTGGAGAATTGTGGGGAATTGGTGGAGAATTGGTAGTGTAAATTTTTGAGTTTGATTTCCACTAGTTTTAGTATGGAAATGGGAGAATTGGTGGAGAATTGGTATGTTAGAGAAAGTTTTTTTTTTTTTTTTTTTCTTTTCATTTTTTTTTAGTTGCAAACCGATTTACGTAAATGTATTTTTTATAAAAAAAATTAATAATTTTTTTAAAATAAATTTTTTATAAAATAAGTTTTTAAAAAAAAATTAAAATAAATTTTTTATAAAAAATAATTTAAAAAAATATATTTTTTTAAAATATATTTTTTATAGAATTGTTATTTAGAAAAAATAATTTTTTTTAAATAATTTTTTTAATTAATTTTATAAAAAATAAATTTTAAAATAAATTTAAAAAAAATAATTTTTTTTTAAAATAAGTTTTTTTTAAAAATAAAAAAAAAATAATTAATTTTATAAAAAAAAATTTATAATAATTTAAAAAAATAATTTTTTTTTAATAATTTTTTTTTAAAAAAATAATTAATTTTATAAAAAAATAATTTTAAAATAAATTAAAAAAATAATTTTTTTTAAATAATTTTTTTAATTAATTTTATAAAAAATAAATTTTAAAATAAATTAAAAAATTTTTTTTTAAATAAGTTTTTTTTAAAAAAAATAAAAAAAATAATTAATTTTATAAAAAAAATTAAAAAAAATTAAAAAAAATAATTTTTTTTAAATAAGTTTTTTTTTTTTAAAAAATAAAAAAATAATCATTAATTTTATAAAAAAAAAATTTAAAATAAATTAAAAAAAATAAAATTTTTTTTTTAAATAAGTTTTTTTAAAAAATAAAATAAAAAAAATAAAAAAAATAATAATTTAAAAAAAAAATATTTTTTTTAAATATATATTTTTTAGAATTGTTATTTAGAAAAAATTTTTTTTTTTTTAAATCAACAAACAAAAGTTCTAATTCTTTCAATAAAAAGTTTTTTTTTTTTTTTTTTTTTTTTTTTGCCAATTCTCGAGTTTATTTCTCATGTTACCAAACACTAGAATTGACTTTAATTTCTCTACCCATTTCTATTCTCTGAATTCTATTCTCTACTTCATTTCTATTCTCTGAAATTCTCTGTACCAAACGTGCCCTAATATCTATCTCAGACCTCTGCGATTTAACACACACAACCTCACATACCTATCGATTTTTCCCAAAGGAGACGACACGACAGATTTATTCGTAAAGGAATTTATAGGAGAAATCCGCAAAGGGCTTTTACTGATTAAACTTGCAGATTAAGGGATTTTCTTCGAATTGGGTGTTTTCCCGCGCCACGTTTTTTCTCTATTTAGGGACTAACCATGGATAAATATTCAACTCCGGTACATTTTATTCCTACAAAAATTATGTTAGTCGAGATTAAAATTTGAATTAGTATTTTTTTAACTAGGGTAATTCGTTTGAATTGGGTAATTTTTTCGAATTAGAGGTTTTCCCGAATTAGGGTTTTTTATAATTATACTTGTTAAATGCTAGTTCATTGGTAATTTGTTTTTTTATCAATAATTTGTTATTTAATGATTTTTAGGGCGATACACGAGACGTTGTAGTCATGTCGGATGGAGACATACCAGCATACACGTCACCAGCACCGTCATACACATCACCGGCGCCGCCTGCATAGAAATCTCTTCCGTTGGATAACCGACGCAAATTATGGACTAAACACACTCAATTAAGGTTGAAGTCACCAATGATAACTTATAAACGAGCAAAACGTGTGTGTTCGACCATACCACCACCGGCTTCCACTACGACGACCCCGGTTACGTCCACGTTGGTACCAATGACGATGACACCATGTGTGACTACTACCGAGGTATATATCCACTAAACAATTTGTTTAATCATTGACTTTTTTATATATACTAATGGTATTTAACTTGTAATTCATTGTTTTCTTATATAAACAAAAGCCGTTGAAGGATACCATACGTACACATTTAGATACTTCAGATGCGGCCCAAGTGACTGAATACACCGAAGAGGACTTGCAATTCATAACAATGGAGAAAAGTGACAAGCCATACTTCGATTTTTGGGATTTGAGCAAGATTGAAAGGAAAAAAATATCCCATCTATATTCAATTTGAGAAGAATAAGACAGAGTGTTACCTTGATTGCTTACGTAAAGGAATTATATTAACTCATTTAAACTGTATTTTGGGATATTCTTTACCCAGGCGAAGTAGAGAGCGGGATGCTTGAAGGATATGTAAGTGTAATTTTTGATTCTTAAAAAGTATTTACAAAAGTATTTACATGTGTTAATTATTATATTATTTCAAAACATCAATGCCTTTATCGAGCTATTGATGAGCAAGAGGGATCCACAAACTGCGCAGTGGACTCTTGGGCTTCCCGAGTTAGTTGCATTTCATATCGATGGAGGTAAGCCGATGGGTATGGTATCGGTTATGGATGCGTTTTGAGCAACAATAAATGGGACCAATCCGTTGTATCCATCATGGGACAAAATATCACAAGTAAGTTATGTTTTTAATATGTAGGCGTGTTTTTAGCATCTAGGGTGTTTAGACATATTTCACATAAATGGTGTAGCATTCAGGTTGTGTGTTATAGTGTTTTTGGTGTTTGCTGTAGCATTTAGGGTGTTTGGTTACTGTTATTGTTGTTTCATTTTGCTGTTTTTAAAGAATTTTAAGCTATTTTTAAGCTGGTTTTTGCTGTTTTTAAGCTAGTTTTTGCTGTTTTTAAGCTGTTATTAGGTGTTTTGAGATGTTTTTATGCTGTTTCTTTTGCTGGTTTTGCTTTATTTATTTTTTATTTCTAATGTTTTAAGCAGTTTTAAGCAGCTTTTTGCTGTCATTTGTTGGTTTTAAGCTGTTTTGTTTATGCTGGTTTTGCTGTTTTTTGCTGTCATTTCCTCGTTTTTGCTGTTTTAAGCTGTAATTTTTTTGCTGTTTTAAGTTATTTTTTGCTGCTTTTTATGTCTTTTGCTATCATTTGCTGTTTTAACCAGTTTTTGGGTGTTTTGAGCTGTTTTTGCTGTTTTTAAGCACTTTTATGCTGTTTTCAGGTGTTTAAGCTATTTTTTTGCTGTTGTTTTAATCTATTTATGTTGTTTTGCAGGTTTTATCCCCATAAATGTTGATAACAAATATTGGGTTGCAGTTTCATGGAATCTTGAGGATTATACCATGACCGTTTATGACAGTTTTGCGAGTGATTCGAATTACAAAAAAATTGCAGCTTTGATGAAGAAATGGAAGCCATTCATATAACAAGACTTGAAAAATATGGATTTTTTTAAAGAAAAGAACGTGATCCGGCATGATTTAGGATCGGCCTAAAATATGAGAAGGACGGGCCTTAGTAGACATCTGAGTATAATACACTAGATTGTGGTGTCATGACATGTATGTTTATTAAGATGCTTACAGAGGGGAAAAGTATCGATGTTGATCAATTTGGTGATGACATGGGATTAAGATGCCAAGAGTTTAGAGAGCGTTAATGTTCTATGATACTAGGTGTGAGAGACCTGTGACACCCATTTTTTGATGTTTAGACCATTTTAGATGTTTTAATATTTTAGATGTTTTAGTAATTTGGATGTAAATTTTAGTAGAAGTTATTTAGTACAAGTTATATTTTTGGATGTTTTAGTATTTAGTACAATACGAAATAACATAGTTCAATAACAATACAATAAGAAATAACATAGAAATAATAGTTCAATAAGAAATACCATATTTCTTCATACAAAGTAGATTCTTTAGAACTTTTTGAACCTTTCCTTGATTTGCTAGAACCTGACTTCACACTTGATGTTGTCGGAATAAAAGTCTGTCATGGTAAATCCGATGGGCAATCACGACGGTTATGTCCAACTCCTCTACATTGTGAACATGATTTTGGTGTAGTTTCTTCACCCTTAGATTTAGCGATCACGGTTATGCGGCCTTCCTGGCTGACGTTTATCCACAACTGGTGGAAGGACACTTATAAGACTGTCTGGTTTCTCCCATTCTGGGTGCCCAACATCATATATAACCTCGTTGTATGAAGCCCTCCAAACTATCTTTAAACATGAAAATGCAAACTGATTTGCACTCGAGTGACGCAAATGTCGCATAACAGCAATAAGATGCCCACAAGGTAAACCTGATAATTGCCATTGTCCACAACTACATGTCCTACTATTCAAATCAACTGTTCCATTTTTGTTATAATCAACAACATTGTAAAGGTAGTTTGCAGCGGGTCTTACAGTCCATGTTGTCGATTTTGCAATTCTTTTAGCTATCTTAGCCTCCGCCCAGGGTGTTAATTCATGTTGATGTTCATCTACACATGGTATAATATATGTGAGTAAAATGTAAAAATGTATATAAATAGGCATGGTTTGTTATGTGTTTACCTGCTGTTTGTCGATGTTCAAGTACTACTATTGCACAGATTTTATGAACCAATCAATCGTCTTACAAATCGGGAGTTTTCGGGCATGTCGAGACAATGTGTTCACTGATTCCACACTGTTGGAGGTCATGTAATTGTAACGCATACCCGGGAAGTGAACTCTGGCCCACTTTTCATAACTAGTCCTATCAAGTTTATTAGCGGCTCTAGGCAATATGTTATGTAAAGTACTAAAACATTCTTCAAAGTATGAAATGCGATATGCTTTACATGCTCTCCAAAATAGTGCTTCCTTACTTAAAACTCGAGGACACTTTGTACGTAAGTTCATCAACAAGTGGCAGCAACAACGACCATGAAACGCATTAGGAAATACATTCTTAATGGCCAAAGCAATGGATATAGCTCCATCAGATATGATCGTTAAGTTATCTTCCTTATTAATTATACATTCCTTAAGTTTCGTCAAAAACCAATCCCAAGATCTAAATGTCTCAGACTTTCCCACTCCGTATGCAAGTGGCAACTAGACTGATAACTGATCGTCTATCGAAGCGCCTCTTTAAAGGCAGGATGCCAAGAATCGTGTCTCTATATACGAAGAGAATCTGATTATTACCATCTATTGCAACTGCTAGATACATTGTACCCGGAAATTCCCCTTTAAGATGTGCATCATCTATTATAATCAATGGTCGCATGTGTGACACAAATGTACGAATCCACATAAAAAAATCTTTTGATAATTAGCATAATAAATAGATAGCATGAATAATACACTTATTTTGTTTGTAAAAAGTGGTACTTACAGAAGCACCTATGGCAAGAAAAAAAAAAATCAAATCTGTCTTCATCGCAAGTTTCTATATTTGTGATATTCCTTGGGTTTTTTAGTTTCAAATTGTGTAATACAAATGGAGTTCGGCAAATGACTCCTCACGAGTTCCTCTCAACAATTGTAATGCATAACATTTAGCTCGCCAAGCTTGAGAATATGAGATATCAATTTTGAACCTAGCATTCATATCTGTCATAATCTCTCTCCCTCTACATATCGTGCTATTCTCAGACATTACCTCCTTCAATATATGACCAAGGACTTTTGGGTAAGCATTACGATGATGTGGGTGAATTTAAGTTTTAGTGCATGTATGATGGTCGTCAAATTTTGTTACATAAAACTTTTTATAGTCTTTGGGTATATAGGCTTGAAAAACCCATTCACATGTGTCAACAACACATTTTGCATATACCATTTGTGGTTTTGATCTTGGATATCTAATTTGAAATCCCTCTTCAAGAGCTTTTCTACCCAAAACAAGTTTTATTTTTCTTTATTATCAAAAGTATCATGTAAACAAACAAGACTAGATGTTCCATAACACATACCTTTTTTCGAGTTGATATATGGGACTCGTGTTTTGAGTAGGGGAGGCATATTCCAGAATTTATCCTTCTTAGATTTGCTGTTCTCTACGGGTGTTATTTTCGCATCCTTGTCAGATTCACTACTCTCCTCATCAGATTCACTATTCTCCTCATTAGATTCACTACTCTCCTCCTCGCCAGATAATGTTTTTACTTTCCCAAAAACACTACCTATTACCGTTTCGCCAAAAGGCTATAATTTCTCATTTTCTAGCAAATCCTTTTCATTAGTCGTATGGGTTTTTGGCGAACCAGCAACCCCATTTTTTTTAACGAATAGCTGAATCACTTAGAGGATCCTGCATAGGATACCCATGGAAATCTAGGCACATACATTGGATACCCAGGAAATTCATGCATTTGCTGATAACTAGGAAAATTCTGATAAAAGCCACTACAAGGAAATCTAGGCATTTGTGTTTGGTGAAATTGAGTGGCATGATACTCGGTTTGATATATATTTACAGACAGGGTAGCATGATTAAAATTACTTTGTTGATTGCTTCCCGTAGTTGATAATTGCCTAAAATTTTCACCAGACTCAACAATACACAAAGTAACAATTTTACTACTTATAACAACAAATTCCATAAATTCATTGACTTCTAAATCATCGCATACCTCTACAATATCATTCTCCGAATTGTAATTTACCATAAAACCACTATTAACATCGATTTCTAGCCTCTCAGATGATGCTTCTAGTAGACATGAATATGATGACAACAATGGTAAAATTCGTGTACGTTTTACACAATTTAACGACATATACCCCGATGCACCATCCACTCTTTCCCATGCACCTCCTTTACACACACGTATTTGACGGTTTCTTTGACGGATTTCATGGCAACTTTTTGTGAAAAAATTTGAGGTTTTTTTAGTGAAAATTGCTAAAATGAGCATGAAATAACAATATAACACGTTTTATCCGAAATCTGCTAGAAAATCTCGCAAAAAAGTGAAAATAACAGTAATACCATCAACATATATTTGTACCACTATAATGTGCTCTCCATACTTTCGAGTGAATAGTGTCGGATCGACCACTCCTTTTGTGAACTTCTGACAGATGAGGTAGTTGGACAATTGATCATATCAAGCCTGAGATGCTTGTTTGAGTCCATAGAGAGCCTTCTTTAACTTATAAACGTGATTAGGATAATCCATGTTAACAAACCCTTCTGTTTGACGGACATAGACTTCTTCTTTAAGAATACCATTTAAGAATGCGGTTGTGGAAAACTAGAAGGGGGGGTTGAATAGTTTTATGTCTTTTTAATTTTATTATGAAAACCTTTGTTTATTTTTAAAACACTTAGATTCAAGTTTGTATGAAAAATAAAACTTGAACCTTATTATTAGTTATATATGTATTCTTTTAAATTGATTGTAAAAGTTTTGGTTTCTTGAATGGATTTTCAAATTGATCTTTATGTGAAGTCGACCTCTAATTAATACTAGCAATTATATAAGCCTATGTGTATGAAAGTAATGACGATGCAAGTAAAGAAATAAATAAGGTATGGAAAGATCTAACCGAGACACGAGAGATTTATAGTGGTTTGGCTACAAGGACACCTTCCTTGCCCTACTCCACTCCCCGAGCACACCTTGCTCGAGAGTTTTCTTCACAACTTCAATAAGCTCCCTTATGGCGGAGAAAACCGTACACAACTTTGGCTTACACGGGTTTAACGACACAAAGCTAAATGTCGAGTTCTAATCGTAGCTAGAACCAATCTCACAACTTCACAACACAACTTCTTCACAACTTATTCACGACTACTTCACAACGGCTTCACGACTGCTTCACGACTTCTTCACGACTTCAACACGACCGCTACACAACCTCTATGATGCGGCTTCACGACTTCAACATGACCGCTACACAACCTCTATGCTACGGCTTCACGACTTCAACACTAGGACTTCACGACTAGGACTTCACGGCTTCAACACGACCGCTACACAACTTCTATGCTATGGCTTCACGACTTCAACACTAGGAATTCACGACTAGGACTTCACAACTTTAACACGACCGCTTCACAGCTTCTATGCTACGGCTTCATGACTTCAACACAAGGACTTCATGTCTTCTAAGCTACGGCTTCACAACTTCTACACCACGGCTTCACGACTTCTACATTTTGACCTCACAACTTCTATACCACAACTACTTATACAACATCTTCACTACTTACACACAACACTAATCTACAACACACACCTTACATACAAATGAATGAATGATTTACAAACTTTGTTAAACACACAACTTAAGTAACAAAATGATACTAAGTTGTAATACTTCTAATCTTGATTGATAGAAGTATTCTTCTTTTGCACTTGGATGGTGGAAGCTTGGATCACTTGGAAACCAATGCTTAAGATTACATGATCAAAGGTTTATTTAAGATATGAAATGAGATCTACAACAGAAAGTTTTAGTGCAAAAGGGTTGAGAAAACATCCAGGAGAAGGCTTGTATTTATAGGGAAAAATCTGGACAGCTGGAGCCTACTGGAGCGGGGGCGGTCCCCTTAAATAGGGGGCGGTCCCCTTAATTATTAAGGGGGCCGCCTAGTAAAATTAAGGGGGCCGCCCCTACTGAACGTTGGCCAATTTTGTCCTTTTGTGGGGAAGGTTTTTCTGGAACATTTTAACTGATTTTGGTTAAAAATTTGAATTCATATTTTTATAAAAGATTAAACATTTTTATTTAATGCCAAAAATGTTTTTCAAAAATATATAAAATGTTTTTGATGTTTTATAAAAAATATAGTTTTTAAGAAAATGTTCCTTTGATCATATAATGCATTAAGCATTAGTTCATTCATACCTTAAGTGATTTTAGTTGTAGAAGTGAATATTTACAACTAAGTACTTGTTTAACTTATAAGTTTATGTTTTAATGAGTTTACATTTTGTGATCATCAAAACATAGAGATATGAATAAATATTGATAATGTTTTTAGGCATTTATTTATGTCAACAATCTCCCCTTTTTTGATGATTACAAAACCTAAACTCATTAAATCCAAAACGTTATTTTTGGACAAGTATTTAGTGAGTTTATATTCACTTCTTCCCCTTTTTGTAGAATCAAAAAGGTTATGCCGACAAGTTTTTGAGACAAAATTTGTCGGGACGAGAACTCCCCCTTGATGTGTGCTCCCCCTCGTTTGAGGGCACCAAGGAATCGATATATGGAATACTTGCAAGAAAAATATTAGAAGCACAAGCTATATATATAGCAAAAATAAGCATGCATATAAAGACATTCATTAAAAATGTTGTGTATCAATACACAACCATCCAAGATTATATTCAATCCTACATTAGCTAGTAAGTAATGCAATCTACATAATCATTCTAGGAGTACATGATCTTCCATGGGGCTTGCACACAAAATGGTTTGAAAAATTATTTTTGACTAAGCATTGCATATGCTTAATTTGGTGAGAATGAAGGTGGTGGTAGTGTAGTGGGTGAAAATGATGGAGGTTGGCTGTTAAGCATGTGTTCAAGGGATGAAAACATGTAGTGTATCTCATCTCTAAGACCAAAGATGATGGTTCGTTTTTGGGTGTGGTGGTATTGGTGATGATGAGAAATGAGCATCAAGAGGTGTTATTGGTGATATGGAAATGACAAGTTGGGTGAATGGAGGTTCTTGAGTAGGAGGTGGAGTTGATGCTCTTGATGGTGATGATGAAAGGTGTGAGTTGATGTAGTTACTGATGGATGAAGTGGAAGATATGGATGAAGATGTTGTGTCATGAGTGAAGGGTGTTTTTGATGGTGTATTTGGTGCACTTGGGGATTAATATTGAGGTGGTGGTGATGGAGTTTTGGTGTCTTAGAGATGATTTTGGTGATAGCATGGTGAATGAAAATGGGTGTATGATGGAGGTGATGGTTGATTTAGGTAAGGTTTGGGCTAGATAAAAGGGGTCGCAAGATGCAAAAGAAAACAGTAAATTTTACTGCCCAGATGGCCGGTCCCCTTAATTGTAGGCCGGCCCCCTTAAAATTAAGGGGACCGCCTAGGGAATTAAGGGGGCCGCCCATCTGGTGTTTTTCCAGGCGACCAAATTTGAAAAATTTCCAGAATAGGGTCATTTTTTTTGGGTGTTTTTGCAGCAAGCTCCATTTGAATCATGTACATAAAAAATGATTAAATAGTGACATAAACATGTTAATTACGCATGCATACATTTAAAACATATTATGGAATAAGCATGTTATTAATCATCAAGCATGTATATATATCATGATATCAAGTATACAAGCAATAAGCATAACAATCATATATTAAAGACAAGAAATAAAGCATTCATTAGTTGAAAATAATTATGTTAAAAACATAATTATTGATACAGCACATATTTTGCTTATAGCATGCAATAAGTAGAAAATTTTAAATTGCCTAAGAGATCCATTGGACTTGCTTGAGACATGAAAACTTGGATTATTTTGGATGGATGATGGTAAAGAGGGGGTAAAAAATGTTGGATTAATGGGGTTGTAAGTTTGGGTGTATGGATGTTGGAGAGAGTGTTGATAGAGGAATTAGAGGTGGAGAGCTTGGACTTGACCATGTTGAATGAGGGTTTTGATATTGTTCAAGTGGTGGTGTTGGATTAGATCTAGTGAGAAGATACTCAATCCAAGTGAGACGCTCATTTAAGGTGATGGTTTGATTTTGGAGAAAGATGCAACAAGGACTATTGTTGACATGTTTCTCAATTTGACTCAAGTGATGTGGTGATGATGGTAATGATGGTGAGATGGATGGGGATGATGGTAATGATGGTTTGATTTTGGAGAAAGATGCAACAAGGACAATTGTTGACATGTTTCTCAATTTGACTCAAGTGATGTGGTGATGATGGTAGTGATGGTGATATGGATGGTGATGGGTTTAAGTTGCTTTGAGCAAGGTGCAAAGCAAGGAGAGCATTAAGCTCATGGGCTTCCTTGAGTTCTTCAATGAACTTCAAGTGTTGAGTGGAAGGTGATGATGATGGAGAGTGGTTGTTATTTGGTGGAAGTGGTGGTGACACTTTTGGTGGTGGAGACATTTGTGAACTTGGGTAATTATGAGTGAATGAAGGTGGACATATGGATGATTGGTTATGTGTGTGAAAGGGTTCATTAGGATGAGGTTTAGGTGTTGGTTGAGTTTGAACAACATCATTTCTTGGGTTATGGCAAATGTCAAGCTTCCTCCTCCAAATGGGTATTTATGGTGTAGTGATGATGTGATTGTGGAAGGTAAGTTTTGGAGGGTGGTTTGTGACAAAATGTGTTTGTGAATTTTGGGAGGTATAGGATAAAATGGGCTTAAGAATAGAAAAAGGGAGCAGCACCTTCGACCATCAGATGGCCGGTCCCCTTAATTAAGGGGCCGGTCCCCTTAAATATTAAGGGGGCCGCCTAATGAATTAAGGGGGCCGCCCATCTGCTGATTTCCAGGTTACTGGAAATGGATTTTTGGCAGAAAATTGTTGAAAGGGTTGTGTTTTTGGGTTTAGTTTCAAGCAAGTCCAACTTCTTTTGAGGCAATTTAGGATTTAATAACTTATGTATGCTAAGCATATTCATTAGACATTATTATCTAGCATGCAAACAACTCATTTAGCATGTAACATATATATGTTAGACAAGAAAACGTTACATAGCACCAAGTAATTCATCGTATCATATTTAGGAAGATTAATAAGCTAGTTAAATAATCCTAATAAATATCTATGTGCATGGGAATGTAGAGTTGTGATAGCATGGACTTCTAGACTTGTACCAAGTGAGGTCTTAGTGAATAAATAATGGTTATTTTCAAATTTAGTTCACTTATAAATGTCACATACATAAATATAGATGACAGATATGAGATCACCATGCATGATTTAAAGAAATGTTTTTGGCATTATTCAACAATGTTTGAAAGTGGGTTTTTATGTGGATGTGAAAAATATTTTAATGAAATAGTTTTGGTTTTATTTCAAAATATTTTTATGAGAAAAGAAAACATATTTTTCCAATCTTTGGTTTTGATAAACACGTAATTATGGACACAAGTTTGGAAGAAATGTAGGATGGTGAAACATGTAAAACAGAAATGTGTCATAATCTTTTGAAAAATTATTTTTCCAAAATGTGAAGTTTTTGCAAATTTAAAAATAAGTCCCATTAATTATAGGTTTAAAAAAATAATGGTTTATAAAAGATCTCATGCTCAAGTCTATTGTCACATGCTACCTCTTTCTACATATCCTATGACATTTACGCATGTATTATGACTAGATACAAAAATACATCATGTCAGAGTAGTTAGAAAAAACAAAAGCTATTATAATGACAATGCATTCAACAACTAAACAAATAATTACGAAGGCATGCAGTCAAATCACATAGGAGCAAGTAAACATCTAGAAATTTTATATATGCAGGATGACATACATCTAGGAATGAAAAGCTCTAGTGAAAAGCAAAGTTCATAACAGTAAACTATTGTTAGGTATATTTAGGAAGAATAATGTATTCGAGTTGGAGAATGAGTATGAGACTATTACTAGTGGTGCTCAATTCAGGCTAAACACGACCGTTTTTACGGGTTACACACACCCAACTTCTCACATAGAAGCAATTCAACCGTTAGGTCAAATTGAGTTTCTAGTCAATAGATTCTCCAGTAGTCATTCTTGTTGGGAATTCTGCTAAGGAAGAATTCTGCTGATGGTTACTGCTGATGGTTACTGCTGAAGCTTTATGATTCTGCTGAAGAATGTTACTGCGGAAGTATAGATTGTGCGGAATGTGTTTCTGCTGATGGATAGTTTCCGCGTATTATGTTATTAGTTAGGATATGCATGAGTTTATTTAGAATGTGATATTGCATATCTTAGATATTTTTTTTAGATTATACGTTTCTTGTGAAACGGTTTAGGGTTGTTTAGGGTTCCTTGTCTATAAAAGGAACACGTCTTTATGTATTATGTACGAGTTTAGAAAAACACTTTTAGTATTAATCAAAAGATCCATAGAGGATCAAATCGTTCTTAGTAATTGTGTTCTTACTTGTGTTTGTTTTCCGCTATAGAATACAAGTAACTTAGACTTTCTTTTAGTGTGTTTGTGATTACATAAACATTACTAACGATCCACGAGCTCATAAAGATCTATCAAGGTCTGCGATTCAACAAGTGGTATCAGAGCCTCGTGAGAGTCTCTGTGTTACTAAGAACATCTTCTCGTTTACACCCTCTCACACCCAATAACCATGCCTGGATCAGATGATGAATCTGAAGTTCACAGCAACAACAACAACAACAACAACAACCAAAACACCACATCTATGCAACAACTCAATCTCACCAATAGCAATGCAAAGTTTCCTTATCTTAAGAAGGAAGAATATGAATTATGGGCAATGAAGATGCAGAACTGGATCACCAATATTGATTGGAATCTTTGGGAAGTTGTCCGTAAAGGAAACAGTTTGAAGAAGCATTCTAAGGATGAACATGGTGTTATTACTATTCTTCCTCCTAGATCTGCTGAAGAGATTCTTGCAGTTCAAAGAGAAAATAAAGTGAGAACCATTCTTCTTCAAGCTATTCCAGATGACCACATGGGAGATTTTCACTACATGGATGAAGCAAAAGATATCTGGATGGCGATCAAGGCTAGGTTTGGTGGGAACGATGAGTCAAAAAGGATGAAGAAGTCGATGTTGAAACAGCAGTTTCAAGAGTTTCAAATAACTGAAGAGGAAGGTATCCACAAGGGGTATGACAGGTTCCATAAGATTTTGAGCCAGATGAATCAGCTGAAGGCCAGACCTGACAATGAGGACTGCAATGCAAAGTTCCTTCGATCATTACCTCCCTCATGGCTACAAGTGAGCATTGCACTCAAAGCAAAAGGTGGTCTTGATATGCTTTCATTTGATGATCTCTTCAACAAGCTTAAGACTCTTGAACCTGATGTTCGAAGTCCCATTCGTACATCCACTCCTAACTACTCAGCATTTGTAAGCACCAGCTCCAATAAGATGACTCAGGCTTCAAGTTCAAGCTCCTCAGTAACATCTTCCTACTCTCAACCACAGTCTAGTGGTGTAATGGAGGATGTACTCCAGTCGTTTGTTGCTGATTATGAACATCAGCAGCATCTTGCTTTTGAGGATTTTGATCAGGTGGATCCTCTTGACTTGGAAGAGATGAATCTAAAATGGCAGGTGGCCATGCTTACTTTAAATGTCAAGAGGTTTGAAAAGAAGTCTGGAAGAAAGTTCGGGTTTCAGGGAAGAGAACCAGCTAGGTTTGATAGAAGGAAGATCAAGTGCTATTCATGTGGACAGTTGGGTCACTTCTCTAGAGAGTGCAAGGATAGAAAGACTGGTGATGAAGTTCGGTATTTAAGCTATCAGAAGAACCAGGTGAATGCTGAAAACCCCAAAGCCATGGTCACTCTTGATGAACATATCAACTGGAAGGTGCATGATCCTGAGACTGATGATAATGCTGATGTGGGTGGATTGCTGGCTAGCTGTTCTTCAGAGGATAATCATTGTCAGAATGCCTTGATGGGCATATCTCAGGTACAAAATTGTGTATTTGGTTGTAGTGAAAGGTATAATGAACTTAAAAAAGAACATGATGAATTAAAAGCCAAATATCATGAAAGTTATATAGATGTTAAGGCTTATAAACACTCTTTAAAAACACTAGAAAGACAAAAAGTCTGGTTTCAGAAGAATGAGGTTGCTTATGGTGAAAAGATAGGGGTGTTAGAGAGAGATCTATTTTGTGCTAAAAATGAATTAAAATGTTGTGAAAAGGAAAAGGCTAAACTAGAGGTAGAAAAACAGGAAGTGCAGACTAAACTAGATGATAGCTTGGCTAGGTTTGATAAATGGAAAGATTCTTCTAAAAATCTAAACAGGTTAGTTAACAGTTCCATGTCTGTAAAAACTAAAATTGGTTTAGGGTTTGGTGACTACATAGGGAAAGATCAATTTTATGACCCTAATGAGTACAGTGTGTTTGACCCTGAACCAGTAGACTATCAAGCCCCTGTTAAGTTTGTCAGTAATGGATACTTACATGCTGTGCCTGGACCTATTAGGGGAGAACACATGCCATCTAGCACCACCACCTCTGACTTTGATGGATCACACCATCTTTATGGCAAAAAGTCAATTGACTTGCCAGACCTTGATTCTAATTCTTCTGACTTTGTCTCTTGTTCTGACAGTGACAAGTCCTCTGACCAAGGGTCTACCACCTATACCAGTTGTGATTCAAGTGAAAAGTCAGACCCTACAAAGACCTCTCCCAAGCCTTCACCCAAGACACCCTACAAGTCTGTTAGAATTGCTGCTGAGGATGTCAAGTCCAAGACAGTTTCTTCTGAAGACTTGTCTTTTAATTCTTTGCAAAATAATGTTTATTATTGTGTCAAAAACAATCCTGTTTCTGTTAGTGATTTGAATAATTCTACTTGTAATGGAACATCTTTTTCTTTTAATAAATCTTCTAAAAAGAAGAAATGTTTTGTGTGTGGAAGTAAATCTCATCTAATCAAGGATTGTGATTTTCATGAGCAAAGAATGGGTGTTGGTCAAACTAAACCTAGACCAATGTGGACAAATGTTCAGAATATTCCACCATATGTCCCACAGGCATCTCATAGGGCCAGCAATTATGCTGATAGACATTCTGCTGATAGACATTCTCCTAAGAAACATTCTGCTGATAGAAATTTTCAGTCTGCTAGGAGAAGATATGTTGCTAGACCATTTGTGCAACCCACTAGTTCTTATTTTCAGAATGGTCTTTGGCCTGGCTTTATTGACCCAATGACTATGGGTATGGGATATTGGGATACTGCTGTTAAGCCCTCAGCAGGTTGTTTTTGGACTCACAAGGGACCTAATCTTCATAGAAGGTCCAAGAACAATGGTGGATCTTATCAATCTACATGGCCTAATTCTTATGATCCACAAGGCTAAAACATGTCATCCACATGGCCTAATTCTTGCTGAGGAGGTTTATGTAACTCAACCCAAAGGTTTTGAAGACCCAGATAATCCAAAGCATGTTTACAGGGTTGTCAAAGCTCTCTATGGCCTTCATCAGGCACCCAGAGCTTGGTATGCTAGGCTTTCATCCTTTCTGCTGAAGCATGGATACAGAAGAGGTGCTATAGACAAAACACTCTTCATTAAGAAGAATTCCAGGGATATCATCCTTGTTCAAGTTTATGTGGATGACATTATTTTTGGCTCCACTAAAGAGGCTTGGTGCAGGGAGTTTGAGGAACTCATGAAGGGAGAATTTCAGATGAGTGCTATGGGAGAGCTCACTTTCTTTTTGGGTCTCCAAGTTCAGCAGAAACCAGATGGTATCTTTATTAGTCAGGATAAGTATGTTCAGGATATGTTGAAGAAGTTTGATATGGAGAATGTTAGACCTGCCACTACACCCTATGAAGCTCCCAAGCCAAAGAATAACCTTGAACCAGATCATGCAGTGAATGTTCACTTGTACAGGTCCATGATTGGTTCACTAATGTACTTGACAGCTTCAAGGCCAGATATCACATTTGCTGTGAGTGCTTGTTCTAGACATCAGGTCACACCACTCACTTCCCACCTGAATGCAGTCAAGAAGATCTTTAAGTATCTCAAAGGCCAACCCAAGCTAGGTCTTTGGTACCCACAAGAGTCTCCTTTCAAGTTGGAAGCTTATAGTGATAGTGACTATGCTGGTGCAAATCTGGATAGGAGATCCACAACTGGAGGTTGCCAATTTATTGGAAGAAGGTTGATTTCTTGGCAATGCAAGAAACAAACCATTGTTGCTACCTCATCTACTGAAGCAGAGTATGTTGCTGCTGCCAATTGTTGTGGACAGGTTCTTTGGATACAAAATCAATTGTTGGACTATGGGTTTAATTTCATGAATACCACCATTTTTATTGATAACCAAAGCACCATATGCATTGTTAAAAATCCAGTTTTTCATAATAGGACTAAGCATATTGAGATAAGGCACCATTTTATAAGAGATGCATATGAAAAACATTTGATTAAGGTGCTTAAAATACACACAGATGATAATGTGGCAGATCTGCTGACTAAAGCTTTTGATGGACCTAGGTTTCAACACTTAGTGGTCCATATTGGGATGGTTAACCCTTAAATGCTATGTTTGAGGGGAGGCATAGGCCTCAGGGGAGGCATATGCCTCAGGGGAGGATTGTGATTGTAAAGTATGTACTATTTTATAGATTTGTTTGATTATGTTTGCTAACACACTAATCCACTAATGTAATTTTAGTTTGTATGGTTTGGTTTGTTTGCTATTATGTGTCTGTTTTGCAGCAATGTCTTGATTCTGATGATCTTAAGTTGAAGTTCACCAAGTGTATGGGACATGGTCAAGTAAGCTTAAAGAGTGTTTCTGCTGAATGAAAGTACTGAAACATAGTGAAAGTTATAATCAAAGCAAAGTTGTTCATTCATTCAAAAGAAATTACAGCTTACAAACAACTTAATCAAGACCAATCCTATACAAGATCAACTACACAGACACAAGTTCCTATCATCTAATGCTGCACCAGGAAGACTAACAGACATGATTGAAGATGCTGAAGAACCTAGTTTTATATCTTTGGTCCTTGGCAACATCTCATCAGCACCTACTACATTTTTCCCTTTCCCTTCCCAGTCACCTCTGCACCCTTGCTCTTTCCTGTGTCCCTGTGGTATGAAACTCCAGTCCTAGGAGCAGGAAGACCAATAACCACTTCCCTTGTCTCTGGGAGTGGTGGATTTCTGGTGGGTGGCCTTGGTTGGGGTTGTGAAGGTTGGGGATTCTCTTCCCTGGTTGCTGCTGCTTCTCTCTCCTCTTCCTCTCTTACCAACCTATTGAAGATTGGCTCAAGACGCTCTGTGGAGTCATCAGAGCCCCTAGATGAGTCGTCTGGATCCACCACACTATCATCTTCTGAAGAAGGAAGAAAAGGGGACTTCCTTGTAGGTGGCTCGTCTTGGTGAGGATATCGAAATAGAGGTCGATTATCCTCAGATGATGAAGATGATGATGGAGGTTTGGGTGGATTGTTGGGTCTGCTTGAAGAGCCCACATCATGTCTTTTCTTGCGGGCTTGTTCCTTGGTGATCCCATACATTCTATGTGAAGGACGTCTGGATGATTGAGGTTTGTTATCTCCGGAATCTGCTGATGAGTCAGAAGAAAGATCAATGACTTCGGGTTGGTTATTCATTGAGTTGATAAGTGATTTTGATTGGATGAAGGTTTGATGGTAAATTAGGGTTAAGTGATTTGTGTGGATTGTGAATTGGGGTTATTTTATAGGCGAAGTCAAGTGGAAATGCTAATTAATGCTGGTTGGGTGGCAAATTAAAACTCAAGATCTTTACCGAAGATATTATTCTCTTGAGTTGATTCTGCTGATTGACTCTTCACTTCAGCAGATTGACCATCATTTCTGCTGAAAGGTTGATTTTGAATGGTGAAGTTACTTTACACGTCAGATAAGGTCAACCATTTGTTCCGATAAATTTTGACCATAATTGGGTAACTTCTATTTATAACCTATTCATATAATCTTCGCCCAAAACAACTAATTCCCTCTTCAAGTACTCTACACCTATTCTTCATTCTCTCACAAGTTCTTCAATGGAGTCCCTACAATTCAAGAAGGATCACAATAAAGTTGCTTTTCTGGGAAAAGCAAAGGGACAGGAAATATATGACCCAATGGTTGATTTCATAAAGCGATCAAAGATTCATTTTGCTTTGACTCATTATCCAGACATAGTACATGAATCTTTGGTAAAACAATTTTGGGCATCTGCTGAGAAGCGGTCTGAGTCAGAGATAGTCGCAAAGATTGATGGAACGGAGTATGTTGTGACTGAAGCTTTGATTAGGGAAAGATTGCAGTTGGATGATGAAAATGGGGTTTATCACACCAACACAGCAGAGATACTTACTGGTCTAAGAGCAGCGGGTTATCAAAGTGAGGATACGACTATGTGGCTGAAGAACAAGTTTTGTCCCAAGTGGAGATTTTTGGTGCATACACTACTTCAATGCATCAGCAACAAATCTGGAGGATGGGATCAATTCTCTAGTCAACTGGGTTGTGGAATCGTGTGTCTTTCTCAGGGTTTGACTTATAATTTTTCTAAGTTTATTTTTGATAATTTGGTAGAAAATATTCTCAAGAAAAAGCATAAGTTTCTGATGTACCCTAGGTTTCTACAGATAATTTTAGACATTAATACCCAGGATAGAGGACATTATCCCATAGGAGCCCTTAGTGCCAAATTGTTTGCTTCTATGCGAACTCATTATGGTGGGGAGCATCATCCTCTTCTACCAGCTATGTTGCCACATGGCAATGATGATGCTAATGCGGCCAATGCTGCTGATGCTCCACCAGCTCCCAATACTGCTGATGGTACTCCATCAGTAGAAAGGGTTGAGGGCCCATCCTTAGCTGCTGAAGTACCTATAGTTTCTACTGACCATCCTCCACATTCCCCTGTTCCATCACCATCTCATGAAGCTCCTGAAGAGCTTGTTCCTGAGGTAGAGGAGACAATTCAGTCTCTTGATACTAATATTCCTACACCTCTTGAAGATGAGATTCCAAGACTGTCCACACCTAGCCCATTTAGAGACCCAATAGATGAGAACACTTCAAATTTTGATGCATTTAGTCAACTAGTGCACGTGGTATACAAGTTTGTTTCTATTGCTACATCTTTTGTCATATACGGCTCTTATTAATTGGGATTGATAGTGTCAACGTCCAATTCATTAGGGGACTGAAGTGTTTGTCATTTGTGGATATTATGGAGTTGTCTGGGCATGTGCTTTAAGGGAACAAAGTGACTGCTGATAAATATTTGTCAAAGCTGTTGTTAGTAAGTGGGTGATTGGTTAAAAGCCTAATGTGGGCTCAAATGTCATATAAGTGGATTGGTTGTCAGATCATGGTCAAGGTTTAGATAAATTTTATATCTGATGGTGTGTATTTTAAGTCTGCTGCTTCAGTAGTGACTTAGTTCTGGTTTATGGCAAATTAAGTCTGGTCTGGTTGATATCTCGGTTTTAAGTCTGGTCACTTTTCATTAGTAAAAAAAAAAAAAAAAAAAAAAAAAAAAAAAAAAAAAAAAAAAAAAAATCATTTTTCTTTCTTTATTTTCTTTTATGTTTATTTTCTTTCTTTTTGTCTACTAACTTTTGTGCAGGTACAGTGTTGGTTTTAACCACACAATAAATGGTAATCAACTCACCATGTCTAACCGACAAGAAAGAGTTGACTCACCATGAGGGTACGGCTCTGGTGTGATTCTCAAATCCGTTGGAAGCTGTAATAGTTTGCTCAAAACTATAGGGTACTCAACTCACCGATGATTAATTTCTAAGAGTTGAATGGTTTTCAATTCGCCATGGATTTTACTCCTTTTGGGGTTTCCAAAGAATTGGCTAGCCCACTTGTATATGGCTTGTGGTAAAGGCTGTGGAAAACCATATTTGGTATTCAATTCACCAAAGGTTATCTTCAACCTAAGAATTGGCTAGTCCTGAGCAAACGGCTACAGGTAAAGACATCTCAAATCCGTTTATAGTTGCTGATTTGCTAATAAATCAGATGGTTATCAGTGTACCATAGTTTTCGAACTTAAACATTTGACTACTCCACTAGTGATGGCTATTGGTAAAGAGACATCAAATCCATTATTTTCTATGATTCACCTCTCACAGGCGTTAACACACCTGGATGTGATGAGAATAGTCTGAAACTATATTGTTTTGATGTACAAATTGTCATTTGTTGCTGCAAAGATGTGAAGTTTCAAGTTCTACCATTCATAATGCTGTGGTTCATGTGATTCTTTGCTGCTGCTGTTAGAAGTCAATCCTCTTCTCATGAATTGTTACAGATCTATCAAGAATCTTGAACTTAACCATGTCAAATTCAAGATTAGGGGAGGATTGTTGGGAATTCTGCTAAGGAAGAATTCTGCTGATGGTTACTGCTGATGGTTACTGCTGAAGCTTTATGATTCTGCTGAAGAATGTTACTGCGGAAGTATAGATTGTGCGGAATGTGTTTCTGCTGATGGATAGTTTCCGCGTATTATGTTATTAGTTAGGATATGCATGAGTTTATTTAGAATGTGATATTGCATATCTTAGATATTTTTTTTAGATTATACATTTCTTGTGAAACGGTTTAGGGTTGTTTAGGGTTCCTTGTCTATAAAAGGAACACGTCTTTATGTATTATGTACGAGTTTAGAAAAACACTTTTAGTATTAATCAAAAGATCCATAGAGGATCAAATCGTTCTTAGTAATTGTGTTCTTACTTGTGTTTGTTTTCCGCTATAGAATACAAGTAACTTAGACTTTCTTTTAGTGTGTTTGTGATTACATAAACATTACTAACGATCCACGAGCTCATAAAGATCTATCAAGGTCTGCGATTCAACAATTCTCTTTTTAGAAGAAATTAAGTTCCTAAATTTACTTATCGAAGAGTACCAAATATGAAGATTGCTTGGTTTACTAACACTTAGGGGGGCTAACTAAAGGGTTTCTAGTTCATTAAGCCACAGAACGAATATAACTAAAGTGTAAAGGCAAAGCAACCTATCAGACTAAGCATATCCTAAGGCATTAATAAGATTATATGCATGAAGTAATTACTTATGAAATTTTAAATAGAGAACTTACCTCACGTCCTAGCTTTTCTTCGTAATGTCTCAGATGATGATCGACGTGTGAATGATAGGTGAGTCTTCAAGATACACAAGGTGTGAAAGTATATTATGGCAAGCTTCTAACACCTTATTTAAACCGAAGTGGCTTGACCCGAACATGTCTTGTACGGATCATGATCTTCTCCTTCGTCTGTGTCACTCCATGATTTTGGATTGAGTTCACTTTGGAGTTGATTCATGTAGTCTTCGTCGTTAATACCTACATTAACAACATTTGAACTAGTAGCACATGTATCTATTTTATCTAAATGTTTATCTATTAAATTTTCTAAGATAACTAATTCATGTACAAGATCAAAATCCTTATCTTTGGCTTGACATTTTTCTTGATGAAAGTTTAAGAAATTTTTCCAAATATCATTTGCCGTTTTACAGAAGAATATTCTTTCATATTCAACTTTCGGCAAGGTTTTATAAATAATTATTTTAGCTTTATTATTTATTTCATTCTTTGTTTTCAAATAATCAATTTGACTTTCAAAATCCGTTTTTGTTTGTCTTTCAAAATCCGTTTTTGTTTGATTTTCAAAATATGTTTTTGTTTAACTTTCAAAATATGTTTTTGTTTGACTTTCAAACTCACCAATCGAAATGACATGCTAAAGATCTAGATCAATTGATTTCACATAAGTTTCAAATTTATTTTTCCATTCAAGAAAAGTATAGTTTTCAAATAGTGGTGGTTTTAGCAAAGATTCCTCTTCTAGATATTTTTCGAATTCCATAGATCGATTCAAGTTTTAAAATACAGTATATTTTAAAAATCTTGATTAACCTGGCTCTTGATACCAATTGTGGAAAACTAGAAGGGGGGGGGGTTGAATAGTTTTATGTCTTTTTAATTTTATTATGAAAACCTTTGTTTATTTTTAAAACACTTAGATTCAAGTTTGTATGAAAAATAAAACTTGAACCTTATTATTAGTTATATATGTATTCTTTTAAATTGATTGTAAAAGTTTTGGTTTCTTGAATGGATTTTCAAATTGATCTTTATGTGAAGTCGACCTCTAATTAATACTAGCAATTATATAAGCCTATGTGTATGAAAGTAATGACGATGCAAGTAAAGAAATAAATAAGGTATGGAAAGATCTAACCGAGACACGAGAGATTTATAGTGGTTTGGCTACAAGGACACCTTCCTTGCCCTACTCCACTCCCCGAGCACACCTTGCTCGAGAGTTTTCTTCACAACTTCAATAAGCTCCCTTATGGCGGAGAAAACCGTACACAACTTTGGCTTACACGGGTTTAACGACACAAAGCTAAATGTCGAGTTCTAATCGTAGCTAGAACCAATCTCACAACTTCACAACACAACTTCTTCACAACTTATTCACGACTACTTCACAACGGCTTCACGACTGCTTCACGACTTCTTCACGACTTCAACACGACCGCTACACAACCTCTATGATGCGGCTTCACGACTTCAACACTATGTCTTCATGACAAAGACTTCACGACTTCAACATGACCGCTACACAACCTCTATGCTACGGCTTCACGACTTCAACACTAGGACTTCACGACTAGGACTTCACGGCTTCAACACGACCGCTACACACCTTCTATGCTATGGCTTCACGACTTCAACACTAGGACTTCACGACTAGGACTTCACAACTTTAACACGACCGCTTCACAGCTTCTATGCTACGGCTTCATGACTTCAACACAAGGACTTCATGTCTTCTAAGCTACGGCTTCACAACTTCTACACCACGGCTTCACGACTTCTACATTTTGACCTCACAACTTCTATACCACAACTACTTATACAACATCTTCACTACTTACACACAACACTAATCTACAACACACACCTTACATACAAATGAATGAATGATTTACAAACTTTGTTAAACACACAACTTAAGTAACAAAATGATACTAAGTTGTAATACTTCTAATCTTGATTGATAGAAGTATTCTTCTTTTGCACTTGGATGGTGGAAGCTTGGATCACTTGGAAACCAATGCTTAAGATTACATGATCAAAGGTTTATTTAAGATATGAAATGAGATCTACAACAGAAAGTTTTAGTGCAAAAGGGTTGAGAAAACATCCAGGAGAAGGCTTGTATTTATAGGGAAAAATCTGGACAGCTGGAGCCTACTGGAGCGGGGGCGGTCCCCTTAAATAGGGGGCGGTCCCCTTAATTATTAAGGGGGCCGCCTAGTAAAATTAAGGGGGCCGCCCCTACTGAACGTTGGCCAATTTTGTCCTTTTGTGGGGAAGGTTTTTCTGGAACATTTTAACTGATTTTGGTTAAAAATTTGAATTCATATTTTTATAAAAGATTAAACATTTTTATTTAATGCCAAAAATGTTTTTCAAAAATATATAAAATGTTTTTGATGTTTTATAAAAAATATAGTTTTTAAGAAAATGTTCCTTTGATCATATAATGCATTAAGCATTAGTTCATTCATACCTTAAGTGATTTTAGTTGTAGAAGTGAATATTTACAACTAAGTACTTGTTTAACTTATAAGTTTATGTTTTAATGAGTTTACATTTTGTGATCATCAAAACATAGAGATATGAATAAATATTGATAATGTTTTTAGGCATTTATTTATGTCAACAATCTCCCCTTTTTTGATGATTACAAAACCTAAACTCATTAAATCCAAAACGTTATTTTTGGACAAGTATTTAGTGAGTTTATATTCACTTCTTCCCCTTTTTGTAGAATCAAAAGGGTTATGCCGACAAGTTTTTGAGACAAAATTTGTCGGGACGAGAACTCCCCCTTGATGTGTGCTCCCCCTCGTTTGAGGGCACCAAGGAATCGATATATGGAATACTTGCAAGAAAAATATTAGAAGCACAAGCATATATATAGCAAAAATAAGCATGCATATAAAGACATTCATTAAAAATGTTGTGTATCAATACACAACCATCCAAGATTATATTCAATCCTACATTAGCTAGTAAGTAATGCAATCTACATAATCATTCTAGGAGTACATGATCTTCCATGGGGCTTGCACACAAAATGGTTTGAAAAATTATTTTTGATTAAGCATTGCATATGCTTAATTTGGTGAGAATGAAGGTGGTGGTAGTGTAGTGGGTGAAAATGGTGGAGGTTGGTTGTTAAGCATGTGTTCAAGGGATGAAAACATGTAGTGTATCTCATCTCTAAGACCAAAGATGATGGTTCGTTTGTGGGTGTGGTGGTATTGGTGATGATGAGAAATGAGCATCAAGAGGTGTTATTGGTGATATGGAAATGACAAGTTGGGTGAATGGAGGTTCTTGAGTAGGAGGTGGAGTTGATGCTCTTGATGGTGATGATGAAAGGTGTGAGTTGATGTAGTTATTGATGGATGAAGTGGAAGATATGGATAAAGATGTTGTGTCATGAGTGAAGGGTGTTTTTGATGGTGTATTTGGTGCACTTGGGGATTAATATTGAGATGGTGGTGATGGAGTTTTGGTGTCTTAGAGATGATTTTAGTGATAGCATGGTGAATGAAAATGGGTGTATGATGGAGGTGATGGTTGATTTAGGTAAGGTTTGGGCTAGATAAAAGGGGTCGCAAGATGCAAAAGAAAACAGTAAATTTTACTGCCCAGATGGCCGGTCCCCTTAATTGTAGGCCGGCCCCCTTAAAATTAAGGGGACCGCCTAGGGAATTAAGGGGGCCGCCCATCTGGTGTTTTTCCAGGCGACCAAATTTGAAAAATTTCCAGAAAAGGGTCATTTTTTTTGGGTGTTTTTGCCGCAAGCTCCATTTGAATCATGTACATCAAAAATGATTAAATAGTGACATAAACATGTTAATTACGCATGCATACATTTAAAACATATTATGGAATAAGCATGTTATTAATCATCAAGCATGTATATATATCATGATATCAAGTATACAAGCAATAAGCATAACAATCATATATTAAAGACAAGAAATAAAGAATTCATTAGTTGAAAATAATTATGTTAAAAACATAATTATTGATACAGCACATATTTTGCTTATAGCATGCAATAAGTAGAAAATTTTAAATTGCCTAAGAGATCCATTGGACTTGCTTGAGACATGAAAACTTGGATTATTTTGGATGGATGATGGTAAAGAGGGGGTAAAAAATGTTGGATTAATGGGGTTGTAAGTTTGGGTGTATGGATGTTGGAGAGAGTGTTGATAGAGGAATTAGAGGTGGAGAGCTTGGACTTGACCATGTTGAATGAGGGTTTTGATGTTGTTCAAGTGGTGGTGTTGGATTAGATCTAGTGAGAAGATACTCAATCCAAGTGAGACGCTCATTTAAGGTGATTGTTTGATTTTGGAGAAAGATGCAACAAGGACTATTGTTGACATGTTTCTCAATTTGACTCAAGTGATGTGGTGATGATGGTAATGATGGTGAGATGGATGGGGATGATGGTAATGATGGTTTGATTTTGGAGAAAGATGCAACAAGGACAATTGTTGACATGTTTCTCAATTTGACTCAAGTGATGTGGTGATGATGGTAGTGATGGTGATATGGATGGTGATGGGTTTAAGTTGCTTTGAGCAAGGTGCAAAGCAAGGAGAGCATTAAGCTTATGGGCTTCCTTGAGTTCTTCAATGAACTTCAAGTGTTGAGTGGAAGGTGATGATGATGGAGAGTGGTTGTTATTTGGTGGAAGTGGTGGTGACACTTTTGGTGGTGGAGAAATTTGTGAACTTGGGTAATTATGAGTGAATGAAGGTGGACATATGGATGATTGGTTATGTGTGTGAAAGGGTTCATTAGGATGAGGTTTAGGTGTTGGTTGAGTTTGAACAACATCATTTCTTGGGTTATGGCAAATGTCAAGCTTCCTCCTCCAAATGGGTATTTATGGTGTAGTGATGATGTGATTGTGGAAGGTAAGTTTTGGAGGGTGGTTTGTGACAAAATGTGTTTGTGAATTTTGGGAGGTATAGGATAAAATGGGCTTAAGAATAGAAAAAGGGAGCAGCACCTTCGACCATCAGATGGCCGGTCCCCTTAATTAAGGGGCCGGTCCCCTTAAATATTAAGGGGGCCGCCTAATGAATTAAGGGGGCCGCCCATCTGCTGATTTCCAGGTTACTGGAAATGGATTTTTGGCAGAAAATTGTTGAAAGGGTTGTGTTTTTGGGTTTAGTTTCAAGCAAGTCCAACTTCTTTTGAGGCAATTTAGGATTTAATAACTTATGTATGCTAAGCATATTCATTAGACATTATTATCTAGCATGCAAACAACTCATTTAGCATGTAACATATATATGTTAGACAAGAAAACGTTACATAGCACCAAGTAATTCATCGTATCATATTTAGGAAGATTAATAAGCTAGTTAAATAATCCTAATAAATATCTATGTGCATGGGAATGTAGAGTTGTGATAGCATGGACTTCTAGACTTGTACCAAGTGAGGTCTTAGTGAATAAATAATGGTTATTTTCAAATTTAGTTCACTTATAAATGTCACATACATAAATATAGATGACAGATATGAGATCACCATGCATGATTTAAAGAAATATTTTTGGCATTATTCAACAATGTTTGAAAGTGGGTTTTTATGTGGATGTGAAAAATATTTTAATGAAATAGTTTTGGTTTTATTTCAAAATATTTTTATGAGAAAGAAAACATATTTTTCTAATCTTTGGTTTTGATAAACACGTAATTATGGACACAAGTTTGGAAGAAATGTAGGATGGTGAAACATGTAAAACAGAAATGTGTCATAATCTTTTGAAAAATTATTTTTCCAAAATGTGAAGTTTTTGCAAATTTAAAAATAAGTCCCATTAATTATAGGTTTAAAAAAATAATGGTTTATAAAAGATCTCATGCTCAAGTCTATTGTCACATGCTACCTCTTTCTACATATCCTATGACATTTACGCATGTATTATGACTAGATACAAAAATACATCATGTCAGAGTAGTTAGAAAAAACAAAAGCTATTATAATGACAATGCATTCAACAACTAAACAAATAATTACGAAGGCATGCAGTCAAATCACATAGGAGCAAGTAAACATCTAGAAATTTTATATATGCAGGATGACATACATCTAGGAATGAAAAGCTCTAGTGAAAAGCAAAGTTCATAACAGTAAACTATCGTTAGGTATATTTAGGAAGAATAATGTATTCGAGTTGGAGAATGAGTATGAGACTATTACTAGTGGTGCTCAATTCAGGCTAAACACGACCGTTTTTACGGGTTACACACACCCAACTTCTCACATAGAAGCAATTCAACCGTTAGGTCAAATTGAGTTTCTAGTCAATAGATTCTCCAGTAGTCATTCTCTTTTTAGAAGAAATTAAGTTCCTAAATTTACTTATCGAAGAGTACCAAATATGAAGATTGCTTGGTTTACTAACACTTAGGGGGGCTAACTAAAGGGTTTCTAGTTCATTAAGCCACAGAACGAATATAACTAAAGTGTAAAGGCAAAGCAACCTATCAGACTAAGCATATCCTAAGGCATTAATAAGATTATATGCATGAAGTAATTACTTATGAAATTTTAAATAGAGAACTTACCTCACGTCCTAGCTTTTCTTCGTAATGTCTCAGATGATGATCGACGTGTGAATGATAGGTGAGTCTTCAAGATACACAAGGTGTGAAAGTATATTATGGCAAGCTTCTAACACCTTATTTAAACCGAAGTGGCTTGACCCGAACATGTCTTGTACGGATCATGATCTTCTCCTTCGTCTGTGTCACTCCACGATTTTTGATTGAGTTCACTTTGGAGTTGATTCATGTAGTCTTCGTCGTTAATACCTACATTAACAACATTTGAACTAGTAGCACATGTATCTATTTTATCTAAATGTTTATCTATTAAATTTTCTAAGATAACTAATTCATGTACAAGATCAAAATCCTCATCTTTGGCTTGACATTTTTCTTGATGAAAGTTTAAGAAATTTTTCCAAATATCATTTGCCGTTTTACAGAAGAATATTCTTTCATATTCAACTTTCGGCAAGGTTTTATAAATAATTATTTTAGCTTTATTATTTATTTCATTCTTTGTTTTCAAATAATCAATTTGACTTTCAAAATCCGTTTTTGTTTGTCTTTCAAAATCCGTTTTTGTTTGATTTTCAAAATATGTTTTTGTTTAACTTTCAAAATATGTTTTTGTTTGACTTTCAAACTCACCAATCGAAATGACATGCCAAAGATCTAGATCAATTGATTTCACATAAGTTTCAAATTTATTTTTCCATTCAAGAAAAGTATAGTTTTCAAATAGTGGTGGTTTTAGCAAAGATTCCCCTTCTAGATATTTTTCGAATTCCATAGATCGATTCAAGTTTTAAAATACAGTATATTTTAAAAATCTTGATTAACCTGGCTCTTGATACCAATTGTGGAAAACTAGAAGGGGGGGGGGGTTGAATAGTTTTATGTCTTTTTAATTTTATTGTGAAAACCTTTGTTTATTTTTAAAACACTTAGATTCAAGTTTGTATGAAAAATAAAACTTGAACCTTATTATTAGTTATATATGTATTCTTTTAAATTGATTGTAAAAGTTTTGGTTTCTTGAATGGATTTTCAAATTGATCTTTATGTGAAGTCGACCTCTAATTAATACTAGCAATTATATAAGCCTATGTGTATGAAAGTAATGACGATGCAAGTAAAGAAATAAATAAGGTATGGAAAGATCTAACCGAGACACGAGAGATTTATAGTGGTTTGGCTACAAGGACACCTTCCTTGCCCTACTCCACTCCCCGAGCACACCTTGCTCGAGAGTTTTCTTCACAACTTCAATAAGCTCCCTTATGGCGGAGAAAACCGTACACAACTTTGGCTTACACGGGTTTAACGACACAAAGCTAAATGTCGAGTTCTAATCGTAGCTAGAACCAATCTCACAACTTCACAACACAACTTCTTCACAACTTATTCACGACTACTTCACAACGGCTTCACGACTGCTTCACGACTTCTTCACGACTTCAACACGACCGCTACACAACCTCTATGATGCGGCTTCACGACTTCAACACTATGTCTTCATGACAAAGACTTCACGACTTCAACATGACCGCTACACAACCTCTATGCTACGGCTTCACGACTTCAACACTAGGACTTCACGACTAGGACTTCACGGCTTCAACACGACCGCTACACACCTTCTATGCTATGGCTTCACGACTTCAACACTAGGACTTCACGACTAGGACTTCACAACTTTAACACGACCGCTTCACAGCTTCTATGCTACGGATTCATGACTTCAACACAAGGACTTCATGTCTTCTAAGCTACGGCTTTACAACTTCTACACCACGGCTTCACGACTTCTACATTTTGACCTCACAACTTCTATACCACAACTACTTATACAACATCTTCACTACTTACACACAACACTAATCTACAACACACACCTTACATACAAATGAATGAATGATTTACAAACTTTGTTAAACACACAACTTAAGTAACAAAATGATACTAAGTTGTAATACTTCTAATCTTGATTGATAGAAGTATTCTTCTTTTGCACTTGGATGGTGGAAGCTTGGATCACTTGGAAACCAATGCTTAAGATTACATGATCAAAGGTTTATTTAAGATATGAAATGAGATCTACAACAAAAAGTTTTAGTGCAAAAGGGTTGAGAAAAAATCCAGGAGAAGGCTTGTATTTATAGGGAAAAATCTGGACAGCTGGAGCCTACTGGAGCGGGGGCGGTCCCCTTAAATAGGGGGCGGTCCCCTTAATTATTAAGGGGGCCGCCTAGTAAAATTAAGGGGGCCGCCCCTACTGAACGTTGGCCAATTTTGTCCTTTTGTGGGGAAGGTTTTTCTGGAACATTTTAACTGATTTTGGTTAAAAATTTGAATTCATATTTTTATAAAAGATTAAACATTTTTATTTAATGCCAAAAATGTTTTTCAAAAATATATAAAATGTTTTTGATGTTTTATAAAAAATATAGTTTTTAAGAAAATGTTCCTTTGATCATATAATGCATTAAGCATTAGTTCATTCATACCTTAAGTGATTTTAGTTGTAGAAGTGAATATTTACAACTAAGTACTTGTTTAACTTATAAGTTTATGTTTTAATGAGTTTACATTTTGTGATCATCAAAACATAGAGATATGAATAAATATTGATAATGTTTTTAGGCATTTATTTATGTCAACACCATTTAAGAATGCGGTCTTGAAATCCATTTGATAAACTGTGAAGTTCTTGTGAGTTGCATATGCTAGAAACATTCAGACTGCCTCAAGTCTCGCAACGAGTGTAAAAGACTCTTCGAAGTCAACACCTTCATATTGTCGATAACCCTTAGCAATGAGTCGTACTTTGTTGCGAATGACATCTCCTGCTTCATCTTTTTTATTCTTGAGGATCCATTTAAGTGAAATGATCATTTTGTTGAGAGGGTTTTCAACAATTTCCCAAACATCCTTACAATCGAATTGATGGATTTCCTCCTGCATTGCCTCTATCCATGGTGCGAGGGTTGCGAACCTCACAAAAGGTTTTACAATCCTCTAGGCAGTGTACCTAACCGTTGTAGTGTAGTATAGGTAAGTCCGGAGGATTGATCGTTCTCTAGGGGAATAGTCTCGCAATAGTTGTGGAAAGGTCAAGATGTATGACGAGATAGGTCTAGAAATGAGGGATGATTCTTTTTGTATTTTTATAATTTATGAAAAGCAATTTAAAAATATCGGTTTTGAAGGAGTGGGCGGAATTAGTTGTTAATCAACTAACCCTAAAACTAATTATAAAGCTAAAATTAATCTAATAACAAAGAAAAGTAAATTGGTGGTAAGTCTTATGATAGGAAAAACGTGTTCACGTAGAATTAATTACTCCCGAGTTATCTCCTACTGATTTGTTGAATTGTCACGTCCTTGTTTTAGTTGAAGCACTGTATTCCTTAATATTAGTCGTGGGGAGGTTCCGAAGTCCCCAACTCTATGGATCTTAGTCTCCCCTAAATCACTTAAAGTCTATTAAGTTTTCTAGGATCTACAAGCCGCAATTCACGCAATAAATACAACGAGAAAAACAATTAGTGCACTCTACGGTTGCGCTTTCTAAAACGTTCAAGCTAGTTACGTATAAAGATGTCAACCAGTTTTCTTAGCCTAACGCGAGGCAATCAACTAAGCAAGAGACAACAAATCAATATTCAATAACTAGGTTTCATTAGATCTAAGCAAACACATATAAACTTAAGCTAGCATGTTAGATAGAAGAAAAGATAAACAAGTAATCAAACAACACATAGGCATATTGAATAATTAAACGAATAACTTATCTTCAATTGAACATGGATGAAAAAGGCTGAAAAAGCCCTAGAAAAGATGTGAAAATCGTCTAGGGTTTTGTCCTCCAAAGTGTTACACATTACAATGAAAAATTGCAAAAGTATATATAGATTTAAAACTCTGACGGTGTCACCTTATAGGTCGTGACGCCGTCAGCTCGCCGTGTTTAGGGTTTCGTCTTGTGCAAGTCGCTGTTACGATGGCATCAGGAATATCTTGAGGCCGTTACTTGTAAATTCTTCTGGGCCGTCTCTTTCTAGCTTAAAACGTGACTCCCTGTTGGGAATACGTTTAATTAATATCAAGTTTCGGTCATTATCTTATGTAATAGGTTGCTTAAGTTATAGGTCTTTATGTTTTTTTTATGGCCGGCCCAATGTAGAAGGCCCATGGGCCGTACCTTTTAGTTAGACGTATGGATGGAAGATCCTAGGAAGTGTTGCCCTAGTCTTCCACTCCTATATATAGACATGTAAACATACTCTTTTATTGTTGATTATTTCCTATATGCAACCAAACTTTTGTCATTCTCTCTTATATAGTAATCGAACCATTCTATCTCTCTTTCTCTCATCTCTATCTTTCATATACTTGTGTTCTACTATTAAGGTGACCTAACAAGTGGTATCAATCGCCTAAAGATCATTGAGTCGTGTTTTAGTGTAGTTCGTACCTTTTCCTTTTTTATACGAGTTGGTTTTGTGTTTATTTTGTGACAAAATCTCATTTCTAGCACTTCTCCTTTGCGCTTGTAAAGTGTTAAGGTTTCTATAGTGTTTAGGAGTTTGATTTAGCGTCAAAAGTTAAGTTCTTTTCGATTTACACTAGTTTTTATATTCGTTTTACTTATTTCCACTTCATCGAAATTGCTCAAATTTCCTTTAAAACATTAAAGTTTTGAACTTTATTATTATTTAGGTGTTTTTAAAGGTTTTTGATCATACTAAACAGTTTTAAAAGTTATTTTTCATTGAAAAAACGAGTCTTTTGGAAACTGTACTATTATCGGAATTGGACTTAAGGGTTTATCGGAATTTGACTTAAGGGTTTATCGGAATTGGACTAAGGGATTATCGGAATTCGACTTAAGGGTTGATCGGAATTGGACTAAGGGTTTATCGCAATTCATCTTCAGTTCTTCTTCACAATTCATGGTTTACTCAGTAGATTCCTAGCTTGTATAAGCTTGTGAAAATACTTCGACTTTGTGGAAATATCCTAACTTGTATAAGTTAGTGAGATACTATCGGAATTGCAATTTGTTATCGCAATTGCATTTCTTATCGGAATTGCAAATAGATATCGCAATTGCATTTCTTATCGGAATTGCAAATAGATATCGCAATTGCATTTCTTGTCGAAATTTCAACTTTCATCGCAATTGATTTTGAGACCAAGTTCTGTCGCAATTTACTTAATCTATCGCAATTGGATCAACAGTCATCGCAATTCAGATAACTCGTCGCAATTGGTAAACTGTGAACAGTGTTTGTCGAAATTGGATCAACAGTCATCGCAATTCAGTTAACTCGTCGCAATTGGTAAACTGTGAACAATGTTTATCGAAATTGGACGTGAACTGTAATCATCTTAATTCAAACTTAACCAAAACCAAACTTCATAACTCACAACACACTTCTCAATTGTCTACAAGATCCATAACAACACAAGTTAACTAATCACAATCATGTCTCAACCACCTTATTTCAATTACTTTCAACAGCAGTATCCTCAGCAACAGCAGTATTCTCAGCAACCGCAGTATCCTCAACAACAACTATTCATGCAACAACATCAATTCTTTCCACAGCAACAATCCCCTTAACAACAACCATACCAACAACAACCAATGCAATCCTTCCCACTTCCTGCAAAACAACCACATTTGGTTTGATCAAATGTGTGAGGCCATCAGTAGCTAACAATCTAGACATGAAGATGGATCACTTGACATACCTCCAATGCTCACTCCTGGAAATTATGTTCAATGGGCAAGTCGATTCTTAAGGTTCATAGAACTCAAGAAACCACATGGCAAATATATGAAAAAGGTTATAACTGAAGGTCCATTCCAAATGGCAACTACAACGGTTCCTGGAGATGCAACTGCTATTCCACCAAAACCTGAAACCGTGACCCCTGTTCCTGAAACTCAGCTTACTGCAGAGCAAATACTTAATCATGAAGCAAATGAACTTGCAATGTCATATATTCTTTAGGGAATACCTAATCTGATTTTCCGAAGCATTGATGCTCAGAAAACAGCTAAGGATATGTGGGAACACGTTCATCTCTTAATGGAAGGCACTGAACTAAACCAAGAAGACATGGAATCCAAACTTTACCTCGAATATACAATGTTCATGATTGAATCAGGGGAGTCACTTGAGTCTTATTACCATCGGTTCAAAAACATCATCAATGACTTGGACAGACACAACATTGTTTTACCAAGGATTGCAATCAACACTAAGTTTCTCAGCTGTCTTGGTCCTGATTGGCAAAAATATGTCACGTTTGTTCGTCAAGCTAAAAATCTACATAATGCATCTTATGGGTTGTTGTATGATTATATGAGGCACCATCAATCTGAAGTTGACAAAGATCGAGCTCTTCGCTGTACTTATTCACCTTCTACAACTCTAAATTCATTGGCACTGATAGCTGAATCTCACTTTGCCTCACCTCCACAATCAAACCATGCTTATGTCCAACAACAACATCACTTTACTTACCCTCAACAAACCCCATCGACCCAACTCATTCCATATGAGTCAACACAGCAAGCAACTGACAATCAACTTGTCCCCTATGACAACACTAACACCATGTTCTACACAAATACAAACAATGACGAAGACGATGCATTCAACTCTTTGAATGAAGGATATGCACTCATTGCTCGAGCTTTCATCAAATTCTCTAACAAATCCAACAATTGTCTCCGCACTTCATCTAACACAAGGAATCAAGCTGTTGTACAAGATGGACGGGTTGAAATACAGAATCGTACTTATGGAAGTACTGGATCAGGAGGTTATATGGGAAATTCAGGAAATGGACAACAGTTTAGTACAGCTAGTGGAAGTAAGAACAATGAAAGTGCTCCTCAGAAAAGGGTTGAACTTGTTGAAATTGGGAATACTATGGTTAAGTGCTATAACTGCAATGGGAAAGGTCATCTGGCTAATGCATGTCCCAAACCTAGAGTCAGAGGCAGTGAGTTTCATAAGCAGGCACTACTTCTAGCTCTAAAGGATGAATCAGGGGGCAATCTCACTGACAAAGAAAACAACTTCATGGTAAATGCATAATCATATGATGACATGGAGGATTTGGAAGCAAATGCTGTAGGATCCCACGAAAATCCATTATGATAATCCTCATTTATTAAAGATAACCTCGAGTTACCATTTAACAAAACCCATTTTTTTACAAGGAAATTTAATTTTTTTTCTTGATATATTATTTTCACCATGTCACGACATCACAACAATTACCAAATAACAACACTAGTACTCGACGTGTTTTACGAAACATAACTATTACATAAGAGTTAGTAGTTCACAAAAATCACCATTTACACTAATTATTATACTTCCTACCTACTTACAACTTATATTAATACAAACGTGTGAATATCTATACAATCCAACAACAATGGACAAAATCCTACCAAACCCCCTATGATATTTTGGATGTCGGTAAAATATGCATTGCTGTCCATCAAGATACAGTAACCATCAATAATAGAACTTGAAGACTATGATAAGTCAATAAAAACGTGTGATATTTCCTTTATATTATACCTGACCTAACACTTTCTACACACACTATATATCTCTCTCTCTTAAAACAGCCGACATCTTCACCCTCTCCTCTCTATCAAATCCGGCCATCTGAGCCGTCACCGCCGCTCACCTTACTACACCGCCACCACCACCTTGTTTATCTCATCATCCTCATCATTTCCATATACCCCACGCGCCTAGAAACCTCCTCTCTCGGTAACTATGATTTGTCCGACGAGTTTTTCGGCGACCCAAGTTGTTGCTGTAACATGTATAGATCGAGAGAAATTTCGGTTGTTGGGTTCGAGTAGCATCGCGCCGCCATTACAGCCACCATCTCCGCCGCTTCCTCTCGCTCTCTTCTCGTCATGGTAAAACCGAGAAACGTAGTTATTGTTTTCTTTTAAAAACCGACTTATATTTATTGATTTTTGATATTACCGATTATTATTGTTGTGTTTTTCGTGGATTAAATGGAACTAAAAAATCGAATAAAACTTGATATTAGTTTATGATATTAAAAACCGAATATAAATATGTTTTGAGGATCATTCGTGTGGTAAGAAAGCTAAGCGGGTTTATTTGATACGGTTTGATACGGGTCGGGTTAACCCGGACCCTTTGGTGGTGTTATCGTTGTGGTCATTACTATCGTTGTTATATTGTTGTCATGTTGTTGTCGTTGTTGATGTCGTTACCGGTTAGAAGCCGAGACCAAGAGGTCTCGGTGTGATTCGGGTTGAAATGGTCTTTGTTGTTTGAATCTCTGAATCAGGATGGTAGTTTCATTAGTCTAGTGTTGGGATGGTAACGGTTAACATGTTTCTATTTATTTGTTATTTGTCGTGGTCTCGAATGGTTGTTGCAAGTCGAGCTGAATTCGTTTGGTCTTGGTCTCGGTGCGGTAAATCGATCCTTGTGGTTATTGCTGACGTTACTATTAGTATTGCTAAAATGAGTGTTGTGGTTGCGTCATCGTGGTCATTGTTATGTTGTTGTTCTCGTTCGGATTGTGTCTCGGATTAACAGCCACCCACGAGGGTGCTATATTTTTTGAGTTCCTGCTTTTGAATTGCTTACAAACCGGGCCAAAGCCCAAATCATATTAATAGGTGTGTTTGTTTAAGTTTGGGCCTAAGCCCAACTTGATGTGTTGTTGATAAAAGGGCCGAAGCCCATTAGTGATATAAAAGAGTGTTGGTTGGGTTGAATTTGAGGATTTAGTGAAAACGGTAATAGTTAGTAAATTGTGGGGTTGAGATTGGGATATGAACCTTGTCGTGTCACTTGGTACGTTTTGATTACTTGGAAAATTTTAGTATGTTTTAGACATTTGAAATCGTACTTGGATTTGAATACGGATTTGGATTATTATAATTGGACATTGGACAATCGTGAATGGTTATCGGACTTACGATATTAGATGACGGACTTATTGAACATTTTATATTAGACTCGGACCGGACACAAAATCTTCAATAAAAACTAAACTAATATTACGAGAATAATAACGAGACATAAACTTATTAAATACTGTAATCTCAGTTTTGATTAACCCAAGTCTCGACGACTTAAGAAAAACTAGTTTTATTAGTTAAGCATATTTTTATTATAAAACGTTTATGTTTTATACAAGTTATTTGGGATAACGGGATAAATGTCGAAACGTACCAACTGACTTATTACTTAAGGTGTTTATTTGTCATTAACTCCTAGAGTTTGTCTTCTTTGGGTTGAGTCCTAGTCAGTATTCCCTCGACTATGTTGTTGTCTATTTCTTTTGGCGTGAGCTGTCTGTTGAGTCTAGGTTATCTTACCACACCACACGAAACATTGAAACTAAGCTTTTGATAAGTTTTGAAAACTGAGTAATCCACGAAAACTACGACACATTGTCTTTTATAGACTTTATTATTGTGCGAGACGTGTTTTGAGATAACTGTATACGTACTAGGTTGTGCCGATCCTAGACCGTTGTGTATCGTCGTGCTATATGTTTTGAGACCGTTGTGATATGCTCTAGATGCCAGTCGTGTCAGTGTGATCTTTGCTTTGCTGTGGCTAAGGTGAGTCGTGGCCCCTCCTCTTTTAATACTTGATTTATACTTTTTGGGGGAGATACATGCTTCGAAATATTTTACTCATTTATCAACTATATGATTTATTTTGCGATACAATACTTTTATAAGCACTATGAAAACTCTTATGACTTACCGTGAGTCGTGGCCCCTCCTATTTTAATACTTGATTTATACTTTTTGGGGGAGATACATGCTTCGAAATACTTTACTCATTTATCAACTATATGATTTATTTTGCGATACAATACTTTTATAAGCACTATGAAAACTCTTATGACTTACCGTGAGTCGTGGCCCCTCCTATTTTAATACTTGATTTATACTTTTTGGAGGAGATACATGCTTCGAAATATTTTACTCATTTATCAACTATATGATTTATTTTGCGATACAATACTTTTATAAGCACTATGAAAACTCTTATGACTTACCGTGAGTCGTGGCCCCTACTATTTTAATACTTGGTTTAATAACACTTTTGGGGGAGATACATGCTTTAATTGTTTTAAATTACTTATATAAAACTCTCATGATTTACTCAAAATCATCCACTATGCTTTACATGTTTGAATCTTACTTGAAAGGAATACATTCTCATTATATGTGCAAACTGTCTGTTTAGCTTAAACACGTAACTTGGAAGATAACATTTTTTTAGCTACTTGATGTAACATGATACTGAGGCTTATTGTATGCATTCATATAACAAATGAATGTACTGTTACTTTATTATGATATTTCTACATTTCACTAGAAATAATTGCCAAAACTAAAATTACGCATAATTCATGCACCCGGAAACCTATATTGCCTAAGTTTACTTTAATGCCATAAAGTCCCTTGATCATGAGCCATTAATCACTGCGGTGAGCACGAATATAGTGAACAGCTTCGAAACCTGTTAGAGGCTGACGACCTATCCCACTAAATACTTGGACGGAATGCCTATATGGTTAGTCGTATTTAGTCGCGATGCACTATATTTGAGAAAAATAGGAATTGGCAAGTCACCTATTAACATGAGGGCTATAAACACCCATCAGTAACCCTGGTGGGGCACCTCCGTTTTACGGTACTCTGTTAACGTTTTGCGTGTCATGAGGCTTAGGGCAATATAACTTTATGAATGTATGAATGTTTCATATATATCCTAGGATACAGCTGTATTTAGAAGGCCACCACTTTACACTGATAGATTTCAGACTCTAAATTACTATTCCCACTATGTGATATGATTGTGAATCCTGTACTTGAACTTTAATTGTTATCATATGTGACTTAAATGAGAATTCTACACAAGACAACCCAAAATGCTTGGTATATCGTTACATTTACAAGCTGACTCAGCAGTCTATATCGAGCGTATAACAACGTAGCTCATCTGCATCTATAACTTGAAACTTATGATTTTGGAGATCATACATGATTTGCTTGTGGATTTTTATACAACACAACTGGCTATTTATTTCATGAAGAATTATTATTTACTTCGACAATCACTATACACCTTTTAAATTCATTGAAAGAAAGTTATGTTCTAACAAACTCCACGAACTCACCAACCATTGTGTTGACATTTTAAGCATGTTTATCTCAGGTAATTAACGGAGCAGGACAAGACACGGAGCGGGCATCTTCTACTCTGATAAATAAACTGGTGTAAAATCAAATATGTCATTCTTTCCAAATTATCACATTTTCTCATGGGATTTTCAAATCGAATAATTTACATTTGTATCAAAAATATTCTTTTGAATGACATATAACTTTCAAAACGCCCCCTTCCGGGCCGTTTTCTGAAATTTAAACCTCGATCCTCACCGTAACACCCTAATTACTTTTCCGCTGCCACAAACCAAATTAGGGGGTGTTACTGTTTATTATCAGAGCCTATGGTTATAGAGAATCAAATGTTTTCAAACATCGAACTATAACCACACTTTCAAAATGAATGATTTTACACCATACCATTTTACGCCCTCCGTGTCTGCAGACTGCCGTGCTCAATACATTACCTATTAAGATTATTTTGCACTAATCTTTACATGCTTGATAATTATTCTTCACGCGTTACACACTGTATTATTTCACACTTACCGTTACGCTCTTAACGTACGAATTACTTATAATTATTATTTTCGGCTACTACAGTACCAAGTCGCCCAAAACAGTTGATATTACCAAACTTACCCTCCGTACTACTCGTGCATCACTTAATTATCATATCACTCCGGATGCTGAAGATCCATTTGTATTAATGTCACAACCCCAGCCTAATACGAAACTTACTCAATTATCACTCTTATTATCACCAATTCACTCACCCTTACGTCGAAAACTTAGAGGAACTGCTGAATCTTATCCATTGAAGAATTGATTGGTTGTCCAACAACATTCAAGGTTAGACAAAATTCACACTAAGAAACGATTTGAAAAGAGGTTGAGCCAAATTCTCCTTTAACTAAACTACCACACCCATATGCCCCAGTAACTCGACACAGAAAAGTTAGGATTTTAGCACATTATGAGTCCGAACTTTTTATGACACTAATTTGGAGCTACCTCAATGGATTTATTAAGAAGATACACCTATGTTTAGTACCAATTATACTACCATTTTCACCTTATTTCACCCTAGACATGATCAGGATAATGTCACCATACCTTACCACCACTAGTTTCATCATCCCCTTCACCGTCGGCTGGACCCGACTACTTGTTAAGACTACTCACCCAGACTTACCGGTTTACACCCCACCAACGGGAGTCGACTCCTAGAGAGAATTTACCCTCTCAGGTCTCCCTCGTAATTACTATTTCCCACCTGCTTTCACTCTTTCAGCCCGAATCCTCAAGGCTGGATAGAACTTTAGGACAACAGTTACCCACACACCTACTTCTCCCACCAGCATGACGCGACTGGAGCGTCACAAAGAACAGATTGATACACTCCCGAACATCATTGACAAAACACCACTCACGACCGACAACACCCTATCTGACCTTTTATCCGACAAGATGGACTTTCAGGACGGACTGACTAGGTTTCAGTCAGAGATATTAAGAAACACTCCCACATGACAGTCCTTACAATAAGAAAGACAGAGGTATATTAACCTGCTGCATGGAACATTAATAAAAGACCTTGTATCGTTTGCTTTGTAAAACAATCGATCAAGTTATTAATGTTATGATATTTACAGTGATTATACCCAGACTTACTACAATATTACCTACGATTGTTAGGATTCCTCATACCTGCCATAACTAGGCTATGACCATAGAATTCTTTAAGACAAAATTTCGGAAGAGAACTTGATGAATGAAGAGAAAGTTGTTGAACTTCGGTTTTTGTAGATGAAACAGTTTGTTCCTTAGCAATCCCATACCAAGAATTGAGTATTTATCTACGATATTACCCAGACACATCATGATTTATGAGGCTCAATTTGGTTATGATTTCGTTTTGAGACCACATTATTAAGACTAGTATACAAATACCTTGTTACTCGAATTATTCTAACATGGCCATTAGGTGGATTTAAATCCGTATTTCTTGGGATATCAATAGAATATGGCCAGCATGAGCATTACAAATACTCCACTAGTACCAACCATAACCTTGACTACTAAAGCTATCCAAAAGTTAGTAACCAATATTGTTGCTGTGATACTCGAGGTAACTATAGTAGCTTGTCCGAGTAGCAACAAAATAGCAAGAGAAGAAGAGAAGACGACTAAGTTCTATAAGCATATCCATGAAAGTTTCACAGGTTGTAGACCAATGCACCTTAAAGGTATAATAAGAATAACTGAATCTACCATCATCATTACCCAAGGATTTCTAGACCAAAAGTTAAGACACTGCAAGAATCAATGCCCAACCCAGAGTACCACTTAGGACAAAAAGACCAGTGAAAGAGAATGGAAACTCTTTAGAAACTTAACAATGTTGGAAGATGACACCTATATTAAGCAGAAAATAAATTTCTATTGTGGATAAGCAAACCCTAGTTTAAAACTTTCTAAGTTGTATCTCCTTTTATACTTTACCTTAGGTACGATGGATGTAACCTAAGCGTAACAATTATCTTTCTACCGTATGAAGACTCTACCTTGTGATATCTCCGAAATAACCATAATTCACGTCTATTTCAATCTCTATTCTATCCTTCATATTCATAGTCATTAGGTAACAATACCCTGATATCACTTTGGGAATTTGATTAAACACCAACCTTGACCAAACAATAGGTTATCACCACATTGTAAGAATTTCCACCCAAAACCTAAGTCTATACCGAGGATATCCTGTATTCACTTTAGAAATTCCTGACTTATCATCGGAATATTAACAAAAACTTCTTAAATTTTTGAAAATAATCAGAGGATGTCCGACTTTGTGACGGAACCATTACAAGTGAACCATATAAAACTTCTTGAAAAAGCATAAATCTCACGGTGACTGAGACAAGCATTACATTATTTGGTCCTCAAATTATACATAACCTGATCAACTATGTCTAATTTAGGAAGAATCATGTCCTGAATGAAACAGTTATCCTTCAGATTTTCTAATAACAATCTTCATTCAAAAGAAAAATCTTGAGACAAAATAAATTTCCCATAAACGTCACTTTGAACCAACCACAAATAAATACCTGCACATATTACCCACCATTCTTATGATAAAAGTACAAGCATTAGAAACTTAAGAATTCACAAGGATTTTTGGGAAGCACAAATAACATAAATTTTATTAGAATACGAGGAAATTAGTACATAACAATAACACTAGCAACGATAATGCTAAAGTTACAACTATTTATCCCAACCTTCCTACTATCTATTTTCCCCACGCCATATCCACGATAAGAGCTACAATCACCAACTGGATGACAAACGCTAAAATCACAATCAAATATTGGAAATCTTCTTCCGGAGCGTACCTCAAGTAGATAACCACAAGAATGACGTACATAATCACTAACATAATAATGAAGTGCGGCATTTTTGAGATGTGGAATAAGAGAAAAATAGTTTGTGGAAGAATAGAAATTAAAATGAAGTAATTATAGGCTAAATCTAGCCGTTGGAACCAAAACTAGCCGTTGAAGGCACTATTCACAACCGTTGGTATACACTGTTCACTAGCCGTTAAATTCCCACAGTTCCTGACCGTTATCCTCATTATTCACAATCCTTAGGTTCATTAATTGACCAAACATTTGAATTTATTCCATCTAGCATGAATAAATCTAACTAGATCTCGTTTCCTCGATTTCGGTTAGAAACCACTCGACAACATTTTTCATAACCCCTCACCCCCGAACACAACATTTTGTCAACAGCTATCATAGACTGAACTTCGGGACGAAGTTCAAAATTTAGGGGTAGATACTGTAGGATCCCACGAAAATCCATTATGATAATCCTCATTTATTAAAGATAACCTCGAGTTACCATTTAACAAAACCCATTTTTACGAGGAAATTAAATTTTTTTTTTCTTGATATATTATTTTCACCATGTCACGACATCACAACAATTACCAAATAACAACACTAGTACTCGACGTGCTTTACGAAACATAACTATTACATAAGAGTTAGTAGTTCACAAAAATCACCATTTACACTAATTATTATACTTCCTACCTACTTACAACTTATATTAATACAAACGTGTGAATATCTATACAATCCAACAATAATGGACAAAATCCTACCAAACCCCCTATGATATTTTGGATGTCGGTAAAATATGCATTGCTGTCCATCAAGATACAGTAACCATCAATAATAGAACTTGAAGACTATGATAAGTCAATAAAAACGTGTGATATTTCCTTTATATTATACCTGACCTAACACTTTCTACACACACTATATATCTCTCTCTCTTAAAATAGCCGACATCTTCACCCTCTCCTCTCTATCAAATCCGGCCATCTGAGCCGTCACCGCCGCTCACCTTACTGCACCGCCACCACCACCTTGTTTATCTCATCATCCTCATCATTTCCATATACCCCACGCGCCTAGAAACCTCCTCTCTCGGTAACTATGATTTGTCCGACGAGTTTTCCGGCGACCCAAGTTGTTGCTGTAACATGTATAGATCGAGAGAAATTTTGGTTGTTGGGTTCGAGTAGCATCGCGCCGCCGTTACAGCCACCATCTCCGCCGCTTCCTCTCGCTCTCTTCTCGTCATGGTAAAACCGAGAAACGTAGTTATTGTTTTCTTTTAAAAACCGACTTATATTTATTGATTTTTGATATTACCGATTATTATTGTTGTGTTTTTCGTGGATTAAATGGAACTAAAAAATCGAATAAAACTTGATATTAGTTTATGATATTAAAAACCGAATATAAATATGTTTTGAGGATCATTCGTGTGGTAAGAAAGCTAAGCGGGTTTATTTGATACGGTTTGATACGGGTCGGGTTAACCCGGACCCTTTGGTGGTGTTATCGTTGTGGTCATTACTATCGTTGTTATATTGTTGTCATGTTGTTGTCGTTGTTGATGTCGTTACCGGTTAGAAGCCGAGACCAAGAGGTCTCGGTGTGATTCGGGTTGAAATGGTCTTTGTTGTTTGAATCTCTGAATCAGGATGGTAGTTTCATTAGTCTAGTGTTGGGATGGTAACGGTTAACATGTTTCTATTTATTTGTTATTTGTCGTGGTCTCGAATGGTTGTTGCAAGTCGAGCTGAATTCGTTTGGTCTTGGTCTCGGTGCGGTAAATCGATCCTTGTGGTTATTGCTGACGTTACTATTAGTATTGCTAAAATGAGTGTTGTGGTTGCGTCATCGTGGTCATTGTTATGTTGTTGTTCTCGTTCGGATTGTGTCTCGGATTAACAGCCACCCACGAGGGTGCTATATTTTTTGAGTTCCTGCTTTTGAATTGCTTACAAACCGGGCCAAAGCCCAAATCATATTAATAGGTGTGTTTGTTTAAGTTTGGGCCTAAGCCCAACTTGATGTGTTGTTGATAAAAGGGCCGAAGCCCATTAGTGATATAAAAGAGTGTTGGTTGGGTTGAATTTGAGGATTTAGTGAAAACGGTAATAGTTAGTAAATTGTGGGGTTGAGATTGGGATATGAACCTAGTCGTGTCACTTGGTACGTTTTGATTACTTGGAAAATTTTAGTATGTTTTAGACATTTGAAATCGTACTTGGATTTGAATACGGATTTGGATTATTATAATTGGACATTGGACAATCGTGAATGGTTATCGGACTTACGATATTAGATGACGGACTTATTGAACATTTTATATTAGACTCGGACCGGACACAAAATCTTCAATAAAAACTAAACTAATATTACGAGAATAATAACGAGACATAAACTTATTAAATACTGTAATCTCAGTTTTGATTAACCCAAGTCTCGACGACTTAAGAAAAACTAGTTTTATTAGTTAAGCATATTTTTATTATAAAACGTTTATGTTTTATACAAGTTATTTGGGATAACGGGATAAATGTCGAAACGTACCAACTGACTTATTACTTAAGGTGTTTATTTGTCATTAACTCCTAGAGTTTGTCTTCTTTGGGTTGAGTCCTAGTCAGTATTCCCTCGACTATGTTGTTGTCTATTTCTTTTGGCGTGAGCTGTCTGTCGAGTCTAGGTTATCTTACCACACCACACGAAACATTGAAACTAAGCTTTTGATAAGTATTGAAAACTGAGTAATCCACGAAAACTACGACACATTATCTTTTATAGACTTTATTATTGTGCGAGATGTGTTTTGAGATAACTGTATACGTACTAGGTTGTGCCGATCCTAGACCGTTGTGTATCGTCGTGCTATATGTTTTGAGACCGTTGTGATATGCTCTAGATGCCAGTCGTGTCAGTGTGATCTTTGCTTTGCTGTGGCTAAGGTGAGTCGTGGCCCCTACTCTTTTAATACTTGATTTATACTTTTTGGGGGAGATACATGCTTCGAAATACTTTACTCATTTATCAACTATATGATTTATTTTGCGATACAATACTTTTATAAGCACTATGAAAACTCTTATGACTTACCGTGAGTCGTGGCCCCTACTCTTTTAATACTTGATTTATACTTTTTGGGGGAGATACATGCTTCGAAATACTTTACTCATTTATCAACTATATGATTTATTTTGCGATACAATACTTTTATAAGCACTATGAAAACTCTTATGACTTACCGTGAGTCGTGGCCCCTACTCTTTTAATACTTGATTTATAGTTTTTGGGGGAGATACATGCTTCGAAATACTTTACTCATTTATCAACTATATGATTTATTTTGCGATACAATACTTTTATAAGCACTATGAAAACTCTTATGACTTACCGTGAGTCGTGGCCCCTACTATTTTAATACTTGGTTTAATAACACTTTTGGGGGAGATACATGCTTTAATTGATTTAAATTACTTATATAAAACTCTCATGATTTACTCAAAATCATCCACTATGCTTTGCATGTTTGAATCTTACTTGAAAGGAATACATGCTCATTATATGTGCAAATTGTCTGTTTAGCTTAAACACGTAACTTGGAAGATAACATTTTTTTAGCTACTTGATGTAACATGATACTGAGGCTTATTGTATGCATTCATATAACAAATGAATGTACTGTTACTTTATTATGATATTTCTACATTTCACTAGAAATAATTGCCAAAACTAAAATTACGCATAATTCATGCACCCGGAAACCTATATTGCCTAAGTTTACTTTAATGCCATAAAGTCCCTTGATCATGAGCCATTAATCACTGCGGTGAGCGCGAATATAGTGAACAGCTTCGAAACCTGTTAGAGGCTGACGACCTATCCCACTAAATACTTGGACGGAATGCCTATATGGTTAGTCGTATTTAGTCGCGATGCACTATATTTGAGAAAAATAGGAATTGGCAAGTCACCTATTAACATGAGGGCTATAAACACCCATCAGTAACCCTGGTGGGGCACCTCCGTTTTACGGTGCTCTGTTAACGTTTTACGTGTCATGAGGCTTAGGGCAATATAACTTTATGAATATATGAATGTTTCATATATATCCTAGGATACAGCTGTATTTAGAAGGCCACCACTTTACACTGATAGATTTCAGACTCTAAATTACTATTCCCACTATGTGATATGATTGTGAATCCTGTACTTGAACTTTAATTGTTATCATATGTGACTTAAATGAGAATTCTACACAAGACAACCCAAAATGCTTGGTATATCGTTACATTTACAAGCTGACTCAGCAGTCTATAGCGAGCGTATAACAACGTAGCTCATCTGCATCTATAACTTGAAACTTATGATTTTGGAGATCATACATGATTTGCTTGTGGATTTTCATACAACACAACTGGCTATTTATTTCATGAAGAATTATTATTTACTTCGACAATCAATATACACCTTTTAAATTCATTGAAAGAAAGTTATGTTCTAACAAACTCCACGAACTCACCAACCATTGTGTTGACATTTTAAGCATGTTTATCTCAGGCAATTAACGGAGCAGGACAAGACACGGAGCGGGCATCTTCTACTCTGATAAATAAACTGGTGTAAAATCAAATATGTCATTCTTTCCAAATTATCACATTTTCTCATGGGATTTTCAAATCGAATAATTCACATTTGTATCAAAAATATTCTTTTGAATGACATATAACTTTCAAAACGCCCCCTTCCGGGCCGTTTTCTGAAATTTAAACCTCGATCCTCACCGTAACACCCTAATTACTTTTCCGCTGCACAAACCAAATTAGGGGGTGTTACAATTTGGAAGCAAATGCTGTTGTGATGCTAATGGCAAACATGTAGGAACTTCACATGAGTGACACAGGCCCAGTTTATGATACTGATGGTCTGTCTCAGGTATCTGATCCAACAACATGTCTAATACATGAAATTGCACCCCCTTCTGCATCTGCATCAGACGAGGATCAAGTTGTTCAAAATGATTCATTATTATCTCCTCAAGAAGATGAACAAATGAACATAGTTGTTACATTTGATGATGATCAAATTAACCCAGTTGTTACATTTGATGATCCAATTGATGACGATAACAATGATCAAATTGAACAAAATGAACCTTCGCTCGGTCCAGATCCAGAACTCATGACCTTACTATTGACCACCCAATCTCAATTGGACTCACAAAAATCTCAGAATGAAAAATGCAATGAAATCAACAGAACATTAAAAGCAAAAGTTGCATCATTAACTGCGGACCTTGAGTGCTGTAAAATACAACTCACAAATTTTGAAACAAAAGAAAAACGAGAACAAGGTTTTGAAGTTGCATTTCAAAAAGCTTATGTCAAAGAACAAGATTTACAACATCAAATACGAGAATTAATTGTTTCCAAAAATAACTTGGTTTCTCAAATGGAACAAAAAAAATTAGAATTCAAACAACAGGTTGAACACCTCAATTCTGAACTTTCAAAAACAAAAACAGAGTTGTCAACTTGTCAAGCTAGTTTTTATGAACATAAACAAGTGTCTAGGAAACGAATTGATTCTTATCTTGATGAAATCGTAGATTTGGAAAGTAAATTAAAAGAGTTTTAAAAAGTTGCTTATAAAACTGGTAAGTTTGTAACAACAATTCAAAAGTTTACTTTAAAGCAAAATCCCCAAGGTTATGGTTTTGCTATTGGTGATGACAAACCACGTTTTGTACACAAAGCACTCAAGGAAAATCCAAAGTTGTATAGTGCAGACCACCTCTTTGATGATTCAATTATGCGTGTTGTTGTATATAACTGTGAGGAAGAACAGGAACAGGACGAAGAGAGTCGATAAAAAATGAGCAATGTTACGTTCAATAAACCTTTTGATTGTTCAAACGTGCCTCATATTTCTGACACCTTCGTTCCTAAAAAAGATAAAATAGAACAACCATGGTTTGTAATGCAAATTCATGAATCTTCTTCTGATTTTGGTCCTGTTAAACCAGTGGCACAAATAAATGGTCCTTTACCAACTTCTGGAGTAATTGCACCATTACCTAAATGATGTCTTGTACTTAGATACTTTGATACGTTTATGGAAGACATCAACCTTTTAGAACAAGCAATTGAATGTAACTCTGAGATAACAGTTTCCACTTTTCAATCTGCTTACGAAAAAGAAAAGAGAGAAATTTTTGAAAAACAATTTTTACCATACGTTAAACATTTGCGTCTTTGTGCTACACACTGGGAACAGGAACTCTAAACAGAAGTAACATCCATGATGAACACTTTCAATGCAACAGAAAATTCGATCTCAAAACAAAAACGTCGAAACAAAGTTTTACAAAATGAACCTGATCGACTCTTGGAAGATGTTCTAAGTTCTGATAGTATCTCTGTGTTTATGAATTCGATTTATGAGTCTTGCAATTCTATGCTTGTTGATGATCATACTGCTGACACTGAAACGTTGAGACACGAAATTGAAACTTTAAAAAGAGAAAATGAGAGAATCATTAAACATAATGATGATGTGCAAAGTAAACTTTCAACAGAAAATTTTCAACTTAATCAGATGCTACAATGGTGTCAAACTCAGAGTCTTGATTTTGAATTAAAATTGAAAAGTCAAAATAAAACGATGTCCTTTCATAACTGTCACACATCCAAAGTTGAGAATCTTGAAGATGAAAATGCTGTTTTAAAAAGTCAAAATTTCAAATATGAATAGGAAATCGATGAAGTTTGTCAAAATCGTAATGACACCGTTCGCTTAAATAGAGAACTCGATTAAAAAATTCAACAAAAGAATCACATCATCATTGAACTTAAAGAGAAAATAAAGTTACTAGAAAAAGGAAAGTTTGGTAACACAAATGCGATTGCACCGGGAATGTAAAAAATGGACACAACACCTAGGCAAACATCCCCTCAGACTACTAATTTGAATCCTTCCACTTCTACAGGAATAGTACCCACTACTAGCGTTAGCAGATCAAAGCGTAAGAGCAACAAACAGAAGAATAGGATCTGGCAACGTAGAAGCGGAAAACTAGAAGCACCGGAAGTAGAAGATCAATTTAGGAATTTGAATAAAACTCATGTTGCATCTGATTTAGATTCTAATTTGGCAAATTGTAATCGTACTATCAGTGTAACGAATGATGAACCTTTGAATGTTTTGAATACTAATGCATCTTGTATGTTTTGTCGTAATAGTAAGTTATCTGGTGATCATACAAAATGTGTTGCCAACTCCCTTTTAACTCGTAACAAGAAACGTACATCTGGCATTCCCTCTAGGCCCACTATTGCTTCTTAGTATGTGCTAGGAAAACCGCCAAGTGTAGTTTCTAAAAATACCTTAGACACACCCATAGTTGAGCAGCGAATTCACTAAGAAGAAAGCTAAAACCAGTTGGACATGGAAACGTTGGTTACAAAGGAAACCTAGTTTTACATGGCTACCTAAAGTTATTAATAACTGTGTTACTAACCCAACGGAACCCACAAATTCTTTGGGTTCTACCGTTACATCACTCCATCTTCATCGTCTTCGTGTGATGCAGGTGGTACAAATTGTTCTATGGATTGTTGATAGCGGTTGTACCCGACATATGACAGGCAATCTCAAACTGTTAGTAAACTTTGTTGCAAAGTTCATCGGCACTGTCAGATTCGAGAATGATCATTTCGCTGCTATCATGGGCTATGCAGATTACGTCAATGGCAACATCAAAATTAGTCGTTTCTATTAGGCCTTGGTCACAACCTTTTCTCCGTCGGTCAATTTTGTGATGGGGATTTGGAAGTAGCATTTCGGGAGAAAACTTGTTTCTTTCGTGACTTACAAGGAAATGATCTAATTTCGGGCACTCGTGGAACTAGTCTTTACACCATCTCAATGTCTGATATGATTGCTTCTTCTCCTATATGTCTGCTCTCCAAAGCACATTCGATAAAATCATGGTTATGGCATAAATAACTATCTTATCTGAATTTCAAAACCATGACTGAACTCGCACGTCACAAACTAGTCGATGGTTTTCCATGGTTTCGATATTCAAAAGATCACTTATGTCCAGCTTGTGAACAAGGAAAAAGTACTCGTGCTCATTTCCCTTCAAAAATAGAACAAAATATATATATCATGTTCTTCAACTAATTCATATGGATTTATGTGGCCCTATGCGTGTTCAAGCAATAAACGGTAAACGCTACATTCTAGTAATTGTCGATGACTACTCCAGATGGACTTGGGTCTATTTTCTCCGAAGCAAAGATCAAGCTCTTTCAATGATCATCACCTTTCTCACAAAAATTCAAGTTCAGCTTCGTAATACGGTCAGAAAAGTTAGAACAGACAATGGAACTGAATTCAAAAATCAAACTCTTCGATCTTATTTTGAGAAAGTGGGAATTGAACATCAAACATCCATTGCAAGAAGTCCAAAACAGAATGGGGTTTTCGAAAGACGCAACAGGACGTTAGTGGAAGCTGCAAGAACGATGCTAATCAATGCTTAATTACAAGATTACTTATGGGCAGAAGCTGTATCAACTGCATGTTATACCCAAAACCGTTGTATGATAACCAAACGGCATCACAAAACTCCTTATGAGATTGTTCACAACCGCAAACCAAATATTCAATACTTTCATGTATTTGGTGCTCTTTGCTATCCAAATAATGATCGTGATGATTTTGGAAAACTCAAAGCAAAGGTTGACATTGGTATCTGATCTTGAAGATATGTATCTCATCAAAGTTCAAGGGAAGATGCATCATTTCTCAACTGATATTATGTACGCATTCAGCACTTCATTGCTCTACTACATCAGAAGAAAGATCATTCAGGAACGCGTTGAAGACTTGCAACTTGGGGTCGAGAGCTATCAAAGGAAGCTAAACTTAACCGCACCACTTCTACACCTTCTAGAGATCAACAAAGAACCTCAGTATACCTTAAAAAAAGACCCAACCTTTGGGTTTGTCTACAAAAGTGATCTATCCATCAACTGTTTCATGGGATACAAGGAGATTCATAAGTTCTGCGACCACACGTTGAAGAAAGTTCAAGATGGATTGGTTATTCGGGTAAGAGATCGGGAATTGTCCAAAACAACCAGGTGGACTGCTTCTTAAATGCGAGAAGTTCGTCAATTCATCCAGAAGATTGAGAAGAGGCTGGTCCTTAGAGATCAGATGCGGAGGCTGGAAAGTTATGTTAGAGGCAGACCATCATTTCCTATCAGAAACATCCAAAGTCCTGATCCAGTATTCACGATCTTCAGAAACATTGATTGATGTAAGATTTGGGTATTCTTTTGATCATATTTGCTTGTGAAACATAATGGCTTGTGCACACATAACAGTGCACAACCCGTTCTTTGTAAAGAAAGGACCCTGAGGTACGCTTCAGTGCCTCAATCCTAATATAAGGAGCGAAAGCTTCTTACTTTTGAGTAGAATTAATCAAAATTTGATAAATTTTTCCCAAAATTCTACTCAAAAGAACGAGTATTCCCTCTCGTGCTTAAAACCTCAAAAAGTGATTTCACTTGTTGAGGGGAAATACTTTAAATCATCTTTGTTCAAAACGTAAAGTTCTTGTTGGATTCTTCTCACAAACCTCAAAAATCATATTTTAATCAAAATGTTTTCCAAAAACAACATCAATATGCTATTTTTGAGGGGGAGAATAATAATGTGATTAAAATATGGTAACAAGTGTATGGAATCTCGCATGAGCTCAACTCAGAGATTACAAATGAATTGACGAAACTTAAATGTCATTAATCGAAAGGACTTGTCCTGGACGGGTAATGTCACACCCCCAAATTCGGGTCCAGCGGAAGACTACGTGTCGCTGGGGTGTAACTCAATTGGTATCACAACACAAGTGCAAAGAACGGTTTTTATTTCATTCATTTAGAATAACATTGTTTACCAAAAATGTTATATTACATTGTTAAAAGTGATGCGGAATTAGGCCCTTAAAATATAGTTTGAAACGGTCCCTGTATAAATATCAGAGTCTTCTATGACCATGCCATGCCCTGCCAAAGCCTCCAGTGGCGTGCCTTTGCTAAATACCTGAAAATACATGCTAAAACGTCAACACGAGGTTGGTGAGTTCATAGAGTTGTTTGTAAAATGTAATGCCTTTGAATAATGATTTCCCAGCAAAGGCATTGTAAATCCACTCAGTCCCAAGCCTTGGCCATAACAAGACTTGCAACCTGTGTGTTTACAACCCACTGCCAAATGAGTTTTGGTTTGGTGAATAAAAGTAATATGTGGACCACAAGATTCACAGTACATTTGGTTGATCAATACATTCGATGATGTGACCAATTCATTCGGTTGTGTGACCAGTTCATTCGTCATGTGACCCGTTCATTCGGTCATAATACCCGTACATTCGGTTATGTGACCCATTCATTTTGTCATGTATGTACATAGTAGTGGAGCCGGTTCATTCGGTTAAGTATGCATAATGTTTGAAGTACTTGTGTCCATGAGTGATAAGAATTTAGTGCAATACTAGTGAATACATTCGGATGAATAACACATTCATAAGTGGAGCAAGTAATGCTTTGATGAAACAAGTGGCATAATCAAGTAAATCATGTATACATTTGGATGAAAATGAGCATGTATTCTCCCCCAAAACAGTTATTCAAAACGTACGAAAGTAGGGGCTATGAAACTCACCTGGTGCGATAGCTACGATGACAAAAGTGGATACACTGAAATGAGGCACGATTCTCTAACCGCGACCTAATATGAATGATGGAATCTAATGTAAGAAATGAGATGATGCTGCACATGCAAATACGTATGTTATCGATACCACTTGATGATTTTGGAAAATAACGTTTATCGTCGAAAAATACTTTTTTGACGTCTCGTTAAGTTAATAAACACTTTTCGTGTAAATAGGTTGAAACGGTACTCCACGATCCTTGTTTGGTGTTATATTGGTTAATATAATGTTTTCGCCGCAAAATAACTCTTTTTACAACTCGTGAAAATATGCCAAAACGGCCTCGTAAAACTAGTCGTGAAATATAGCTCGATAAGTGTTAGTGACAAAACTCGATGTTTTTGTAAACCTTGTAACAATATCTAAATATCGTTATATTCAACTTTTGACCAATTATGTCTCGATCAATTAGATAATCGGCTATCAACTTAGTGACTTGTAAAAATACTAGTTTTCATACTTAAAACACCTTATAAAAGTGGGCTGTCAAAATAAGTGATGAATTGTCGGGCTTTAAACGTGTATATCTCGGTCGTTATAAGCTCGTTTTCTACGTTCTTTATATCCACGGTTTCGTATAAATATAAACTAACATATTTTCAATGGCTCGGCTCATCTAGATCACGGCTAACGACTCGTTTTGCCCCTTAAAGTTCGGCAATCAGCAACAGTTTTTCTGAAAAATATAGTTTTCGTCGCGTAACTTAAATAATTCATAACCTCTTCGTTATAAGTCGGATTTTAGTGATTCCGGCGCCCACGGTTTCGTTTTTGAAAGTACTTTCTGAATATTTAGACCAAAATAGTTCAAAAATTACTGAGGTTTCCAGATCTGCCGTTTATGGACAGACCCTCATCTATAATGTTTAAAAATCCATTTTTAAAGTTCTAAACTTACTCAAATCTCTTCAAATCAACTCCACAAGTTCGCAAATCCTACCATACACCTTCTTAGGGTGTCATGGGGTCCTAAACATCACCAACCTTGATGGGTTTCATGAGATTGTTAATAGAAATTATAGATCTATTGTTTATTAAGAAAATGAGTGAAGTGGTATGTATAACATATTTATTTGCACAACTAGCTTCTAAAATAACTTGAAGATACAACAATACATGAATAAAATAAAGTATGAAATGATCAAAATAATGTTCTTGGACTTACTTGAACTATTGAAGAGTTTTGGATGTAAAATGATTAAAACCTTGGGATTTTTATTTCAAAATCCTAACAAGGAGTATAAATGGGACTTAATTAACACTTGATCTTCAAAAATTGATGGATTTCTCTTGATGATCTTGCTTGGGTCGTGGGTTATAGTGAAGGAGAAAGAGAGAATTTTTGGTTATTTTGCTTCTTGAATTTGTATAATGAGATGTTAGTGAAATAAAATAGAAAACACATGTACTTGTATCATTAAATTAAATGTAAGAAAATCAAGTGCAAATGGAAGACTTTAGGGGCAAAGTTGGCGTGTAAAATGGAAAGGATGGGATTGGTGATGGCCCATGAATATCTTGTCTTTAATTTTGTAAGATTTTGTAGTTTAAATGGTACATTAGGTGTTATCGGGTACCGAGTTAACTAGAAATAACTCGTGACGAGGTAAAATAAAATACGACGAAGTTGTAAAAATTATAAAATCATGTTACTAATAAGAATCGGGTGTCGGAATAACTATCGGGTTTAATTATCGTAAACCGACGGAGTTATAAGCGTATACCGGAAAATATAGCAAATGGTTTTAAAACACCGGGTAAATTAATAATATAATTTTTATATCATTATAATAAGTATGAAAATATGTTAGGATCATTGTCGGGAGTATCGGGTATATTGTTAGTAGTAAAAACTGAGTGGTAACGTTAATTAATAAAATAACCATACGTAAATTGAAATAATGCATACCCGTGCATGACCTAGGATACTGATGATTTGTAGACTACTTCTAGTCTATATGACGGGTCCTGAATGAATGCTGCATGAATATGCCGCTAAACCTCACCGGTTACGCGTATTTGAAGACCCGTAAACCCAGTTTACGAAGTAATGAACGATAACCATGAATAGTGAATTCTTCCGGGAATGAATAGTGTCATGTGAATAGTAAAATTTCTGAACGCTTCTCAGAATCTCAAATTGACTCCGAAAACGATGAATAGTAAAATAATGAATAGTGATCGGTGAATAGTAATTGATGAATAGTAATTTCCCGAGATGAATAGTGAATATGGAAAATATCCTGAAAATGCGGGTTGTGACAGTCTCCACCCGTTAAAGGAATTCAGTCCCTGAATTCAGTTAGCGTTGGTCTCTGGAGGGTACTCGGTGAAGAGACGTGGGTATATGAGTCACTTTGCGGTTATAAAACACAGAACATTCATTAGATCGGAATCGTAATAGTACATGAAGTTCGTACGATAGAACACAAAGTGGACACAAAAGAAATACAACACTAGAGGGTTTACGCTTCCGTTAAAATAGATAAGGCAGAAGTTCTCTTCTTAACCATTGTCATTGTTGTTGTTGTCCTGACGAGCCTCGCACTCCAACGAACTCTTCCTCCATTCTGGTTTCTCAGCTCTGGACATTCACTCTTGAAGTGTCCAATTACTCCACACTCATGGCAGGTTACCGTGACTTTCTGATGCATTACGAGGGTGGGAACCTTGCAATCCTTGGCTTTGTGTCCGACCTTTTGGCAGTTTCCACATTGAGTGGGGCAAGGTCCCTTGTGGTGAAACCGGCACTTGTGGCACTTGGGCAAAGTCCCGGCATATCCTTTCCTTTTACTTGGTCCTGCAACGTAGGCCTTAACCATTTCATGTCCTTTGTTTGGCTGCCATACTTGATCGTCTCGTTGGTTGTCATCCCTTTTCCTCTTGTTTTCGTTGTTGTTGTGGTTGTTGTTGTTGACAGTAGTTTCTTGCTTCACTACTTGAGCCATAAGCTTTTGAGACATTCTGATAGCCTCGTCCAGTGTGTGTGGTTCAGAGGAAATCACATCTCCTTGGATGTTGTGAGGTAGTCCACCAGTGAAATTTCTAGCAGCTTTTCATTATCTGGAACCATAGTTGGACATAGCACAGCCAATTCTTGAAATCTCCTGATGTATGTTTCGATATCATTACCTGTTGTCACTAGCTCGTAAAACTCTGTTTCCAGCTTCTTTATTTCAGTGCGTGGACAGAACTTCTTAGTCAGCAACTTCTTGAATTCATCCCACGTAAGCTTGTGAGCATTTTCCATTCCCACGGGTTTTGCATAAGAATTCCACCACGACATAGCTTCCTCAACAAGTGTACTAGCAGCAAACTTTACCTTGTACTCCTCTGGACAGTTACATAGAAGAAACATAGATTCTATCCCTTCATACCAACGGATCATAGCAGTGGCTCCTTCAGTGCCCTTGAATTTTGGGGGATCTCCACTCTTAAAGTCCTTGTATGTACATTTACGACCATTAATACCATTAGCAGCCATTCCGGCAACTCCTGCGGTTTCTGCCCGAGAAGCGGCTTCAGCAGCCCGTGCAGCTACGACCTCCCTTTCAACTACTAGTGCTGCCTCTATACTATCCGCAACAAGCTTCCGAATAGCAGCTGGTGTCATAGTTGAAGTAGCTTTCTTTGGCGGCATAACTCTTCAAAACAAGAAAAGAAGGGTGAAACGTAAATAAGACGTTTCCTAGAAGTAGATGTTCTGAGTGGCTTGTCATAAAATGAAAACTTGAAGTCGTTATGATTAGTTGACATGTTTCTAGGCGGTGGTTCACGAGGGAAATGAAGGCATGAATGTTCTATAATCTTGGTTAGGAGGTTGGATTCATCCCTATAAATGTTTCTTGGTGAGCATTCGTACCATAACGGATCTTGTAATTCGGTCAAGCCGATACTCTCTAGATGATAGAAGTTCGGCGATCAGGCCAGTGATAGCGGTTCGGATGGTTTAGTGATACTTTGAGATTTCTGTTGAGTTTTAAATGGTCTTAATGTACCGAGGGATCCTCCTTATAGATGGTATGGAAAGCCTTTCCTAAGAAGGTCTTTGATAATATCCACTTATTAACATTGGGAGTAGGGAGTGATGAGTAACCTAGGAATCCATAGAGTGTCGTCTAATCCTTGTATATGGGACTGGGGAAAGGAAATGATGGTGATGGTGAGAAGGGAAACGACTGTAACAACCGCTATATGACCAATGGTGAGGAAGTCAAATAACAATGATGAGGAATTCACATAACAATGATGAAAGAGAGTACGGTGATGTAAAAGTATGGTGCATAATGGGAACGTCCATGAGATGCAATGATTTATCGGCGCACTTTCAATCAGTGGTAACAGAAGTGGTGTAGGTGCGAAATGTTCTTGCAACGTTTGAGTACGCACACCTGAATGAAACATTTGGAAGTTGGGTAGAGAATTGATCTGGACAAAATTTTATTATAACCATTCTCAGTATTGCAAAATTCATCTCTGAGTCGGATATAGGTGGTCAGCCTATGTCCCACTATCCCGGGTCGAATATAGATGACCAGTCTATATTCTACCGAGGTTCCATGAATTTTGAAATACTCAGCTCAGTCATACTAATACTATGTCCTTCACATATGAAAAGATATTCTGAAAGACTAATGTAAATGACCAATCTCGAGGTCGAATAATGAAACTACGCAAGGAAAAAGGCATAACAATGAAACGCATATGATATGTAAGCATACTAATAGGGAAGGCAATTAAGGTAATCAACTAGAATAAGTGAGTGTAATCTATCTGATAATGAGATACAAATCTCATCAATTATGTCAGCAACAAGCCACAAATGAGGCATCAGCTTGGCAGGCAGGCACGTGGCGGTCATAGGATTAAGTTTTCGTGAAAGTAGCTATAGTCTAGGTTTTAAAAACACTCAGTTCTCTATAGCCGAGGCTCTGATACCAATCTGTCACACCCCCAAATTCGGGTCCAGCGGAAGACTACGTGTCGCTGGGGTGTAACTCAATTGGTATCACAACACAAGTGCAAAGAACGGTTTTTATTTCATTCATTTAGAATAACATTGTTTACCAAAAATGTTATATTACATTGTTAAAAGTGATGCGGAATTAGGCCCTTAAAATATAGTTTGAAACGGTCCCTGTATAAATATCAGAGTCTTCTATGACCATGCCATGCCCTGCCAAAGCCTCCAGTGGCGTGCCTTTGCTAAATACCTGAAAATACATGCTAAAACGTCAACACGAGGTTGGTGAGTTCATAGAGTTGTTTGTAAAATGTAATGCCTTTGAATAATGATTTCCCAGCAAAGGCATTGTAAATCCACTCAGTCCCAAGCCTTGGCCATAACAAGACTTGCAACCTGTGTGTTTACAACCCACTGCCAAATGAGTTTTGGTTTGGTGAATAAAAGTAATATGTGGACCACAAGATTCACAGTACATTTGGTTGATCAATACATTCGATGATGTGACCAATTCATTCGGTTGTGTGACCAGTTCATTCGTCATGTGACCCGTTCATTCGGTCATAATACCCGTACATTCGGTTATGTGACCCATTCATTTTGTCATGTATGTACATAGTAGTGGAGCCGGTTCATTCGGTTAAGTATGCATAATGTTTGAAGTACTTGTGTCCATGAGTGATAAGAATTTAGTGCAATACTAGTGAATACATTCGGATGAATAACACATTCATAAGTGGAGCAAGTAATGCTTTGATGAAACAAGTGGCATAATCAAGTAAATCATGTATACATTTGGATGAAAATGAGCATGTATTCTCCCCCAAAACAGTTATTCAAAACGTACGAAAGTAGGGGCTATGAAACTCACCTGGTGCGATAGCTACGATGACAAAAGTGGATACACTGAAATGAGGCACGATTCTCTAACCGCGACCTAATATGAATGATGGAATCTAATGTAAGAAATGAGATGATGCTGCACATGCAAATACGTATGTTATCGATACCACTTGATGATTTTGGAAAATAACGTTTATCGTCGAAAAATACTTTTTTTGACGTCTCGTTAAGTTAATAAACACTTTTCGTGTAAATAGGTTGAAACGGTACTCCACGATCCTTGTTTGGTGTTATATTGGTTAATATAATGTTTTCGTCGCAAAATAACTCTTTTTACAACTCGTGAAAATATGCCAAAACGGCCTCGTAAAACTAGTCGTGAAATATAGCTCGATAAGTGTTAGTGACAAAACTCGATGTTTTTGTAAACCTTGTAACAATATCTAAATATCGTTATATTCAACTTTTGACCAATTATGTCTCGATCAATTAGATAATCGGCTATCAACTTAGTGACTTGTAAAAATACTAGTTTTCATACTTAAAACACCTTATAAAAGTGGGCTGTCAAAATAAGTGATGAATTGTCGGGCTTTAAACGTGTATATCTCGGTCGTTATAAGCTCGTTTTCTACGTTCTTTATATCCACGGTTTCGTATAAATATAAACTAACATATTTTCAATGGCTCGGCTCATCTAGATCACGGCTAACGACTCGTTTTGCCCTTAAAGTTCGGCAATCAGCAACAGTTTTTCTGAAAAATATAGTTTTCGTCGCGTAACTTAAATAATTCATAACTTCTTCGTTATAAGTCGGATTTTAGTGATTCCGGCGCCCACGGTTTCGTTTTTGAAAGTACTTTCTGAATATTTAGACCAAAATAGTTCAAAAATTACTGAGGTTTCCAGATCTGCCGTTTATGGACAGACCCTCATCTATAATGTTTAAAAATCCATTTTTAAAGTTCTAAACTTACTCAAATCTCTTCAAATCAACTCCACAAGTTCGCAAATCCTACCATACACCTTCTTAGGGTGTCATGGGGTCCTAAACATCACCAACCTTGATGGGTTTCATGAGATTGTTAATAGAAATTATAGATCTATTGTTTATTAAGAAAATGAGTGAAGTGGTATGTATAACATATTTATTTGCACAACTAGCTTCTAAAATAACTTGAAGATACAACAATACATGAATAAAATAAAGTATGAAATGATCAAAATAATGTTCTTGGACTTACTTGAACTATTGAAGAGTTTTGGATGTAAAATGATTAAAACCTTGGGATTTTTATTTCAAAATCCTAACAAGGAGTATAAATGGGACTTAATTAACACTTGATCTTCAAAAATTGATGGATTTCTCTTGATGATCTTGCTTGGGTCGTGGGTTATAGTGAAGGAGAAAGAGAGAATTTTTGGTTATTTTGCTTCTTGAATTTGTATAATGAGATGTTAGTGAAATAAAATAGAAAACACATGTACTTGTATCATTAAATTAAATGTAAGAAAATCAAGTGCAAATGGAAGACTTTAGGGGCAAAGTTGGCGTGTAAAATGGAAAGGATGGGATTGGTGATGGCCCATGAATATCTTGTCTTTAATTTTGTAAGATTTTGTAGTTTAAATGGTACATTAGGTGTTATCGGGTACCGAGTTAACTAGAAATAACTCGTGACGAGGTAAAATAAAATACGACGAAGTTGTAAAAATTATAAAATCATGTTACTAATAAGAATCGGGTGTCGGAATAACTATCGGGTTTAATTATCGTAAACCGACGGAGTTATAAGCGTATACCGGAAAATATAGCAAATGGTTTTAAAACACCGGGTAAATTAATAATATAATTTTTATATCATTATAATAAGTATGAAAATATGTTAGGATCATTGTCGGGAGTATCGGGTATATTGTTAGTAGTAAAAACTGAGTGGTAACGTTAATTAATAAAATAACCATACGTAAATTGAAATTATGCATACCCGTGCATGACCTAGGATACTGATGATTTGTAGACTACTTCTAGTCTATATGACGGGTCCTGAATGAATGCTGCATGAATATGCCGCTAAACCTCACCGGTTACGCGTATTTGAAGACCCGTAAACCCAGTTTACGAAGTAATGAACGATAACCATGAATAGTGAATTCTTCCGGGAATGAATAGTGTCATGTGAATAGTAAAATTTCTGAACGCTTCTCAGAATCTCAAATTGACTCCGAAAACGATGAATAGTAAAATAATGAATAGTGATCGGTGAATAGTAATTGATGAATAGTAATTTCCCGAGATGAATAGTGAATATGGAAAATATCCTGAAAATGCGGGTTGTGACAGGTAATAACTTCAAGCTGGTCTAACTAGTGATGTAAGCGTGTCTCGAATAGGACTTGTCTAAGTAGAGTGTATCATTTCGAGAGATTTTCTTTGAATGTGACTAGGACGGGTAATAATTTCAAGCTAGTCTAACTAGCGATGTAAGCGTGTCTCGAATCGGTCATGTTCACTGAAAATCAATCAATTCAAAAATGCAAACTCCACCCGACATGTGCAAATTTATCTTACAAACTTATGAGCACATGTGAAGGGGGAGTATTTCAGAAAAAGCAAAACTCTCAAGGTGTTAACAAAATATGTTTTATAATCATAAATACTTTGAGAGATTTTCAAATGAATGGTTTATGGAAACATAGGATAGTCATGGAGTTATAAGGTGACTAAGGTTAGGAAATACGTCCTATGATCCGCAAGAACCAGAGGGATATACCCATGGACAATACCAATAGTTTAGTACTAGAAGTCCTTAGGATTGAAAAAAGGAGTAAAGAAATGAAAGGAGTAGGAAGGGGTTGAAGAATTAAAAAGAAAAGTAAATGAAAGGGTGAAAAGAAATAGCCCTCCAAATGATCAACCTTAGAGCAGAAACCGGGTTCAACTCATATGCTAATGGATGTTACTAAAGTAACACCGGTATTGAAGACAAAGACGTCATGGACCCAGTGACGCACTGCACGTAACCTCACTCAAGTATCTCTTAAAAGATGCTTGTTTCATTCCTCACGGAGAACCTTTCCTAATCTATCGACCTTTCACTACGAAATGTGTTGATATTGAAAAGGAGGCAATCTGCTCTATGCCTCCGACGACTTAAAATAAAAGCGCACTAAATCGAGTCTAGAGCCGCGAGATGCAACAAAAGATCTCTTAGGAACACTTAATATTTCTACACTGGTTGTTCAACATTAAGGACACCAGTTGTAAATAACAAGAGTCCTACGCAGATCTTAGCAATATGCCAAGAACATTCATGAGGGAACTCATAATTGTGATTCTAAGAGATTGAATGGAAATTCCTGCCAGGGTCAACATCAAACAGCCATGAAAGCAGGTCACTTCGGTAATCCCTTGTGGGTTACACTTAGTATTCACGGTGGTTTCAAACGGTCTACAGTCGTGGAGTGATACTTCGGTATACTTCAGCGGCTCACCCTGAATCGTTGATAAACTTCGGTATATCTGTGTAAGCCCTCTTGGGGGTATCCGGTTTAGGAACAACCTTTGTAAGGATTAGAGAGAGTTTTCACACTATGCTGTTAATTATCTTGAAGTCCGAACATGTAAGTGCTAGAAACTTTATTGCTAACTGTTTTCATGCAGGTACACATGGAGAACCGAAGTTCCAGCTGAGACCATCACTACCACCATTATCATCAACTATATTCCATCTCCACATGCTCATACCTACATCAGAAAGTCATTCAAAGTTCAAAGACAATTCTGATCAAAGATCGAAGCAAATGTTAAAAAGTCAAAGCTCAAAGCTAAAGAATGAGAATCACTTGAAGTATAAAGATCAAAGTCAAAAGAAGTATGAGCATGGTGGAAAAGACGTAAAGACATCAGAATTAAAGACGTTGATGAAAGGTAGATCACAACAATATCACATCACACATAACAAGAACAAAGAACAAAGATACTAGAGACTTCTAAGCCAAAGAAGCAAAGAAGACATCAAGCAACCTTGATGACCAACCCTTAGGGGGAGATTGTTGGGAATACATTTAATTAATATCATGTGTCGGTCATTATCTTATGTAACAGGTTGCTTAAGTTATAGGTCTTTATGTTTGTTTTATGGCCGGCCCAATGTAGAAGGCCCATGGGCCGTGCCTTTTAGTTAGACGTATGGATGGAAGATCCTAGGAAGTGTTGCCCTAGTCTTCTACTCCTATATATAGACATGTAAACATACTCTTTTATTGTTGGTTATTTCATATATGCAAGCAAACTTTTGTCATTCTCTCTTATGAAGTAATCAAACCATTCTATCTCTCTTTCTCTAATTTCTATCTTTCATATACTTGTGTTCTACTATTAAGGTGATCTAACACTCCCATCTCAAATTTGTACATGACGGCGTCAGGTTGTAGAATCTTTAAATTCCTCGGAAGCGTCACTTGATAAACTTGAAAAAAAATCCAGCTTCATAAACAAGGGCAGGCGTCACATTGTAGCTTGTGACGCCGTCAGATTTCCAAGTCTGACAGGTTTTTCGCGACTTCGTCATTTTCTTCACTTTTTCGTCCAAATATGTCCAAAAAGTGCCGATTTCCAGAATTCTCGTCCCAAGTACCTATAATACAAAAAGAAATGATTTGAGGCAATATTTGATCATATTTATAAGATTTTGGGCTTAAATGATCCCTTAAAAAGGTACCAAATAAATCCTTATAAAATATCCCTACACTTGGGATTTTGTAGGATCATGTTTAAAGTTAATTATTGTGATTCGGGAGGTCGGGTATGATGGAAATAAATGATAGCCATGGTTAGAGAGAGAGAGTAGAGAGAGAAAGGTAAGAGTGTGTTTATTGATAATATGAAAGAGTAAATTACACACACAAGTCTCACCCCTCCATGGAAGTATGGAGGGGTATATATAGCCTAACACAAGCTAAACTATTACAATATTATATAGCTAGTCCATGTGTTTTGGTTTAATAGGATAACTAATGTAATTTCATAAATGTCGTTCCATTTACGTGTTAGGAGCATTCCCAACAATCTTCCCCCAATGGGATGACATAAGGGATTACTTACAATATTTCCTACAACTAAAAATATAAGTAAAATAAAGTCTTCATAAGGTCTTCAAATGCTGAGGATGACTACAGCTTACGCTCTTTGTTTTCAACTTGTACCTCGGCTTGAGAACTTTTCTTCACTTGTAGGAAAATGATGGAATATGCATGAACTGGATTAACTTTCCCCCAATTCATGCTGCATGTCTTTAGCAGCTTCTCCGTACACTTCTTTTTGGCGAAGTTTCTGAATCAGCTTCCCCCCAAACTGACAACTGTCTTCAGCAGATTCGAAACTTTGATGTAGTTAACATGTCTTTTAACTTTTGAAGTTTGAAGTACGCAACAGAATTTGTAGATAACACCGTAAACCACACCAAGCAAATCTGACTAGTCACTTAATCACAATTATACTCAATGCGAAAACTTCGTTCAGGGGTAACATGCAAGAAATCAGCAAGATTTTCTCACATATGTAGGCTACTTCACACTTCACAATCTGCGAAATTTGAAATGATAACAACAAAAACACAAAACTTAACCACTGATCATCTCTGCGGACGTCTCTCCGGTAGTCATAAAATTGTAAGCTTGATCATGTGAACCTGTTGTGTGTCCCCGATGTGCAAATTTCTTCCCCTTGATTACAGATCCTCGTGAAAAAAGAGTGTTTTCGCAAAGAAATTAAAAAAAAATCAAAGAACATCCACCTCTCTTCCCCCACGATGTCTTCGCGGAATCGGAAGCATACACACTATGTTTACGATGGAAACGGAGGCAGCGTGACCTTGTATATAAAATTAGTCAAATATGTGTGAAGGACCATAAATAGCCCGTGAGAATCAACTGCTGATAACATCTCTACTCATATATACTCCTCTCAGCTAACTCTTTACCGACCCCATTATCATTTTGATGGCTCTTTGTAGTGACTACTGATGTAGAAAACTCAATATGACGAACTTGAGACTGAAGTAAAATAACCCAAACTTGTGACTTAAACTTGTGTTAGTGCAAATATTACGATATTTAAACTAAACGGTTTCTTCGGTTTTAATAATGAAAAACATGTAACTTGTAATGCATAACGTAAAATGCGCAAGTTACTTGTAAAATAAATCATCAATGCATACTTACATCAACACCTCTCGACGTCTCAAGTATGCTTCAACAAAGTCGTAGATTTCAATCCCGACTCACTCAAGGTATGAACAAACAAATCTACAACTTGACTAATGATCAAAGGATTATATTTTTCTCTAAACTTCACATTTTTAATGTGACAAAACATTTTTTAAATAATACATTTTACAAATTATTTTTGAATTAAAAAGAAACGTTTTAATTTGAAAAATAAGTTTAAAATCACCAACAACTATTTCCCCCCCAAATTAGCTCCAAACTTCCCCAAATAAACTTTCACCACTAAAAACAAAATTTGGAGCGTCCCTGTCTGGGACGGTACCACGGTACCACTAAATTTAGTGGTACCATCGGGTATTTAGTGGTGCCGTCCTACTGTAACGGTCAGATTTCTTTTGCCTATAAATACCAGTCTATTTCACAGTTTTTAGGCATCTTTTTTTACACACAATTTTCTGAGTTCAAATCTACTATCACATATACTCTCCTTTGATCATGTAGTTATTTTATCTTTGTCTAAGAGTTATCCAATCATCCATTCAAGTGATCACCTTCATTCCTCTATTAGTGCAAGAGAAGAACACATCGTATCATAAAGATACAAAGTGTTATAGTGTTAGTGTAGTGCACTCATAACATTCGTTACGTAGCTGTTGTATCTTGATATACATCAAGTTGTCTATCATCTTGCTTAGCTAGTTCGTGTAGATCATTGTGATCTTATAGAGATCGGGGAGATCTTGCGTAGCTTGTGTTGATAGTGAGTAGATCGGGTAGATCGTGTGAAGATAAAGTAAATTGGGTAGATCGTGAGTAGATCGGGTAGATCGAGTGTAGATCATGTGGATCTTGTAGCTTGTGTGATTTGTGAAGATCGGGTAGATTATGAGTGAGATTGGTACTAGCTAGATTAGTACTCGACATTTAGCTTAATGTCGGTAAATAATGTAAGATTCGCGGTTTATGTGTTTAGGCCTCAAAATACAAGGTTTGTTATGTTGGGCCATAAAACATAACGGGTTTGGTTGAACCCGAAGAAGAACTCGACACCTAGCTTAGTGTCATAAAATATTGTAAGCGATGTTGTATGGTTTTCTCCGCCAAGAAAGGAGCTTGTTGATTAGTGAAGTAACTCTCGAGTTGGGTACTCTGGGAGTGGAGTAGGGCGAAGAGGAGCTTCATGACCGAACCACTATAAATCACTGATAGGGGGATTCGATCGATACACTGGAAGGTGGTTAAACCTTTGTTACTTTGTGTATGTGATATGTTGAGTTAATATGATCAAGTACGCGGAGTTTACTTAATCACACTTAGAAGGTTATTTATGTTCTGGAAATGGAACAGTTATGCTTGTGTATATAGAACAAAGAACATGCAATGTTATCACCAAACGATTCAATATTATTCAAGATAATACGAGTGATCTTCACTATCACTAGGGTTACAAAGACCTTGAATCTTATGTTTTCTATGACTTGTGATATTTGTTCTATGTTCTTGAGAGTTATTTTCGAAGCACTTAATAATTCACACACTATTATGTCACTTATGAATATCTAGTCTAAGATCTTTCTTTTATAAAGCAAGAAAGATCTTTATAATATTGTCAAGTCTAATCGAACGCTTGCTTTGAGAGTGTCAGTCATTAAGATACAACATGTATCTATGTTTACAACTTGTTCTGAGAATATAACATAATGACTGATCACATGGGGTAAGATATTATCTACCGTATATTGTTGAATTTAATACACATAATATCTTTTCAAACTTATCCACTCAGCAGCAGAAAGTTCTTCACCAGCAGCAGAATCATAACGCTAGCAACAGAATCACTCAGCAGTAGAATGTTAACGCTAGCAGTAGAATCAAATGCTCTAGCAGCAGAATCATACTTAGAGTATTTCTTTGAGTAGAACCCGATGTTAAACTTCTTGAATATTTAATTCCCAACAATCCTCCCCTAAACATGTGAATCCTTTTCAACATGTTTCTGAATTAAATTATGGATTGTGAAGATCTTTCAAACACTTCTGTTCTTCAAGATTAAATATCTTTCTCAGTAACTCATCTGCTTTCTGTTCTTTGACTTTAACAATATCAATACACATCTTCAGGCTCCAAACATTGACCTAAAAGATGGTGCAATTTCCTTGGATGGAGGAATTATAAGAGGCAATGATGCTGTGTATCTTGGATGCTTGTTTCAACAAGTGAAATCATCTATCAGCATGCCTTTGCAAGTGATGAACAAACGTGGTGAACTGAAATTGAAACTTTTCTTCGTTTAACCTAGATAGAACTTTCTCCTTTGGAATGCTTCATCCCTTCTGAATATGATACTCCAGAATAAGCTCTGTTCTTGTCATTTTCAACCTCCATGTCATCATCTTGTATGCTCTTGTCTTTTCCTCCCTTTCATTAGATAATCTTCCTTCCTTGGGCTTTATTTCCTCTCCTGAGATATTACCTCCCCTGAGATGCAAATAACATTTTATCCTCCCCTGTTTGGAAGATCTCTCACTATGTACCAAAATATTTCTCTCCATCATCTGAGCTATCCATCAGAACATGTTATCAGACAATGTTGTACATGTAGCCATCAATTCCTTAAGAGTTTAATTTGCTGCCCTCATCACTTCTAGGTGTGTTAACTCCTATGAGAGGTAATTCATGGGGCATTTGACTCATGGTCCATCATGTGATGGTTTTTGTGAGTCTCTTTGAAAATCCTTTTAAGAAACTTTTGCCTTAGCAATATGTACTTGATTTTATTATGAAAAACCATACTGCTTTCAACCATTTTGAAGGGATTAAGTGTATAACAGATACTTAATCAAAATTTTGGTTTAAAGCAACCTCTGGTTGTGTGAGAACCAATGTTTTTCAGTTATAAATAACTGCCTGTGTAAAGATAAACCTATTCAAAAGGCTTTCTTGACAGGGTTTCCAGCTCATAGTAATTGTTGCCTCTAACACAAGTGTTAGATTCACTTTTACTAGCTGTTCTTTCTATCAGATGTCCTTAGACTTGCTCATTATACTTAAAAGTATAAAATGATAGAAAGTGAGTTGCATCAGTTACTTTCTGATCAACTAAGTCATCAATTCAATGTGAAACATCATAATCAAGCTTCAAGAAAGAAGTTTTAAGGAGGTTTGAAATTCCCAAACTCTTTCTATCATAAACCTATTATGTCAGCAACTAGTATTATCATTCTGCTGCTCACGTATTTCACTTGAAACATCCTTTGTGTTCACATGTTCATACCTGAAATTGTTAGTCTAAAACCAAAAGAACAATGTACAAAGTACTTGTCTTGTATTAGAAAAATCATAGGACTAACTGTATGAATAACACAATTTAAATTTGTACTAGCAGCACAAACTTTTGTAATAGCAGTAGTATCTTTTAAAGTCAGCAGCACAAACAAAAATTTATATACAAAAACACATTAGATTGAAAAATTCAAAGATTAAGAATTCCAATACTTGCTACCAAGTACTGAAACCTTCCAACATCAAAAGCTTTTGTTAGCAGATCTGCAAAGTTGTATTCTGAAGCAATTTTAAGAACTTGAATCAATCTTTTCTCATTGCAGTCTCTTATAAAGTGATGTCTAATTTCAATGTGTTTTGTTTTAGAATGTTGCACTGGATTTTTAATTATGCAAATAGTACTACTATTATCAATATGAATAACAGTGTTCATGAAATTGTACCCATAGTCAAGAAGTTGGTTTTGAAGCCATAAGACTTGAGCACAACAACTTGCAGTAGCTACATATTCAGCTTCAGTTGTTGAAGTAGCCACAGTTGTTTGCTTCTTACACTGCCATGAGATAAGTCTACACCCAAGGAATTGACATCCTCCAGTTGTTGACTTTCTGTCCAAGCTAGCACCAGCATAATCACTATCCAAAAATGCTACCAAGTCAAAAGGTGACTCTCTAGAATACCATAGACCCAACCTAGGTTGACCCTTGAGATATCTAAAAATTCTCTTGACTGCTGTTAAATGAGAAACCTTTGGAGTTACTTGAAATCTTGCACAAGAACAAATAGAGAACATGATGTCAGGTCTTGATGATGTGAGATACATCAAAGATCCTATCATAGATCTGTATGTGTGTACATCCATATTTTCTCCATCTAAATCTTTTGGAAGAGGCTTCTCAGAGTCCATTGGTATGCTTGCCATTTTTGTATCAGCAAAGTTGAACTTCCTTAGTATCTCAGCAACATACTTATCTTGACTAATAAATATGCCTTCATATGACTGTTTAACTTGCAAACCCAAAAAGAATGTAAGTTCCCCCATGGAACTCATCTGAAACTTATCATGCATAAGCTTCTCGGACTCCAAACACATCTCCTTCCTTGTAGACCCAAAGATAATGTCATCCACATACACCTGCACTAACAGAAGATCCTTCTTGTGCTATTTGATGAAAAGTGTCTGATCAATCTTTCCTCTTTGAAATCCATTTTCTTTTAAATAGGAAGCCAGTGTTTCATACCAAGCTCTTGGTGCCTGATGAAGGCCATACAGAGCTTTTACAACTCTGTACAATTTGTCTGGATGATCAGGATCATTGAACCCTGGAGGTTGTGAGACATACACCTCTTCTTCAATAGTGCCATATAAAAATACACTCTTGACATCCATTTGGTAAACTGTGAAGCCTAAAACTGAAGCATAAGCTAAGAAAAGCCTAATTGCCTCTAGTATTGCTACTGGAGCAAAAACCTCATCATAGTCTATCCCTTCTTGTTGTATGTACCCTTGGGCTACTAATCTAGCCTTATTCCTAATCACTATTCCCCTTTCATCCTTTTTATTCTTGAAAACCCATCTAGTGCCAATTACCTTTGCATCCTTAGGAAAATCAACTAGCACCCATACCTTCTGAATCTTGAACTGAAGAAGCTCCTCTTGCATAGCTTCTACCCAGCTTGAATCATCTAAGGCTTTCAGAATGTTCTTTGGTTCATCTTGTGAAAGAAAACATACAAACAAGCAAGAGTTTGAAAAATCATGCTGCTTTGAAGCATAAAGGGCATCAAGAAGCCCTTGTTGGTCTGAAGACATCAGTTGTTGTCTTGTCTTCACACCTGATTGTACATCTCCAATTACATTTTCTAGGGAGTGGACTTTGTGAATCCTTGTGTGTGGGGTTGAAGGAACTTGATAGTTAGGTGTAATATTGCTCAAATACACCTCATTATCTGAGAAATCTGGTTCATTTGAGTCTGAAGCGCCAACAGTAGTATTATTTGGCCTAGCAGCAGAAAAATTTAGCCTAGCAGTAGAATGCTCTGTCTCAGCAGCACTATCATCAGCAGAAATATTTTGTTGTTCCTTTGTTCCATCTTCCCTGTGTTCACTTTCAACATCTTCTTTAGCTTTACCAGAAGAAGATTCATCATTTGTTGAAGTTGAAACCACACTGGTACTTATTGGCATCCATATATGATCTTGATTTGTCTCTTTGTCTAACCCTGCCTTATTTGTTGTTTGTGGACCTGAAAATTCATTAGTTTCTACAACAACAGCACATAATTCATAGAATGGGTTAATGACTCTAGATCAAATAGCCAATTCGGACCTTCACCTACTACATTGGATTTATGCTCTAAAAATTCCACATGTAGGTTTTCCTCTACTTTCTTAGTTCTTAAGTTGTATACTCTAAATGCTTTACTATTGAGAGAATATCCAACTAAGAAACCTTCATCTGCTTTGCCATCAAACTTTCCAAGATGGTCTAAGGTATTGAGAATTGTCACATGACATCCAAAAGGTCTAAGAAATCCTATTGAAGGAGTTATACCTCTAAAAAGTTCATATGATGTCTTATTGTGAGGTTTAACAACTAAAACTCTATTCTGGACATAGCAAGCAGTGTTGACTGCTTCAGCCCAAAAAGTTATAGGTAGCTTAGAATCAACTAACATAGTTCTAGCAGCTTTTATTAGTGTTCTATTTTTCCTTTCAGCAACCCCATTCTATTGTGGAGTTCTAGCAACACTAAATTCTCTCCTAATACCATTTTCTTTGCAGAATTCATCCATAACTCTATTTTTGAACTCTGTCCCATTATCACATCTAATGACTTTTACTCTTTTATCTACTAGGTTTTCTATCTCAGCAATGAAAGTCTTAAGGATGCTAGGTGTCTCATCCTTAGTAGCTAAAAAGAAAACCTATGTAAATCTGCTATAGTCATCAGTAATAACTAGACAATATCTCTTATGTTGCATACTTCTAACATTTGTAGGACCAAACAAGTCCATATGAAGCATAAACAATGATTGATTGATAGAGTTAAAAAGCTTGGGCTTACAAGTGGCTTTGTGTTGTTTGCCTTTAAGACAAGCAATGCATGTTTGATCATTTTCAAATCGTTTTTGAGGTAAACCTCTTACCAAACCATTCTTAACAATCTGATTTATGGTTTTGAAGTTAATATGACCAAGCCTCCTATGCCATAACATTGATTCATCCAATGTGGCCTTTGCAACAAGACAAGTTAAATCCTTTTTAGGAGCAATGTTCTTCATGTCTACACTGTACATATTGCCCTTTCTAGGAATTTTAAGAAGCACTTGACTTTCATCAGGCATCTTAAAATCAGGAGAAAGTACAAGACATTCAGTGTCACAGAAAAGAACTTTGTTCTTTTTGTCACACATTTGTGAGACACTAAAAAGATTATAATTTAGCTCTTGTACATAGTACACATCTTCAAAATCTAAATTTCCAGTTTTAATGGTACCTTTATCGGAAATTTTGCCACCAACACCTCCTCCAAAGATAACATAGCCTCCATCTATTGATTGAAAGTCTGAGAGATAAGACTTGTTGCCTGTCATGTGCCTTGAACATCCACTATCTGAGTATTCTTGATCCTCTTGTTTATCAATTGAATGTTCCTGCACGGAAATGAGAAGTATTAGTTTCTTTTGGGGACCCAAGCCATTACTGACTTGGATCTGCCTCTTGCATCAATGAAATTTAATCTCTTAAGAACAATTGATGCAACATTGGATTTAAGAATCCAACATGCTGAGGCCTTAACAGCATTTGCCCTGTTTTCCCTAGCAGCAGAATGAACTACATGCTTAGCAGCAGAAACTGCTAGCTTTGTAATTGTTCCCTTAATTTTCCAAACTTGTTTTTGGACCACTGTTTTTGTTTGAATGGGCCTTTGAACAGTCTTTGATGCATTTGTATAAAAAGATTTTGCATATTTAACTGTTGGTCTTGGGTTAACAGTCATGAATGGTCTTGCAGCAGAAACTGCTTTGGTAACTGCTCTGGGTTTTGTTCTCTTAGACAGAGTGAAAGTGAGTTTGAGGAGTTTGCCTTTTGAAATTCACCCTATTGTTTTCATACCCAGATACCCATTTGTTACAGAAAGCTGCAAGATGATTAAAACTACCACATGAGTAACAAGCTTTATTATAAAAGAAACAGTCATCACCTAATTGGTTAGACTTGAGGCCATTCCAATTTCTTTGGTTACCTCTGGGCTTGCTAGTGGATCTATATTGTTCACAATATTTAACTGGTTGCCTAACATGTTTAATGTTTGTTCTAGGCTTAACAGTATCCTTTTTGATCACTTTAGGAACGCTTGCTCCTGCTTTCTTAACTACTTCAGGTTTAGACATAACCTGTACATCTTCTTCATCATCAGATACCCAGTCTTCAATGACTACACTATCTGATCTTCTATCAGAGGACACCTTGTCCTCAGGAAGTAAAGTTTTACTTAAACTTTCACTTACTTTCTTAGGTTCATCAACAACTAGCTTGGTCTTTGGCTGTACACCATATCGTAGCTCAGGTTGTTGAAATTCAGGGACACCTGAATTTTCTAGGTCAATCCCTGGGGGTTTAGGGATACCTCTGTATGGAGGTGGGACACTCTTATATCCTACTCCTGACTTAGCTCTATTAATCACTTGACATTCTATCATGTTGGTCACACCTCTAGAAGCATGTTCTAGTGTCTGTGTAGTCAAGTGAATGTTTCCATTTTCCTTTTTGACCCTATCAAAAGCCTCTCTTAAAAGCTTAATTTCAGCATCTTTAAAGAATATGTCCTGTCTTAGGAGAGCTTTGTCATCAGAAAAAGCAAGTTCATTTTCTTTGTAGTATAAGATCTACTTTTCTGTTGATTCCAAACCACACTTATAATTAAATGTAGTTTTGATGAGTTTTGCTTAGCTCTTTCGTTTGTTCATCATAATGTTTGATTAAAGTTTGTAATTCTTTAAGAGCAGTACAAGCATTTGAACAAGCTTTATGAGATTGTACCTCAGTAGTAGAAAAAGCCATGAATCCCATTTGTGAAGAGTCTTCTTCTTCATCAGCCATGAAACTCCAATCGAAACCTAGCCCATCAATAGCTACCATAGCCTTTGAGTTTGGCTCAGAAACCTCCCTTGTTTTGGATGTGCTTCCAAACCTTTGTTCTTGCTATCTTGCTGCCTTGGCCTTCTACAATCTCTTGAGAAGTGACCCATCATGTGGCAGTTATAGCACTCTATCTTTGACTGATCAAAACCAGCAGTATCAGTATTGCTGATTAAGAGCTTTTTCCCCGTCCTTTACAGAACTTCTTGGCTCTCATGCTAAGAAGAGAAATTTGCCATTTTAGGTCCATTTCCTCCAGATCATCATCATTGATCTCTTGGAGGTCTTCATAGGTGAGCATGGACCCATTATTTTGACTTGTAAGAAATGCACAACAAGTCTTTTCATCCAAAATACCCATGGTACTGCTTGATGAACTAGCAGCACCAACATCATCAACAACTTTCTCCTCTTCACCTGATTTTGAGGTACTAGGAGTTGACATAAATGCCATGTTCCCAGTATTAGAACTAGTACCTCCATTCTTCTTCAAATCTTGCTCCACAATCTTAAAGTTGCTATACAAATCTATCAGCTCCATTGTATCAAGGTCTGGCTTGTTCTTCCAGACAACAACATGCATAGCCCACTCTTCTGGTAAGCTTCTAAAAAATTTTGAGTTCAAATCTTCTTGAGGTATTTCAACACCAAGAATAGCGAGTTGGCTCACAATATTCTGAAGCCTGTTAAACATGTGGTCAAGTGATTCATTGTATGTAGAGGAGAAGTTTTCAAACTGCTGCTTGAGCAGTGTCTTGTGGGTTTTCTTGGTGGCTTCATTTCCACCATATCTGGCAATAATAGCTTCAAATAATGACTTGGCATCTTCGAACTTGCTGAAGTTTAGAAGTTGATAATTGGGAATGGTCATCATCAGCAAGCTTCTTGCCTTTAAGTCATTTTTCTTCTTTATTCTATCTTCTGCAGATGTTGGCTTTGTCTGCAGAGATGTCACCACTTTGCCGTCCACTGTTGATGAAATGGTTGTAGGCTGGTAGGAGTTTCCATCTTCAATGATTTCCCAAAGTGCATAGTCTTGCACTAGGAAATACTGCTCTATCCTCAGCCTCCACATCTCAAACTCATTCTGTTTGAGCATGGGTATTTTTGCAGCAACATTGGTCTGAATAGATTCAACGTCCATTTCTTCTTCGTCTTCTTCTAAATCAACTATATCAGCCTCGCTCTGATACCAGTTGATAGGGGGATTCGATCGATACACTGGAAGGTGGTTAAACCTTTGTTGTTTTGTGTATGTGATAAGTTGGGTTAATATGATCAAGTACGCGGAATTTACTTAATCACACTTAGAAGGTTATTTGTGTTGTGGAAATGGAACAGTTATGCTTGTGTATATAGAACAAAGAACATGCAATGTTATCACCAAACGATTCAATATTATTCAAGATAATACGAGTGATCTTCACTATCACTAGGGTTACAAAGACCTTCAATCTTATGTTTTCTATGACTTGTGATATTTGTTCTATGTTCTTGAGAGTTATTTTCTAAGCACTTAATAATTCACACACTATTATGTCACTTATGAATATCTAGTCTAAGATTTTTCTTTTATAAAACAAGAAAGATCTTTATAATATTGTCAAGTCTAATCGAACGCTTGCTTTGAGAGTGTCAATCATTAAGATACAACATGTATCTATGTTTACAACTTGTTCTGAGAATATAACATAATGACTGATCACATGGGGTAAGATATTATCTACCGTATATTGTTGAATTTAATACACATAATATCTTTTCAAACTTATCAACTCAGCAGCAGAAAGTTCTTCACCAGCAGCAGAATCATAACGCTAGCAGCAGAATCACTCAGCAGTAGAATGTTAACGCTAGTAGTAGAATCAAATGCTCTAGCAGCAGAATCATACTTAGAGTATTTCTTTGAGTAGAACCCGATATTAAACTTCTTGAATATTTAATTTCCAACAATCACCGTGTCCGGTTTGCGCTTTCTTTACTTATCTCTTTACATTTATTTATGCATTTATTGCTTTACATTTATCTTTGCATTGTGTTTATGATTGTGTGGTTTGTTGCTTATGTTGTGTTGACTATGTTAGTGTAGTGGTCTGATACTTATGTTATGCTTGTGTGGTGATCTACTTAACATTATCTCTAGTTGTTGTAGATCAATAGTTGACACTTTTCATATTGTGTCACACTTGATTGGGAGTTTGATACAAAAGCTTTTAAGTTTTAAGTGGAAACATATTCACCCCCTCTAGGGTTTCCACAATTGGTATCAGGGCCAGGTTGCTCAAATTTTTAAAACAAATATTTTTCAAAATTGAGTACGATCCATGTGTCAAATTACCCATGAAGGGTGATATAATATGAAAAGTATTTACTTGCTTAATACTTACAAGTTTTGTTGTTAAGTATACTTTGTCATACTGGCTTGAAGGTTTTCTTAAACCAATAAAAGAATAGAGTTTGTAAGTGTCCGGTCATGTCTTTAGAACGAGTCGTAAAGTCATGCGGTTTTGAAAGGAGTGTTTGGGATAAATCATTATTTTGTGGTAAAATTATTATCGTAAATGTCTCTCTTAGTCCTAAACGTGGAAATGATGCTTAATATATATTTTATATGTTCGGTATCTAGTTTATTAAATTTATATATGTCCGTCAAGTCGCCGCACTAAAATAATAAATTGAATTAGGAAACAGGTCATGGTACCACTAAATATAGGACGGTCCCGTTATATTTAACGGTACCGTGGGGTATTTAAAGGTACCGTGCATGTGTCTGTCTGTTTTCAGCATTGGTTTATTTTCAGAAATCCATATAAAATCAACCATAAGTCCGTAGGAGTCGTGTCACCCATCATTTTAAACGAAGTTGAATCTACTTTCATTTGAAAAATACTTTTATGAATTAGTTCTAAATGAAAGTATATTAGAGTCCTTGATTTTCAACTGAAGGTCTTTTTGGTCATGCCGTTTGAGTAAATTTTTGGTTAAACTGAAAAGGGCGTTTCAACTTTTGAACCTTGACGTATTTTCAAAGTGACTTGGTAAAAATCTTTGAAATGGGGAGGAAACCAATTCGTTTTCAAATAAAATCAAGCTTAGTATACATTGTTATACTTAATACACAAAATGACGATGAGTATTGATATATTCAATTATAGTCCAAGGAATTGCAAAGGAAATATGCAAAACCCGAGTCGTTTGTCCCGAAGAAGATTGAATGGAATTGTGATTCGGGATCGTGATTCGTGAAGTGAATGTGAATAAGAGTGATTGATTTGGGTTTTTATGCTACAAATAATGAAATTATAAAAGAAAACAACTAATTAAGCTAAAGGAACAATTATACTAAGCGTACTAATCTAAAAACGAAAATGGGAATTAAAAATGTACGCGACGAAATTTAAAAACGTAATTTAAAAGTGAATTTTCAAATTCTAAATCCTAAATTTGCGAAAATAATTTTCCTAAACTCTAAATATTAAAAGATAATTTTTGGAAAAAGAAAAATATTTTTTTGACTTTTTAATTTTTATGATTTAAAAACTAATTTCAGCTATTTAAATGATTTAAAAATAGTGAAACAAGTGTGAAAATTCTGGAAAAATCTGAGTAATTATAAAATTAAATGACTAATCTAGGAAAAATAATTTCAGAAACTAACTAGATCCTAATAAGCAGATGCACCCAAAAAGCAGTTTGAAAATAAGCTAGAAATAAGCAAAAGTTGACCAAAAATTCCCAAAAGCTCAGGAATGATGCAAGGGACTATTATAAGCTTAAATCAACTCAGAAAACTCAAATAAGCCAAAGAAATGAGTAGTTATAGTTCTGCACAACTTATTTTAGGGACAGATTCAAAATAGCTTGTGACCTACTTTGCAGCTAGTAATTAAGCTAATAGAATGCTGATTGATGAAATCCAAAAGTTACTACTGAAAGCCTATATGAAAAGCTATTCTAAAACCAAAGTTGCCCAAAATCCGAGCTCATTTGCTTATCTTAATTAAGCCAAGATCAGGTACTGATTAGGGACCAACAATTGCAGACTTAGATCAGGAATTATTGCTGAATTTGCAGACCTAGAATAAGCAACCAAATAAGCTAGAAACCCTGGTCCCAGATATTACACCTAAAACTTGTTCTATCAAATACCTACAAACCAAATCTGGGGATCTAAGCTTAATCAAATAAGCTACTAATCATTCAAGATCAGCAGCTAAAAACAGGAAATCTGCACAAATATGATATGTGACAGCAGAAATGGAAAAGTGGCGCAAAAGTGGTGCAAAACTTGATCAAAACAACACAGCTCTTGTACACTGACTTTAGCACTTGAAACAACTCAGAATTGCTAAAATGGGACTTCAAATAAGCTCAGCTTATGCTGAGCTTATTGAGGGCAGGTTTGAGCTTACAAAATCAAATATGGGCAAATTGCTTCTAAAGGGCTATAAACCTCAAACTACTTACTGAATTATGCTTATATCACCTTATCTCAACTTAATCAAACCCTGGAAAGTGCAATTGAACAGTAATTTAGCCTGATAATACCTTATGCCAAACAACCTTTTAAAAAGTGATTATGCTAATTGAACTAGGCCTAGCTGATTTAAAGCAATGATCTAAACTATATTATTATAATCTAAGCTAAGAATGATCTAAAAATCAGAAATCTCAAGCATATAAGCAATAAAATAAGCTGATCTAAATTAAGCAGTTAATAAGCTAGGAATTAGATTGAAACTCACAAGTGCATAGGCTGAAATGAATGATCTCAGGACTAATCACAAACCAGGCTTATCAATAAGCTAATAATCAATACCCAAATAAGCTGATGAGATCAGCTTATTTCTCCAACAGCTTATGAACAGCTACTTTGACTTTTTGTTTGACTTTTGCTCTTTTGGTACCAAAACAGTTTCAATCCTTCCAAAAGCTCATACTAAGCTATTAAGCTTATATGAGCTTATAATAAAGAGAAAATAGCTTATTGAAGCTGTTGTTTAAGATATTTTTGTATTTTTGAAATATATTTCAATGTTTTTTTTGGATTTTTGGATAAAATGAACAATAAGATGAAATTTAAATTGTAATAAGCTGGAAATAATAGAATCAAGATAATTGAGACAGTAATAAGCTATGATGAAATTTAAACACTAAAAGACAGTAATTAAAGAAATTCAAACCAAACTTTTTATTAACCAAATTTAATATTACAAACTGAAATTTGAAAAATACAAGTAAAAACTAAATTAACAGCATAACAGTATACTAAAAATTACATGAACAATGAGGAGGAATTCACTCCTATTTATAGACTCGGGGAGAACCTTCTAGCATCAGCCATGCTGGCAATCCATGTGCTCTTGAGCCCTCTATTACCCTTAGATCAATTCCTTGCCCTCCAATCTTCAATTCCAGGCCGTAGGATCAAATCTCTGAGGTGTTCGGTCCAATAGGAACATGCCATGTGTCCATTCGTGCGTCCTCTGTGCTTCTCTGACACTCTGGCATCCAATGATTGGACTTAATTGCCCTTAATCTCAGTGAAAAAGTGTACGGGGTAAATCCTAGGGTTCTAGGAATAGTAATTTCTGGGTTGAGGTGAATTTGGGGCGCGGGATTTTCAGGTGAGGGTTTTTTATTTTTCTTTGACTAAGGGAATTAGTGATTGACCGGGTTTTTAAGTGTGGGTCGGGTATGGGTAAAGATGTGGGCTGGGCTTATGGTTTAAGGGAATTGGGTTGGGTTTAATATTGAAGTGGGTTGGTTTATGTTATGGGATGGGTTGGATTGTTTTAGGAATAAACTAAATCCGGGTATTAAAGGTTTTTAAGGTTTAAGGATTTAAGGATTATAGGGACCATTTGTGTATATTCTGAATTATATAAGGGGCTGAACTTGCTAATTTTCCAAAGTTGATCTAAGGGTCATTCTTGACATTTGGTGAGACTCTGAGGGCAATTTTGACTTATGAGCAAAAATATCTTTCCCGGCTTCGGCTTTGAGTCTTTTCCACATCTCGTGCTCGTTTTCCTGATTTTTCTCGATCTTTGTCCATTTTCGTTTATCCGTTGCCTGCACACATAAAAACACAAAAACACAATATCTTTTGGCATTTTGGTTAGTTTTTGGTCTATTTGAGTCCGATTTTGGTCAAGAATAGGTATGTGTTTAAGCACATACCAAAATTCCCCCAGACTAAGCTATTGACGTGTCCTCACGCAATGTTATAAAAACACGTTTTTGAAACCAAAATTTCCAATCTCTTTTTACTAACTTTGAAAAGTAAAAAAATTTTCAAAAGAGATCAAGAAATCTTAAGTTCTAAATAACTCCCGGCTTTCCTTTTTATTCTATTTTTGTATTTTCTTATTTTCCACGTGACGGCTTTGTCGACAATCATTATCTAACGATAACTTTTAGGGTCACCGAGCAGGAAACACGACTCATAAAGAAGTGACCATACGGATAAAATTCGTCGTCCCTGATTTTTCACGAGTTCCCAAACTAAGCTTAAAAACGAAATCATTGTTATTTACAAGTTAGATTGCTGACACTTCCCATGAAAGCTAATTGTGTAATTACTTCTCAGTTCCCAAATTCCTATTTTCCTCTATTTATTTTATTTTTGGTGAGAAATGAATTTCTTCAAATTCTCATTTCGATAATTTCTTATTCCGATAAAGATACCTAGTTTAGACGCTAAGTAGTTTCCAAACCTTCCCTTGAAAACCGTTGCATACAAAAATGAGGTCCACATCAAGGTCTCTGATTTAACACGATTTTGAGGATATCCCTTTTATATACGACCGAAACAACTCATCTACGAGTCCAGAGACAGAAGCTTTTATTAGGATACCCCGAGTCGAAGTTTGGCATTATAACATTTTATCTACATATTCAAGCACATTAACGTATTTAATCCTTGGCCCTTTATAACAATCACAACATCGGTTGCGAGCCGGCAAGATGTGATAGTCTATTATGACCTTGGAATTTTTCCTCTGCCTTTATTAGAAGTCTACAACATCGGCTGCGAACCGGCAAGATGTAGAAAACTTTTTATGGCTTTGGATTATTATTATACATTATCATATTCATTAATTATTTGTGTTGCCAAACCCCAAGTCCTACGGCTTTTATAACAATCCCAACATCGGTTGCGAGCCGGCAAGATGGAATAGTCTATTACATCGTAACACTGACAGTACCTTGATGTGTACCCAACTTTCATAAGCAAGAATTCTCTAAGGAAGAAATAAAAACTAATTATCGCCAAAACCAAAATACCTTTAATTATTCCTAGATTACTATTATTGGGTGAAACAAGCTTATGGGAACAAAAAGCCACAAGTAACTTTGATGAGCTCTAAAGAGATCCAACTACTCCACGTTTAGCAATCTAACTTATAAACAACTCTATCATTTCTTGTTCTTCGCAAATTTAAAATCTTAAATAATAAGATCCGCGAATGCTTAGCCAAATAATCAAGCCATGCATATATAAAGTCGTTTACGGGAACTTGCAAACTCTTAAAAAGAATTCGCATTTTATAGCTCTTTGTGTAAAAGACTAGCACGAGCTTATAGATTATAAATGGTTAAGGAACAAGCTAGGGCTCAACACGCCCGTCAAGTCAGAATTTTATTCCTACTCTCACCAGCGGAAAGTTACAAAAATGTCAAAACTTATTTATTTTTGCACAAAAAATTTTTAAATTTTCTCATTTTTTTGGACTTTTTTCAATTTTTGAGGAAAAACGGTGTTGCATGAGTAAACGGCAAAAAATGCAAGGCAAAATCAAATCGAAGATTACCCCCCCCCCAGACTAAAATGAGACATTGTCCCCAATGTCTTAAAGGTAAGGGTTCTCCTACATAAATCTAAGGCCGTTTATTAATTATGCCAAAAGATAGATGTTAAACGTTAAGATTTTAGGATATTGGATAAGCAGCGAATGATGAAACTCGAGTGGAGAGAAGCAAACAGAGCACGAGAGTCTTCATCAATCGGGCTAACCTGGACATACACAAACAACCACGAAACACAAGACATGGAAGAGGAAGCCCTCCTCACTTCACTTATTAGAAAATAGAAAAGAAGATAGATGGATAAGCATGGGGTGCCTCCCACGAAGCGCTTGTTTTTGTTAACCGAGTCACATGAGCTTGACTCGACCCCGAATTTAATTGTCCATGGGGGAGCAAGTGGAAAAGATAATCTCAATCGGACTTTCGTTCAAGATGTTTGGTTAAACATTGAAGCATACGAAAGTTCCACTCCGATTGAGATACCCACGGCTTCAGAAGATGAAAGCGGTGATGCCGGGGTCAAAAACTTTGTCTTCATTTCCGGTTGGAAATGATAGTAAAGTTTCAATAAGAGATAACTCCATGCAGAACGGGAGTTTTTGATCAGAAATAAGAAGCAGAGGAAAATCACTTTTCTCCAGAATTAAAAGTTCCTTAGATGAGGCGGGAAACTTTAAATTCTTATCAAGAGTCAATTTCATCAAAGGATAAATTTTACCATCATCGAGTATGCCTGGATTAAACACTTTGTCTTCACAAGAAAACTCAGCAGGGTACTCGATGGAGGACTCAATGGAGAAAAAGAAATCATCCTCGGGAGAATGAGGAGCTAAGTCATGAGAAACAATTGAAGCATCCTCAATTATGGTTTCAATTTTAGGGTCTTTTTCAGTAGTAGTTTTGCCATATAAAAGATTTTTCCATTCGGTTTGATCGGCCCTAAAATCGAAGAGGTCATCATCATCTTGTAAATCATTAAGCTCGGTGTAAGAATCAGATGATGGGGCATGGTACAAAAGATTTTCAACTTCTTTACAATCATCATGAAAGTCAAAGAGATCATCATCATCTGATGGAAGTGGATCATCGTGAGCGAGTTCATCGGCGAACTCCTCGGAGTAAGAATTGCATTTAGACGGATCACGGTTCATCAAAAATTCCAATTCTCTTAAGTCAGATTCAAAATCAAACTCATCGTCCTCATCCCCCGGTGGGATTGGATCGATGTGAGTGAGTTCATCGGCGAACTCCTCAAGAAGAGAATCAATACTAGAAGTGGTACTGCCACTACTTTGCTCTTCTGATTTTGAATCAACAACTTGAACGGATTTAGGCAGCTTTTCATTAACATCTTCCGGGGGAAGGGAAAATAATGGTTCATCAAATTTCATTTTTAATAACGAGACATCTTCCCCGGGATCACTATCGGTCTCAACAATTTTCGGCGAAATTGGAGCATGTCAGACAACACCTCGAGCTCTTCCCTCGAGATAACACTTCTCTCAATCGGAGGAGAAGGATGGGAAGAGTCGGAAAGGACGGAATTAACAATCTCCACACGATAAACCGGCTCCGGAGGTGGGACAAGAGGTGTGCTCTTAGAGCTAGCAATTTCCACCTCTTCCGTTGTAATCTCCGAATCTGATTCATCATCATCAAGAATACTCTTAACATCCGCGGAACAACTTTCAAACCATTTGGTTGAACCGGGTGCAATTTTCATAGATTTAAGTTCGGCACGTTTTTCAGACATACTCTTAACCGCAAATCTTGAGAGAATCGAATCACTTCTTTTGGAAGCAATTACTGGATCAGATTTTTGATTAACCACAGCAACGTTGCTTTTGGTGGTTAGCGGTTTAGAGTTCTGATTGATTTGAAACGTGACTTTTTCATTATCAACCCGCAGAGTTATTTCTTCTCCATACACATCAATCAAAGCCCGCCCGGTCCTCAAAAATGATCTTCCGAGAATAAGAGGAACCCGGGGGTCAGCATCAAAATCAACCACCACAAAATCGGCGGGGAAATGGAACTTCCCCACCTTGACAAAGACATCCTCGGCTACACCCTTAGGAAGGGTTATGGAACGATCCGCAAGCTCGAGGGTCATGCAAGTGGGGGTGAGTTTCGGAAGAGAAAGTTTTTCCCAAATTGACAACGGCATTAGGTTGATGCTTGCACCGAGATCGGCCAAGGCGCAGCATTCAACCATCCCTGGAAATTCACAAGGAATAAGGAATTTTCCGGGATCTCCAAGCTTTTTCGGAAGCTTTTTGAGAATTGCCGCTGAGCAGTTTTCATTCAACGGAGTTTTAGCAAGTTCGAATAATTTTTCCTTGTTGCTCAACAAACCCTTTAGTGTGGAAGCAAACTTAGGCATGAGGAGTAAAGCATCCGCAAAGCTTATATCAAAGTGCAAATCTTGGAGGATTTGAAAGAATTTTTCCATTTGATTTGAAGCTTTATCGCGGAGCTTTTGATCATTCATTCTCGATGGGTAAGGAAGGTTTGCTTTGACGGGAATTTCTTTTGGCTCAACATTCTTTGGTTCAGATGGATGGACGACCGGAGGTTGGACGTCTTTGGTTCCTCCGTTATTAGTAGGAGGTTCCATGTCCTTGGTCGCCTCGGGTTCACGGTCGACTACCTTGGGAGGTAGAGAAGAATCGGTAGCCGGAGCCGTGGGTCCATCATATGAAACACCGCTCCGAGTCGTGATCGCCTTAGCATCGCCCCTCGGGTTAGCGATCGTGTTGCTTGGGAGAGAAGTAGTACCCGAACCCGAGGGTCGATCATTTAAAGACTTCTTGATTTCAGCAATCTCGACTTGTTGTTGATTAAACTTCCTATTCATATCTTCTTGGTTCTTAAGGTTCATCTGATTCTGAAGAATAATCTGCTTAAGCATCTCATCCGTGGGCGACGGGGGTGAAACGAATCCTTGGTTGTAGTTTTGGTTTCCTTGATTAAGGTTTTGCCCACGGTTGTTTTGGTTATGAACTTGATTGGTATTAGGGGGAGGATGGTAATTTCCTGGATTTGGTGGGTGGTAATTCCCTTGGTTGTTACGGTTTTGGTTTGGAACAAATTGATTATTTCTGTTTTGGTTCTGATTCTGATTGTTCGAAGCTGGATTGTTGAAACCTGGTGGTCCAAGATAATTGTTAGAACGGTAGCTGAGAAGATTACGGTCTCCTTGTGGTTGGTAACCATTACCTCCCTGGTTATAGGATCCCGAAGCAGCATAAACGTTCTCTTGAGTGTAGCCACCGGCGGCTGGGCACTCGAAATATGGATGTGGACCCCACAAGTTTCACAACTTTGGTTTACAACATTGACTTGATGATTGTAATGTTGATGGGAATGGTTTTGATTGATGTGAATGAAGAAAGGTGGGTGGTCCCATTTGGTTATTAGCACCTTGAGGACGGAATCCTTGAATCTGATTGTAGGTTACTGATGCTACAGTAGCATTCAAACCTGGCCACCGGAGGCTTGACAATCATAATAAGGATGTGGACCACCGCAAATCTCACATTTTTGATTCACAACATTTGACGGGCTGAGAAGGTCTTTCTTTATCAATTAGACGCCCGATTTGTTTAGTGAAACGCAAAATGCTTCTTCTTGTTTGCTAAGAGCTCGGGTGAAAGCATCATCTGATTTGTTACTCATATTTGAAACTTGAGCTTTGGTTCTAGAATTCCTCACTCTGGCTTTATTTTCAATGATAGTCAAAGCTTCTTGAGTATTTCTAGTCAGAAAATTTCCACCCGCAGCAGAATCGAGTGAATCTTGATCAGATGGATTCAACCCATTGTAGAAAGTATCAATTTGAAGCAAGGTTGAAAATCCGTGATTAGGACACTTCTTTAACAACTCTTTGAATCTATCCCAAGCTTCGTTGAACGATTCATCGAAAGCTTGCTGAAATCGAGTGATTTGATTTCTGAGATCGATGTTTTAGAAGGAGGATAAAAGTAGTTCACGAACTTAGAGGCTAAGTCATCCCAAGTAAAAATCGAATTAGGAGGTTCCTTATCAAGCCAAGTCGGGCTGCTCCTACGAGAGAAAAAGGAAACAACCTCAATTTAAGCACATTATGAGGAACGTGATTCAAGTTAAGTGTTTCGGTGATGTCAATGAATTTCTGGACATGGGAATGAGGATCTTCATTTTCAAAGCCGTGAAAGGAAATACCGGTGATAAGGTTAAGTAACCCAGTTTTTATTTCAAACTGATTTTGAAACATATTGGGGATCACGATTGCTTTGCCACCACCATTGAAAGGTGATTGGAGTAATTCTTCCATTGGTCGGAGGTCGGGAGCCGGCCTCGGGTTTTCATCACCACCCATCGGCGGGTGTTGATTGTTTGGGTCGTCGTCCATTTCTTCAACGGTTGAGAAACGAACACGGTGGTTGTGACGAATGATTCTCTCGGGATTAGAGAGTGGTGAAAGAAGAAGGTGAGAAGAAGAAGAACGGGTGTGCATAACCAAAAACAAACACAAAATCAAAAAGGAAAAAAAATTTGAAAAGAAAATATTTTTGGATTTTTTGTTTAATGAAAAATTAGAATTATTATCTTTTTGGTGATCCTTGATCAACCGTACTCGTTTCTTTCAAAACTACGCGCAGCATGGCGGGAGAGAAGAATGGATCTCTCTTCGGTCTGCAATTTAATGTCAAGACCTCCTTAAACCCCGTGTATAGGTTGTAGTAAAGAAATAATCCGAGAAACGTTTAACTTCACGATCTCTTTTGTTGTTTATTCGGAATGGTTTACAACGCCCTCTCGAGAGCGAGGATTTATTATTAATGGTGAAAACACTTTAGGAAAAGTGTTTTTTTTAATTATTTTCTTTTTGTATTTTTATTTTTTTATGAAAACAAAAACTTCCGAGGAAGGGTCTTCAAAACACGTATTGAAAAACAAAATCACAAATTCTCGTCAACTTCCCCGGCAGCGGCGCCAAAATTTATATATGTCAATTATAGATCCCAAGGGAAATTCAAAGGAAATATTGCAAAACCCGAGTCGTTTGTCCCGAGAAGGGTTGAATGGAATTGTGATTCGGGATCGTGATTCGTGAAGTGAA